>CM034468.1:28719689-29359655 GCA_019925255.1 Litchi chinensis
TTTCCTTTCCTTGTGGGAGTTTGGCAAGAGGCAAAGGGCACACACGACCTCATTGTGCATGGTCATTTTTCTAAAAGCAATCCTACCCTTGAATGCATATATTTTTCTAAGCATATATCAAAAGATATCAACAATTCCTTATCTACTTAATGAAAACATAGAAGGTCTAAGTAGATGCTTATAAAAGCTTAGGAGTAACAAGCTTGGCTTTTGTTACAACTCTAATTGAAACTACAAAAATTTATCAGACAAGATATAGACCTCCCATCTCTAGCCAATGATGCTTGCTTTTATTTGTAGTTAAATAGTACAAGCAATTACAAAACCCAAAAACAGCCTTAGCAATTATACAAAGATGCAACTGTTAAAAGGATTATTAATTAACATCATGGTAGGAAAAAATAAAATCCAAATATGAAACCAACCGTCAAATCATTTTTCTTAGCGTCAGCTTCAGAAGCTAAGGCATTGACTTGATCAATCATAGTTGTGTCTTGTGAGTTGGACTACTATCCCTCTTCCTTTTCGGCTTACCAGCCTTTTCTGCTGCTTTTTTAGCTACTGCTTCTTGTTTGGCCCTCTCCTCTTCCATTGAAACTCTAAGAGCAAAGGCCAACTTAAGATTTAGGTTGGGATCCACACTAAACTCGAAACCAGAGACACCACCAGCTATTGCAAAACCATTTCCACTTTCACTAAGGGTGGCAAAATGCGGGTCTAGACCCGCATCAGGCCCAGAACCGCATTGGACCCTCATTTTTATTTGAGGGTCCAAACCCTACCCATACCCTCAAATAAATTTGAGGGTCTGGGCCAAATTCGACCCGCATATTTTGTGGGTCTATTCAGACTCGCGGTAGACCTGGAGTGACCGGGTTAGATCCGAATTGACCGGATCTAATCCAACTTTGACCGGGTTAACCCGATTAAATTCGGGTTGACCTGAATTTTTTTTTTAAAAAAAAAAAATTTTACAAATTTTTCCTGAATCCTTCACGGACCAACAAATTCAATGGATCAAAAATTTTGACCTGATTTTTGTTTTAAAAAAAAATATCAATTTTTTCTTCTAAAACAAATTAAACTAATTTCACGTCAATTAATTTATCATACAATCATTCTTGTCAATTTTGAAAAAAACATATGCCACACTCAAAATTAAACAAAAAATAACATTAAAAGCTAAAATTTATCCTTAATTTACATCCCAAAAGTAACCAAAAAAAAAATTATAAATACAAATATAAGAAATAAAATCAAGATGTTGATAGCTCTTCTTCATCTTGTTTATGATATATTTCTTTCTCCAGAACGCCACCTAATAGAACAAATCAAGTGAAAAATTAAATATTAAATTATAGATTACAAATAATATACATAATATAATCAAATTTATTACTACTTTCATACATCGAAGTGGAGCCCATAGCCAATTTTGCGCACACATTAATGCTTCCAATGTGTACGGATGCAATCTCCTACGATGTGGACTCAAAAATCTACCTCCAGTACTAAAAGCAGACTCAGAAGCTACAGTAGATACAGGAATGACTATGATGTCTTTGGCAATTCTAGCCATAATCGGATATTTCCCTTTGTTTCCTTTCCACCATACCAAAATATCAAAGTCAGGAGAATTATCTTCAACTTTTTCATCTAAATATTTTTCTAACTCCGATTTGTTCAAACCTATAGCTTCTTCACAATCATGCTTATATCGTTCAAATTCAGCTTCATCCTCATCCCCATCCCCAAGGACATTAACGGAATGAATAATAGAAGAATCGCCAACTTGTTCAATAGAAGTTGCATCCACATATTTCTCCTCATACTCTTTTATCAATGCCTTTAGAAGTTCAAGCACATTTTCTTGTTGGCGATTTGCATCGGGGCCATACAACTTTTGAAAATGAAAACCAATTCGCAACATCTTAGACCTAGGATCTAAGAATGCCGCAACAGCCATTATACTAGGTATATCACTCCAATACTTTTCAAATTTGGCAATCATTCTCCTTGCCATTGTTTGTATTGGAATATGAGGAAAAGTAAGCCAACCATTCATTGTTTTCTTCATTTTGCAAATCATTAGAAACACTAGATTGGCCGTGGGGTATTTAGTACCTAAAAAGTTAGAAAATAATTAATTAATAACTATAAGTATTAAATTATTAATTATTCATTTGGGGCAAAAAAATACCTGAAAAATGTTCTGTTAATTTGTAAAAGAGTTGCAAATGTTCCACCATAATTGTTGCTAATTCCCACTCTGAGTCATCCGGCAAACACTTATATTGTGGCTCACGTTGTTGGACACGAATAAAGATGTCCTTATACATTAAAGCCACTGAAAGCATGAAATATGTGGAATTCCACCGAGTAGGACAATCGAGCACAAGTTTTTTGTCATACTTAATTTTCAATTGATTTACTGCAAATTCAAATGCTTCAATTCTTTTGGGTGATGCTGTCCAAAAGCAAACACTATCTCTAATCTTCTCAATGCCATCCGTAATCACTTGCAACCCATCTCTCACCACCAAATTCAAAATATGCGCACAACAACGCATATGAAACAACTTTCCACCCAATAACAATCCATCAGAAAACTTGTGCTTAATTCTATCAATCATGGAATCATTAGTAGAACAATTATCTACAGTAATTGCAGATAATTTTCTATCTACATTCCAATCAAGCAAACACTTCATCAGTTCATCACCAAGTGACTTAGCATTATATGGACTCAACACACGAATGAATCTCATAATTCGACTATGTAACACCCATGATTTGTCAATAAAATGCATAGTCACAATCATATATCCCATTTTTGTGTTTGATGTCCACATATCCGTAGTGATTGCAATTCTACCATCCAAACTATCTAACAACTTTAATGTCATCTCCCTCTCACTATTATATATCTTAAAAATCTCATTTTTTAACGTGTTTCTACTCATTGTTTCAAACCCAGGATGGTAATAACTCATCATTTCCCGAAATCCTGTGTATTCTACAAATCTCAAAGGAAGCTCATGCATGATAACCATTTTAGCTATTTTCTCCCTACCAACACTTGGATCAAACAAAGTAGTTGTTTCATCGATGGCAGCTAGATGCTCGTCGAGACATTTTTGGATATGTTTTCATAAACTAGATGTTCCTGACCCTTGACTAGCATTCAATAATTTCCCACAAAAATTACATTTGGCCATCCTAACACCATCAACTTCAACTTTAGACATGTGAGTCCAAACAAATGATGTTTCTCGCTTCCGTTTGGCTACTCTCGGAACACTAGACTCAACATTCTCGACATCATTATCCCCAGTTGAAGTATTCATCTAACTTTCACCATAACTAGTCATATTGTTTGACTACCTAATATATTTAAACAATTCAATTAATAAAATATATATATATATATAACAAAACAAAAATATTTTGTTTTGGTGAAAGTACGTGCGTTGTTACACCAGAGGTTTCAACTACTGCCACCAGATGCAGGTAAGTCGAAGTTACTAGTTTCCAGCTATATACTATTCATCCATTCATCACAAATTAAGTCAAACAGCTATATATAACAAAACAAATATATATATATATTTAAACAATTCAATTAATAAAATATATATATATATAAAACAAAACAAAAATATTTTGTTTTGGTGAAAGTACGTGCGTTGTTACACCAGAGGTTTCAACTACTGCCACTAGATGCAGGTAAGTCGAAGTTATTGGTTTTCAGCTATATACTATTCACCAATTCATCACAAATTAAGTCAAACGACTATTTATAACAAAACAAAAATATATATTTAAACAATTCAATTAATAAAAAAATATATATATAACAAAACAAAAATATTTTGTTTTGGTGAAAGTACGTGCGTTGTTACACCAGATGCAGGTAAGTTGAAGTTACTGGTTTCCAGCTATATACTATTCACTCATTCACCACAAATTAAGTCAAACAGCAACACAACCAATGTGAACAACATATTCAAGTTCCAAATTCTCGAATCACAAGTGAAATGATATCTATAAGAGATACTTGACAGCAACACAACCGATCAAATACTAACAAAGTGGCATTCTTAAATATGAAAGCTTAATAACGATGTGCTTAATGCTTACTGTCAACCAAAGATGGATTATATGAGTTGATTCATGATACTTTGTTAGGAATTTATTTATTTTAAATTAAAGAGGCCAAGTTGACGATATGAGGGAAATTTATTAAATAAAATAGATAAATATTAACCAAATGAGAATTGATAATTGAAATTTTTTTGCACAATAGAATTTACAAAGGTAATGATCAGATGTGAATTATAAAAAGAGGCTGACCACCTAAGTTTTATATGCTTGTTTGACCAAAATGTGATGCAAAACATGGTTATAGAATGTACCATCAATCTGCCTACTATTATATGCAAATTATCATCTCTGTAGAAACTCATGAAATTTAAGGATAATAGATGCATGACATGTATATGAATATGACAAATATGAAAGCAATGTGAACAACATATTCAAGTTCCAAATTCTCGAATCACAAGTGAAATGATATCTATAAGAGATACTTGACAGCAACACAACCAATCAAAGCCATTGCAGACAGTCTAACAAAAAGAAACAATAACAATCTAATTAGACAATTAAACTTGAAAGTTAATAACCCGATTGACCACAAACTTTCAAACGAACCAACAGCAAGAAGACATCAATCAGCAATTAAAAAAAAAAAGACATTTTATGCACAAGAACAATAAAAGTTTAAAATCCTAATTTTCTACAAAATTAGATAATCATCTAGTCGACCGGCAGATAATGAAACTTACTGGATAGATCAATGAAAGAAGCAATTGATGACGGAGAAAGACAAATCCAACCAAAAATAAGCTGTTTTGAGTCCAATTGATGAAACCACCTAAAACATTTAAACAATTCAGTCAAATACCAATCCTATCACATAAGCTCTTTACAATTTGATTAAATAAACAATGCCCACTTCATTAACTAGACCAAAACCAAAAAATTAAAAAAAAAGTGGGTATGGTGAAATAATGAATACAGATTCAAGCAGCAACCATGACAACGTCTAAACAAAGTAAAATACTCGCAACCAACCATATTTACAGAGCAAGAATATAACTTTATATTAATACAAATATATTCAAGAAAACATATATATTCAGACAATTCAACCGTTTTTCCAATCACTTATTCAATATATCAACATCAAAATTATGACAACTAGAGTGCAGCAGATTCAACAATATTATCCCTCACAAAAACATCAAAGTTCAAAATACTATATCATTCAACTGGAAACGAAATATTACAAACTAAAAACAATTAAAAGAAATAGTACCTCTTGATGATCCGACTCTGCTCTTCAGATCCTATCGAAACAAGAATGCATGAGAGAAGGATCAGCCACATAAATCTGTGCAAAAGCATCATAAATCTGTAGAAAATAATGAATATCGAGGAGGTAAAGGACGAAAGTATCAAAAGCATCACCTGTGCAAAAGAAACCACGATCGTCTTCACAACAGCCACATAAATCTGTAAAAAACACAATATCCAAATGTCAATAACATCAATAAAATAAAAATAACCAGATAATATATCATAGAAGATGGAAAGGCACAAAACCCAGATGCGAAACAACAAGCTATGAAGGATTTGGGTGGCATAGATGAATCGAATCATGACCCAGATGCGAAAGACGTAGAAAAATTTAAAAGACTTCGGTTTCTGAAAACAGACCTTGGTTTTGTTGGTCGACGATGGCGAGAGAGAGACGAAGATGTTCTGGTGGTCGGAGATAACACGATGGCGATGGAGATTCGAAAGGCGCAGTCGAGTGAAGCAACGACGATGATGGAGATTCGAGAGACAGACCTCGGTTTTGTTGGTCGACGATGGAGAGAGATAGACGGAGATGCTCTGGTGGTAGGCGATAACACGGCGGCGATGAAGAGAGAGAGGCGCAGTCGACTGGAGCAACGGCTGCGATGGAGACTCGAGAGAGAAGGAGAGAGAGTCGAAAGAGTTGAGAGAAGTTAGGGTTCTTCAAAAGGGAATCGGGTAGGGGTAGGGTATTTAAGCAACGGGTATTTTGCGAGTCTGATAGAGACCCGTAACCAGAACCATATCCTACCTGCAATTATGCGGGTTTTTAAAATCCGGTTCTTTTAAAGGTCTTTAAAAAAGCGGTTCGGGTCTATACCCGAACCGCTTTATCAAGGGTAAGGTTCGGGTCTGAAGACCCTGTCCATTTTGCCAACCTTAACTTTCACCATCCCTAGTGAATATGGGTGTACTGCAATGGCAGAGGTAATATTTAACTTAAATAAAAACATCATAATAAACTCAACTACTCTCCTACCATGCAAAAAAAAAAGCAGCAAACTAAAGCAAAACAACTTACCTTAAAAGAACATCAAAAAGGGCATTTGGACTAGGAGGAACATGAACAATATGACTACTATCATTATTGTTCACAGTAGCAAGAAGTGCTTCCAGTTTCTGGCTTACCATTGTCTTGTTCACCAAAATTGACAATGTCAAGTGACACACTATTTTTTTTCAACTTCCTTCCAATCATCTCCAACAACTTCTTTTCATGTTTGATAGAACTTCAAACAGGCAACTTTAATAAGCAACAATGAAATTTTAACATGGAAATGGTAGAAAGATAATAGATAAAGAGCCAAAGCAAAACACACCTTCCAACAAATGCAACAATTCTTTGTTGCTGCTTTTTAGTTTGGTGATGCTTAAGAGCCAGTTGAGCCACCTGGATCCCAATAGCAAGATTCATCTCACCACCTATTCCTAGACCTACATATAGAAAATGAAAAAAATATAATAAAACATAATAGCTTAAGGCAAAAGCTTAACCCTTTAAACTAAATGAGAATTAGTCGTTAGAGATTACCACCATATAAAAAGAAAAAATTGACAGTATCAACTTCATGTAAAAGTGCGCTTGTAGTGATCTCATATGACCAAGCTTGTTTTTGCTGCATAGATTGCAACAATTTCCCAATTTTTCTTGATGTCAATATAGGAACTAGAGATTAATTATATCATATAACACATGTTTAAGTACTGCAAAAAATTACATGCATTGAATTCTGTCAACATGGTCCATGACGCAATCAAATTCTCAGAAAAACTTGTTAGCTTGTTCCCTTGCATCGAATAGAAAGATCTTTTAATTTTATTTAAAGATAGTTTCCATTTTGAGTCCAAGTACATAAATCACAATTGGCTAGCAATAAAATGAAGAGAAAATTTTAAGTTAGAAATCTATTAGAAGAGATCTTAGTAGTACCTCCAAATCTAGTTTGGTCAAATTTGCATAGTTTGCGAGATCTTCTAGTAAGCTAGTTAAAAGATTATTTGATGCTTGAGGGAAATGACATAGCACATTATCACAAACCAAACAGAGAATGTCAGTAAGCAAACAACGACTGCAAAGCTTTATGATGGATATGTCTTTAATAACATTAATACCATATGTGTCGTCATCATCTCTTCTCCAATAGTGACGCAATAATAAGTCCCTTCGTTTCATCCCCTTGCAAAATAATTTTTAAGTAAGCATGTAATATAAAAATATTTTGATTTAAAATGGTTCTGAACCTGACCACGGTAACCAATCATTGTACAACTGCATATAAACAACATCAGTATAACCATCCAAGTACTTAATCATGCTGCCTTTATTAAAATAAAGGTCCTATCTACAAGCAAGGCATATGTCAACCTCTGATGTGAGAAGAGTCCATTATTAGAAAAGAAAAAGTTAACTTGGTGTTAGGAGATACTTTACATTTACTCTTATTTAACAAGCATCACAATATATGAGAGTAGCAAAAATGAATCATCTCATTTAAAATGACAACTAATCTGTAGTAAGCTAATAAATATTAAAACTCAACAGCTTAATGTCATATGATAAGGCATATATTGGAAGCATACAGGGAAGCCACATTGGCTAATACAAAGACATTTTGGCTCTTGCTTAAGGTTTCATAGTGGCAGCACTTCGATTAGGAAACCAATTGACATTCTATAATTCTTACTCAGATCTTGAGGAACCAAGAGACATAAGAGTCCAAAAGATCGCCTCTGAAGTTGCATCAACCATACCAACGGCCATTATTGTTGGATTATCCTCCCAACGCTATTTTCATAATAGAAAATACAAATTATAATCCATAATTATGTAATCAAAAAAGCACATCATATCTTGCAACAAGATTTCCAATCTTTTGCTTCTTTGAAAAACCTTAGCCCTGTTATAGTTAACAAGATGTTAAGTATATTTTATGCATTAGGACACTTAGAATGCAGACAAGGAACTCAAATCTTACCATTTTGACAGCCAAAAAATTTCCATGGTGAAGGTGCAATAACATCAGTTGTTGTTGCCTCTGCATGAATGGATGAGCCACAAGTCCAGTCTATAGAGTATTTGCGTTGTGACCTTTTGGAACCTTGCAACCTGGAAGACAAAAGGCTTATAAGAACAAAGGAAAAGAATCTAAAATTGAAATCTCAAATCATAAAGGGAGGGATATGGAATTTATAGAAACCACGACCTTATTACATTATGTCTTCATACCAAACAGTAACATTTTGGAGAACTTATAATATAGAAAATTTTGTCAAAGCAAATACAAGGCAAATGAAAATAAAGAACCAAAGAAAATAGCCAAATCTTTTATTTGAAATGGGAGTTTAACATAATTGCTCAGGAAACCATCTTTCTAACTCTAGATTCCTATAAAGCAGGTGTACTAGGCAAATGCTAATGGTAGATATTATCTTGTTGGAAGTGTTAGATGAGTCACAAACAAACTCAATAAGAAACTCACAAAAATTTAGAATAAGAGAAGAAAATTGTTCTCTCAAAACTCAACTTCTATTTCATATATTTTCTGATTGCTTGATACTACAAATGAGTAGTCCTATTTATAGGATATTAGATACATCTTAATTTATTACTAATACATGAATTTATCAAATCAAACACTCATTTAGAATTCTTAGATACATGAATGATAATAGATTCATCATACAAATAACTAGATTCACTCATCATAAATTCTAGGTACATGTATATCAAATACTAGTCTAGATTAATTTTCTAACATCCCCCTTTAATCTAGACTTGAATGATGCCAAGTTTCTCCTTCATTTTGATAAAAATTTCAGTCTTCAATGGTTTTGTGAAAATGTCTACAATCTGATGTTGTGTCTTGCAATGCTTGACCACTACTTCTCTTTCTTTGATAACTCTCGAATGTAATGATACTTAATTCCAATGTGCTTACTCCTTCCATGAAAAACTGGATTTTTGCTAAGTGCAATTGCTGAGTTATTATCACAATATAACACAGTTTCTTTCTCTTGAGAGCATTTCAATTCTTTGAACATCCACCTTAACCAAAGAGCTTGATAGCCAGCTACACATAGAGCAATATGCTCTGCCTCTGTAGAAGAAAGAGCAACAATAGATTGCTTCTTTAAAGACCAAGAAACTACACCTGAACCAAGATTAAAAACATACCTTGATGTGTTTTTGTGATTATCTGCATCTCCTTTCCAGTCACTATCACTATAACCAATTAAGATTGATTTTTGTGATCTCTTGTACTAAATCCCATGATCAACAGTACCAACAACATAACGAAGAATTCTTTTACCGGCATCCCAATGACTTTTCTTTGGTGAAGTCATAAATCTACTCAACATGCTGACAGCAAATATTAAATCTGGCCTTGTTGCTGTTAAATACATTAGACTTCCCACCAAACTTCGATAAAGACTAGCATCAACTTCTTCACTCCCATCATATTTTCTTAACTTCAAAGCTGCCTCCATTGGAGTATTGTAAGGGATAGCACCATCCATGTTGAATTTCTTTAACAAATCTTTTGCATACTTCTGTTGAAAAATAATGATTCTTTCATCCGTTTGTTTTACTTTAATTCCAAGGAAATAATGAAGAAGTCTCAAATCATTCATTTCAAACTCTTCCATCATAAATTTTTTAAAAACTTCTCCTATTTTCTCATCATTGCCTGTAAAGATAAAATCATCAACATACAAGCAAATAATAAGAAAATTACCACTTTCATCTTCTTTGGTGTAGAGTACATGCTCGTAAGGACATCTCTTGAATTCATTCTTTAAGAAGAAATTGACAATTCGACCATACCAAGCTCTTGGAGCTTGTTTCAATCCATACAATGCTTTCTTTAAGCAATACACTTTGTGTTCTTCTCCTCTTTTTTTGTATCCTAGAGGTTGTTCAACATAGATCTCTTCTTCTAGAAAACCATTAAGGAAAGCTGATTTCACATCCATTTGATGCACCTTCCAACCTCTCTATGCTGCCAATGATAAAAGTAGACGAATTGTTTCCAAACGAGTTACAGGAGCAAAAACTTCTTTATAATCAATACCGAACTTTTGTGTGTAGCCTTTCATAACAAGTCTTGCTTTGTGTTTGTCTACTTTACCATTTGAGTCCAGTTTTGTTTTGTAAATCTATTTTACGCCTAGTGTTGCCTTGTTTTTAGGAAGATATGTCAACTCCCATGTCTTATTCCTTTCAATTGCATCAATTTCTTGATCCACGGCTATCCTCCATTTTTCTTCCTTGCATGCTTCATCAAAACTTGTTGGATCTGTATCTACAAGTAATGCAAAATTTATTCCATCAGAAGTAAACATGACATAGTCATTTGAGGGATACCTTTTGGAAGGTTGATGTGGTCGGGTTGATCTCTGTAATGATGGCAAAGTTGATTCTTCTTCATTTGATGAGGAACTAGAAGTTGAGGATGATGGTTCAACACCTTCTGGTTTAGCTACTTGTGCGTCTTCTTTGTCTTCAATATTAATAGAAATTGATTTTTGTTTTTTATCAACAGCATTCCACTTTTAAGACTCTTCCTCATTAAAATGAATATCTCTACTTATGATGATCTTCTTTGAGATGGGATTATACAAACGATATGCTTTTGCATTTTCACTGTATCCAATCAGAATGCATTTTTCAGATTTATCATCCAGCTTACCTCTCTTTTCATCTGGAATATGAGAGTAAGCTACATTACCAAAAACTCTCAAGTGGTTAACACATGGTTTTATCCCACTCCAAGCTTCTTGAGAAGTCATTCCTTGAACACTTTTAGTTGTAGCTCGATTAAGTAGATAGACAGCACATGTAACAGCATCACCCTCAAATTCATTTGGCATCTCTTTGGCTTTCAACATGCTTCTTGCTAGCTCCATAATGGTTCTATTTTTCCCCTCAGCTACTCCATTTTGCTGAGGAGTATAACGAGCAGTTTGTTGATGTCGAATTCCATTTTCTTTCAAAAAAATGCTCCAAAGCAATAAATTCTCCACCACAATCAAAACACAGAGTTTTTATTGTATAGCCGCTTTGATTTTCAACAAAAGCTTTGAAGGTTTTAAAACATTCAAAAACATTCAAAAACTCCACTTTTTTCTTTAAGTAAATAAATCCAAATCTTTCTACTCTAATCGTCAATGAAAGTGAGAAAATAACGATTATCTCCAATTGATTTTGTGCGCATAGGTCCACATAAATCAGTGTGAACTAATTCAAGTGGATTTAAGGCTCTTCTTGCTTTGCCAATTGGAAATTGACTTCGATGATGCTTCCCGAGAATGCATGCTTCACAAACTTGATGATCTCTTGGACTAATGTTTGTCATTCCTCTCACCATATGATTTTTGCACATATGAGATAAGGAGCTAAAGCTCAAATGTCCATACCGAAAATGCCAAAGCCATGAAATATCTTTCACCAAAGTATTAAAACAAAAACTCTGACCATATGAAAAATTTAAGGGAAACATTTTGTTTGGAGTCATTTTTACTTTTGTAAGAAGAACACCGTCCCTGCCTTTGATTTCACACACATCATCTTTGAAAGTAACATTATATCCCTTTTGAAGAAGCTGTCCAACACTCAACAAGTTATGTTTAAGACCCGGAACATAGAACACATCAGTGATTTTTCTGACACTTTTCTTCGTCTAAACAAGAATGTCACCTTTTCCTTTTACTTGGAATCGTTTGTCATTACCAATCTTGACTTCACTTTGGAGAGAGTCATCCAAAATCATAAAAATGTCTTTATTGCCAGTCATATGATTACTGCAACCACTATCAAGATACTAAATATTTTCAGTAATAACTTCTTGTGTTTTACAGATAAGAAAAAGAGTACCTTCATCATTATTTTGTTCTTCGTGCACGAAAGTGGAGTTGTTTTTATCACCATCATTCTTCTTCATCCTGCAATATGTTTTAGTGTGGCCAAAACGATTGCAATTATAGCACTGAATATAAGAAAAATCACCACGACCTTTGCCTTGGCCTCTTCCTTTGCATTTGCCACGTCCTCTTCCTTTTCCTTAGCCTGAATAAGAGCTTGATTCTTCCTTGCTTTTATTGTTGTTATTACGGGAATCGAAATTCCTACTACCTCTACGTCCACCTCTTTTTCCTTTAGAACTTTGACCAAAAGAAGCTTGAGATTGAAAAGCTTGTTCTAAAGGAATAGCTTCAAATTGCTTTAATCTAAACTCATGAGATTGAAGAGACCCCATCAAGCTGTTTACTAACAAAGTGGCCAAGTCTTTTGATTCTTTTATGGCGACAACAACATGCTCGAATTTTCTTGTTATGCTCTTGAGAATTTTCTAAAAAATTCTCTGATCTGAAATTTGTTCTCCATTTACTTTCAATTGATTAACAATGGAAAGATCACGATTAAAATACTCCTCCATTGACTCAGAGTCTTTCATTTTCTATGTATCAAATTCAGATCTCAAAGCTTGCAATCTTACCATTTTAACTTTATCTTCACCTTGATAAGTTGATTATAGAATTTCCCATACTGCTTTTGCTGAAGTTGTTGCAGAAATTTTCTCAAAAATTGCTTCATCAACAACTTGATGAATAAAAAATAAAGCCTTTTTGTCCTTTTTGCGATTCTCCTTCAATTCATTATTTTGTTGTTGAGTAAGAGCAGCTTGGTCTTGTGGCTCCACAAATTCATTCTTAACAATTTCCCATAAGTCTTGAGAACCATACAATACCTTCATCTGTTGACTCCATCGACTATAGTTCTTTCCATCAAAGCGAGGAAGTTGAGGTTGCAACATATTACTATTAGATGTCATATTGACACAAGCTCTGATAACAGTTTGTTGGAAGTATTAGATGAGCCACAAACAAACTCAATGAGAAACTCACAAAAAATTTAGAATAAGAGAATAAAATTGTTCTCTCAAAACTCAACTTCTATTTCATATATTTTCTGATTGCTTGATACTATAAATGAGTAGTCCTATTTATAGGATATTAGATACATCTTAATTTATTACTAATACATGAATTTATCAAATCAAACACTCATTTAGAATTCTTAGATACATGAATGATAATAGATTCATCATACAAATAACTAGATTCACCCATCATAAATTCTAGGTACATGTATATCAAATACTAGTCTAGATTAATTTTCTAACATATCTTCTAGTTGAGATACACAGGTAGCAATTATAAGCAAAGTGTGTTAAGCATCAGAGTCTCAGTTCATCAAACTACATGCTTAGAGGCAATAACAATACCTTTTATATCGCCATCTCCTTTTAGAAATAGCAACAAAATTCTCCAAGGAGCACGATAACTCCTGGATGACAAAAAATATTGTGAGGCTTCTTCCACCATCAGAAAAAGAAACTGGAAGGTTGTAAGTTAACAGTTTGGAACCTTAATTGTAGCATCCTATAAGGCGCGAATCTATCCGGCTGCCTCTTCTGGACTACTTGCTCCCAACTACACAATTTTAATATAAAGCTTTTGAAGTAGTACATGATAACTTGGCACATGCATATAATTAGAATTAAATAATTTACACACCTTAAGTTGCTTATTGTTATTCAAAGTATTAGAAAGAGTGAAAATGAAGAATATTTGCAAATCAAGAAATGATTATATAAGGAAAAATGAGAAAAAACACATCTTTGCGAGGTATAGGAACATGATTGATCCATCACTAAGCAATTCTTGTGTCGTGCTTCTCTATGAATGTTTTCTCTTCCATTGTCCATAATCCGAATGCTGGAGTCTATTATTGCACTTCTAATGGGCTCCTGACAGAGGCAAAGGAATAGTTTTGGTTAGTCTAAATACAACCTCAAATCATATCAACACATTATGCTCTACTATTGAACAAATTTAACAACATTTAAAAACAACAAAATTTAACAAAGCCAACACAATGTACAACATTTTGTATATGATGATTTGTATTTCTTTCCAGCAAAATTTTGTATATTTGTATTTCTTTTCTTCTTCCAACTAGGAGTTATGAGCTGGAAAATCACATGCAACAAATGAAACAATATAAAAAGAAGATAAAGTAAACACATTATGCAAAAGAATATATATGACAACATTTGATCCTCGAAACATCAAACAAGTTATAACAATTATACATGGAAAAAACAAAAACAATGAAGCAGAGCAAAATAAAACAAAATTATGCAAAACGTGTGAATGAATCTGATGGAGATAGCTAAAAAAAAAAAAAAGGAGAAAATAAAGGAAGTATAAGAACAAAATAAGAGGAAGAAGAAAAGAGAAAAGGAAGACCTCACCTGCCAGTGAACCACTGTTGACAGCATTATGGTGGAGCAAGGCTGGCATGTCTTCGATGGTTGAGAATCGACAGTGAGAGAGGAAGATCGATGGGTGGGTCGAGTTTCCAATGTATTTCGGTGGGTTTGGTCGATGGTGGGTGGAGGTGTGATGATGAGGTCGACGGTGAGGAGGTGCGACGGTAAAGAATGAGAAAAAAATCTTTGGTAGAGCGAGTGACAAGCTTGGTGAACGTGACAAACACCGGGGGTGGGTTAGTGGTAATTGGTAGAGTAATCAAGAGTATTCTTGTCCAAAAAAAGTCAATATGAAATGATTTACACAACAAAAATTATTTTCCAATTGGATCATTAGAAAAATGTTAGTTTTGGTTAAAACCTAAAAAATATTAAAAAAACATAAGGTAATATTTTTTTTTCGAATGTAGTGTACAAAATTATTTTTTCTCATAATATAATTGTAAATTTGTATATATTATTAATTACTCTTGAAAGTGTTGCTAAATAAATGCATCAAAGGATCATAGTGTGAGCGTCTTCGATTTAAATCATGTGGTTGTTAAATCAATAAAATGCTCCAATATAATTTCTCTAGATAAATAAAAGTAAAATTGTGGCTATTTTTAATTTCATTTTGTTTTCATATTCATATATTGATATGGATATATCTATATTAATGTTTTAGAATTTAGATATATTGGAGGTTTGTAATATAATATGGTGAAGCATAACAAAGATTTTTTTTTTTTTAATTACTATTTCAAATTCTCTAGATAAGTGGTCGTTTATTTTGGATATATTTTGTTAATATTTTTTAAAAAATAGTTTTGATATACATTTATTTTTAATTTAATTTAATTGAGATATTATTGCATTATAATATGCCTGTTTGCATTGGAGTATTCATTTTTTTTTTTGAGAGAAAAATATTCTTATATTTTGGATTTTGTTTCCTAATTTTCTGATTTTATATTTTGTGCTTTTTTTAATTTCTTTTAATCAAAGCAATTTTTTTTTTTTTTGAGGAGAGCAAATTATTAGTTACTAAAATTAATGATAGCGTACGGCCATTACCGCCTAAAAATTTTCTTAAAACACTCATTTATTTCAAACATGAAACACCCAACATAAAAAATTGAAAATAATATGCTTACTCTATCCATCCATCGAAATGCCAAATATAAACCGGATTGAATATTATACTAAAATTAATAATAGGTAAGACGATCATTGATGCGATAAAGAAAACTGGAATAAAAACTTTCATTAGTGGATTGTGAGAGAACAAAAAGGAAGACGAGAGTAAAGCCATTTAAATTAAGATTATTTTGGCAATAAAAGATTTTTATAATTTATGGGTGTGGTGACTTAGGTGACTAGTATTTTTGGGTGGCTCTATAACGATAATAAAAGTAAATGGGTTAAATGGATGGGTTTTTGGTAATCAATTAAAATAACAAATAGCATGGATTTTCATTTTCAAATCTAATATAAGTAATTGATGAAAGTAAAATTTGACTCAACCCATTAACAATTCAAATTTAATTTGAACCGTTGCCACGTCTATTGTAAATTAATACCAAGGCTGAGTCAAGTGTCAAGGTCCAAGAATGTGTTGGTCAGTCGACCGATACAAAAACTACTAGCACATTACATATACCCATTTCAACAACACTATGGGCAGTCTCCCAAGTCTCAACATTTGTTTTATGAATGAGGTGAGATATGAACGTATATGCTATAGCACAAATGACGAGTGGAAAATGCATTACTGTTGAACCATGAATTGAGATATTTATTTATTTATTTATATTAGCAATCATTTACCGTTCTTTTGCATTGTTGTGCAATTGGAACACAAATGATCAAATATGAAGAAAAAAGAACAACACGAAAACTATAGTGGTTCAATAATATGCCAATATCCACTTTCGTATGACTGAAAATTTTTTATTAAACTTTCAATAGAGTTATAACAATTATTAAAAATATTAGGAATTTATTAGTCTCTGTTAGAAATGATCCTTGTCATCATGTTTATTGTTTAGGAAATATGGTGGCTAATTCTTTGGCATCTTTAGCTGTTAATACTAATTCTGATCAAGTTTGGATAGATTATTAACCAATTTTTATATCAACAGTTATAACAATTGATCTTTTGAAATAAGATTCCCATTATTTTTTGGAAAATTTATAGTTTTTACTCAAATGAAATGAAAATTTTTGTTTTTACCCAGATATTTAAAAAAATTTGTTTTTGACCTCTCAAATAAATTATTTTAATTGTATACCCAAGATTACCAAAATACTCTTAAATTGAAAGTCACTCAAATGCCCAAATATGAAATTATGAAAATAACATTTTCATCCTAACAATATCCTTCCTTTTCCTTTTTTTCCATTGATGATTATCAATGATTTTTGAGATTCATTGCAGCTGAAAAATAATCTATTGAAGGGATTATTCATTCAAGTTTTTTCATCCATTGAAGTTTTTGGATCCATTCAAGTTTATACCATTGAAGGTTTTGAAGATTCTTCTTCCATTTGAGTTTGAAATGTAATGTATGAGTTTTTTTGGTTGGTTTTTGGGTTGTTTTATTTATATTGCTAGCTAAAAAACTGTAAGCATGATTTGGTTGTGAGATATAATTTTTTCTTAAATTTGCGACGAAATTTGCAAAATTTACAACGAAATCGATTTTTCATGACTGATAATCAATTTTTCACAGAGTGAAAAATCGATTGAAGAGTTGTGGTGGTTTTTTAGTGGGGATCGATTTTTCAATGGGGATCGATTTTTCAATGGCTGAAAAATCGAGATCGATTTTTAGCGGATCGATTTTTATGATTTTTTCAATTTTTGAGAGAATGAAAAATCGATAACTTCACCGAAAAATCGAATTTAGCACATTTTTCATGGATTTTTATATATTTGTGTTGCTATGTATTGAATATGATTTGATATGATTGTATTTTGTAATATTGCCTGATTGAAATGAGATTTAATAGTATTATTTGATTTGAATGTTATAGGAATGATTCAAGAGACAGTTGTAATCAACTTTGACGGAGAGTGAAATGAATGTAATTACGTTGAAGGGGAGTCAATCATATGTGGGGTCCACAAAAATAGTAGTTTTTCATCATTGGTGGACGTTGTATACAGAAAGACTGATATTGATAGAATAATGTGGGATATCCGTATATATTATTTGCTACAAAGTACGACAAATGGTCAGGTTAAAAAGATATGTATCATGTCCAATCTTGGTGTTGTTGGTTTGATGGCGATCAAAAATATTAATGTTAAAGAGATTTATATCAATCAAATTGCAAAAGATTTTGGAGCTGAGATTAGTAGGCGTACTGTTCATTCATTTGTCACTAATTCAATACCAGACATAAGACATGACGGACAAATATGGATAAACCTGTAAATCCACATATGATTGAAAGTCATTTTTATCTCACTTCAGGTATTGGGAGCAATCAAGTTGATACTTCTGTCACCCCATTTACATTGGTTGAAAGTTTCATTCGTGATGTTAATGATGATTATATGAATTATGGTATTGATGATGAAGATCAAGACACAGATGATAATGGTGATGGAATACGGGATAGTGATGAAGAGAAAACTCGATTTGATGATGTAGTTGAAGAAGAAGAGTTTCCAGAAATAAGATTTTCAAGTTTATAATTTCAGAATAATCCTTTATAGCCATACTAGATTGTTCCTGGTGTAGAATTGGGGGACATTGAGGCTACTTCAAGGCTACGTCAACCGTCAACTAACGTGATACGTTGTATAAAGGAGCATTTTTTACTAGTAAAGAAGAAATGACTATAACTATTGCCGAATATACTTTGAAAGCTAAGTTTGAATATCGGGTTAGACGTTTGGACACAGAGCGATTTAAAGTTGGTTGTAAAGATAAAACTTGTAGCTTTATAGTTCGTACAAGATGCAGAAAGAGTTGTTCAATATGGTTTGTGTTGAAGTATGTAGCGAAACACATGTGTCGTCAAACAGCCATGAAATTACACATGAAGAGTGTAAAGGTTATTGTGATCGGAAAACTATATGCAGGAAAGGTAGGAAGAGATCTTTATATACCTAATCGTTTGGTTGGAGAAATGTTAGAGCAATATGGAGTGTAGATCTTATATAGTAAAGCTTGGAAGGCTTTACAATATGCAAAGAAACTAGCATATGGGCAAGCAGATGAATCATATCAACAGCTTCCATCCTACTTTGAGATGTTAAAACTTTCAAACCTCGGTATAATGACGACAATTAAGAGAGATGAAAACAATCAGTTTTTGTATCCTTCCGTTGCACTTGGAGCTTCCATTGAGGGTTTTCGATCTTACAGGAGACCGGTTATTGCTATTGATATCACTCATTTGAAAGGTGAATATAAAGGGGTGATTTTTTTTTTTTTTTTTGCTGCATGTAAAGATGAGTTGAAAATAATTTATCTCATCGCCTTTGGATTTGCTAACAGAGAATCGAATAATTCATAGACTTAGTTCCTAAAAAAATTGAGAGGAGCAATTGGGGTGTCAGACGATTTGCTGATCATATCGGATCGTCATGAGAGCATGTGGAATGGGATGAAAGTAGCTTTTCCTGAAGTCCCACATGTGTTATGTTTTTTCCACTTATGGTAAAACCTTAAGCAATAGTGTAAAAAGCGTTCGGATATGAAAAATGCATTTTACAATGCAATATATTGTTATATGTCTAATGAATGCAATAAAATATTAGAAGAAATATATGCATTACATCCAACCACATATGAAGCTTTGGTTAAGGTTGGAGTGAACAAGTAGTCACAAGTACATTGTCCAAGAAGAATATATAAAATGATGACTATCAACATTATAGAGTCGCTAAACAATTGCATGATGCAAGCATTTCGTTTGCCAATAATAACTGCATATGAATATATAAGAAATGTATTGCAGAGATGGTTTAATAATAGACGTGTTGCCACTGAGAAACTCACAACGTATGTTACTATCGCTGTATATGATCGTATCATGTTGGTAAAATATTTATCCATGGAAGGTAGCATACATCCCATTACAGAACCATATCATTACAGTGTCATACATCCTAGCAAAGGAGATGCGATGGTTGACATTCAACAGCACATATGTACGTGTAAGCAGTGGAATCTTAATCAGTTACCATGTGTTCATGCATGTGCTATGGCCAGGTATGGTAATTATACATTGTTGTTTTTAGTATTTCATGTCATAATATAACACTTAAATTGTTGATACATATCAGGTTCAAAGGTGTCAGTTATGATATACTTTGCAATCAGTACTATAGCGTGGAGTGGCTAAAAGCCGCATATACACGTCTGATTAATCCCGTCCCTAAATTGGCCAGTTGGAATGTTTCAACGGAAGTTAAAAGCATGGTTATATTACCACCTAAAAGTAAAAGACAAGTAGGTAGGCTGAAGGAGGTTCGAATTCCTTCAACTGGGGAAGATCGTCATCAAAAAAAGTGTGGAAGATATGGTTAGAGGGGACACAACCGTCTTCGTTGCCCTAACCCCCTAACTTCCATCAGCGAAGGGACAAGTGTAGACATGGATGCGGATGTTGGAACGAGTACAAATACTATTGAAAATGAGCCACGCTCCTAAAGATGCCGCTTATGTCATGAGACTGGATATAACTAACGTTGATGTTTACTATGGTTTCCTGCTCCAAATCCAGACGTGGCTATTGATGAAAATGATGATTAGCTAGTATTGACATTTTGTTCATACATGTTATATGTAAAATGGTTTTATGTTAATTACTCAATTATATATTAATATAGTTGTATAAATTATTAATCCATTTATATTATTTTTGTATCATTTTAAAAGTTCGGAACCATAAAATAGGGTAGAAAACAAAAATCGATTTTTAAGGTCATATGAAAAATCGGCATCGATTTTTCAGGCTTGGTGGAAAACCGATTTACTTGCCTTTGACATAAATCGGTTTTTAAGGTAGTCTGAAAAACCGGTATCGGTTTTTCAGACTCAGTTAAAAACTGATCAACATGCCTTTAATTTTTGCCTTCTAAAGCAACATAAATTAGTTTTTGAGTAAACCTGAAAAACCAAGGTTTTTCAGGCTTGGTGAAAAACTGATCCACTTGCAATATGATTCTTCTATAACGCTAAGTGTGGATCGGTTTTTAAGGGACCTCTAAAAACCGGTTTCGATTTTTCATGTGTCCTTAAAAACTGATCTTCACTTGAGTTGAATTTATTTCTAGTTGTATGTTCATTTTATTTTCTTTTAAGTCAAGTATTTTTACAAATCGTTATATACGGATGTATTTAAATATGTTATATAGAATAGGGAGTGTATAATTTTATGGTTAAAAAAAATATTACAAACATCTTAGTTTTAAGTACTATAATTTATATTTTTGAAATATTGATTTAATTAATTTGTAATATCAATATAGAAAGTTAATTATGCTCTGTATTATATATCAATTAATACTATAGATACAATCTTAATATTGATAACCATATTAACTAGTATATACTTAAAAGGTTATTATAGTATCATCATCATAATAAAATCATAGAATATCAACATTAATATAATTATATCACACTGTATAATATAACTAATAAGTAATATTAATAAGATATATAATACCAATCTAGATATTAATTATTATATTACTATGATATTAGTTTATATTAATATGCACTATCATTATGTTTATATTATTTAGGTACGTCTAATTGTGAATTAATATAGATAAAGTTATATAATCATTACTCTAATAATTAATATATATAATGAAATAATATTTATAAAAGTATATTAATACATACTATATTTTATGTTATAGTATTATAGTTATAAATACATTCATGTATATTTAATATTATATATTATAAATACACATAATATATTAACTACTATATACTTAAAATATCATTATATTATCATCATCATGATAAAATCATATAATATCATATTAATATAATACAATTAATAAGTAATGTTAATAAGGTATATAATACCAATCTATATATTAATTATTATATTACTATGATATCAATTTAATGTATAAATTTATATTTCAGTAAATAAATTAATATTAATATATTTTATATTTTATTGTATATAATTAACTATCATGTCATGCCCATATAATATATTATATTAAATGTATATAACTTATTAATATGCACTAATTATATCATTACGTTTATATTATTTAGAATGTATATTTAATACATGTCTAATTGTGTATGAATATAGATAAAGTTATAATATTAATAATACAAAATATTATTTATTTTTGGAATGTTATGATCATATATATACATATATATAAACATATTTTAGATACAGTATCATTTGATAATATAATACATGTTAAATCATAACATATAAAATTAAATCAAATAAATAATGACACGTTAAAAATATAATTAAATTTAGGGAAATACAATGTTACTTAAAACGTTTAATTAAAATGATTTGTTGGCAATTAAAAAATATAGAATGTAAGTAAATCAAATAAATAATAAACACATTAAAAATATAATTAAATTTATTTATATATAATCTCCCCATCAGAGTTTACAAACTATTTCCCAAATTTATTATCTTTATACATCAGTTTTGTAAACATATATATGTCTCTAGCAATTTTTGCCTTCAGTGCAATGACATCTGTAGCAGTATTGTGTTTTCTTGATTTCCATATACTATCTTTGGACTGCAAAAAGTCACGTATGTACATGGCAACATATGCTCCATAATTCATCCTGTATTAGTAATAAATTAATAAAATATCATAACATATAAACTATATATATTAATTCAGTTATAAACTTACTCACCAATCAGGTTACTAGGGTACAACTGATCTATCAAGATGCTCAATTTTCATCGCTCATCCACGAGGTGGCATATCTATCTGGGTTTGCTCATAAAATCCTATGAACCACAACAAAATAGACATAAAACATACTAGCGGCTCAAGTGACTGTCGTCGTTCGGCTATGTCAACATTCGCTATGAAATCATATATTATGATTCTCTGTTCTCTAAGGCACACCTAACCCAGTGTTCTTGATTCAGACTACACAGTAGTAATATCCGTATTTTAAAACGTCAATGCTACAGGACTAGTTCGGAGAATCATATAGTAAATATTAACCTTTGAACCACACTTACATTATCAATCCACCACTACGAGACTGATGCGTCTATTTGCCCACAATTATACGTAAGCCACTCTGAGGGCACATAAGTTATAACTAGATCAAATTTCACACCTTTTCTAACGTAATGCTGCTTGTAATATGTTGTTATAAAAGCCTGCATGATAAAAATTAAACATGTTACTACCGATCAACCGAACGCAACATGAAATTGTAAATGCATAACTAACTTAAATGTAAATACTTACAAACAAAGAACTGTCATAGATAGTGTATCTACGGTTATCCATCTCATTCCATCATTTTCTTCGTAGGCACATCAAATAAGAATCGATGTGTTCATTAGTCAACTACATGTTTTCGTTCTTGAGGGTGATCAATGTGGTCGGTATCACACACCATCCACAACGATCAACTGAATACCTACAATTCAAAAAAAAAAAAAAAAGTACTAAGCATTATTATAAATTTTCTTATATTAACAATTAGGATGCATGAATTAGTACTTTTTTTTTTTATAAATTTACATGAGATCCAAAGTGGTTGCAGCTTTATATTCATTATAGACCACTTCTACGAGTCTGTAGACTCTGCCACCTCATTTGCCTGCTGTTGGTCAGCTTTCTTTTTCTTTTTCATCGGCCTCGGATTAGTATATGGCATTCGTATAGGTTCTGCTAATTTCGTCTTTCGTTTGCTCCGTTCCTGGATGCTCTCATCTTACAGCTGTAAGTAAATTAAAAACATGAATTATAAATTTACAATTATAGTTCAGAATGCAACACAATAGAGATACAAAGTCTACCTAGTCATGCTCACGCTTAGCATCTGCACCTGATACACCTCTTTAGTCGGTCTGGAAGTTGTGGAACTCCTCATCCTCTTACTAATGGAGTGACCGGTGGACACCCCGTGCTTGACAGACCTTCTGCTCCTCTTGATGGTGTGACTAGTGGACACCCCGTGCTTGAAAAACCTCCTACTCCTCCTCTTGATGGGGTGACTGATAAAGTGACTAGTGGATACCTTATGCCTAAAGGACCTCCTGCTCTTCCTCCTGATAGGGTGACTGATGAGGTGATTGGTGGACACTCTATGACCAAAGGACCTCTTGCTCCTCCTAATGGATGGCTGACTGGCTTACATCAATAGGCGACCGACAGACACCCTCGTCCTATATGTGGTGGTGGTGGTGGTGACGGGTAATATATGTGCTCATCTCGGACAAAGCTCCTACCGTCATCATCATTATTGTCATCATCGTCATCGTCATCTGGATCATGCCCACTAGCTGGAGACTTGGGAATTTTGAAATGCTCTTCCACCCATCTCAGCCTCCTATACATCCCACTTACGATCTTCAAGGTTGTCTTCTGCTTCCTATCGATCCTACTTAACTTCTTATGGGTTGTCTTTTATAAATCTACAATAAACACAAACAACCGCTTCATCTATTTCATAGAATCATATATATATCATTTTACATACTACACAGAATTTTAAAACAAATTTGACAAAGTCTCCCCTGTTTTTTGGGTATCTAGGGAAATCAAACCTGCATATTTAAATAGATTATACTTTGTCTATCATTTTTAGAGACTCTGTCTCTCTTTCACACTCCATACTACTATACAATATGTCTACATCTTTTGCATTCACCACAATGAAAATTCATTGAATAATATTATTATATAAATACAATATTCGTACCTCATAATCAACATTCCATACATCGTGTGCCTTCTTTGTTTGAAACTCTGATAAGGTATCCTCTTATTCGGATTGCACGGTTAGGATATCTTTATTCAGATTATCATCACCTTCCACCTCATCATCATCCTCTACCTTATCATCACCCTCTATACCATCATTCAAACCATTGTCATTGTCATCGTCGTCGTCGTCGTCATCATCATCATCACCCTCACTCTCTCTACCGCCCTATCTGTGTACCTCTTCATCAACCGTATGATTCGGATTAAAAGATTTTCAATAATCCATCTTCCTCTCGGTATCAGTAGGCTCAAGAATTGGCCCAATGCCAACTATCTACATTATATAAATATATATATAGTTATACTACCATTATAAACTTAATATAAATAACGATAGTTATAACAAACAAATAATTGACACAAATTTAGGTTATGTTCGCCACTTACGCGGGGGGGAGGAGGGGTGGGGTGGAAATCATCTAGCTTTTTATATTTATCGGTGTTTTCTTCAGCGACCATCTCATACATCTTGGAAGATCATTTTATAATAACGAGATACTTTTTTATATCTTCTCTCATAACATTGAGAACACCTCTACTAACCACCACTATAATATAAAAATAATTAAATAAAAAACATACATATAGTTAGTAATAACCACATAATATATAATGTAAAATTGATTAAACTAAAAACATATATATAACCCTATATATTAACCGTAATAGAAGGAAGTAATAAATATTGAAAATATTAGTTATACCTAAAATACCAACACATAGCCATAAATATTAATGGTTCTTGGTCGTTTTCTGATCCGCTCTTCATTAAGTGTCATGTCGAGACAGTGCAACAGGACACTATAGCATAATATACCCCAAGGGAATGTCTTCCACGTCTCTGTATTCTCAATTAGGACCCATATAAATGGATATTTACTAGCCCTGTCATCTAGTCCCATAAAGAGATGGAAAGCAATCCCTACATTCACTAACTTCAAAAGATCTTCATCATTTATTGGATCCTAACCTGTACGGTCTCGCTGGCCTATATGGCTTCTTGCCTCAAGAAATATGACTAATTGGCTCACCTTCGACGATACTCCATTAAATATTCGTCATAAGAGATCGTTTTGATAATTTGACACTGTTTGATAAATTTTATAGTCGATGCCCCCAAAAGAAAGTCTTGTTACCAACAAAAACTCCTGTTTCCCAAACTTATATCTTCTCTCCCCAACTTCAAACCACCTCTTATCACGACATGCACCAGTCACCAGTCACCTCAAGAAATATGACTAATTGGCTCACCTTCGACGATACTCCATTAAATATTCGTCATAGGAGATCGTTTTGATCATTTGACACTGTTTGATAAATTTTACAGTCGATGCCCCCAAAAGAAAGTCTTGTTACCAACAAAAACTCCTGTTTCCCAAATTTATATCTTCTCTCCCCAACTTCCAACCACCTCTTATCACGACATGCACCAGTCACCTTAAACTCTCTAGCAAACATCCATAAAATCACGGAACCAGCAGCCGTATTATCGGTTATCTTTAAAATATATCCAAACGGACATTCTGTTATGAAACAGTTGTATAAATTTTTTCTATTAATAACAGCAATTATCTTATTAACCAATCTTTGACCAATATGTGCATTTCCGATCGTATGTGTGCCAATTATTTGTGAACTATATTTATAGTTGAAATCCATCTGTAGGAAAGAAAAATAGCAAAGAAATCATTAGTAGGGAAATATAAACTGAATCGGTTTTTTACGGCATCTGAAAAACTAGTAAATGGAATCAATCGATTTTTCACTTTGGTTTTCCATGATCGGTTTTTCAGGTCGGTTTTTCACTTCGGTTTTTCATGATCGGTCTTTTATATTGGTTTTTCACTTCGGTTTTCATGATCGGTTTTGAAGATCAGTCTTCAACCTCAATTTTTCATGATTGGTTTTGAAGATCGGTTTTTCACTTCGGTTACTTGAACAACCAAACTTGAAAATCGATTTGAAAAACCGATCTAAAAAATCGATCTCAAAAGCCGAAACGAAAAATTGATCTGAAAAACCAATCTCAAAAGCCGAACTGATCTCGACGACTCTGTTTTCGTCGGAATCGGTCATTTTCAACCCAAATACGATCAAAGACAATCAAATCCAACCTATTTTAAACCTAATAATCATAACCTAACATCCATAACACCATAAATATTTTAAAATCCCAAATCTCAATAAAAAACTACAGCAAACTTTTCAAAAATCGTACCTTTGCAATTTCCGCAGATTTGCTGGCGGTAGGAGCTCCTCGAGGAAGGTCGGCAACATCGTGCGAATGACCGAAAAATGTCAATCTCGCTCGTCAGGTCACGATCGGGTTCGAGTTTGACAAAAATTGATGTGGTTATAAGTGGGAAATCGATGAAAGTGAGATCCATCGATTTTTGAGGTCTATATATATGCAGGGCTTTGTCATAATTTCATGTTTCAATTTTTCATAAATTTTTAACTGTTCAGGGTTTTTTTGTAAAAATGTCTAGAGGTATTATAGGTAATTTGGGTATATTATCAAATATATTTGTTTGAGAAGTTAAAAACAATTTTTTTTAAATAGTAGATAAAAACAAATTTCATCCTTTTTAGATGGGTATTTCTGACAATTTTCACTTATTTTTTTCAAAAAATAAAAAAGTTGTTTACATGATTAAATTCTCATGATGTAAGAATGCCAACAATAAGTTATTATGCTGTAAAATTAATTAACAGATATCAATTCTCTTCTTAAATTAACATATGATATTTGGACTTATGGAGATTTTTAAAAAAAAAATTATGGGGAAAATTTATAACCAAATTAAGAAGTTGATAAGAGAAATTAATAAATATATACATAATTAATATTGGAAATAAAATGAATCAAAGAATAAAACTTGATTTATTGATCAATGAAGGGATCAGGAAGCTAAATTCAATTTCTTGACGTGTATGTGAGCTTTATGTAATTTAATTATCATAATTTTTTTAAACACTGTAATAATAAATTCAGAATCAAACTTTCTTTTCTTAATAAGGATTTCCAATAAGTGGCCTAAAGTCTATATATATATAGATAATAATTAGAACAAAATTAGAAATGGAAAGATGCATGTAGTGGTTCAAATCTATAATCTTATTAATGAAGGTGCAGAACATATATTTTTACCACCAGGCCAACCTTGATTTGGTTTTTAATAGGGTGATTGGGAAATTATATATATATATATATATATATATATATAATCATTAAATGTGTGGATAGTTATCACATACAAGGGTGGCGAAAACTGTCATCCGATGATATTGAGGTGCTTCTGCTTTTTTATGTCTCGATCTTAAAAGCATATATTAATAAAATTGGTCCAAATTAATGATTCTTTTGATAAAGACAAACAAATAACATATATATTAGCTATATCATAGATTGATAAAACAAAGAATCAAGAGACAACAAATAATAATTATAATAATAATATAGACAAAATAGAACAAGATTAACTTTCTAAACTTTTTCCCAAGCCTATAGATCACAAATATTACAAGTTAATCACTCAGTGCGAAGTCTCCCATCGTTAATGCAAGTATGAAGTTTTTCTACTACTTCTTCTTCTTCTTCCAATTCCCATTAAACAAAGTATGAAGTTTTTCTTAGTTTCAGAGGTGAGGATACCCACAACAATTTTACCAGCCACCTTCATAAAGCTTTGTGCGACAAAAAAATTGTTGCTTTCATCGACGATGAACTTAACCGAGGAGATGAAATTTCACCATCTCTTCTCAAAGCAATCAAAGGGTCTCAAATTTCAGTTATCATTTTCTCAAAAGACTATGCTTCTTCTAGATGGTGTCTTGAGGAACTTGTGAAGATTATGGAGTGCAAAAATATGCATGGAGAAATTGTGATACCAGTTTTCTATGAAGTAAATCCATCAGATGTGAGGCATCAGACCGGGGATTTTGCAAGAGCATTTGCTAATCATGAAGAACGTTTCAAAGATTGAACAGAAAAAGTGCAGATTTGGAGGGGTGCTTTGAAGGAAGCAGCCAACCTATCTGGGTTGGATTCACGTGTCATAAGGTAATATGTAACACTATCTTAATTCTTACACCATGTCTTCACAAACATCAAAATTTGTCAATTTAAAGAGCGATGATGGATTAAACTGAACATTATATCACAATTCTGTTTTTAAAATTTCGTAAAATATTTTCCATGTTTAAGAATATTGAGCTGATTGCTTCCTTAATAAGATATATATTAATAATTAACATGTGGTTTGTTCCTGGAACCTTTTAATAATTGTTGTTTTTTTAGGCCTGAGTCTGTGCTTATTGAAAAGATTATCAAAGATATTTTAAAGAGATTGAAGGATATGTCCGGTCCAAGTGATAACAATGATCTGGTAGGAATAAACTTTAGGATTGAACAAATTGAAGCATTGTTATACATTGGGTTAGAGGAGGTTCGCTCAATAGGAATTTGGGGCATTGGTGGTGTAGGCAAGATGACAGTTGCTGGTGCTTTATTCGACAGAATCTCTTATCATTTTGATGGTTCTTACTTTATTCAAGATGTTAGGGAAGAATCAGAAAAACACAGACTACTACATTGGCAACATGAACTCCTTTCTGCTATATTAGGGAATGAAAATCCAAATATAGCTAGAACTCCTATTGTAAGAAGCACTTTCACAAGGAAAAAGCTTCGTGGTAAGAAGGTTTTGATTGTTTTTGATGATGTTACTGATTTAAGACACATAGAAGCTTTTATTGGAGGTCTTGAAATGTTTGGTTTTGGAAGTCAAATAATCATAACTGTAAAAGATAAACAAGTGCTTAAAAATTGTAAAGTGAATGGCATATATGAAGTTAATGGGTTATTACATCATGAAGCTCTCCGGTTGTTTAATCAATATGCTTTGGAAACAATCATCCCACACTACAGTTTAAGGAATTGTCAAACAAGTTAGTAAGATATGCCAAAGGTGTGCCGTTAGCTCTTAAGATTTTGGGTTCCTTTTTGCTTGACAAGAAAAAGGAAGTTTGGGAAAGTGCAATAGAAAAAGTAGAGAGGATTCCTCGAGTGGATATTCAAAAGGTGCTAAAAATAAGTTATGATGGACTTGATGATGAAGTGCAGGATATATTTCTAGATATTGCATGTTTCTTTAAATGGAAAGATATTACTAGGCTCAAGAGTCTTCCAAGGAGCATTTGTATGCTGAAATCTCTTGAATATCTTCATCTCTACGGTTGCTCAAAAATTGACAAGTTGCCTGACAACGTAGGAACTTTGAAAGCTCTGAAGGAACTTGATGTTGTTAGAACTGCAATAAGAGAAGTACCATCTTCCATCGTACATTTGAGCAATCTTGAAATTAAATCTTTTAAAAGATGTAAGCCTCAGGATTTGATGAATTTGTTCATGCATGCTTCGTTAGGCTTGTGCAGCCTAAAGAAGCTTGATCTAACCGATTGTGGTATCACGGTGATAACTGATTGTCTCGGTCACTTGTCACAGCTACAAAGATTATATTTAGGCAAAAACAATTTTGAAAGCATACCAGCAACCATCATAAACCTTTTTAAGTTGGAATACCTCGATATAAGCTTTTGCCAGAGGCTTCTATTTTTACCAGAGCTTCCATCTATATCTATAAATGCAGTCAATTGCTGTTTTTTGGCAGCAGTACCTTTTTTGTCCGTTCCATACACAATTACACGGGCTAGCTAGCAGATTTTATGTTAGCTTCGTGAATTGTTTTAACCTGTATCAAAATGGACTCAATGACATTGTAGAAGGTGTTCTACAGAAACTTCCATCTCTAGCAACTTTATGCACAAAGCAACCTAATGTTAAACTGCCAAAACCTAGAATGTGTTTTCCTGGAAGTGAGGTTCCAGAGTGGTTTAGCTTTCGAAGTACAGGATCTTTGATAACTAAGGAGTTGCCTCCAGGTTGGAACAATAGTAACTTCGTAGGTTTTTCTCTGTGTGCCATTATAGATAATCAACATCATCAAATTGAGTATGGTTTCGATTTGGAGGTTCATTGTGAATGTAAACTCAAGTCAAAAGATGGACAACGACATACTTTTTCTGGCAGTTTGGTGTGTTATCAGCGCATTTATAGATCTGAACCCCACTATGTTGAGTCGGATCATTTGTACATAGGATGTGATCATCTTATGTATCCTAGAGATACTGGTGACTTATGTTACAATACTGAGGTCACTTTCCAATTCTACCTTGAGTTTAAACATCTACGCATAGAATGTTGCAAGGTGAAAAGCTGTGGAGTTCGTTTAATGTATGCCCAAGATCCTGGAAAATCTAATGGAAGTTTCAATTTTAGTGAGCGAGAAGATGAACCACATCCCAAGTGACTGAAATCAGTTGAACTCCTTTGAGGGAGAAACAAATATTTGATGAAGGTAAATAAAATACTTCTACATGTATGTGCAATATTACTAGCAATCTATATATACCAAAATAAAGTCTTTCTTATTTGATCTCATTTTGCTTGGTTTGACTTGTTTCCCTTCAAGAAATCAAAATTTGTACCATGTTTTGTTATGTCAGCATTACAATAAATCGATAAAAATGGGTTGCTGCCTCTGAAGTTATGTTTTCGTTACTGAATTCGTTGATTATCATTGTGCTTTACAGGAGCGGACCTCACAGCGGGCTGGTTCTCTATGGCAGTTATTTTTCCACATTTATCAAAGTCAACTCTTAGGTGCTTCCGCTATGGCTTCGGGCATTAAAATCGTTTCCACATGGAGTTGATATATGGTTGCAATCTTGGCTATAGAATTAGCTACTAAGCAAATCAACATTATGTTTGTAACTCATAAATTAATTGTTGAAGAATGAAATTATGCTTCTTGTTAAGGTGATGTGGCTGCAGATAAGTTGCCTAATTTTCTTACTACAGTTTAGCTTGATCATTCTGCTTCCAGTCTCTTTCAATTTCATGGATTGTTGCATCTTCATTCTCATCATTGCTGCTCATGTTCTGTTTAGTTTTATTTGCGCTTCCTTCTCACAGATGTTTTAATTTTATTTAGGTATACATAGATTGCTAGTACTATGCATATGTGTCGAAGTGTTTTATTTACCTTCATCATTTTTTTTTTTTTAATTGGATAACATTTAGATTATATTGTTTTTCAACAATTGTTATTGAACTCTGATGAAAAAAACAGGGATCATGGATGATGCCGAGTTATTCGTAGGAGGATTTAATCAGGTGTCAAATGGGTGGATTGGGTTTCTTTCCAGCCCAATTGGGTGTGTGGGCTGGACTTTAATTGTATGATGATGGGTTTGGCCTTGTGCAAAGCAGATTTGGATATCGAGATTTGAGTGTATTTTATATGGAAAATTTAATATTTAAAAAACATAACGTAATAGCGTTTCTATGATTTTTTTTTCTTTTTTCATACGTAAGATACGAACTTCAAACGATTTTTAAGTTTTAGTCAGATTTGCTAGATATCTTCTTTTGTAGTCAGATGTCCAAGTTTAGGAATTGCTTTAAAAGGTTAAACTAATATGGCAAGTAGTTTTAAGCGTTTGTCTCTTCTTTTTTTTTTTTTCCTTATTTTCCTCTTCCTTTTGAGAGATCTCATTCTAGTTGTTATTGAAATTTATTGCTATTGTTAACGATAAAAAATCGCCAATGAAAATCAAACGATAATTGGTGAGGGAAAGAAATGAATATTTGGTAAAAACAAAGATAAAAACCTTGGAAAACCATGAATGCCTCCAAGAGAAAGTATCCCAGAATAATCTTCAAGAGCCTGACCTCCTAGGAAGGTTCGAGGAAGTCTAGGATATAGGGTTTCCTGAAATGATTGAAGGATAGCCCCGATGACTAGAACATTATGAACATTCTCGAGAGCAAGCATCCCGGAACAATCTTTAGGAGCCTAACCTCTTGGGAGGCTTCAAAGACATGTAAGGCATAAGGGGTTCCCAGAATGGTTGAAGGATAGCCTCATTGATCAAGACGCTGACAGCGTCCTGGTAAACCAATTCGAGAGAATAAATGATGAGTTGACACTTATCCGAAAGGGCAGTCATGTTTGCCTATTTAAACCCTCATGCCTTTTCATTTTATTGGTTCGTCTTCACTCTTATTTCTTATGCTTATTTCATCTTTGTTACATGTTTTCCTCTAATTTTCACTTCATCTCATATCATTTTGTCTCCACTCATCCATCCATGTTAGCATATATTTTAGAGGTGCCTCGTCTCCATTGATCATTATATGACTTGACCGTTGGAGTGTGATCGCTAGCACCTTGCCGGGGTTGCCCTAACTGATTTTCTCTTTTGCAAGTGATCTAGACTCCCTTACTCCTCAAACAAGCCCTATATTAGGCCAATATCCAACTTCCCTACACTTACCTAAACTAGTCCATAAACACTACCTTAAATAGGTTTAGATTTTCATTTCAAATATAATATAAGCTAATAAGTGGAAGTAAAATTTGACTCAATCCATTAACAATTCAACTAATTGCAAAGGTCATCTACAAAAATTGTTGGGATCTAGCTCACTTTTGGTCTTGTTACTGCTATATTTTCCTTCTCGCTCACACACACACACACATATATATTTACATATGGAGTTTTCACATTGAATGCATAAAGTGGAAGTAAAATTTGACTCGATCCATTAACAATTCAACTAATTGCAAAGGTCATCTACAAAGACTATTGGGGTCTGCCTCACTTTTGGTCTTGTTAATGTCATAGTTTCCTTCTCGCTCACACACGCATATATATTTACATATAGAGTTTCTATGGTCAATGTTTTATAACTTTTAAATTATATCCAAGCTTTTAATTATATCTATATTAAATGGGAGAAAGAATTTTTTAAGAAAGAAAATATAATGATTGATTGAGATGGTTGGTCTTAACGGTTTAAAAGTTATCATAGAAACTATAAATATAAGTGACCGGCTACCATACAAAAAAAAAAAAACGTTTGCATGATACAAACAACAGAGAGGGTGGGTTCGGGTCCGTTGGATAAGAAAATTTGAGATCCAATGGTTAGAAAAAAAATAGAAAAAAATATTTTTTTAATAAAGCAAGCAAGCAACCGATTGAGGGGGTTGAACTAAATCAACTGGAAAAAAAACAAAACAAAACAAAACAAAACACCAAAATCAATTTTCTTCCCCAGTTCATCTCCTCCATCTCCCTCTTTCACCGATCAATCTCCCTTTCGCGAAATCAACCTCCATCGATAGTTTGGAAACCAATAACGATGGAAAGGGTTTCTAGTTGGTGTGGAAGCTCATAAATGGGTATCGAAACTCATCAATGACACCTCTCATATAACATCTCCTTCCCCATCTCTCTCTCTCTCTCTCTCTCTCTCTCTCTCTCTCTCTCGACACTATCGTCTCTCCTTCTCCTTAATTTTTTTTCTTTTATTTTGGATTGATGATGTTTGTCTGATGATTGATGATGGTTTGGAAGAGTGATGATCGTTCGAGATTGATGATGGTTTCTGATGATGGCTTGGGAGATTGATGATGATCTGGGTTTTGAATTCATCGATTTGGGACTTCCGTTTTCCGTCTTGAAAGCAAGCTTGGTGAGTTGCATGTGGATGAGGAAGTGGGTGTTAGAGGATGTGAACTGAGAGGCTACCACTTCCGTCGTCGATAGGTATGTATTTTATAATCAATATTTCGAAAAGGTTGGCTTGTTGGTGTGTTAGAGACTTGTTAGGTGTAGTTATTTGTGATATTTGAAAATTGTTTAAAAGATGAATAGTTGGTTGTCGAAATTTTTGCCTTGAAGGTTAGGCTATGTGGAGGGAAATAAGGTGGTGGCAAAAAAATGCTTTCTTATACAGTTACAAAATGTTGCTTGTGAATTCTTTGCCAAGCTTGCTCCTGACCAGGTTATCGAGACGTCTTCCCTGATTTTGTTGCTTGTTGATTTCGTTTATAATTTCTATTGTTTTGTTGGTGAAGTGAAGTCCAGGTACCAAAATTGTAGTTGTAATTTTTTTTAAGTGGGATTATTGGTTCTTTTAAGTTTGAGCAAATAGCCCTTGATATTTGCTCTTAATTAGTAAAAGAAGTGATTTTTTTTCTATGTTGGGTTTGTATGCCTAGCATATGAGAATGGTGCAAGTGAAGAACTTGTTAGATCTAGCTAGTAAGAGGGAGATTCATGAGTTCTTCTCCTTCTTTGATGATATTGAATACATTTAGATTATAAGATTGGTATGTGGTATTCTTGATTTTGTGTTTGCAAAAAATGGGATTTTGGATCTCAGGTTTTGTGTTGTTTTTGGTTTCTGAAATAGGAAATTAATTAATTTGTGAGATGTTCAGTCTACTGCTTGTTCGCTTATTATTGATTTTTGTATTTGGATGTTGAGAAAAAGGGGGTTTAATGAAGGGAATATGAGATTTTTTTTTTTGTTTTACAAATGGGAAATTAATTAATTTTTTATGGTTTTGATTGTGAAACTTGGACCTTTATTTATTTATTTATTTGAAACCACTTTGTATATATGTTTTGTTTTGATTAAAAAATGTAAGTGAATAGAAGCAAGGGAAGTAAAATTTGTTAATATGGATTTATGTGATTTTTTATTGTTTATTTTTTTTGGTGGGTTTGGTGTGTGAAAAATGAAGGGAAGATATTTGCTTTATTTGGCTTATTGAGATATTAACTGTGAGTGTCCTCAATTTGGCTTAAACTTCTTTTGTTAGAAGTTTCTTTGTTTTGTTATTTTTTGGCGAGCAAATTCCAAGTATTTCTCTTTGGAGAATTAGCTAGCCTTGTCGCTTTATTCAGTTTCAGTTTCATGATGTTGAGTGGACTTGAAGGAATTTAGAGACATAAGGAAATGAGTTGAATGGTTTTCTATAACTTTGCCTTTTAAATATAGGTCTCTTTTTGTTAATCACATACAGGCTGTATTTCTTTGAAAATTAATTAACCTACTATCATTAGGATTAGCTACTTGAAACAAGTAAACAACAAGAGAATGCTTTAATTAGAGTTGATTTTATCTTTAATTTGTATCAAAATAAGAGTCGGTGGTTGCTTTTCTGAATACTAAAATATGATCTTGATCTTCATTTCATGAATCTGTAGTGCACCTTTCTTTTGTCAAGTTGTTTATTTGTTATATTAGTTCCTAATATTTTGTCTTACAATTCATTTTACGCGATGATAAAAAGTTGAATTGCATGGTTTTCTGGTACTATTGATATTGTGACCTGTGAGGATAGTTAATTGAATTCTAGTTATACCCTTAAAGTTTGACTTTGCAAGGGGTTGATGTTTATTGTGATAAATTGTTAAGGAAACCAAAATTGTTGCTCACGTTTTGTGATAAGTTGACTTATTAACATTTCATTTACATGTTGTTGTGATAACCTAATAGGTTCATTTTGGTTTTAGAGTTGAGTTGCTTTGAATTTTTATTTGGTTTGGTTGGTTGTCTATCAATTATGTGTTTGTGTTTTGAATATTTTTTTTGTGGTTTTGTTGCTTGATGTGTTTTACTATGTGGATTTGTTTTACTTGTTTGTTTTCATTTGCTTCTTGTTTTGTTTTGTTGTGGTTAGTTTGTGTAGGAAAACACCAGTTAAAGTTGTGGAATTTCATGTTAAAGTTGATGTTGAAAATTTTTTTATATTTATTTTGGTTTTGGAAGTTTTCTCCAATATGGTTGTGATTCTAGTCAATAAGAGTTTATTGATGTTTTAACACTTTAATTGATGAGAGTTTATTTTTGTTTGTATACATGCATAACAGATGAAACCAATAGCATATACAACTAAGAATGGGCATCTTATGAGTAGTTTCTATGATTGTTCAATGCCTTAAAATGACACTATTAAGAGAAATGAATTATTGGCCACTTACCGCTAGTTGATTATGCATCTTTTTTTACTTCTTCATTTGTGGTAGAAACTAATTTGAGTTTATAAATTTGGTAAGGTAAATATGTGAATGGAATTCATCAAACTCATCTTGCATAATTATAAAATATTCAATTGAACACAATTTAACTACAACTTTATTCTATTTTTTTGGTTGGGTTTTAGGGTCCTTACCCAATAAACCAGATAAAAACTCACCCATAGAGAGTATTGGGAGATGATAATGTTTTGGTGGTCAAGTTTGCAAAGGAGATGACAAATAGGAGAAGTTTAGTCATTAGTTATTATCATGTTAAGTATAGTGACATTACAAAAGAAGTGATCCTTGTTAGTTTGCATCGATACCGCTTTTTTTATGAGGCTTTTACTACTTTGATGTGGTTGATATTGAATATGTAGTTAAAGTCATTACACTTTTCATTATAATAATTTATCTGTCATTTTATTCTACTTTAATTTGTAAAAATCCATGAATAATCACTGTCTCTATCTGAATATTTGTTAAAATCCTATTACTTTCTTGTAGGTTTTCATAATTCTAATCTAACTTGGAAGGTTCCAAGTGTTTCAGCTCTTATCAACTGGAAGTCATCTAGTTAAAGATGTTTTAAATTAAATATTAATACAACAATTGTAGAAGCACATGTTATTTCATTTGGTTTAAGAATGTTTAATGTAGACCTTGTGTTTATTCCTAGGCATTTGAAGGATTATGAGAATGGGTTTTTGGTGTGAGGGGGTGATGATAATTATTTTAATAGAAAAGTTACAATCTTGCAGTTGAATTTATTAGCATAAAAATGAGAAAGTATTATTTTTTTTAATATTAATTTTTTATGGGTTGAAATTCATATTGTTGTTAAAATTGATATAAGTAATGGTGTTGGTAAAATTCTAGTTGACAAGTAAAACTTTTGTTGCATATTTTATATATTCTTTTAAGTGAAATTTTTTTTGAAATTATGAAATAATAATATTCAAGAACTTTAAAGAGAATGTGATGTTATCAAAATAAACTTTAAATTTTATTAAAAGTTAAAATTGTAGATTAAAAAAATTTTAACTTAATTTAAATGTAAAATTAATTTAATGAACTTACTATATTAACAGTGGGAACGTGATGAGAGTCTGTTTGATCATATTTATCTCTTGTCATGCATAGGTGTGATGGGACAATTTCCTATCACACTCATCATTTCTAAGTGTGACAAAAGGTTTTCTTGTCACGCTTGCCTTGCACATAATGAAGGCTCTCTCGTCAAGTTAAGCATGACGGAAGGCTTTCTCATCTCTTCACAGCCAAACATGACGGGAGGTTCTCCTGTCATGCTGAAGAGTATTTTGGTCAATAAGAGACATTAGATGCAATTAATTTGTTTAGATGAATATGTAAATGTAAAAATAAATTCTAACATAACTATCTCTGAAATTATAAAAATGAAATGTTAGCACATTTATGTATTTTAAAAAATAAATTTAATAAACTTATTTTATTTAAAAATATAATTACATAATATTTTAATCCAGTATAATTTATTTTTTTAAATAATCCAATTTAAGTTATTACATTTTACTATATTGTAAAATATAAAATAAAATATTAAATTGGATTAAAAATGAAGAAAATAAAGATTATAAATATACTTAAATTGGACAAGTTCAATGTTACAGTGACAAAAAAATTAAATTTAAGAAAAAAATATAAATTTCATCAATTTATTTATATAATATTTTATTCATGATTATATATATTTTTTGGACATTAAATTGATCAAATGAATTTAAATTTTCTAGTTAAGTTTCTTGATTTTTACCTTTCGCATTCATTGGATAAGGTTTTTAATTTGGTTGTTATTATAAATTTCTTTCTTTCTTAGGGTGTAGATTGTATGACAATAATAATATTCTTGTCTTGTATTAATATTAATAACTATACTTAATACTATTTTAGAAAAAAAAATTACTTAATACAATATATTAAAATCAAATTCCAAAATAATGAGTGATTTAATTGATTTGTAATTACACAAAATAAAAAAAATAAATAAAAGTGGTGGGGTCAAAATTCCTAAAAATTGTTGAAAAAAATAACAAGCGTGACAAGATGTTTTCTTGTCATACTTGTGCTATGAGAGAAGACTTTATTACCACCTAGCTCGTGACAGAAGACTCTATTATCATGCCTATAAGTGACAGGAAGGCCATGAGAGAGCCTCCCATTTGGCGTGACGGGAGAGCATCCTACCATGCCTAAGGCATGACAGGAAAGCATCTCATTACACACAAACGTGACAGGACAGTTTCGCGTTACATTTGTATGTGACATGAGGCAAACATGATTAGATTTAATTATTCTTTTAAAAGTAATCGAATTTCAGTTATGATATTTTATAATATTTTAAAATAAAAAACTAAAAATATAATTGGATTACATCGGTAAAGATGCATGGCCGCACTAAAACAATGGTGCAGCCACACACCCATGAGTATGACTAGTGCAATCCTTGGCCGTGATGGAATGGGAGAGCCTCCTATCATGTTGGGCACGATAGAAGAGCCTCCCATCACATCGAAGGCTAGTGTGACAAAAGACTCTCATTACGCTTAGACATGACAAGAGACTGTCCTATCATGCCTATACTTGATAGGAGACAAGCATGCTAGGATAGTCTCCCATCATGGTTCTCCTGACACAGTATTTTTAAAATCTTACTGTAACAATTTTTATTTTTTAAAAAATAAATTATAATTAAATTGCATTTCAAATTTGCATTTAAAAATAATTCTGATAGAATTTACAATTCAATTACAAGTAAGAATTTTAATTTAACAAAAATAAAATTACTATATTTTAGTCTCATCATACACTATGTTCAAAAGTTTAATTGTAAGATAACTTTTTATATAAAAAATAAAACAAAAATACTTTTATATATTTTTAAGAAATAAATTTAATAAAATTACTTTATAAAAAATATATTTAAACAATATTTTAATCCAATTTAAGTTATTTTATATAAAATAATTTAATTTAAGTTATTATATTTTTCTACATTTAAAAATTAAATTGGATGACATTAGTATAAGTGTGTGGCCATGCTAAAGTAGTGGTGCGGTTGCACACAAACACTAAAATAACTACGCGGCTGCACCAAGAAATGTCTTAGTGCAGCCGCGTAGCTATGATCAATGAAAAGTTTACACTGGTATGGGTGCGCGACCATGCTAAAATAGTGGTGTAGCCGCACACCAACATTGAAGTAACAACACGACTGCACCAAGATGTGAGTGTAGTCGCACAGTCATAATCAATGAAAAACTTACATTGGTATAGGTGCCCGATCACGCTAAAATAGTGGTACAGTTATGCATCAACACTAAAGTAATTACGCAACCGTACCAAGATGTGAATGCAACCGCGCAACCTTGATAAATGAAAAGCTTACATTGGTATGGGTGCGTAGCCACTCTAAAATAGTGGTGGGACTGTGCACTAACACTGGGATCATAAAAAGCTTGCACCGGTATGAGTGCGCAGCCATAATAAAACAATGGTACGACCGCACATCAACACCAGTGTTAGTGCATGACCACGTTGAAACAATGGTATAGTCATGCACCAACACCAGTGTCGGTGCGTGGCCACACTGAAATAATGGTGTTGTCGCACACTAACACACGGTCGAACCAGAATTTGAGTGTAACTGCACACTCATGATCAATGAAAAACTTGCATTGGTATAAGAGTATGGTCGTGCTAAACGGTCTACATACCAATATTAGAATAAGTATGTAACTATATCATGATGTAAGCACAGTCATACACCTATGACTAGTGGAAGGCTATCGCTTTAAAATTTATGAAAATTTGACATTTTAAAATTTATTGATTAGATGTGTCAAACTAAAAATATTAAATATAAAAAGATTAAGGGGAAATTTCATTTTAGTTTGAAACATTGAACGAAATATTAAACTTATGTATTTTGAATACCTGTTATTTTTAACGTTTTAGAAATTCATCAATTTAGTCCCTCTGATCGTTTAACTACGATCAAACGTGATGAAAATTGTATAAAAAGTAAAATACCCTTAATCAATTTTTTTTTAAAGCAAAAAAAAAAAAAAAATCTTAAAAAAGTTAAAAATTAAAAATTATCCATTCTAGATTTGAGTTGGGTTAGAAACTCATATCTTCAACTCATCTACTTTTATTTAAAAAAACCAAAAATTGATATAAACATAAAAGAAACCTAGAAGTAAGAACCCCTCATTAAACTCAAACACTACTACATCAAAATCAAACCAAAACTCAGAATTGCAGATAGGAGAAAAAGAATAAAAACATAAAGTTTGAGGTTTTGTCAAACCCAGAACTTTATGTTCCTCTACCAAAACTCACTCATTTTCTCCATCAAATTTGAAAACACAATTACTCCTATCTCTCACATCACTTACTCAAAACAACCAAATACAAACTCAACACAACATAACAAATAAAAAATTTGGTTTGGGTTTACACCCTTTGAACCAATCTCTAACAACCCCAACACAAACACAGCCAACTGTAATCACATACAAGTTTCGTGACAATCAAAACAAGCACTGTAATCCCACTAACAACCATAGTTTACATATTCAAAAAACTCACATCAAAATGAAACGAAAATAAAAAAAAAATGAAAAAAAAAAAACTATATTAAAGAAAACTTAGATTAATCATTAGAAACTCAATCGCAACAAATCAAAATCTTCTTTCTTTGCCACGAACGAAACCTCAGGTCTCTTCCATGATGGTTCTATCCTTGTAGTGGCTAGATCGGAGGGTAAGGACTGATGGTGAAGGCAGCCATGGAAAGGGAGAAACGATGAACGGAGGAGAGGAAGGTGGTGATAGGATCTTAATAAAGGTTGAAAAAGAAGAAGATGCAAAGAGGAAGAAGAGGTTGACGGGCACATGAATGAGAAAAATGGCGGTTTTGATAAAGGAGATGGAGGAAGAACGAGAGGCGGAGGTGAGAGAGAATAATAAGGTAAAGAGCAGATAAATTTCAGTTTAAATGAGCAGAAGAAAGAGAAGAGAAGAAGCAGAACAAGAAAAAGAGTAGAAGAGAAAAAGAAGAGGAAGAAGAAGAAGAAAGATGAACAAGAAGAACAAGAGAGAGAGAGAGGACGTGGTTTTTATTTTTTTAATATACAAAATTTTTTTACTTAAATTTATTTTTACTTTATTTTTACTTTTTTTTATTTTAATTAAAGATAATGGTATCTCAAAAAAAAAAAAAAGGAAAAATAGTCATTTACTGCTCTAACCATGACAGGAAAGCCCTCAATCACGGTTTGTCATGATAGAAGAGTCTTACACTATGCTGAAGGCATACTTCATGCTTAGGCATGATGAGAGAGAGTCTTTCTGTCACACTCAGGCATGACAAAAGGTTGTTCTATCATGTTTATGCATTTTTTAAAGGACGTATACTGATGTCATAATTTAATACTCTATCCGTGATGAAAGAGCCTTCTGTCATGGTTGGTCGTGATAAAAAAGCTTGGCATCATGCCCATGGCAAGCGTCACGCTTAAGCATGATAGAAGAGTCTTCTGTCACGATTTACCATGATAGAAGTGCCTTCTGTCACGCTTAAGCATGATAAGCAGCTCTCCTATCACGTCAAAGCGTTTTTGTTTAATTTCAATAACTTCAGATGTTGTACTAAATATTAAACTTGTTAAGTTAATAATTTTGACATTTGTAGGAACAAGTTGAAGTTATGTACTTGTTAAAATAGACATTCGAGTTGTTTATAAAACAACTCTGATGTATGTTGATGTCATATGTCAATTTTTGTTTAATTTGAACAAATTTAGACGTTACACTAAACATCCAAGTTGTTCATAGAACAACTTTCACGTTGATGGGAACAAGTTAATGTTACGTTCTTGTTAAAATGAACGTGAGATTGTTCAAAGAACAACTCTGATGTCATATTGATGTTATACATTCGTTTTGTTCAATTTAAACAACTTTAGACGTTGTGCTAAATATCCAACTTGTTTACTGAATAAATTTGATGTTGACGGTAACAAGTTAACGTTATGTATTTGTTAAAATGGATGTTGGAGTTGTTTTGGGAACAACTCTAACGTCATGCTGATGTCATACATCCATTTTGTTCAATTTAAACAACTTCAAACGTTATGCTAAACGTCCAACTTGTTAAGTGAACGACTTTAACGTTGGTGGGAACAAGTTATTGTTACATACTTGTTAAAATGGACATTATAGTTGTTCCTAGAACAACTCTGATGTCCAACATCCGTTTTGTTCAATTTAAACAACTTCAGATATTGTACTAAACGTTCAACTTATTAAGTGAACAACTTTGATATTAGTGGGAATAAGTTAACGTTACATACTTGTTAAAATGGAAAGTGGAGTTGTTCGGGGAACAACTCTGATGTCATGCTGATGTCATACATCTATTTTGTTGAATTTAAACAACTTCAGACATATGCTAAACGTCTAACTTGTTAATTGAACAACTTTGACATTAGTGTGAACAAGTTGACTTTACATACTTGTTAAAATGGACGTAAGAGTTGTTTTCGAAAAAACTATGACGTCATACATATGTTTTGTTCAATTAAAACAATTTCAGACGTTGAGATAAACGTCAAACTTATTCATTGAATAGCTTTAGCATTTGCAAGAACAAGTTGACGTTACGTACTTGTAAAAATGGACATAGAGTTGTTCTCGGAACAACTCTGATGTCATGCTGATGTCATAATTTAACACTCAGCTCGTGATTGGAAAGCCTTATGTCACGGTTGGCCGTGATAGAAGAGTGTTACATCACGCTCGAATGTGAGAAGGAGCTGTCTTATCACGCAAATACGTTTTTGTTTAATTTGAATAACTTCAGACGTTGTATTAAACGTTAAATTTGTTAATTTAACAACTTTTACATTGGTGGGAATAACTTGACATTACATACTTGTGAAAATGGACATATGAGTTGTTAATAAAACAACTTTGACGAATGTTGATGTCATACGTCCAATTTTGTTCAATTTGAACACTTTAGATGTTGAACTAAATGTCTAACTTGTTTTCGAAACAACTTTCACGTTATTGGGGACAAGTTGACGTTATGTACTTATTAAAATGAATATTGGAGTTGTTCAGGGAACAACTTTGACGTCATGTTAATGTCATACACTCGTTTGGTTCAATTTTAATAACTTCAAACGTTATGCTAAACGTTTTACTTGTTCGCCAAACAACTTTGACGTTAGTGAGAACAAGTTGATGTTACGTACTTATTAAAATGAACATTGGTGTTGTTCAAGGAACAACTCTTACATCATACTGATTTCATACACCCGTTTTATTTAATTTTAACAACTTTAGACGTTATGTTAAACGTTCTACTTGTTCGCCAAACAACTTTGATGTTGGTGGGAACAAATTGACGTTGCATACTTCTTAAAATGGACATTAGAGTTATTCAGGGCATAACTCTGACATCATGCTGATATCATACATCCATTTTGTTCAATTTTAATAACTTCAGACGTTATACTAAACGTCCAACTTGTTAATAAAACAACTTTGACATTGTGAGAACAAGTTAACATTTCATACTTGTTAAAATGGACATTGGAGTTGTTCAGGGAACAACTATGACATCATGCTGATGTCATAATTTAATACTCCGGTCGTGACGATATAACTTTTTGTCATGGTTGACCGTGATTAAAGAGCCTTCTGTCACATCTTAACGTGAAAAAAAGCTCTCCTATCACACAAATAATAACAAATAATAAATAATATAATATTTTATAAAATGATTATATTTATGTATTATTTTTATTATAATATATAAAATATTAATAATAAGTTAAATGCTTATAATATCATTATAATATTATATTTATTGTAAAATATTATTAATGTGTTATTAATTAATAAATTACAATTTTAATATTATTTATTATATAAAATTAATATATTAAATCTGTAGCAACCGGTTGAGGTTTTTTTAGGTTTGGTTATTAACACACTTTGGTAGCCAAAGTATGTTCGTATGTTACAAACAAAGTTTTTGTTTGTAGCATAGCCACTCTCTAAATATAAAGTCAACTTAAACAAGAATAGCGACAATGGACAAGTTGGAATAAAAATTGGATAACCATTACTCCCGAAACTGTCATTGTATTACATAGATATTCGTCTTTGACTCTACACAAGGCGGCAAGGCATCAACGTAGTAGTAAATATTTAATTTGAAGACAACAACCACAACATTAATAGATATAGCTAGATTGATGTCCTAAAACAAAATAAATAATAAAAACAGATCGTGATTCTCTTAAGCCAATGCACTTCTTGAAAGGTTCTAGGAAGTAGCTATGAGCTCATCGTCTTAAACCAATACTATATGAGTTTCTATTGATTAATTTTGCTTCTACCGTTGCTTCTTATGTTACTCTCCTAGCTTCTTTTCAATTGAAACATCATTTCAATGTACACTCTTTTCTTATAAAAAGTATAAATATAATAAAGTTCATTGAAAAATACAATATATCAAACAAAAAAAATTTCGGTTGAGAAATCCACACAGTATTTTCATTTTCTTAATTCATTTTTTAAATTTTAATTATTTTGATCAAATAAATATCAATTTGAACCAATAGAGTGCATAACTACACTTCATCAAGTGGTTTGTATATCCCTTTACACATTGGGTGATGAAAGTTATGAAATGACCTCCCTTTGTATTGTGGGGTAATTATTATACCGTGGCAGAATTACTAATTAATAAATTCCTAACCTTTTAAAGCATAAGATTTTTATTTTTTTCACATTCTGTCATGGTTTAAATCTTCTTCGGCAAGATTTCTACTAGCTTAGACTATTTCTCCAGCAAGAAATTTACAAAAAAAAAAAAGAAAAAAAAATCTAATTGCCCCAATGAAGTCTACATAGAACCATAATTGTGAATTCAAACTTCACATTCTAATAATATAATTTTTTTTTAGAAGAAGTGTAATATATATATATATGTTATATATATATATGAAAGTAATTCTATCATCAATATCTTTTAATTTTTTAAAGTTAAAATGAATCAATCAAATTCATCTATTGCATTTGAAATTAATAAGAGAGAGAATTTATTTTAGAAGAGAGAATGCAACGGATGAATCCGATTGATTCGTTCTAACTTTAAAAATAAGAGGTATCCATAGTAGAATACTATATATATATTTTTATCAACAAAACTATTATTTTGCAATGCAGTTACGCGACTAAGAAACGAAACCCTAATTGGGTTTGATTGAAATAATTGAAGTAATTGAAAATTGAAGAAGGATTGAGAGAATGTTGGTTGGTTACCTATGTAAACGATGCAGCCTGAGTTGTCTTTCGAAGACATGGTTGTTATTTGTTGTTGTTCAGTGTGAAACGACTTCGTTTTGCATCTATGTTTGATTACTCAACATAAAGAAAGACAGAGAGAGGGTGGTAGTTGAGAGGAAGAAAAGAGGGGTTTTTCAAAGATTTTGTATTGATGAGTTGGACCTTTGAGTGTCCAATTAGACAGTGACACGTCAGTGATTCGAATGAACCAACATATCATTTGTTGAGTGATTTTCAATTAAAATTCTTAGAAGACTTGGATATTCACTTATTACCAAAAGATGTCAATAATATATTACCAGATTGTAAAATTACAAACCTCGATTTATTCTGTTCTCAAATTAACATATGGTATTTGGACTTATGAAGGTTTTTTTTTTTATTAAGGGGAAAGATCATTTTAGTCCCTAACTTTTGGGAAAAAATCAAATTTTAACTATGTTTAAAAAAATGACAAAATGGACCCTAACTTTTCGAAAAAATGTCAAATTAGTCATTCTCGTTAGTCAACTAACGGTTAAACTTAACGGATGATTAATATATAAAGGGTAATTTTATCATTTTAGGGATTAAAATGATCTGATCCCTTAATTTTTTTTTTTAATTTTTTTCAGATCATTTTTTAATCCCTAAAATGATAAAATTACCCTTGTACATTATGTCATCCGTTAAGTTTGACTGTTAGTTGACTAACGAGAAAGACTAATTTGACATTTTGAAAAGTTAGGGTCCATTTTGTCTTTTTTTGAAACACAGTTAAAAATTTGATATTTCTCAAAAGTTAAGGACTAAAATGATCTTTCCCCTTTTATTAATAACAGACTTATGAGGAAAATCGTTATTTGACACTGTAACATAATATTATCAAATCACTCAGTTAAACAATTTGAAAATAAAATTAACTTACATTAAATAAATATTAAACTTAATTTCCTAAAGTAACTTGAATAACATGTCAACCAAAAAAAAACAAACATTATATAATGACCTAATAAACTAAATTAACATCACATTTAATTGATTAAAATAAATACAATATGTCAAAAAAACAAACAACACTTTTATTAAAGCTAAATAATAGTTTAAATCTCAAATTTCAATCGACATTTATAGACAATAAAGTTTTCATATTTGTAATATATTTAACTATAAAATCTATAAATTAAGAGTTCAAAATAATTATCCAAAATTAAAATAATAATCTAAAACCTTATCTTGTACAATAAATAAATAACTTGAAAATAAAAAGTTACCTTAAAAGAAAAATTGGGAAAAGTAATAAGATTGAGGGTATTTCGTAATACTATAAAAAGTGGAAACATACTTTCGTAATACTATAAAACAAGGAGAGTACTTTATAAGTAACCAGCAAACTGAAAAAATTTCAAAATCTTTATGGGCTTGCAGCGTAACATACTTACCTCCGCCCAAGTGTGTCGAGCAATGACCAAAATTTATAATTATCTTTTTTTGAAATAGTAATTATCAAAATTTAATTTATAATGGTTGGATCTCACAAAATCACAGCCGACCACTTAATTTTTTTTTTATTTTTTTTATCTTTTTAAAAAACGCGCCGCAAGATAAAGATGGCTAGAAATGTTGATGCCAAAAAATTCCAAGTCAATGTCAACAGGAAAAACAGAGCAAGAAACTTAGTTTCCAACTAAATGCGCACAAAAGTCTTCTTCTCAAACACTCTTCTGCACCATCAATGGAACTAACTCAATTCAAGTATGATGTTTTCCTGAGTTTCAGAGGCGAGGATACCCGCAACAACTTCACCAGCCATCTTCACAAAGCTCTGTGCAACAAACATATAGAAACATTCATTGATTATGAACTTAGAAGAGGAGATGAGATCTCTCCATCTCTTCTAAAAGCTATTGAAGAGTCACATATTTCTGTGATCGTTTTCTCAAAAGGGTATGCATCTTCTAGATGGTGCCTCGAAGAACTTGTGAAGATTCTTCAATGCAAGAACACGTATGGACAGATTGTAGTACCGATTTTCTATGAGGTGGATCCATCTGATGTGAGGAATCAAACTGGGAGTTTTGCACAAGCCTTTGCTGAGCATGAAGTACGTTTTATGGAGAGTTTGGACAAAGTGCAGACATGGAGGAATGCTTTGAAAGAAGCTGCAAATCTATCTGGGTTGGATTCCGGTGTCATCAAGTAAGTGTTTTAGTTTTACTTTTGATATATTTTTCGTGCAAATGAAGCTCAATTTTTTATTTTCTTCATGTTTGTGTTATTTTTTATTTTTCTGTTATGCTTGAATACGGTTTTATGTTGTTGTTTTTACTGTTTTGTTAGGCCTGAGTCTGTTCTTATAGAGAACATAGTCCGAGATGTTTTGAAGAGACTGAAGGATATGTACTCAAATGACAACAATGGTTTGATAGGAATTAATTCAAGGATTAATGAAATTGAATCATTGTTACAAATTGGGTTGAAGGCTGTACGTAGTATAGGACTTTGGGGTGTTGGTGGTGTAGGCAAGACAAGTCTTGCTGGTGCTGTATTTGACAAAATCTCTTATCAATTTGAAGGTTCTTGCTTTATTCATAATGTTAGGGAAGAATCGGAACGAAATGATGGACTAAAGCTTTTGCGACAAGAACTTTATTTTGCAATATTAGGGGATGAAAAAATGTAAATATGAGTATTTCTTTTGGAGGATGCACTTTCACAAAGAAAAGGTTTGGCCGTAAAAAGCTTCTTGTTGTTTTTGATGATGTGACTGATTTTAGACAAATAGAATATTTGATTGGAGGTTTTGATTGTCTTGGTTTGGAAGTAGAATTATTATGACAACAAGAAATAAACAAGTGCTTAAAAATTATAGGGTGGACCAAATATATGAGGTTAAGGAATTGCCTATATGATGCTTTTGAGCTTTTTTGTCGATATGCCTTTGGACAAAATCGACCCATATTGGAGAGTATGAGTTGTCACACAAAGGTAGTTATTATCTTGGAGGCATTCCATTAGCTCTTAAAGTTTTGGGTTCCTCTCTACTTGATAAGGGCAAAGAAGTTTGGGAAAGTGCAATTAAGAAACTAGAAAAAATTCTTGATAAGGATATTTATGAGGTGTTGAAGATAAGTTATGATGGATTAAATGATAACCAACAGAAGATATTTTTAGATATTGCATGTTTTCTTAAAGGGAGAGACATTGATCTTGTAAAACAATTTCTAAATGCTTGTGGTTTCTTCGTGGATGTTGAAATAAGTGGTCTTGTTGATAAGTCTTTGATAGTTATATCAAGTTACAACACGATAACCATGCATGATTTATTACAAGCCATGGGTAGGGAAATTGTCCGGCAACAATCCATTGACGATCTTGGTCAACGAACTAGATTGTGGCATCATGAGGATATTTATCATGTGCTTACAAAAAATACGGTGAGAGAATTATTATTTCTGTTAACCTTTTCTTTGTCTAAGATATGAATATTGTGCATTTTTAATTTTACATGTATTACATATGACTGTTATAATGTGTTTGATGCTGACTTATCCCTTCTCAATTATATATCAGGGCTCCAAAGCAATTGAGGGCATCTCTTTCGATATGTCTAAAACAAAACATATAGACTTAAATCCTTGTGCTTTTACTAATATGCGGAATATGAGATTTTTGGAGTTCTATTGCTCAAATTACGATACAACGGAGAATAAGGTGCACATTTCGGAAGGCCTTGATTTTGCACTCAATGAACTAAGGTACCTTCACTGGGATGGTTGTCCAATCAAATCGTTTCAATCAGATTTTTATCCTCAGCACCTTGTCAAACTCAGCATGCGCGACAGCAATATTAAACAACTCTGGAATGGTGTTTTGGTAATGTATATTTTGATTTTGTATGCATATATATATTTTATATGATATATATATATGTATATGATATAATATTTTGTAGATATTGGAGGGGCTAATTTATATTAATTTTCTCTTCCTTCTTTTCCTTCACAGCAACTTGTTAATTTGAAAAAAATTGATCTCAGTGGATCCAAGCAATTGATCAGCTTCCCAGACCTCTCGGGGGCTCGAAATCTTGAGGGAATATTTCTGAATGATTGTACAAGTCTGTTAGAAATTCCGTCATCACTTCAATATCTCAGTAAGCTTATCGACTTATTTCTATGTGGATGCAAAAGCCTTAAGGGTCTTCCAGACTGCTTTACTGGTTTGAAATCTCTTGAAATATTGGTAATGGGTGGTTGCACAAGTCTCAAGTTGTTGCCTGAGATGCCTTGTAACGTCGAACACTTAGATTTAAGAGGAACTGCCATAGAAGAAGTTTCCCCTGCCATTGATAATCTATCCAAACTAGTTTGACCTGGTCTTGGCAACTGTTCTAGGCTAAAGAGTATTCCAAGCAGCATTTGTAAGCAGAAATCTCTTAAAGAACTTTATCTCCCCCCTCTTGATGTTGTTGATTCTGCAATAAGAGAAGTACTATCATCCATTGTACATTTGAGCAATCTTGAATCGTTATGTTTTGGAAGATGTAAGTTTCAGGATTTGAATTTGGTCATGCTCGCTTTATTAGGCATGTGCAGCCTGACGACCTAGATCTAACTGATTGTGGTGTCACGGTGATACCTGATAGTCTTGGTCACTTGTCACAGCTACGAACATTATACTTAGGCAAAAACAATTTTGAAAGCATACCGGCAAGCATCATAAACCTTTTTAAGTTGGAACACCTTGATATAAGCTTTTGCCAGAGGCTTCGATTTTTACCAGAGCTTCCATCTACATCTATATATGCAGACAATTGCTTTTCTTTGGCAGCAGTACCGTTGTTGTCCGTTCCATATCAATACAGAATTACAGAGCCTACATTTTGTGTTAGGTTCGTGAATTGTTTTAACCTTCAGAATGGACTCAATGACATTGTAGAAGATGTTCTACTGAAATTTGCATCTGCATATGCAACTGTGCCACTTTGTGTACCGGTCAGTCTGTTTCCTAACATAGTCTCCGTCCTTCCCATTTAGATATAATGTTAATTGTTTTTGCCTTTTCTTTTTGAAAAATTAATTGATACTATGGTACAGCTTAATAAATATCTACGAGCAAGAGCTAGTCTATGTTTTCCTGGAAGCGAGGTTCCAGAATGGTTTAGCTTACGAAGTACAGGATCTTTGATAACTAAGGAGCTGCCTCCAGGTTGGAACAATAACTTTGTAGGTCTCGCTCTGTGTGCCGTTGTGGAAATTCAACATCATCAAATTGAGTTTCCTTCGGATTTGGACATTTGTTGTGAATGTAAACTCAAGTCCAAAGATGGACAGTGGCATACTTTTTGTGCATATTGGAAGGGATTTCATTTTGGAAGATCTGATCCCTACTATGTTGAGTCGGATCATTTATACATCGGATTTCATCATCTTGTGTATCGTAGAGTAATTGATGACTTATGTTACAATACTGAGGTCACTTTCCAATTCTATCTTGGTTCTAAACATCGACGCATAGAATGTTGCAAGCTGAAAAGCTGTGGAGTTCATTTAATGTATGCCCATGATCCTGGAAATTCTAATGGAAGTTTCAATTTGGGTGAGCGAGAAGATGAACCACATCCCAAGCGATTGAAATCAGTTGAACTCCTTTGAGGAAGACAAATATTTGATGAAGGTAAATAAAATACTTCTACACATATGTGCAATACTGGCAATCTATATATACACCAAAATAAAGTCTTTCTTGTTTGGTTTAACTTGTTTCCCTTCAAGAAATCAAAATTTGCACCATGTCTTTTTTTTTTTTTTTTTTTGAACTAAAATTTGCACCATGTTTTGTTATGTCAATATTACAATAAAACAATAAAAATGGGTTGCAGCCACTTAAGTCATGTTTTCTTTACTGAATTCGTTGATTATCATTTTGCTTTACAGGAGCGGCGGGCCGGCTCACTATAGCAGGTTTTTTTTTTTTTTTGCATTTATCAAGGTCAACTCTTAGGTCATTTCACCATGGCTTCGGGTATTACAATCATTTCCCTATGGAGTTGATATATGTTTGCAATCTTGGCTATAGATTTAGCTACCAAGCAAATCAACATTATGTAACTAATAAATTAATTGTTAAAGACTGAAATTATGCTTCTTGTTAAAGTAAAATTTTTATAAATAAATAATTTTTTAGGAATATTTTAATTATATTTAGGCATACATGAATTGCTAATATTACGCATATGTGTCAATTATTTTATTTACTTTCATCGAATATATATATATATATATATTTATTAGATAACATTTAAGTTATATTGTTTTTCAACTATTGTTATTGAACTTCGAAAAAAAAAAAAAAAAAGGATCATGGATTATGCCTACTTATTCGGAGGAGGATTTAATCAAGTATCAAATGGGTGGATTGGGTATCTTTCCAGCCCAATTGGGTGTGTGGGCTGGACGTTAATTGTATGTTGATGGGTTTGGCCTTTTGCAAAGCAGATTTGGATATTGAGATTTGAGTGTATTTTGTATGGTAAAATTAATATTAAAAAAACATAATGTAATACTGTTCTTATGATTTTTTTTTTTTTTCAAATGTAGTGTATGAACTTATTTTTTCTCATAATGTAATTGTAAATTTGTATATATTATTAATTACTCTTGGAAGTGTTGATAAATAAATACATCAAAATATTGTAGTGTAAATATCTTCGATTTAAATCATTTGACTGTTAAATCAACAAAATGATTCAGTATAGTTTCTTTAGATAAATAAAAGGTAAAATTTTGGTTATTTGTAAATTTCATGTTGTGTTCATATTTATATATTGATATGGATATTATCTATTTTAATGTTTTAGAATTTAGATACATTGAAAGCTTGTGATATAACATGGTGAAGCATGAGAAAGATTTTTTTTTTCCTTCTTTTTATTGCAAATTCTCTAGATAAGTGCTTGTTTACTTTGGATATATTTTGTTAATATTTTGAAAAAATAATTTTGATAAACATTTATTTTTAATTTAATTTAATTGAGATATTATTGCATTATAATATGCCTGTTTATATTGGAGTATTCAAATATTCTTATTATTTTTTTAGAGAAAAATATTCTTATATTTTGGATTTTGTTTCTTAATTTTCTGATTTTATATTTTATACTTTTTTTTTTTTTAATCAAAGCAAGTTATTATTATTATTTTTTTTGAGGAGAGCAAATTATTAGTTACTAAAAATTAATGATAGGATAAAGCTATTACCACCTAAAAATTTTCTTAAAACACTCATTTATTTCAAACATGAAACACCCAACATAAAAAATTGAAAATAATTTGCTTACTCTGTACATCCATCGAAATGCCAAATATAAACCTAATTGAATATTATACTAAAATTAATAATAGGGTAAGACGATCATTGAGGCGATGGAGAAAGGTGGAAAAGACTTCTATTAGTGGAGTGCGAGAGAAGAAAAAGGAAGACGAGAATAAAGCAATTTAAATTAAGATTATTTTGGCAATAAAAGAATTTTATAATTTATGGGTGTGGCGACTTAGGTGACTAGTATTTTTGGGTGGCTCTATAACGATAATAAAGGTAAGTGGGTTAAATGGATGGGTTATTGGTAATCAATTAGAATAACAAATAGGATGGATTTTCATTTTCAAATCTAATATAAGCTAATTGGTGGAAGTAAAATTTGACTCAACCCATTAACAATTCAAATTTAATTTAAACCGTTGTCACGTCTATTGTAAACTGATACCAAGACTGAGTCATGTGTCAAGGTCCAAGAATGTGTTGGTGGTCAGTCGGCCGATACAAAAACTACTAGCACATTACATACAGCCATTTTAACAACACTATGAGTGGAAACTTGCAATAAGATTACGATAATTATTGAGGATATTAAGAATTTATTAGTCTCTGCTAGGAATGGTTCTTATCATCATGTTTATACTTTAGAAAACATGGTGGCCAATTATTTGACATCTTTAACTGTTAATACTAGTTTTGATCAAATTTGGGTAGACTATTACCCAATTTTTATATCAACAACTATAAGAGTTGAGGAATAAGATTCCCATTTTTAAAAAATAAAAATAAAAAAGTTGTTTATATGATTAAATTCTCGTGATCTAAGAATGCCAACAATAAGTTATTATGCTGTAAAATTAATTAACAGACCTCAATTTATTATGTTCTTAAATTAACATATGATATTTGAACTTATGGAGACTTTAAAAAAAGAAAAAAAAAAAACTTATGGGGAAAATTTATAACCAAATTAAGATGTTGACAAGGGAAATTAATAAATATATACATAATTGATATTGGAAATAAAATGAATCAAAGAATAAAACTTGATTTATTGATCAATGAAGGGATCAGGAAGCTAAATTCAATTTCTTGACGTGTATGTGAACTTTATGTAATTTAATTATCATTATTTTTTTAAACACTGTAATAATAGGTTAAGAATCAAACTTTCTTTTCTTAATAAGGATTTCCAATAAGTGGCCTAAAGTCTATATTTATATATAGATAATAATTATAACAAATTTAGAAATGGAAAGATGTAGTGGTTCAAATCTATAATCTTATTAATGAAGGTGCAGAACATATATTTTTACCACCAGGCCAACCTTGATTTGGTTTTTAATAGGGTGATTGGGAAATTATATATATATATATAATCATTAAATGTGTGTATAGTTATCACATATATGCATGGTGAAAACTGTCATCCGATGATATTGAGGTGCTTCTGCTTTTTTATGTCTCGATCTTAAAAGCATATATTAATAAAATTGGTCCAAATTAATGATTCTTTTGATAAGTACAAACAAAAAACATATGTATTAGCTATATCATAGATTGATAAAAACAAAGAGTCAAGAGACAAGAAATAATAATAATAATTTAGACAAAATAGAATAAGATTAACTTTCTAAAATTTTTCCCAAGCATATAGATCACAAATGTTACAAGTTAATCACTCAGTGCGAATTAAGTCTCTCATTGTTAATGTAAGTATGACGGCAGCTTCTACTTCTTCTTCTTCCAGTTCCCATCAAACAAAGTATGAAGTTTGTCTTAGTTTCAGAGGTGAGGATACCCATAACAATTTTATCAGCCATCTTCATAAAGCTTTGTGCGACAAACAAATTGTTACTTTCATTGATGATGAACTTAACCGAGGAGATGAAATTTCACTATCTCTTCTCAAAGCAATAGAAGGGTCTCAGATTTCAATTATCATTTTCTCAAAAGAATATGCTTCTTCTGGATGGTGTCTTTAGGAACTTGTGAGGATTATGGAGTGCAAAAATATGCATGGACAAATTGTGACACCAGTTTTCTATGAAGTAAATCCATCAGATGTGAGGCATCAGACCGGGGATTTTGCAAGAGCATTTGCTAATCATGAAGAACGTTTCAAAGATTGTTCAGAGCAAGTGCGGATTTGGAGGGGTGCTTTGAAGGAAGCAGCCAACCTATCTGGGTTGGATTCATGTGTCATAAGGTAATATGTAACACTATCTTAATTCTTACACCATGTCTTCACAAACATCAAAATTTGTCAATTTAAAAAGTGATGATAGATTAAATAGAACATTATATCACAATTCTGTTTGCTAAATTTCGTAAAATATTTTCCATGTTTAAGAATATTGAGCTGATTGCTTCTTTAATAAAATATATATTAATAATTAACATGTGATTTGTTAATAATTGTGCTTATTTGTTTGAGGCCTGAGTCTGTGCTTATTGAAAAGATTATTAAAGATATTTTGAAGAGATTGAAGGATATGTCCGGTCCAAGTGATAACAATGATCTGGTAGGAATAAACTTCAGGATTGAACAAATTGAAGCATTGTTATGCATTGGATAAGAGGATGTTCGCTCAATAGGAATTTGGGGCATTGGTGGTATAGGCAAGACGACAATTGTTGATGCTTTATTTGACAAAATCTCTTATCATTTTGATGGTTCTTACTTTATTCAAAATGTTAGGAAGAATCGGAAAAACATGGACTACTACGTTGGCAACATGAACTCCTTTATTCTATATTAGGGAATGAAAATCCAAATATAGCTAGTACTCCTATTGTAAGACGCACTTTCACAAGGAAAAGGCTTCGTGGTAAGAAGGTTTTGATTGTTTTTGATGATGTTACTGATTAAAGACAAATAGAAGCTTTTATTGGAGGTCTTGAAATGTTTGATTTTGGAAGTCGAATAATCATAACTACAAGAGATAAACAAGTGCTTAAAAATTATAGAGTAAATGACATATATGAAGTTAATAGCTTATTTCATCATGAAGCTCTCCAATTGTTTAATCAATATGCTTTTAGAAATAATCATCCAACACTACAATTTAAGGAATTGTCAAACAAGTTAGTAAGATATGCCAAAGGTGTCCCGTTAGCTCTTAAGGTTTTGGGTTCCTTTGTGCTTGACAAGAAAAAGGAAGTTTGGGAAAGTGCAATAGAAAAAGTAGAGAGAATTCCTCGAGTGGATATTCAAAAGGTGCTAAAAATAAGTTATGATGGACTTGATGATGAAGTGCAGGATATATTTCTAGATATTGCATGTTTCTTTAAATGGAATGATATAGAGTTCGTAAAAACTTTCATGGATTCTTGCCTCTACTCTACAGAGGTTGGAATAAGTGAACTCATTGATAAGTCTATGATAAGTATATCAAACAACAGAATAATAATGCATGATTTGTTACAAGCAATGGGCAAAGAAATTGTTCGCCAAGAATCCATCAAAAATCTTGGCAAGCGGAGTCGCTTGTGGCATCATAAAGATATTCATCATGTATTAACAAAAAATATGGTAAGATTATAGCAATTAAAACATTTTTTGAATGGGGTAGGGGAGGGCGTTGATTGTTTTGATGTTGTCACCTTGGTTGCTTTTGACATTGTCATCTAGCCTTGATTTATATATGTTAATACCAGTTTATCATCTCTTGAATAAATTTTAGGGAACTAAAGCAATTGAAGCCATCTCCTTAGATATGTCAAGAATAAGAGATATACATTTAAATCTACATGCCTTCTCAAAGATGTACAACTTGAGATTCTTGAAATTCTATAGCTCACATTACGGAGAGAATTGAAATAAAGTGCATGTGCTACAAGGCCTCGAATCGATTTTCACCAAGTTAAGGTATTTCCATTGGCTTGGATGCCCATTAAAATCATTGCACTCGAACTTGCATCCGAAGAACCTTGTAACAGTTGAATTGCCTCATAGCAATGTTGAACAACTCTGGAGTGGTGTCCAGGTACATTTATAATTAGTTTTTACCTAAACTATTACTAATTAATTTATGTTCAATTTCAATATTCATCATTATTTTTAAATTAATTCACAGCTTGTTGTCAACTTAAAAGATATCAACCTCAGTCAGTCCACTTCACTAACAAGTATGCCAGACCTCTCACTGGCCTTCAAGCTTGAGAGCTTGGTCCTAGATGGTTGTGCAAGTTTGCAGGAAATTTCATCATCTATCAAATACTTGAAATCTCTTTAAAAACTTGTTCTATCTGGCTGCTCAAATCTAAAGTCACTTCCACAGATCTCATGTAACATAGAAAAGCTATTTTTGGATGGACCTTCAATAGAAAAGTTGCCCTCATCCATCGAGTATCTATCAAGACTAGTTGAACTGAATCTAAAAAATTGTTCAGGCTTTGAGAGTCTTCCAAGAAGCATCTCCAAGTTGAAATCTCTTGAATATCTAAATCTCTCTGGTTGCTCAAAACTTGAGATTTTGCCTCAAGACTCGGGAGATTTGGAAGCTTTTGAGGTTCTCACTGTAAGCCCTTATTCTCCTTCTTTGAACTTCCTAGTATTGAAGGGAAGATTAGGTGGCAAAAATATTAAATTTCTTAAATAACCTTATTAGAAGTGAGAATACAATGTAATAAAAGTGTAGGAAATTAATTTAACCCTCAATGAATGCAAAAAGTAAAGGAAGGGCAAAAGGGTTATTTTTTCAAAAGAAGAGTCCTATATACAAATAGAAGTAATTAGAATAAATTAGTTGTGAGAATTCATAAAAGTTAATAGGATGTCATGAGATTAGTATAAAGAGGGGGGGAGGGGGGGATATTTTGATAAATTTTTAAGTAATGGCATGGATTGTAAATAAGTGAAGGTATATATATATATATATAGTGTTAGTTATGACATTTAGCAAATTTTTTTTGAAAACAAGAAGCAAGCCGTGAGATTGAGAGAGGGAAAGAGAGAGTGACGGCAATTCAAGGGGGAAGAAGAAGTGAGCTTTTCCAATCAAATCCAAGGCTCCAAAACAAGATTTTGTGTTGATCTAAGCTAGGAGAGCAAAACCTAACCAAGATTTAGGTAAGATATCATTCTCTCTCTCTACTTTGATGATGGTTGGAATGGTATGGGTATGATGATAGTTATGTAGATGTAGTGTGTTGTGATGAGTGTTTTACACTTAAAACAAGTGTAGAACCCTAAGTGTGTGATATGAAAGTTTAGATGACATGTTGTAGTGTATGGATATTAGACTAGGGTTTATAAATGGAAAATCTTAAATGATGATTTGAGGAAGTGAAATGTCAAATAAGTTGCACATATGTTGTTTGTTGAAATGTCTAAGAGAGTAACTTAGTGAAAATAGTGAAAATAAAATGAAATGAAGTGTTGGATGAGAATGTGTGGGTGGCATGGCATATATGGAATGTGTAATATCATTGTGTTTTGATCCAAATAAGCTTAGATTCACACATAATAAAAGTTAGAAAAACATATAGAAGTGATAGAATTATCAAATGAGTAATTTTTAGTTAAGTTGAGAATCCCGAGCTCAATGAAGGGGTTGTGATGACCTGCACTCTTCGAGCTTATTCAAAATTGTTCTAGACTTCAAAACATGCCTAGGGGACATAGCAAACCATAGAAATTGGAAGGGAACGATTCCGATAAAAATTGAGCAAGTTATGACTCAAATAGTACATTTATGTAATCGTAAAGTGAATTGTGAATATAAATGCATTCTTCGATGCATGAAATGAATATATTCGATCATAATTAGGTAAAAGAATCTTAGATACGAAAGAATTGAAGTCGTCGCATGTAGGATGCCACAAAAGTGCATCAAAAAGTGTCGAAAAATAGGTGTTTTTCATAGGTTTCACCCCTCGATACTTAGAATTTTTCGAAACCGTTTTACGAGTGACCTAAGTGCGAGTTAGGGAGGTGATTATAGTGAAAATGGAGCGAAGAAAATCACTAGGATGGGCCCTAGCATAGCCTCGATTTTAAGGGGTCCAAAAATGGTGATTTTGTGTTCTAGGCCTCCGGCAACCATTTTGAACATTCTGGAGTGTCTCTAGGTGATAATAAATAAAACTCATGCAAAGAAATTGAAATTAGAGAGTCTCGGTTGAGTTAAAATCGAGTTGGAAATGTTATAGTGTAAAGGGTTGTAAATAGAGCAAATTGTATTAGAAACTTTATTTTAAGTTTTGAGTTATGTAATTATCGCAAGTGATAATAAGAAATTGACGTGTAGGTGACGAGCGAGCGAAGCGAGGCACGAGAGGCTTGTTGAGACGCTTGACTCGAGCTTGCACGGATTGAGGTAAGTGTCCTACTACTTGCGTCTATTTCGATTTCTATTTTAAATCTTGTATATGATTGTTAAACAAAAACAAAAAAATGATTTTCGAATTCCTAATTTCAAGTTTTGAGCATGTGAGTTTTCGAATTCTCAATTTCAAGTTTTAAGCATGTGAGTTCCTTATGGAATTCACAAAGTGATGGAATCAACACAAAGTCGCTTTTAAAATATTTGAATCGAGAAAATTTCTAGAGTTTGAAAAGTAAGAAGTTTTGTGCTTTTGCACTTAACGAAGTTAGTTTCGAAACCCATGTATATGCCTTAGATTATATGAGATTTAGCGCTACGTGACGATGCAAAAATTTCATTCGTAGTCGCTCAGCTCACAGAGTAATTAGCACTACGTGACGATGTAGAAAATTTCGTCCGTAATTATTCAGTTTTCTAGAATATCTAGCGCTACGTTGCGATGCAAACAATTCTGCACGTAGTCGTTTAGATTCATAGTTTGGCAATACGTAGTGATGCAGCACATTCCACTCATAGTCGTCCAGAGTTATAGCACTACAATTGCAATGCAAAAAATTTCGCATTGTAATTGCTCGAATACGAGATTATTTCACACTACATTGCGACACGATAAATTCTGCATCGTGGTGGTCGAGATATCTCAATAGTTTCACATTGGCATTAGTTAAAATCGTCCGTGATAGTTTGAACACTTTGGGGGTATACATGGAGTTTTTAGAAAGAAAAACTTTAAAAATTCAAAATTTTAATATTAAATAAGTTATGGATTATTATATAATTCTATGATTATATTGTGTTGTTCTGTCATACAAATGTGTGTATTTGTTGTGTAGTTTGTACATACTATTAGGTGCCATTGTAGGTAGCTGTGGGACAGAGAGGTCATCACTACATATTTAGGTAGGCGTCAAGTGGATGATTTGCATAAACATTAAACATGTTTTGACTTTATAAATAATAAATCTAAAGTACTTTATGATTGGAAAATTGTAGCATGATTTTGATATGTATATATACTCGAACATTTGCACATGATCCACATTTATCACTTAATGCATCTATGTATATTCGATATATGTATGGTTGCGAAATTCCTAAAGCGTGTGTAACATGTATTACACCATGATCTTGGTAGCTTGCATTTTGTATTTGTATATATTGTAAATATTGTTGTAAATGGTTGTGAATTTTCATGTTTGACATATATTTATAGACATCCCACTATGAGTTCATGCATATTGATTGTGAAAAAGTATGGTGAAAATGCATGTTTGTGGATAAACGAAGTTGGGTGGAAATGAAAAATAGTCGAAGTGTATTTTATTGCAGGTAAAAATTTTGGAAACTTTAAAAATACAGTCGTTATGCTGCCGAAATTTTTATAAACTTGTTTTAAAATGAAATTACAGAAAAATTTTATCCATCCAAATTATTTACAAAAATAAAGAATACAATTAATTTGAGTTAAGAAATCGGGTAAGAATAAGGTAATCACTCCGTGGATCTCTCCAATCCGACAAGTCGGATTAAGAGAAGTCCGTCGGAGTGCCCGACGGGACCCTCCAAATAAGAGATTAGAGAGAGTCTGATTTAGGTCCTGTCACTCACAGTTGAAGCAACTGCTGTAAAAGAAGTACCATCATCCATCACACATTTGAACACTCTTCGTACTTTATCTTTTGCAAGATCCAAGGGTCAGGATCAAGTGGTTTGTTGTTACCTTCTTTGTCAGGATTGCACAATTTGGTGCATCTAAATTTATCCGAGTGCAATATTGTAGAGATACCTGATGATTTCGGTCACTTGTCCACGCTAGAAGATCTATATCTTGGAGGAAACAATTTTGAGGTCTTGCCAGCGAGTATTGTAAACCTTTCTAGTCTTTGTTGGCTGGATATAAGCAGTTGTCAAAGGCTTCAATTCTCACCAGAGCTTCCGGGAACTTTTGTTGTAGCACACAATTGCACATCACTAAGTTCAATAAGTGCTGTCAACTTTGTTGCATTGCATGGACGCTATGTCAACATCATCAATTGTTTCAAATTGGATCAAAATGCATTGAGACAGATTATGGAAGATGCTTTCTTAAAAATGCAACATTTAGCAACTTCGTGGTGGCAAACATATCGAAAGGTATTCTTGTCCTATAACTAGGATTTTAACTTTTCACTTTCAGAAACTAAGCAATGAATGAAATAGATTAGAATTCTACAAATTAGATGATATCTTATTTATCTTATTATAACTATGCTGCCCGTCTTACGTTAAAAATAATTTGATTTTATTATAAATGATGCTTACATAGCCATAAACTTCATGGTACAGGAAAATTATGTGGGACCAAAAGCTTGTGTATGTTTCCCTGGAAGTGAAATACCGGAGTGGTTCAATTTTCAAACTACAGAATCTTTTATGATCCTTGAATTGCAACCAAGATCGTTTTACAACAAATTTGTTGGGTTTGCACTATGCGTCGTTGTGGCATTTCAAGATTACAAGGAGGATGGTCATGGTTGGAATGTTGGCTGTGAATTTAAAGTGAAGTTTCAAGATGGTCGCCAGCATGTTCAACACTGCAATTTGTACGGTTCGGACCGTGACGGACCACGGTACATCAGGTCAGACCATGTGTTCCTTGGTTATAATTTCAATATTCGTTTTGACGGTCTTGATGAACAGTCATGTTCACATGATGAGTTATCTGTTGAATTTAGTGTTGATAAAGTTGAATTTTGCAAGGTGAAAAAATGTGGGGTGCGTTTGATTTATGCTGAAGATGTTGGAGGATCAAAAGAAAGTATCAGCTCTGAGGAGGATGAGTTCTGGGATTCAATGGAAGAACACAGCAGTAATGAGGAAGAGGAACCACACACACTAAAGAGAAAGAAAAATTTTTAATGACTGCCTTAGAAGGTGAACTCTTGCATATATATATATATATATATATATTTCAATAGACTCTGTACAATAATTATTCAACAAATTTATAGATGTGTTGATGGTGGGGTTATTCGTTGTTCTGATGTTTCTTTGAAAGGTGGTGTGGGATATTTGTTCTCATTCCCTCCAGCAACATCTTCTTCATGATTATTGGATGTACTAAGATATATATATATATATATATATATAATATTTCTCTAGTTGGATGTCCAGAAATATGTTTTAGGGATGATTGATTTGCAACGATATATAAATCGTTTTAAGAGAAATTGACACATAACATTACAAATCGTATGGTTTTGAATCTTAGAATGTCATGATCACAAAAGCACTCGTTAAATATCCTACATTACAAGCTTATTTATCAATTGCTTATGCATTTTTCTTTTCATTAGAATAAAATGTCTCATTGTCTTTCTTTGGGTATTGGATTGCACTGAAAAGAGGGAAGAAAGCGATAAAGAAAATACAATTTCTACAGTTAGGTAAATTGTAAACTTTATCTTTACATCAATTGTCTATGATGTTATTAAACTTAAGGCAAAGGTTAAGATAATCCTATTACTCTCTTTAAGGTACATGATAAACTTAAGGTAAATGTTAACATAATTGTTCTTAAAAAAAAAAATGAAAGGGATTTTAAAGATCAACCTCCATTTTGTAGCGAGAAATAGTTACTATTACACTATGCTTACGATCACATATTTAAGTAATTACCAACTAATTTTTATTTATATGAAGTAATATAATTAGAAAGCAATATATATATATATATATATATATATACATTAGTATCTTAATCTTAATGTATAGCCAAGAAAGCATCCCTTGTTACCCGACATTGTACTTTTTTACGTTTTATTATCATATTAATTATGAACAAGATTTGCAAAAAACAGCTGACATCCAACATTTTAGTCTTCATATTTGAATCATCTTTAACATATGTTTATGTATAATAATGAATCGTCTCTTAATAATGTATTGTCAAATTCTTACATGCTTCGTGAGCAAGGGCATAGTTAGGAATTTTGTTAGGGTGGATTAAAATAAAGATATAAACAATTTTTTAGGCAAATCTCGATAGTATGAGAAAATTTTATTAATTGAAAACAAAATATACACCCAGATAGGGAGGAACATAATGAACCTTACTCCTTAAAATGCACACATTAACTAATAACATGAAACCTAAGGGGACAAAAAAGGGGAAAAAAACATGAAACACAATTCAATTACAAAAAAATATTTTAACTTTATCCTATGAGGTTCAATTTAAACCCTTAAACTCATGAAAAAGAGTTTTTCGTGGCTTACGTGAATTGTTATATGACATAACAACCTAATATTATTTAATCACTTAGTTAAACAATTTGCAAAATTAACATTAACATACATTAAATAAACACCAAATTTAATTTCCTGATGTAATATGTATAACATCACAACAAAAAAGAATAAACATCATAAAATGTCTTAATAAATTAAATTAACACCGCATTTAATTAATTTAAACAAATACAATTTGTCAACAAGACAAGCAACGCTTTATTAAGGTTAAAACAATAGTTTAAATCTCAAATTTCAATATCTACATTAATAGGCAATAAATTTTCCATACTTGGAATAAATTTAAATATAAAATCCATAAATTAAGAGTTCAAAATAATTATCCAAAATTAGAAATAATAATCTAAAACCCGATCTTGTACAACAAATTAATAACTTGAAAATTTTAAAAAAAAAAAATCCCTTGAATGAGATATTGGAGAAAGTAATTAGACTGAGGGTATTTTTATAATACTTTAAAAACTGGAAAGATGTTTTCTTAATACTTTAAACCAAGGAGGCTATTTTATAATTAACCAACAAACTGAGGACTGTTTTCATAATATTTGAAAAAATAAATTTGGAATTCATTATGGGCTCACCGGGCTACATACTTTTTACTTCCGCCCAGGTTTGTAAGTAATTATCAAAATGTACTATTATTTTTAAATATGTAATTATCAAAATTTAATTTATAATAATTGGATCTCATAAAATCACATGCCGACCATTTTTTTTTTTTTTCCAATTTGAAAGTGCTACAAGATTTTTCAAACATAATATGAAAGTTCAAAGTAGATGGCTAGACTTTAATGTCCATACCAAAATATTCCAAGTCAATGTCAACCATGGAGTTGAAAAAAAAAAAAAAAAAAGCAAGAAACAGAGTCTCCCACAATTAAATCTCCACAAAACTTAATTATCTTCTTCAACTAACACGACCACCCATCCTCTTCTCAAACACTCTCTACACCATCAATGGAACTAACTCAATTCAAGTGTAACATAAAATCAAACATCACACATAATGCAGAAAATAAGAGTTACCAGATTTTACATGGTTCAACAATATTTAATATGATCTCTTTACCAACGAAACACTATAACTTAATTACTATCGTACGAATATTTACAGTCTCTCAGTTTAGCTCAACACCTCACTCACAAAAACTAAATATAAAGAATTAAATTAAAAAACTCTGGAGGCAAAACAGTACACTAGCTAATTCAGGCTCGACCCCATAACGGTTGTCATAGGGCCACATAACTAATTCAGGCTTCACAATCCGACCGTTTTTGGATGAAACTGCTTCTTGACTAGTTGTTCACAGCTCGAGTGTCTCTCGCAAATAATTAAGGGTTGGTGAAAGGAAGAAGACTTGATCTTCCATTTGTTGTTAAAGACAACAAAATGCTAATTTATTTAAGCCGCCTAATATGCACGTTTAAGCGGGCTTTCATGTGCTAAACCACATTTTGTTGAGTCCCAACGCCTGCACGAGACCTCGATAAACTGAAAATTTTCTTAAACAAGCTGATGGAAAGAAATTAATCAAGTCAACAACAACAAATTATTATACGCTCAAGGCAATAGCTAGGGAGCTTCGAGGAAGCACAGATTTTGTCTTTATTTGGACAGAAATTAATCCAGTCAACAATAACAACTTATTATAGGCTCAAGGCAATTCAAGGAAGCACCGATTATCTATTTATTTATTTTATATTGTGTACAATAAATAGTTGCAATATTATCATATGATCAGTAGTCTTATTCATCAATAGAAGTATGTCTTCTTCTTGTTCTTCAATTAGTCATTCCACAAAATATGATGTTTTCTTGAGTTTCAGAGGTGAGGATACCCGCTACACTTTCACCAGCCATCTTCATAAAGCATTGCGTGACAAACATATTCAGACTTTCATTGATTACAAGCTTAATGGAGGAGATGAAATCTCCCCATCTCTTTCGGGAGCAATCGAGGAATCACAAATTTCTATTGTTATTTTCTCGAAAGGGTATGCATCATCTAGATGGTGTCTTGAAGAACTTGTACAGATTCTTGAAAGCAAGAGAATGTATGGACGGATTGTAATACCGGTTTTCTATGAGATAGATCCATCAGTTGTGAGAAACCAGACTGGTAGTTTTGCTGAAGCGTTTGCTGATCATGAGGAACGTTTCACGGAGAGTTTAAACAAAATTCAGAGATGGAAAGATGCTCTCAAGGAAGCTGCCAATCTATCTGGGTTCGATTCACATGTCATTAAGTAAGTTTTCATGTTTTATATATATATATATATATATATATATATATTTATGTTTTCAATCTCACGTCTTGTAGCAACACTTATCCATTAATATTATGCTTGTGAGGGGCGTAGCCAACTGTGTCTACCAAGGTGGGCTAAAATAATTTTTTTTAAATAAACTTCAATGATACAAAAAATTTGCAAATTGAAACACATATGTACATTTAGTTAGAGGGTAAATAATGAGTTTTACTCTTTAAAATTCAGATTGTAAATAAATATATTAACTAAAAAAAAGTAGAAAAAAAAATCTAACAAAATATGAAAGATATATAAATGTAAATATAATCAAGCAACAATAAAGCCAAATCTTAAATATTTAAATAATTGAATTTATTAATTATAGCATCAATAATATAGATCATCTATATTTTTATAATCATAAATTACTACCATACTTTAGATTAAGAGTGCATTATGAACGACACCAAGAGTAGAAGATACCTTAGTAATAATATATGCAACTAACATGTTATAGTGGTGAAATTATATGAAATTTCATACTTAATGTATCAAATCAAAGTTTCTACAAATACAATATTTGAATAGAAAATTAAATATAAATAACAAATATGCAATTGACTGAAATATATATATGTATTTTGGTATGAAAAAAATTAATAACTAAAAATATAGATAAATTTACTATATATTATTGTATGATTTTTTTTTTTTTAAGATGGGCTAGGGTAGGCTTGAGCCCACCCTAGCCCATGACGAACTCTGTCCTTGATACCTGCCGTCTTGAATATTAACTCTGATATGTAACATTTTCAAAGTTTTACTCTTTAGTTATGATACTTTTAATTTACCCTTTTATTGTAGCATATATTTTTTGAAGGATCAAATCCCAATTCATTGATATCTTATAGAAATTTTACAGCAGTCTTTTCCTTGGACTAGTTAACAGTAACATATTCTTACATCAGTTATTACAACTATTAGTACAACTTATATGTGTTATTTTCTCATTTGTCTTTGTTAGGCCAGAATCTGTACTTGTAGAGGGTATTGTCGAAGATGTTTTAAAGAGATTGAATGATTTGTCCTCAACTGATAACAATGATCTAATTGGAATTGAATCAAGGATCCAGAAAATTGAGTCATTATTATGTGACGGATCAAATGAAGTTCGCTCTCTAGGACTTTGGGGCATTGGTGGAGTAGGCAAGACTACTCTTGCTAATGCTGTTTTTGACAAAATCTCTTCTCAATTTGAAGGTTCTTACTTTATGCACAATGTTAGGGAGGAAGCAGAACAGAGTTGTAGGCTAAACCACATACGGCGACAGCTTCTTTCTACAATATTAGGGCACGAAAATGTAAATATAGGCACTTGCATTATGCGACGTGCCTTCACAAGGAATAGAATTAGTCGAAAGAAACTTCTCATTGTTTTTGATGATGTGAGTAATTTTAGGCAAATAGAATATTTGATCGGTAGTCTTGATTGTCTTGGTTCTAAAAGTAGAGTCATTATAACGACAAGAGATAAACAAGTGCTTAAAAATTGTAGAGTGAATCATATGTTTGAGGTTAAGGAATTATTTTTTCGTGATGCTCTTAAGCTTTTTAGTCGTTATGCCTTCAAGCAGTTGTATCCTACAACGGATTTTGTGGAGTTGTCAAACAGGGTAGTGATATATATTGGAGGTGTCCCATTAGCTCTGAAAATTTTGGGTTCCTCTCTATTTGATAAGAAAATAGATGTTTGGGAAAGTGCAATGGATAAATTAAAGCAAATCATTGATAAAGACATTCTAAATGTCTTAAAAATAAGTTACGATGGACTAAATGATGACCAAAAGAATATATTTTTAGATATCGCATGTTTCTTTAAAGGGAGGAACTTTAATTTTGTAAAAGAGTTTTTGGATGCTAGTGGTTTCTTCACAGGGATAGGAATAAGTGGTCTCATTGATAAGTCTTTGATAACTATATCATATAACATGATAACAATGCATAATTTGTTACAAGCATTGGGTCGAGAAATTGTCCGGCAAGAATCTATTGATGATCCTGGTAAACGCAGTCGATTGTGGCATCATGAGGATATATATCATGTACTTACAAAAAATACGGTGAGACTTTGTAAACCATTATCTCGAGTATCATTTCATTAAGTTTAATGCATTAGCTTGGCAGTAATGTCTCTTGTTTCATATGAATTTACAGATTCAACTTCTTTTTTTTTTTTTAAATATTAAAGGTTGAAATTTTCTTTTCTTCAAAGACATGGATAATTTGACATTAAAATATTGAAAGAGTGATCATTCTCTCTTTTTTTTTTAATTATTTTAATAATATATCTGCTTTTAACATGTACTAATAGAACATATTTGTATTAACTTATATCTTCTTGATAACATATACATCAGGGGACTGAATCAATTGTAGGCATTTCTTTGGATATGTCTAAAACAAGACATATACATTTAAGCCCTCGTGCTTTTGCTAGGATGCAAAATTTGAGATTCCTAGAATTCTATAGCCCATGCTATGGTGAGAACGACAACAAGGTGTTCGTTTTTCAAGGCCTTGAATCCACTTTTGTTGAGCTAAGGTACTTCCATTGGCATGGATGTCCATTCAAATCGTTGCAGTCAAATTTTCGTCCTTATAATCTAGTCACACTTGATATGCCTCACAGCAGTGTTGAACAACTCTGGGATGGTGTTCAGGTACGAATTTATTTTCATATCAGTAGTTTGCAAATACCTAATTAAGATTCTTTTAACTTAATTGGATCACCTCTGTTATATACTTGCAGCCTCTTTTTAGGTTGAAAAAAGTTGATCTTAGTTTCTCCAAGCACCTAACCAGTTTTCCAGACCTGTCAGGAGTCCCAAATCTTGAGAGTTTAATCCTAGAAGGCTGTGCAAGTTTGTTGGAAATTCCATCATCTATTCAATATCTCAGGAAGCTTGATGTCCTGAATCTAAGAGGCTGCAAGAGCCTAAGGGCTCTTCCAAATTGCATTTCTTTGAAGTCTCTTCGGAAACTAATTCTTACTCGCTGCTCGCGTCTAAAAACACTTCCAGAGATCTCATGTAGTGTAGAAGAGTTGTTTTTGGATGAAACCTGTATAGAAGAACTTCCCTCATCAATTGAGCATCTAAGCAAACTAGTTGAACTGGATCTTAGAAGTTGCTCAAGGCTTAAGTGCCTCCCACGTAGCGTCTGCAAGTGGAAGTCAATCAAGCATCTTTATCTCTCAGGTTGTTCAAAATTCGATAAGTTGCCTGATGATATAGGTACCTTAGGATCTTTGAAAGAACTTTATGCTGAGGGAATTGCTATAAGGGATGTTCCGTCGTCCATTATTCAGTTGAACAGCCTTGATATATTATCTTTTAAGAAATGTAAGGGTGGTCAGGATAACATGGGATTGTTATTGCCTCCTTTATCTGGCTTGCATAGTTTGAGGTAGGGGTGGCAATATGGGTTCCGACACGACGGGTCGACACGAATTCGTAAAAAATAAATGGGTATGGGTTGGAGTTAAACGAATTCGTGTCGTAATCGTGTCAACCCGCTTAACCCGTTTATTAAACGAATCGAATTGGGTTTGCTTAAACGAATCGCGGGTTGACACGATTAAAATAGGGGTAAATTGTAATTTAACATATTAGAGGGATTAGTATGTAATTATGCATTTATATATATACACATATTCATCCAAAACCTAAACCTTCTCACTCATTTTTCGGCAGCCACACTCACACCCCACTACCCTTTCCGCCGAGTCACCCCTTCTCCCTCACCGTCGCCGTCCAGTCGCCACCTTCTCTCCACGGTTGCCGTCCGTTCTCCCTTCGTCCTTCACGCTCGCCGTCCTATCTTCTCTCCTCCCTCACGGTCGCTGGTCGTTCTTCCCTCCTCCCTCACGCTCGCCGTCCGATCTTCTTTCCTCCCTCACGGTCGCTGGTCGTTCTTCCCTCCTCCCTCACGCTCGTCTCCTATTCTCTCCTCCTCCCTCACAGTCGCCGTCCGTGCTCCCCTCCTCTCTCACGGTCGACTTCCCTTCTCCATTTCTCCTCAAGATCGTTGCCTCTTCTCCACGATCCGCCACCAGATCCACGGCTCCTCCACTAGATCGACGGCTCCCCACCAGATCCACGACTCCGCCACCAGATCCACGGCTCCACCACCATAATGTTATGCAAATTTAATTTTCATGTATTTGTAATTTTGTATTGAGTTCGAGCATAATTTGATTTGATTTTGTTGTTGATCTAATTTACTGTTTTTATTTTTTTGAAAATGATTGTGTTGGTTTTTATGTGTTGATTATGTTGAATTTGGTATTTGGTTTTTATGTGTTGATTCTGATAAATTTGGTGTTTAGTTTTTGTGTTGATTCTGTTGATTTTGGATTTTGTTTTTTATCCGTTGAATTTGTTGTTTGAATATTTGATTCTGATGAATTTGCTGTTTAGTTTTCGTGTTGATTCTGTTGATTTTGGATTTTGGTTTTTATCTGTTGAATTTGTTGTTTGAATATTTAATTGTGAATGAATTATTATGTATATGATTAAAATATTATTAAGAGTAAACGAGTTAAACGAGTTGAACGATTAAACGAATTGAACGGGTTAAACGAATTGAACGAGTTAAACGGGTTAAATGGGATGAATGGGTTAAACGAATTAAACGAATTAACGGGTTAATGGGTTATAATATTTTATGATCCAAGTGTTAAACGAATTAATCGTGTCGGGTCGTGTCATTCGTTTATAAACGAATTCGTGTCGAATCCAAAAACATCAACCCGTTTCTTAAACGAATTCGTGTCGAATCGGTCGAATTCGTAAACGAATCGAATCGAATCCAGCTCAACCCGACACGCCAACCCTTTTTGCCACCCCTAGTTTGAGGACTCTAGATCTGACTGATTGTGGTATCAAGAAGATACCGGATGGTATTGGTAACTTACCATCGCTACAAAGATTATATCTGGGCAAAAACGATTTCAAAAGCATACCAAGAAGCATCATAAGGCTTTCTAAGCTAAGGTACCTAGACATAACCTATTGCAAGAGACTTGAATTTTTACCAAGGCTTCCATTTATACATATAGATGCATACGATTGCACATTATTGGAAGCGTTATCGAGTTTATTATTCTTGAACCTGTTTGTGCCGATAACTAATCCAAGCATCAAAGTGGACTTCATCAATTGTTTCAAATTGGATCGAAATGTACTCAGAGACGTTATGGAAGATGTTCTAGCAAAAATGCAGCGTGTTGCAGCTTTTTGGAAGAAAAAGCATTATGATAAGGTCTATCTCATTCTTTTCCTTTTCTTTTTGAAGTTAAATGCTCAATCAATTTGATATTGAAGTCCATGATGTTCCAAAATAACTTTTTCTTACGGTACAGGGTTCTGCTGTCCCACCTTTTGCCACTACTATATGTTTCCCTGGAAGCGAAATTCCACATTGGTTTCCTTTCCAGAGCATGGGATCGTTTATAACTGTTGAGCTGCCGCAAGATTGGTTCAATAAAAACTTCGTTGGTTTTGCTCTATGCACTGTTGTGGCATTTCGAAACCATCAAATTGATGGAAGGGGATTCAGAGTTTTATGTCAATGCAAACTCAAATCTGAAGATGGTTACTCGAGGGTTGCTAAAGGCATTTTGGACAGTGGGACAGGAGGTCATTTGGGACATATAGCGTCGGATCATGTCGTCATGGGGTTTGATTTCTATATATATCCGCACAATGTTGGTAAATTATGTCCGTTTAACGAGGTTTCTTTCCAATTCTATCTTTACAGTACCGTTAGTAAACCTATAGAATGTTGCAAGGTGAGCAAGTGCGGTATCCAACTAATGTATGATCAACATCTTTCGTGATGGTCATGTATATCTTGAATTGATGTAGATGGTGCGGTACTTGTAAATCACTTGTTATATTCTTTAGATGATCAGTAATATGGAATAAATTTTGTGATGCTTGGATTTATGAATGAAGCTAGATAGAACTGACCCGGTCAATGCGGGTCTAACGCGGGTCTGAACAGACTCGCAAAAAGTGCGGGTAGGATTTGGGCCAGACCCTCAAATTTATTTGAGGGTATGGGTAGGGTCTGGACCCTCAAATAAAAATGAGGGTCCAATGCGGGTCTGGGCCTGGTGCGGGTCCAGACCCGCATTTTGCCAACCTTAGATAGAAGGCTTCGTGGGGATGAATTACTAGATTATAATAAGCAGTTTTTTGTTTCCTTATCATTAATATGTGCGATCTAAGTCCAATTATGAATGCCAATATCGAGACAAAAATAAAATTACACAAACTCTTACAGTTAGGTAAATTGTGAACTTTATCTTTACATCAATTGTCCGTGATGTTATTACACTTAAGGCAAAGGTTAAGATAATCTTATTACTCTCTTTTAAGGCACATGATAAACTTAAGGTAAATGATAACATAATTATTCTTTAAAAAAAAAAAAAAAAATTATGAGAGATTTAAATTGAAGACCTCCATTTTGTGGTGAGAAATGGTTACTATTATGCTATGCTTACGATCACATATTCAAATAATTATCAACTAATTTTTGTTGTTGTACGAAGTAATATATTAGAAAGCACAAAAGAAAAGAAACTGTTTAATGTATCATAACCTTAATTTATAGCCAACAAAGCATCCCTTCTTACCTAACATTATACTTTTATATGTTTTGGTATCATATTAATTATGAACAACATTTGCAAAAAACAGCTGACATCCAACATTTTAGTCTTCATATTTGAATAATTTTTAACATATGTTTATGTATAATCTCTTAATAATGTATTATCAAAATCTTACATACTTTGTGAGCAGGGACATAGTCAGGAATTTTTGTTAGGATGACTAAAATAAAGACAAAAAAAATTTTTAAGCAAACTTTAACTGTACGAGAAAAATTCATTGATTGAAAATAAAATATACACCTAGATAGGGAGGGACATGATGATCCTTACTCTTCAAAATGCACACATTAACTACAATACCAAACAAGACAACATAAAATCTAAGAAAGGGGGAAAAATGCGACACAATGCAATTACAAAAAATTATGTAAAACTTATCCTACAAGGTTTTAAACCCATAAACTCATCAAGAAGAGTTTTTCGTGGTTTAGATGAATTGTTATTTGATATTGCAACATAATATTATCAAATCACTTAGTTAAACAATTTGAAAGTAAATTAACATACATTAAATAAATACCAAATTTAATTTCCTAATGTAATATGTATAACATGTCAACCAAAAAGAACAAACATCATATAATGTCCTAATAAATTAAATTACACACCACATTTAATTGATTTAAACAAATACAATATGTCAACAAAACAAACAATACTTTATTAAAGCTAAACAATAATTTAAATCTCAAATTTCAATCTCTACATTTATGGATAATAAAATTTCCATACTTATAATAAATTTAACTATAAGATTCATAGATGAAGAGTTCAAAATAATTATCTAAAATAAGAAATAATAATCTAAAACCCTATCTTGTACAATAAATAACTTGGAAATAAAAATAAAAATAAAAAAATTACCTTGAAAGAGAGATTGGAGAAAGTAATTGATTGAGGGTATTTTCGTAATACTTTAAAACAAAGAGTATTATTTTATAATTAACCAGCAAATTGAGGATATTTCATAATATTTGAAACAAAATTGCAAAATTCTTTATGGGTTTGCAGGGCAACAAACTTCCTCCCATGTTTGTGAGTAATTATCAAAATTTATTATTATATAAAAATTTAATTTATAATGGTTGGATCTCACAAAATCACAACCAACTGTTTGATTTTTTTTTTTTTTTCAAAAAAGTGTCACTAGATGTTTGAAACAGAACATGAAAATTCAAAGCAGATAACTAGACTTTAATACCGATATCAAGAAATTCCAAGTCAATATCAACTTCGGAAAAACAGAGCAAGAAACAGGCTTCCACTATTAAATGTCCATAAAACTTATCTTCTTCAACTAACACGACCACCCATCTTCTTCTCAAACACTCTGCACCATCAATGGAACTAAGTCAATTCAAATATGATGTCTTCATAAAGCTTTGTCTAACCAAAAAATAGAAACATTCATTGATTATGTCTGTTTTATGTAACCCAAAAAAAGAATATTGCAACTAAATCAAAGTGAACGGCAAAGCAGTCCACAAAGCAGACAAAGTAAAGCTTCTTTATTATGTCTGTTTTGTTGTTACGTGGTGATGCAATTTTTATAAAATGGGTTGAATTCAGATTGCATGTTTGATGAAAATTAAGATGTACAATTGAATTCCATAAACTTTACTTCCATATTTGTATTACGGAATATGCTATATCTATTTATAGAACTTTTACTTAAATTTGAATGTTGAATTCACAAAAGTGTTTTAAATTTTAAATTTTAAATTTATATAATCTAATCCTCAGGTATTTATAATGACAACATAAGATGATAAAAGAAATAGTTTTCAATTACTTTTATCAATATTTCTACATGCTCAATAATTATGCTCTTTTTTACATTGGATTTGTTTTGTGAAGCATCAGTTTTAGGAAATTTGTTTATAATTTTATTAAATTACAAATTTGACTCAGTTTTACGGAAAATAATTAGTTACTTCCTTAATTGTTTAGGATTTATTAAAAAAAGTCCTTTAGGACTAATTTTTTTTTTTTTTTTTTTAAATACAAGATCTATATCTAGGATGGACTCAGAGAGCTACCGAGATTAACCGAGATATGATGTTAGTGATATGGCCTGAGAAACTATTTTCAATTGGGAGGGATCCACCCATATGGAGGTGAAAAGAAGACTTATATAGGGATGGAGAGAGATCCATACGAAGGTGGAGGGTCAATCCATACAAATGGTGAGAGATACTATTATTATGATTATTATTATATGAATAATATATTATATTATATTATATTATATTATATATAAATTTAGATTTTAGCAGGATGGGTGTCGAACTCATGCCTCTTATAAAGAGAGGCATGGGGATTGCTTAGTTCTACAAGAAAAGAGAATGCTAAAATTGATAGATGGTAAACAGTTGATGCAAGGATCACATTAATCATCAAACTACTTGAAACTTTTTCATGTCTCTTTTATTTTTATAATTTGCGTTTGTGTTTGCGATTATGTGTTTCTTAACACAGAATATTGTGAGGGGGCCTACAAGGGTCTTGGCTCAAATAAAGAAAAACTCATTCCTTTCAGACTTAATATCCCTCGTAGTAAGGAACACCTTCATTTGAGACTTAATTAAATCTCAAATGTAGGTTTTCCTTTAAATCTCAAATGAAGGTTTTCCATACTTCGAGGGATATTAAATCTCGAAGGAAATATTGCTTTATTAAATCTCAAAGGAAAGATTACTTTCCTTGGAGTCTTATTTTCATTTGATTTATATGTTTTCTATTTTTAGATTTTTTTAGTCCTTCTTCTAGTTTGAGTTCTTTTATTATTATTATTATTATTATTATTATTACTTTTAATTTGAACAATCTTATGGAGCCACGCCGAAAATAATTATAAAAGAAAAACTTTAAAAAACTTAAATAGATTTAAACAATTCAAATCATATTTTCGCTATAAACAACCAATCAACTTATTATTATGAACACTAAAACAAGGTTTTTCTTCCATGGAAAATGATTTAGTGGAGAGAGTATAAGAATTGAGGTAAACGAAAAAATAGTGAAAAAAAGAGGAGAGAGAAAACAGGAAAAGAAGAAAAACCAGAAAAGATGAACTGAAGTATTAATCTTTATTGAGGGTATTTGAATCGGTACACATAGGGGTGGCAATATGGGTTCCGACACGACGGGTCGACACGAATTCGTAAAAAATAAATGGGTATGGGTTGGAGTTAAACGAATTCGTGTCGTAATCGTGTCAACCCGCTTAACCCGTTTATTAAACGAATCGAATTGGGTTTGCTTAAACGAATCGCGGGTTGACACGATTAAAATAGGGGTAAATTGTAATTTAACATATTAGAGGGATTAGTATGTAATTATGCATTTATATATATACACATATTCATCCAAAACCTAAACCTTCTCACTCATTTTTCGGCAGCCACACTCACACCCCACTACCCTTTCCGCCGAGTCACCCCTTCTCCCTCACCGTCGCCGTCCAGTCGCCACCTTCTCTCCACGGTTGCCGTCCGTTCTCCCTTCGTCCTTCACGCTCGCCGTCCTATCTTCTCTCCTCCCTCACGGTCGCTGGTCGTTCTTCCCTCCTCCCTCACGCTCGCCGTCCGATCTTCTTTCCTCCCTCACGGTCGCTGGTCGTTCTTCCCTCCTCCCTCACGCTCGTCTCCTATTCTCTCCTCCTCCCTCACAGTCGCCGTCCGTGCTCCCCTCCTCTCTCACGGTCGACTTCCCTTCTCCATTTCTCCTCAAGATCGTTGCCTCTTCTCCACGATCCGCCACCAGATCCACGGCTCCTCCACTAGATCGACGGCTCCCCACCAGATCCACGACTCCGCCACCAGATCCACGGCTCCACCACCATAATGTTATGCAAATTTAATTTTCATGTATTTGTAATTTTGTATTGAGTTCGAGCATAATTTGATTTGATTTTGTTGTTGATCTAATTTACTGTTTTTATTTTTTTGAAAATGATTGTGTTGGTTTTTATGTGTTGATTATGTTGAATTTGGTATTTGGTTTTTATGTGTTGATTCTGATAAATTTGGTGTTTAGTTTTTGTGTTGATTCTGTTGATTTTGGATTTTGTTTTTTATCCGTTGAATTTGTTGTTTGAATATTTGATTCTGATGAATTTGCTGTTTAGTTTTCGTGTTGATTCTGTTGATTTTGGATTTTGGTTTTTATCTGTTGAATTTGTTGTTTGAATATTTAATTGTGAATGAATTATTATGTATATGATTAAAATATTATTAAGAGTAAACGAGTTAAACGAGTTGAACGATTAAACGAATTGAACGGGTTAAACGAATTGAACGAGTTAAACGGGTTAAATGGGATGAATGGGTTAAACGAATTAAACGAATTAACGGGTTAATGGGTTATAATATTTTATGATCCAAGTGTTAAACGAATTAATCGTGTCGGGTCGTGTCATTCGTTTATAAACGAATTCGTGTCGAATCCAAAAACATCAACCCGTTTCTTAAACGAATTCGTGTCGAATCGGTCGAATTCGTAAACGAATCGAATCGAATCCAGCTCAACCCGACACGCCAACCCTTTTTGCCACCCCTAGGTACACATATGTTGATACTATTTATACTCAAGTTAAGTAGGCGTTAGAGTCACAAAATTTCAATCAAGAGTATCATAATTCATAATATACCATTTTTCATGAATTATGTGGGCATGATTTACCTTCATGTTTAACTTCACTATTCATTACACTTCCAGTTTATAAATAATAACAACAGTTGCTCACAACATTTTCCTCCAACATATCTGTCTTTTTTTTTTTTTTTGAAAGACAACATATTTCTCTTTTTGATATCGGTCTTATCAATTTTTAAAAAATAAGAAGTGCAAATTATTTTTTAAATAAACAAACATGCCGATGTCTGTAATAAAGAAGATAGTTTCGTAATCATGCGTACATGTATGTTAGTATATGTTAGTATATTTTGCATTTTTTTTTGAAACTGTTAATATGTTTTACATTTAAAATATAAAACATCCACTTATTCAGAAATTAAAATAATTTCATAGTCTTTCGAATACAGAAGCTTGCATTGAGAACTAAGACCATCTCCAATGTATAACACCAAATTTGATATCATTTTAGTGTCAACATCAAATTTTTCAACACTAAATTTTTTTTCACTCCAATGTATTGATATTAAATTGGTGTAAAAGATATCTTCAAAGAATATTTCATATATAATTCTTGAACCAATATTAATTAATTTATTTCATATGAAATTTTATTCTCAAATAATTACTCATAATATATTAAAAAATTATTAAATACTCATAATTTTTCAATAAGTTTTTTACAATAAATTATTCTCATTATATTCCCAACTAATTTTTTAGTCACTTAATATTTTGCAACTCATTTTTATCCAACTAATTGTTTACTCACCTATTTTTTTATCCATCTCATTTTTTCAACTAATTGTTTATTACTTAGCCGATGGTATATACCCTAAATGGTCTACTATTGTACAAAGTATTCATGACCCCCAAGGTCCAAAAAAAAAAACTATTTGCAAAGAAACAAGAAGCATATCGAAAAGATGTAGAACGCGCTTTTGGAGTTCTCCAATCACGGTTTACAATAATTAAATGATCAGCATGTTTTTGGAATAAACGTGTATTGCATGATATAATATCTGTTTGCATTATAATGCACAATATGATCATTGAGGATAAACGTGATGTGCATGCAGACATCGAAAATTGGATGAAAGCACCGACCCCTGAAGTCGATATGGTAGTAGATGAAACAACCCGGTTTCAACAATTTCTTGCTTGACATAGGCAAATCAAAGATAAAGAGGCTCATTTGACACTCCGTAATGCATTAATTGAATATTTGTGGGAGTTATATGGTAACGAAGAATGATTAAAGGGGAAGTGGATCGTCCAATATTTTTTACAAGTATTTTGATGGTTATGGAGGAAGTGGAGATGACATTCCAAAATTTTAAATGGTTGTTTAGAAGTATTTATGTCAAATATTTTATTTTTAAGTTATGTTATTGTTGTTGTTTTTTTTTTTTTTTTAAATTATGTATGCTTAATTTAAGGTAATGGTAATATTAATGTTATTGTTATTTAAAAAATTATTGAGTTTTTATATTAAAAATATTACCAATTCTATCAAGTAATTATTAAAATAATATTTTGTATGTACATTAAATAATTTAATTCATTTTATATTAATATATTACTTATAATATATATTAAAAACTTAAAAATATATTAAAACACATTCAATATTATACTTATTTTAAAGATCTCAATGAAATATTTTCAACGATATAACTTTTTTTATAATAATTTAATTTCTATTTATAATTATTAATCAAATTATATAAATCAATTAATTGTGGTGAAGGATATAAATGAAATAAAAATTATTGTAGTTATTATACTAGGGTAATTGTTGGAATTTTGAAAAAAAAAACCCTTAAGTGAGTCCCAAGCAAAATTTAGTGTTGTCTATAGTTGAACACCAAATTTGGTGTCAAATTATAGCTCCAACACTAAAATTTGCATTGATTTTCGTGCATCAACATCAAATTGGTGCAACCTTGAAATTGTTTTGAGCATCAAATTAAAACACCAATTTGGTGCTACGTTGCAAATGACCTAAGCATGTGAAACAAGATGGGTCAAAGGTGAACAAAAGCAGTCCATAAAAACAGTGGCGGAAAAAATTATCGAGAGCAAATAAATAAAATAATAAAAATATTAAAATTTAGTAATATATTTAATATATAATATTTTTATATAAAATAAAATTTGATAACATTATAAAATTTAAATAAAATAATATATATAATATTTAAGTAAAATGAATAATTTTATATTTAAAAAAACCTTAAAATCATAAAAATATATAAAAAAAAGAACTTGTATCCACTTATTCAGAAATTAGAATAATTTCATAGTCTTTCGAATACAGAAGCGTGCATTGAGAACTAAGCATGTGAAACGAGATGGGTCAAAAGTGAACAAAATCAGTCCACAAAAACAGTGGCGGAAAAAATTATCGAGAGCAAATAAATAAAATAATAAAAATATTAAAATTTAGTAATATATTTAATATATTTAATATATGATTTTATTATATAAAATAAAATTTGATAACATTATAAAATAAAAATAAAATAATATATATATATTTAGTAAAAAAAATAAATTTTATATTTAAAAAAACCTTAAAATAATAAAAATAAATAAAAAAGAACTTGTTATATATAATTTTTACCTTTGCATATTTGATAGTGCTATATAATTTTTATAATTGGTGATATTTAAATTTTAATTAATTTAAATAAAACTTTAAGTACCACGACAGTGTTATCATAAAAATATTTCAATTCAAACAAATTTTGTAATAAAATTTAATTTTTCTTACAAGCAAATTTAGGAAATGATTTTTAACAAATTAAATTTTTATTTAGAAAAACATTTGAGCATATAAAACATAGCTAACCATTTATAAGTAAATTTTTACATAAAATTAATAACACTGTAATTATTTTCATGACTGCATTGCGGAGCACATGCATACATTTGGAACATTTTGTGATGTATACGTGTAAAATCAATTAATATGAATACAAGAAATGTGATTTGGACAGAAATGGGGATATCTACCTCAAATAAAAAAAAAAAAAAAAATGAGGGGTCAGTACCCCGGTGGTTCAAGATAGCAAATCCACCCTCACCCATGCGTAAATCTCCCGGTAATAACAGGCGCTCTGCAGTCAGCTGACTGCCAAACGTGTTGCATCAATCTGCCACTGCAGGATTGCAGTACAGCGCACAAAAGCAGCTGAAGTGTTGCAGCTTTTGCAGTGCTAACATGCCTTTCCAATTTTTTTTTTTTTAAATTTCAACAGGTTCACCTGGCACACCGATATGGTGGGTCCGCCTCTGCACAAAAGCAGGCCAAATGTAAAAGTGAATTCCAAACATTCCACAAAAGCAGGCAAAATGTAAAAGTAAAATTCATCTTAGGGTTAATATTTAAAAAAAAAAAAAACTCTCTAGGAATTAATACCAGTCAACTTAATTTTTAAAAATATTAGTTAAAAAAGGTTAAAAATTAGTACAAAAGCAAGATCTATCAAAAGCGATGTGATTTAATAAAAAAATCCTGAAAAAAGGAAATTACTCTTACTGCATTGTTTATCAAACGGTGAAACGCCTCTATTGCCATTAAAATAAGGTGAAAAGAGGCTATAGAGAAGAACTATAGATTTGAATAGACATGCTGTGGATGTAATAGAAGTTTATTACTTCTATTCATTCTCTCACTGGACAGTTCAAAAAACAAGGGAAAAAAATTCTCTCTGGACATTTCATCATCATCAATGGCCTTGAGCAAGATTGCTTCGTCCTCTTCTAGTACTCCTCAATTCAAGTATGATGTCTTTCTAAGTTTAAGGGGCGAGGATACACGCTACAATTTCACCGGCCATCTTCACAAAGCTTTACGTGACAAAGACATTATAACTTTCATCGATGACGAGCTTAATAGAGGGGATGAAATTTCTCCATCTCTTCTCAAAGCAATTGAAGAGTCTCAGATTTCCATTATCATTTTCTCCGAACACTATGTAGATTCCAGATGGTGTCTTGAAGAACTTGCGAAGATCCTGGAATGCAAGAAAAGGTATGAGCAAATTGTCATACCTGTTTTTTATAATTCATGTCCGTCTGTTGTCAGGAATCAGACTGGAACTTATGGGGACGCATTCACAATTCATGAAGAACGATTTAGTGAGAATCTGGAGAAAGTGCAGATCTGAAAGGATGCTCTCAAGGAAGCAGCCAATCTGTCTGGATGGGATTCAAGTATCATTAAGTAAACTTTCAATTTTTCTTATAGCAGTATTATGCAGTGAATAATAACTCTCATAGTATTTAATTTCTACTCTGTCATGTCTGTCGTACTTTTACTCTTATTGCGTGGAAAATAATTTTAAAGGATCAACTCCAATTTCATGCATCTAATCTGTCAATTACTGTTGTTTGTTTTATGTGTTCTATAGGCCCGAGTCTGAAATCGTAGAGAATATTGTCAAAGATATTCTGGAGAAGTTGCCTGATAAATCATCAAGTCATGACAAGAATTTAGTCGGGATAGATTCAAAGATTGAACGTATAATATCATTGTTGGGGACGAAGGAAGTTTGTCGTGTGGGAATTTGGGGCATTGGTGGAATAGACAAAACAACTCTTGCTGAAGCTGTATTCAACAAAATCCATCGTCATTTCGAAGGTTTTTACTTCGCTCATAATGTTAGGGAAGAATCTGAACGAAGCGGCGGATTAAATAGCTTGAGACAAATCCTTTGTTCAGCAGTACTAGGGGAAAAAATGTAAGCATAGTTACTTCTAGTGAAGAACGTAGGCTTGGCCGTAGAAAGCTCTTAATCGTTTTTGATGATGTAACTGATTTTGAACAAATAGAAGGTTTAATTGGAAATCTTGATTGTCTTAGTTCACAAAGTCGAATTATTATAACAACGAGAGATAAGCAAGTGCTCTATAACCGTGCAGTGAATTGCATATATGAGGTCAAGGAATTACATCCCAATGATGCTCTCGAGCTTTTTTGTCGGTATGGCTTCAAAAAAAACCGTCCCACGACAGACTATATTAAGCTATCAAAAAGGGTATTACTTTATGCTGGAGGTCTGCCATTAGCTCTTGAGGTTTTGGGAGCCTTTCTTTGTGACAAGAGAAAAGAAGTTTGGGAAAGTGCAATTAGTAAATTAGAGAAAATTCCTAACAAAAAAATCCATGGGGTATTGAAAATAAGTTATGATGGGCTTGATGATGATGAGGTACAGAAGATTTTTTTGGACATTGCATGTTTCTTTGTAGGCAGTCAAGTTGGTGCTATAAAAGTATTCCTAGAGGCTTGTGGCTATTCTGCAGACATAGGAATAAGTATCCTCGTTGACAAGCATTTGATTATTGAATCAAACAATATGATAAAAATGCATGATTTGTTGCAAGCAATGGGTAGAGAAATTGTACGGGAAGAATCTATCCAACATCCTGGAAAACGTAGTCGATTGTGGCATCATGAGGATATCGATCAAGTTTTGAGAACAGACATGGTGAGGTTCAATTAAACTTTTATTGCATTGAGAGTATTATTCCATTTATCCTTGTATATTAGTTAATATGAAAACATTCAAGTTAGTTGTGCATGATTGATTTTGATTTTTTTTTTAAATTTTTCAAAAAATATGTTGTTTTGACCTTTAAACAACAATATATTGTAAATTACTATGTATGTGTTGCTAACTTATTTAAATTTTTTATTTTTTAATATATATCAGGGTACGGGAAGTATTGAGGGCATCTCTTTAGATATGTCAAAAATAGAAGACATATATTTAAAACACAATGCATTCACGAATATGCATAAATTGAGATTCTTGAAATTCTATGACTCGAGTTACAGTTATGGAGAGAATAGAAGAAACAAGGTGCATGGTTTTGAAGCCCTTGACTCCGATTTTGCTGCGTTAAGGTATTTCAGTTGGTTTAAATGCCCACTCAAGTCACTACCATCAAGGTTTCATTTGAAGAACCTTGTCACACTTAAGATGCATGAAGGCACATGCAAACAATTATGGAATGATGTTCAGGTATTTTTCTTCATTGATATTGCAATATTGATGTGAGCTATATATAAATACCTAATTGAAGTAGTAATATGCACTTTTATTTTTATTTTTATTTTTATTTTTTTGTAGTTACGACATCTTGGTAAGTTGAAAGAACTTGACCTCAGTTCTTGTCATTACCTAACAAGTTGCACAGGCTTCTCAAGTTCCCCAAATTTGGAGAGATTGGTTTTAAAAAGTTGTGAAACTCTGCGTGAAATTCCATCATCTATTCAAAATCTTAGGAAGCTCAATTTCCTGGACCGAGCCTGTTGCAGTGGACTTAGGAGTCTTCCAAATCTCATTGGTTTGACATCTCTTAGAAAACTTGTTCTCTCTCATTGCTTTAATCTCAAAGTGTTGCCTGAGATGCCGTGTAATATAGAGGAGTTCCGTTTGGCTGGACTAGCTATTGAAGAACTTCCTTCTTCTATCAAGAATTTAAGCAAATTAGTTGTCCTGAATCTTAGTAGTTGTAGAATGCTTAAAGGTCTGCCAAACAACATTTGCAAGTGGAAATCTCTTGAGAGTCTGTACATTTCTTATTGCGGAAGACTTGATAAGTTGCCTAACGATATAGGAACTCTAAAATCTTTGAGACATCTTCGGGTTGAAGGCTCTGGCATAAAAGAAGTACCATCATCTATCGTTTATTTGAACAATCTTTGTACATTAACTTTTAGGGGATGCAAGGGTTTGTTATTATTGCCTCCTTTAACGAGCTTGAATAATTTGGTGAAACTAGATCTAGCTGATTGTGGTGTCACAAAGATACCTGACATTGTTGGTAGTTTATCCTCGTTAAAGATTTTAAATTTATTCAAAAACATTTTGGAAAGCATACCAGCTAGCATCTTAAATCTGTCTAATCTAGATTCCCTAGATATCATTTTTTCCAAGAGGCCTTTTTCTATACGCCCTGTAGAAGTTATATCTATAATGGAAACAAATACCTTAATGGAAATATTGCAAAAAGTAGCAATTCTAATTGGTCGTAGATACTGTTGCTTCACCAACTGTTTCAAATTGGATCAAAATATCCTTAAAAACATTGTCACAGATGCTCTACCAGAAATTCTACCAAAAATACAAGATTTGGCAACTATGTCAAAGGAGTATCATGATAAGGTTTGTTTCGATGCTCTCCGCACAACGATATTAAATTTTCATTTTCCTCAAAAATAGTATGATGATAAATTTATACATATTTATATAATAATTACTAACATGGTGTAGGAATTTGAAGATGCACCAACAACTGCTAATATATGTTATCCGGCAAGTGAAATTCCGGAATGGTTCGATAATCAAAGTTCAGAGTCTTTTATTACACTAAAGTTGCCACCAAATTGGTTGAACAACTTCATGGGTTTTACACTCTGTGCTGTTGCTGCATTTTCAAAACATGGTTCCGAATATAATATGTCGATATCCTGTCAATATTCGACATTTAAAGATGGTCAGAGGCATGTTGTTAGCAAAGTTGTTATTGATACGCCTTATGTTGATCGCCCATATAAGTCAAAATATGTGATCATTGGGTTTGATTCCCGATTGTTTCCCCATCAAATTGGTGAATCATTATGTTGTTGTGACGAGGTCTTTTTCCAAATCCGACTGATGGAATTGAATGTTCATAGCAAACAGTCAAAATTACGTAACAAGGTGCAGAAGTGTGGAGTCCGCTTAATGTATGCCCAAAGACATGAAGGTAAATAAATTGGAGCCTTCAATTTTTTAAAGTCTCATGTAGATGTGATCATTTCATTGATTTGTTCCCCTTAAGGATATTTGTGGTAATTGTGTAGGATGTAACACGATAAAGCATGTGGAATCCGTCCATATATGGAGGAGGAAGATGGGATCCGAGGAGGCAAATGAGGTAAATAAATTGGAGCCCTTAATTTTACCCAGTGCATGACCAGGAGGGACAAGTGCCACTCCTGGATTTTTTATCTACATTTTTTTGGAAATCTTGTAAGTTTCTTTTAAATAAATAAATATATATATACACACATTTATCTTTTATTTGTTAGATTTATTGTATATTACAATAAATCTAACAATTAAAGATAAATGCATATATGAATAAAGATAAAGAAAACAATAGCAATTAAATATAATTAAAGATATATAAGGATAAAAAAAAATGTGAGTTTAAAAAATAATAAATTTAGATTTTTTTTTACTAGTAAAGCTAAAGGGATATATATATGTACACACACTCTCATATAATAACAAATAAATCTCTCAAATACAAGCAAATATGTATTCAAATATTAGTATTCTTTTGAACATTTTAAGTATAATTTCTATAATTTGACTTAAAAAACTAATTAATGAATTCTAAAATTTTATTTTTGAAAAAATCCTATAATTTTAAATTTTTTGTTTTATATCCAATTTCTTTATGGAAAATAATGATTTAAATGTATTTATATCCATTTTTTGATTTATTTGTATAATTCAACTATTTTTGGAATCAATAATACAATAAAAGAAATTTGACCGAAGAGATATTTATTTTATACTTTTTAAATTTCTTTTTTAACAAGAATTTAATTTCCAATTTATAGGAGGGATTTATATAATTTAATTGCCAATGGTGTTTAGCAAACATTGTAATCATAAATAAAAAATTAAATTCACTTTCCCTTATATAGATTACCAATTGATAAATATGTTATTTTAATTTTTTTTTATGCTTTTATAAATAAAAATTTTTGAAGTGCAAGAGTATGTATATCCTTAAATAGGTTTATTATTTGTTTTCATTTTGTAGTTATGTCCTTATTATGTTGAAGATGGTTAGAGGCTAATGTTTATTTTTTTTGACGTTATCATTTAAAGAAACCCCTTGGTGGTGGGGATGGTCTACAGTTTGCGCGACCATGTTTCAACAATGATGAGGATAAAGATTAAACTAATCGAGGTAAATAAATGGGAGCCTCTGATTTAATAGACTCTCTTATAGATTTCATTTTACATGCTGTCATTGAAGCCCTATATTGATTGTCATTTCCCTGTTTTTGATATTGTAATGATGATGAAGTTGGCATTAGTGAAATACGTGGTGATCAATGGAAGATTATTTTTGAGAATGGATGTCAAGTGAAGGTTATTTGTGAGGATCTTGGTCAGAAATGGGAAATTGATCCACAGACCGGAAAAAGTAAGTTTTCGAGTTTAATTAAAAACTGCAATATCTGATAAACTGTTTTAGCTTAAGTAAATATTATTTTATAACACATCAGATTAATACAAATATGATGTTTCTAGAATAAAAGTCTATTTTGATACTTGACTAATTCTTATAAGAACATCAAAATTTAACAGAAATATGATGTAGATTTTTTTTCCTCTTCCACGAGGGAGAATTATCTTAAAACGAAACGGAATGGTCCAAATATTTATAATCTTGCGACGTTTGTCAATTAGGCACGTATAATTAACTAATAATCAGTCATACGGGATGGCAAACAAGGATAGATTGACCATATAAATAGAATAGCAAATAATTATGATAATAATATCAAGAACATGGCAAGCATATTAAATAATAAATATTATTGTCAATAGCAATGATGCGCAGCTAATCATCATTGTAGTGTGCACTTGAACATGATATAATAATATAATATTGAGCCATGACTCCACTTATCAATGCAAAATAATCATAGGAGCAGAGATATGGCAAACCTGTCTACGCAACTTGTACCACAGTACCTTGGACAGTGCAAGGCAATACATTGGCCTTCATTGGCACCAGGGGGACAGAGACATACTGTGATGGGTGGCGGTTCATCACGAGCAACGATGATGAACCGGTGTGAGATAATGACGGGCCGAAATTGAGAGAGGAGAGAGTGGCTCGGTCTCGAAGAGAGAGAAGAGAGCCTTAGATGCGAGACTGAAATCTCCTCCCTGTAAGTGATGGTCGAATTCATCAAATAATGGTGATCAATAGCAATTTGAAGTTGAATGGAAAAGAGAGCCCTTTAGGTAGTAGAACTCCCCTTTTACAAGGTGTCCAAGAGTCCACAAAGTAGGAGATTTTCCTACTCAATTATAACTGTATTTTGGTTGATAATTATCGCCTAAATGGGTTAGTCTATCTGCGATCAAGTTAAAATATGAGTCTTGAAACGTGGGCTTGGACTCGATTGATCAGAGTTATTAGGTCAGCCTATTGAAATACATTTTGGGCCACTGCTTTATGGGTTTGGCGGTTTTTAGCCACTACAGTTTGTCCCTCATTGTTCCGTTCGACAAAGTTGATTGGAGCACTAGAAGTACATTAACCTTGTCGTTTGATCGTGATGGTTCGTTCAACGAATCAATCTCTATATAAAGCTTTAGGTTAAACTTGTTATGTTGATGTGTCGACTGAATATTTGAAGACACTTGTCGACCAACACGAATTAGTTTTCGTTGTGTCATTCGAATGTTTAGACCGTTTAGATCTGAGTGTTGGGAAGACCTCATTTAATGCGACAATGATGTTTAAGTGTGTCTATCAAGCTAGCATCCGTTCAATTGACCTTCGCCATGCATGAGCGCCATGTGTCCCAGTAGGGTTTCATGGGCAGTGTTGTTTGAAATTCGAAATGTTTGCTTAGTTGCTTTGTATAAATAGTGGCGTTCAATTTCATTTTGCATTTTCGATCATTTGAAAAACATTAAATGAAAAAGAGGTCGTAAAGTTACGAGATAATTCTGTCAAGGGAATAACCATTAGGATCGTTCAGTCACTTTCTCCATGGCACTGTGAGAGGGCTTTCTAGCGAGAGTGTATCCCTCGTAGCTCATCTTAGGGATGATGCCACTCAGTCGATTCTCCCTTTCAATATACTATCGAGGTTGACTACTCACATAGGTGATGAAAAGTGCAGCATCGACTACCACATCTTTACAAAATGTTAGAAGTAATTTTGAGATAACCGTCCCCCGTTGGTAGGCAGATTGCATTGTTCTAGGGTGGACAATGTTTTGAGGGAAGTCGTTTGAGTTACATTGAAATAAATTGAAAAGTTACAACCATGAAATGTTACATAGCGCATTGGGATACAAGCTTTTATTTAGTGACCCTTGATCACCATATCGGCTATTTGTCTTTGAAAGGGTTCCTTGGTCTAGCCCTTAAAGAAATGTGGTAGAGATAGGCTCTCCTCGAACCACAGGTTTAAGAGGGGCTAGGACGAAACTTGAGGATTAAACTAAGTATAAGCAATGAATAGGTTGGAAATTTCATCGTATAATGTTTAGATATAAATTAAGACTTATGTGTCATTCGACGTTGTATATGTTGAACAATGTTTTTGAGTTTATTAAGCTTGATTATATAATTGGGATTATACCAATTGATTTTGTAATATTGATTTAAGAGTAGATTGGCGGAGGCGGAGTTCACCGTGTTCTCTTTGAACCATAGAAGTGGATCGATGTGGGGGAGGCGGAGTTTATTGTGTCCCTCTTGAACCATGGATATGTACATCATATGGCGGGGTAGGCCCTTCTTAAACTGTAGAGCAGGGAATGTCGAAGTAATCTTTGTTGGCCAACCATATTCCAATTGAGCAATTTGAAATATAGGTGTATTTAAGCTTACTTATCATGTAACTTTGTACCACAAATTATTAAAGTGATCCTTGGATGTGCCAAGGACCCTTAAATACTTAATAACTGATAGGAATATAAAGCTTAAAGTTAGAAATCTTACCGATTGTCGTTAGCTTGTATGTGGCAACTTGTAGCTGTTTGTTGCGCAAACTAGTGTTTTTACCTCTAGTTTAATGTGTCCTCAGGTCGAACTCCAATATCTGCAAATTAGATTGCTCTCCTATTTCCCTTCCAGTTGGCTGCATCTAAGTGTAAAAAACGACTATGTTGTGCAAGAGTCGATTGAGCTTGTTTTGTCATTTTGTCATTCAACTCTTTTGGTTGGTGATTTTCAACATCTTCTATTTAATTTGTGTCTATGATTTGGCAAGCACGTCCTTCATAATCTTGGGAATGGCATTTCATCATTTCATTACACGAATAAGAGTAGTGGAATGACCTTTCGCTAGCAACACACATTTTTTAGTTTGGTGCTGCGTAGTTGTTCGACTTAATTCGACATTTGATTCATCTGATTTTGAAAGATTGATTCGATGATTTTGGCCATTACATTGTGCAACGTGGTTTGACTTACGATGGATCAGATTGCTAGATTTCTCACAGACGGCGCCAAACTGTAGTAGGGTCAAAACTATAATATATTAACCTTGAATGAGTTTCCCAGGTCAACTTTCTTAGAACCCAATAATCTGTATTCTACACAAACCAAACAAAGAGAGCGTGAACAATCTTGACACTGGATCAGATTGCTAGATTTCTCACAGACGGCGCCAAACTGTAGTAGGGTCAAAACTATAGTACGTTAACCTTGAATGAGTTTCCCAGGTCAACTTTCTTAGAACCCAATAATCTGTATTCTATACAAACCAAACAAAGAGAGCGCGAGTAATCTTGACACCGGTGGGGTATCAGTTAAAGACACTTTAATGTTCAAGTTAATAAACTGCATAAAATAAAGTAAAAACAGGTAAATAGGAATACTAAGTGTCAATAGACAATAGGTGTCGACCTACGATTGTAGTATAGGCTAGCAGGGGCAATAGATGCACTTATGATGATCAATGAATGATGACCCGATAGAATTCCATTGACGGAATGTGTCGGTCAAGGTAAGTCTTTTGGCGTGGAGGCAATTGTTCGACCGATGGGGAGTTGTCGAACCATTGAATCAATTGTAATAGACAATTTATAAAATTACAGACCTTGAGGTCGATAAGAATGAATATCCATGAGTGGTGGATTTATTTGGAGAGATTAGTGCCAAGTGATAGCATAAATAAGGATTCATTGAATAAATTGATATTCATATATATATATATATTATATAAATATATAATGACCTAATTGCATGTAATTAACATGTCTAGAACAAGAATGGTATCTGTTTCATATTGAACATTGTCTCAGAGTAGCAATAATAAAGTAAATTAGAATATGGACATGAATGACCATATAAACTGAAGAGCAAGAGAAAAGTAACGTGAAATAAGTGTGGGCCGACCTTGTAAACTGACTACAAGAATGAACTCACCATACAAGATGAGCCATCGGGCAATGACAAACATGATCACGTTGGATTATACTTAGAAACAATGGGCATGACCATGCAAAACAATCATTTAATGGATATGATCATGTTGAATGAAATACTAAAAAATAATGGACATGAACATGTAACATAAAGCTAATAGACAAAAATGGGATAACTATTAGATAAGAGTTAGGTGTCGACCATGGAAATTAGGAAGAGGATTGCATTCATGTGAATCAGACAAGTGGCGCACATGGCATGGTATGCTTAAGAGGCATTGTGTTTGTCATTGATCCGTTCATTAAAGGTGGATGAGGAGATTTTCCTATTCAATTATAACTCTATTTTGGTTAATAATTATCTCCTAAATGGGTTGGTCTATTCGAGATCAAACTAAACTAGGAGTCTTGAACCGCGGGCCTAGACTGGATTGATTGAATAATTGAGCCAACCTACTGAAAAACATTTTGGGCCACCGCATTATGGGCCTGACGGTTTTTGGCCACTGCAACCTCCACCAAGAAAATAACGATAGTTTAGATTTAGAACAAGATAATATAGAACTCAATTTGATTTGATGTATTTACTAATTGGGTAGATTATACATTGCAAATTATGATATGTTCTCCCCTTGTCACCATATTTCCTATAAAATTTTAATTTTAGTAACTGTTACTGTTTCAACAATTGTTTGTAAAGATATTTTTCTACTTGTTCCTTGTTCTACACCTTCCAATGATTGTAATTGGGGATCAACTAGCTATATGGTATGAACTAGCAATATTCTTTATTCTAGCTTCAGTTTTTAGCAATCCATGGCCTCCCTTGACTCTAAAAATTTGGGGTTATATAAAGTATTAGGTCAAAAATCCTGAAATTTACTTAATTTTTCAAACCCTCTTTCTTTTGTTTTCTCTCTTCATCATTTTCTCGCTCCTCCCCAAAAGTACTTACAAAAAAAAATTTCATTTAATGCCTCCTTAATGATAATTTTATGTAATTTATATTTGACTTTCATTAAATTTTTAAGTTATTTGAATTACCTATGTTTGTGTTTTTAAGGTTGAGAACTATAACTTATATGATTCCATATGTACTGACCTTGGTGCACGTCTTACACACATTGATTGCATGTGTACATACATACATATATATAAATGACTGCAGGTGTACTACACACAATACACACACACACATATATATATATATATATATATATATTTAAAAGTATGATTGCATATGTAATATGTGTGTGTCATACATATGTGGCTATAGTTCAAATTAGATATGAAATTTCTAACGTTTTTCTGTACATGCACACATATAAGTATAGCTATTATTCTAATGGGATTTCGAATGTTTTTTCGTACACTCATACATATATACCTATAATTCTAGTTAGATATGGAATTTAGAATCTTTTTCGCAAATGTATACAATCAAGCACATGCATGCAAGTGTAGGCACATAGGTGCATGCATGAACACAACAATAAGTGTGCGCGCACACACACAAATGCACCGACAAAATATATACATATATATATATATATATATATAGATATATATATTCTTCTAGATCTCTAACTCAAAATATTTTTATTTTGACTTCATTTAAATATTTTTACTTTAGTTTTATCTGTGGGCCGTGTCGATGATGATGAGGAGAAAAGCAAAGAGAACAAAAAGTCAAGATTAATCTAAATCTCTTTGGAGGAAGAAACAAATTCAAGGTAATCCCTAAAATGCTTTTAGTGATATTGGGATCTTTGACCTATGAATAAAATCTTATAGATCTCATTTTTCTTTTTTATGTTTTCTGGTTTAAAAATTCAATTGAAGTTCCTGGGCTTGTGAGGATTTCATTAGCTTTAATTTGATTGATTTCTTCTCATTTGAATATCAATATATTGGTCCAATTTATTATGGCAACTTTACCATATTAGATTGAAGCCATTACTCAAATGATGGACGTTCACATGCCTAATGTTGATATTTGGTTATTTGTTTGTGACCACCACACTTAATTTTACTGATTTGTGGATCACTAAATGATGTAAAAATACAAACCATTACATAATCTAGGATAAGATATATGTAATGATTATGGAGTGTGTAGTATTTGCGCACTGTTCTCTTGAAAATAGATTAATAATCAGCTTTGGTGCAGTGTTTTTAAAATCTTTTTACTACAATTCTGAAAAATGTTGTGAATTTTAGATTCTTAACAAACTATTTATAAATTTTTTAAATCAGGGTACATCGTTGCTATCTACTCTCAAGCAAAACCAACTAAAATTCTTGTAAAAATAAATTTTGAACTAAACCAGATAGTTAACTGAAGCTTGCATGTGGACTTGGCTAGGGTATGCAGTGAGACCTGAGCTGGAAGAGTAGCCAAAGGTGAAATTTGAATGCGGCAAGCTAGTGTGTGCTGCCATAGATTGAAAGTTAGATGGTAACTTGGGGCTTTCGTGATTGTAAGTAAGTGGGTTTTGGGTGGGTATTTTGTGAACATTGCGGCAGGTGTGATGGAAGTCCGAGAAATGGGTAAGCTTTATTGAAGGGTTTTTTTTATTTTTTTTGACGAAAAGTTGTTTTTGTTTTTAAGATATTATAGTAGATTGTATTTTTTATTATTATTATTTTTTTTCAAAGCTCATGTCCTAATGGCCGAAAATAAGTAATATACTATTTTGATTGTAGTAGAAGTTATATTTTCAGAATTTGCCTGTGGATTTAAGCACATTAGTCAAACCCCGTAAGTTTTGTTGTTCTTATTCTACTCTTTGTTTTGCATATCTGTGTGTTGAACTTATATTCCCACAGAAAATCACTCCTTTGACACTTTCGTTGAGGGTTTGAAGGTAACAACCACATTATTAGAATTTAAATGAGATCTAAAAGGCACCTTCCTTTGTAGAGTTTATTGTAATTTTTGGGCAAATTTCATTTTCGTCCCTACTTTTTTAATAAATTTTGATTTTTTAAACATAAATTGGTTTAAAGTCTCATCTGGAAATTATCAAGAACTTATCACATTGTTACCTAATAGCAATTAACCATTAGTCAATGATAAGGGTATTTTCTTTTTTAGACATAAATATGCCACGTGTCAACATAAAAAAATTGAGAAATATATACAACTATTAAATGAGTAAAAATTAATAAAAAATATTCAAGCAAATTAAAAAATCTGAACAATTAATGAACAAAATACACATAATAGAAAATGAATTAATTTTTTTTTTTTAAAAAACTTCAACCCAATAAATTGTTTACATTAATTTTTAAAAAATAAAAAATAAAATTTAAAAAAGGTAAAACAAATCAATCTCCACCATCTATCCACAGGTGGATGGTAGAGATGGATTGCCCTTTTTCTTAGTTTTTTTTTTTTTTTTTTTTTTTTAATAGAGATTTAATTTTCTAGATTTAGATCTAGAAAATCTCAGATGGAGAAATTGATGAATCGACAATGGAGCACTCCATCATTGATGATGTATCTAGCTCCATCATTGATGGAGCCCGATGAGCATTAGGCTTTATCGGTCATGGAGTTAGCTCCATTGCTGATAGAGATTAGTGATGAAGTGTTCCACCGCTGCTCCATCAATGATGGAGCTAGATGCTACTTCAATGACATAGCATCTCTGTTGCTCCACTTCATCTAATTTTTGTGATTTTTTTGTGTTTTTTGTTTTTAGGGTTGAGGTTGATAATGATTGAGGTTGTTGATGATGATGATGAAATAGGTTGAATTTATTTATAAACTGGGATTAAAATCCTTGATATAGTCGGGTTGATATTGGTGAACTCTATTGATATGTTTTTCTAGGTTGAGGTTGTTGATGATGATGTTGAACTAGTTCATGATTGGTTGAGGATCAACATATTTTTATAAACCAGATTTTTTTAATTATTTTAAATTTCAAATGGTTGAGACTTTGTGTGCCCGTGCAAGTAACTGATTCTGTTGGCCATTTGAGTGTGAACTTCTTGGACATGGATTGGTGGAGTTGTCTTCTTGAGCGTCTCTCTCCTAAATTTACATTTAGCTTATTTAAGTTTTCTCATACTTGTTATGTTTGTTCCAAATTCATGTTTTTCTATTGTACTTTCTGTATCATGCATTTGTTTATTATTATTATTTTATTTTATACATGGTAATAGTTTAATGCATGTCTTGAGAAGCAAGATTCAGTACGTCCCCCCTGATTGGTGTTATTATTATTCTAGTTATTAATAAAATTTTCCAGGGTGGAGCCAAGATTTCTCTCTTGGGGACCAAGCCAAAAATATAAATTCAAAAAAACTTAAAAAAGATACTAATATTTAACACATCAGACGGAGTAAGTGTAAACACAATTATTCAGTAATATGTTTTAATCTAAATTACTTAAATATATGATAGTAATTTAATTTTATTATATTCACATTGAGCAATATTAAGATATAATAACTTAGACTAAATTTAAATAAATGTTAAATTACAAACTACTAATATAAAGTTATTAAAATCATATTAATCATCTAACAAAATAACCAATATAACTGACACATATTTTGAAATTAAAATTATAAAGATATATATTAAACTAAATAGTAATATATGAAATAATAGGAAACTAAATCCTAATAAGGTAGATTTTGCCTCCTACATTAAATCTAAAAAGTAAATAAATAAATAATGAAAGTTGTTGTGTATCGAACAATCAGCAGAATTTATTACAAATCATTATATTTATTATGTGAATTTCATTAGCATTAACATAATTATAAAAATTTCAGTAAAAAGTTAAAAAATATATATATTACAAGGACTAATAGAACCATGCACTAATTCAACGAGCTAAAAGATATGGAAGGCGTACCATATGAACAAGTTAAAACAGTGTCCATTTAGAAAATAATTAAGAAAACATATGTATGTGTAGGAAACAATTTAAATAGAAAAAAAAAAAACAATAACATTAGAAAAAAAAAAGATAAACAGGTGCAGCTAAAAAAAAGAAGTGGGGAAAGAGAAAGTGAAACAGCATGAGAGAAAAACGAAAGCACAATCAAACAAACACAGAGAGGGGCCACTGATGAGCACATGTTGATCTTTGATTGGGGGGGAGGTGGGGGGCGTGGCATTCACCAAATAATCAAATGTGGATGAAAACTCTCTAGCTCAATTTATGTTGTTAGATTTCTTTGTTGATGATGTTAAATAATACAATAAAAATGTGTGAGGTTCGTTTCATGTACGCTCAAGATGTTGGAGAAACCAATGAAAGTTTTAGCTCTATGGTGAAGACGAGTTTTAGGAAACAATGGAAATATTATGTGGAAGGTTTAGGTATGATAATGAAGACAAGTTTCAAAATTCAATGCAAAGACTCAGTACTGGAAGTTTCAAGTTTGATAATGAGAATGAGCTTTGGGAATCAATAGAAGACCCCAATTGAAGCCTCAGCGTTGATGAGGAGGAAGAGTAACGTTAAATTGCTTGCAGCTGAAGAAACCAAATTCAGGGTATTAATAAATAAATTGCCTTTGTACCTAACAGGATTTTTACATTTTCTTTTGTAGATTTCATTTGCCTGGTTTTATTTGTTCATGTCTAGAACATCTTGAAAAATATAATGGAAGTTTCTGTCTTGGCGAGGAGGATGATGCACCACACCCTGAGAAATTGAAATTAACCTAATTGCCTTCAGGGAGATTTCCAACAGATCTAAGTAAAAATGCTTCTATGCATATTAGCCGTCTTCAATTTAATAACCTTTCCTGTAGAATACCATTAAGTTAATTGTGATGTACATAAAGTTCAAGTTTTGTGGTAAGCTTCATGGATTTGGCATTTCAATGAAAACTATCATTTCTTGGTTGAATTACTTGTTGATTATATCTGATAAATTTTGTTTGTTCAACTATTGTTTGGTAATGTATTTCATATGTTGTCGATGATAAGTAATACCACTAATTTTATCTGAGTTGGGGTATGACAGAAACTATCACATGATTTGAGTTGATAAATTGTTTAATTGAATTAAAAAAAAAAAAAAGTTAATTTTGTGGCTGTAAGAGTCGGTTAATACCTATATCTCTTAACAAAGCGAGATCTTAATTTGAAATCGTTCAACCTTTCACTCAAAAACGGAAGAAAATAGTGTCAATTTTTTAACCAAATTAAGGATGGACTTGGGCCGAAAGGATCTATCACATAAATAAGCCCAACCTTAGTTTTAGTTTACTCTACTAACTGAACCCACTACTTTCACTGATTGCACTGATTTAAAATGGTTAACAAGTGCTGTGTTGCAACCGCATATATGGATATCGGGCATGGGAATAGTTGATTCCCATGGATCACATCACCTATTCTTCAACTTATGAGCTTCAACAACGAAATAAATTTAATTATTTTGAATAGAGTTTTTTTTTTTTTTGGAAATTTGAATAGAATTTTGAAATATAGTTCACCTGCTCTGTGATTTACCCTCTCTCTCGCTTCTTTGCGAGGCTACGACACACGACCTCAACCTTTACTAGACTTTTATTTTTATTAAAATTTTTATAAGAAAAGTTTAAACTTGCAAGACACATAAAATTATAATAATTTTAACCATCAACTACTTTTTATGTTGATGTATTGCTAATTTATCAAAAGTCTGAAAAAAAAATGTAGAGAATCTCTTATTGAAATCAAAGATGCAAACCTGGAATCTAAATAGCAATAACTAACAATGGTTCAATGTGGTGACATTAAATTTTAATATATGGTAAGCACTAAATTCACCCTCTTCATGAGCCACTTATAAAGGTTATTAATTATTTGGGAAAAAAAAATTGTAATCTCCGTCCGATTGTTTTTTAGTGTCATTTGTCCTAGTACTTTTATAAATTTGAGTAGGTATAAAGCCTCTTTCAAAGAAAAGAAACAAGGAAGACCATATTATCAATTAAATATTTGTAATAAGGGTTTTGATGAAAAATAACCTTTTTTGAATGACCTTGTTGAGAAATAGCTTTTCAGTTGTGAGGCTATTCAGATGGGTATAATTTTGGACAAAAATACCCTTGACAGTGCAACTAATTACACTGACCCACCCATTTCACTAACTCTCTCCCTTTCAAACTTTTCCCTCTCATTCTCTCTCTAAAATTCCCTAACTCATTCTCATCCCTCCTCCCTCTCTTCTTCTTCTTCTTCTTCTTTCCTTATTTTTTTTTGCTGAGTTGGATCTGATTCGGTCGCGAACCCAAAACCATCTGGTTCTGGGTTGGCGATGAGCCCAGAACCAGACGGTTCTGGTCGAGTGGGTTATTGTTTTTTAGTGTCATTTGTCCTAGTATAAATATTTGAGTAGGTATAAAGCCTCTTTCAAAGAAAAGAAACAACAAGGAAGACCATATTATCAATTAAATATTTGTAATAAGGGTTTTGATGAAAAATAACATTTTTTGAATGACCCTGTCGAGAAATAGCCTTTCAGTTGTGAGGCTATTCAGATGTGTATAATTTTGGATAAAAATACCCTTAACAGTGCAACTAATTACACTGACCCACCCCTTTCACTAACTCTCTCCCTTTCAAACTTTTCCCTCTCATTCTCTCTCTAAAATTCCCTAACTCATTCTCATCCCTCCTCCCTTTCTTCTTCTTCTTCTTCTTTCCTTTTTTTTTTTTTTTGCTGAGTTGGATCTGATTTGATCGCGAACCAGAACCATATGGTTCTGGGCTCAGCGACGAGCCCAGAACCAAACGGTTTTGGTCAGCGACGAACCCACTCGACCAGAACCGTCTAGTTCTGGGCTCATCGCGAACCGAAAATCAGATGGTTTTGGGTTTGCGACCTAGAACCAGATGGTTCTAGGTTGCGAACCCAGAACCAGATTTTTTTTTTTTTTTTATTAATGTTATAATGTTGATGATGATGTTGATGAATTGTATTGATGATGTTGATGAATTGTGGTTGATGATGTTGATGAATTATGAGAGATTATGGATTTTGATAGTGAAAGAATGGGAGGGGTAATTTTGTTCAAAAAATAATAAGAATGTCAGTTTTGATAATTCAGAAAATTAAAGTGCAATTCTGTAATTTTAAAAAATATATTTGAGGGCGCTTCTTGGGTAAGAAGCGTCTTCTATGATAAATATTATAATTACAAAACAACCTCAAAAATTTATTTAATTACGAAATATATGTAATTGAACATTCAGGTTGGGATCAAAACCTTGAGGTAGGGATCTCAACTTCGAAGTTAGGATCAAACCTCAAGGTATGGATCCCAACATCAAGGGATGATCCCAACCTTAAAGTAAGGATCCTAACCTCCAGGTTGGGATCAAAACCTGGAGGTGGGGATCCCAACTTCCAGGTTGGGATCAAACTGGAGGTATGGATCCTAACATCAAAGGATGATCCCAACCTTAAAGTAGGGATCCCAACCTCCCAGTTGGGATCCAAACCTGGAGATAGGGATCCCAATCTCCAGGTTGGGATCAAACCTGGACGGATCCCAACCTTAAAATAGGGATCCTAACCTCCAGATTGGGATCAAACTGACTCCCTTTGTTACCATTAAGGGTATTTTTATCTATTTGAGATTTCTTTTAAGAATAAAAAATAAAAAGGTTAGTTTTGAGGTTGACTATTTCAAATGGGCTATTTCATGCGTTTTCTCTTGTAATAATTATCTAATGCTAAGTGCTCTCGTACGTGGCTCCCAAAGATTGGTACCCGTTCAGGCAGTAATAGACAAAGAAACTTCAAGGAATTTCAAAAGCTTTTATACTACACAGTCTCGACTATTACCTTACAACTATTGATCATCAAACCCCTCGACAAATATTTGGACATATAAACATCTTCTCTCTTTATCATCAGTGTACGTAGAAGTCTTATTCTTCGTCTTCTGCCATGACTAGTCGAATAACAAAATATGATGTTTTCCTCAGTTTCAGAGGAAAAGACACCCGCAACAAATTCACAAGCTATCTTCACAAAGCTTTGTCTGACAAACGGATACGAGCTTTCATTGACTGGGAGCTTGAGAGGGGAGAGGAAATCTCCCCATCTCTTGTCGAAGTCATTAAACAATCAAGAATTTCAGTTATCGTCTTCTCTGCAAATTATGCTTCATCTAGATGGTGTCTTGAAGAGCTCGTAAAGATCATTGAATGCAAGAACATGTTCAGACAGATTGTGATACCGGTTTTCTATGAGGTGGATCCATCAGACGTCAGGAACCAAACTGGGAGTTTTGCAGATGCATTTGCTAAGCATGAACAACAGGAGACTTTAGACAGAGTGCAGACATGCAAGAATGCTCTCAAGCAAGCCGCCAATTTATCTGGGCTGGATTCACGGGTCATTAAGTAAGTGTTCAGTTTATATATATATATATATATATATATACATACACACACACTGCAGTGAGAGGTTTATTATTATTATTATTAAAAATTGGCTGGTTTTAAAATAAAATGATTTTTTTTTCTTTTCAGATGTGTTTTTATTACCATTTTTATTCCATTGTAATTGAGAAGAAGTAATTTGATTGGTGTAATCCATGGTTTCAATTTATACACAGGTATAATAGGAAAAGCTGAATTATCACTGGTAGTAACTGGATTCATTTCAATTATTTTCAGTATTATTTGAAATAAATCAAATTATCACCATGATAATTGGATGTCCCGCATAAAAGACATGTGGGATTCAGTATCTGTAAATTATGTTTATATTTTAAATAAATGTTCTGTTTTTATTGGAGCATATATAGCATCTACTATTGGTAATATACCTTCTATTTACTCTAAAACTAATATCAACTCTTATAAAATTAATTGTTTATGATATCGTAGGCTATATTATTAGTGATCAAATTCAATTTCATTAACCTATTTTAAAAATTTTCTATCAGAAGAGCTAGCCTAATTTGTCGACAGGTTACCAGTAATATATTGCTAAAAATTGTATATGTTAATAAAACAATTAGTCTTTATAATATCCTGTAACTTAAACTACCGGAATTGTTTTGCAAATTTGGTTGGGCTTGAGTACGTGCTCGTAGAGGACATCGTCAAATTCATTTTAAAGAAGCTGACTGACATGTTGCCTAGTGAAAACAAGGATCTACTTGGAATATGTTCGAAGATAAAACAAATTGAATCGTTGTTAAATGTTGGGATAGTTTCTAACAAACAAATTAGGTCATGGTTATATAAAGGAACAAAACATATTCACATTGTAGGAATTTGGACATAGGTGGTATCGGCAAGACAACTCTAGCTGAAGCTGTATTCAATAAAATTTCTCATCATTTTGAAAGTTCTTACTTTGTTCAGAATGTGAGGGAAGAGTCTGAACAAAGTGGTGGGTTAAAGCGCTTGCAAGAAAAAACTCCATTCAAGAATATTAGGGGATGGAAATGTAAATAAAGGTACTTCTTTTACAGGGCACATCATTGTAATAGATACATGTCGACGTTGATTTTCAGTCGATGAGTAATCAATGCCCAATACCTGCAATCAATGTGAGAAAGCACAGAAATCTAGAAGAAAGAAATAAAGAATCAAGAACCAAACAAAGAGACAAAGGATTTTTAACGTGGTTCAGCAATAAAGAGCCTACGTCCACGACTGTCTTTCTCTCAAATTCTGCAGAGTGACAGTATGTTATTCAAGCATGTCTTTTACAATGGTTTTAATCCCTATTTATAGGGGAAGTACCGTTACAATTCAGGAAATAATGAAATAGGAAGAGAATCATTAATTACACTTTCCTAATGATTTAAATAAAATCAGAAAAATCAGGAAGGGAATCATAAATTAATTACAATTCCTATTCGGTTGGAATAATATCAGGAAACTACTCCTTAAAATCCAAGATAATGTTGACTTGAATTTGAATTTGAATTAACTTCCATATCTGGAGAGAGAATCATTATTTGATTAGGTAACTGCCTGTTCTGGGAGATACTGCATTAATTGCGCTCTAAGTAACAAGCTGCACATAAAGTGAGCTGAGTAATGTTGACTAGCTAGTTGAGAGCTGAATGTTGAGCTAGCTGAGAGCTGCGAGTTGGGACCTGTGACCTGCGAGCTGGGAGCTAGCTGAGAGCTGAATGCTGAGCTAACTGAGAGCTGAATGCTGAGCTAGCTAAAACCTGCGAGCTGGGACCTGTGACCTGCGAGCTGGGAGCTAGCTGAGAGCTGAATGCTGAGCTAGCTGAGACCTGTGAGCTAGGAGCTAGCTGAGAGCTGAGAGCTGAGAGCTGAGACCTGCGAGCTGGGAGCTGAGCTAGCTGAGAGCTGCGAGCTGGGAGCTAGCTGAGAGTTGAGAGCTGGGTCAGTTTATTGGATTGGTTTTATGGGTTTTTACCAGCCCATTTTTGCAGTCCCAAAAAATAGGCATAACAATACACTTATTCATAAAAAGGATCTAATTGTTTTTGATGATGTGACTAATTTCCAACAAATAGAATCTTTGATAAAGAGTTTTGATTGTCTCGGTTTAGGAAGTAGAATTATTGTAACAACAAGAGATAAACAAGTGCTTAGAAATTTTGAAGTGGATCATCTATATGAGCTTCAAGAATTACACCATCATAAAGCTCTTGAACTTTTTCATCGACATGCCTTTAGACAAAAGCACTCTCCACTAGATTATAGGCAGTTGTCAAATAGGGTAGTAAAATATTGTGGAGGTGTTCTATTAGTTCTTAAAGTTTTGGGTTCTTTTCTACTTGGCAAAAGTAAAGAAGTTTGGGAAAGTGCATTAGAAAAATTAAAAAAAATTCCTCATAATGATATTCAAAAGGTTCTAAAAATAAGTTATGATGGATTAGATGATGACGAAAAGAGGATATTTCTAGATATTGCATGTTTTATTAAAGGGAAGGATAAACATTTAGTAATTAACATTTTGAATGCCATGGGTTTCTACGCAGAGATCAGAGTAGTGCTCTCATTGATAAGTGTTTGATAACAATTTCAAGCAATAGTATAACAATGCATGATTTGTTACAAGCAATGGGTAGAGAAATTGTTGGGCAAGAGTCTCTTAATGATCTCGGAAAACATAGGCGATTGTGGTATTATAATGATATCTACAATTTATTCTCAAAAAATAAGGTAAGATTTATTTTAAGAAAATTATTTTCTTTTATCTTTATACATTAGATTGGAAAGTGAACTCTTACTAAATAAAAAGTTGAGGAAAAATCATTTTAGTCCCTAAGTTTTAGGAAAGGATCAAATTTTTAACTGTGTTTCCCAAAAGGACAAAATGAACCTTAACTTTTGAAAAAAGTGTCAAATTAGTCCCTTCCATTAGTCAACTAATGGTCAAAGTTAATGGAAAATATGAAAAGACTAATTTAACCTTGGACACAGTTAGAATAGATAAAAAGACCATTTTACCCTCAACTAAGGTTAAATATTACAATAATATATATAATTACCAAAATACCCTTGATGTGCTTTTATATAATTTTCACAAAATTACAGTTTTTTTTTTTTTTTAAGTTTTTGCTCCAACTTCTGACTTTTGCTTTTGTTTTGTTTTTTTTATACTTTCTGCTCCAGTTTTTTACTTTGCTTTTGTTTTTTAATAGTTTCTGCTCCAGCTTTTGCTTTTTTTTTTTTTTTCATAGTTTCTTTGGTACTTTTGTTCAGCAATGATTAAAAGCCCTTGGACAATACAAAAAGGTCTAAAATAATATTTAGAAAGGAGCCTATTGACAAAAGGGATGGCTATAATTCTTTGTGCAACTGATGCAAAAGCTTAGGGAGACCAAATTATATAATGAGATTGTGTACCTTCTATTACAATAATGGAATAAATAGTGTTTTTTTTTTTTTTTTTCTAAATGTTTATATGTCCAAGTGCCAACATTCAAAATACATCCATTAGTATACAGACGTTCTCATTTATTATGAGTTTGTATGATGAATGACTGGTGACTACCATTAGTTGTGTCTGACTGAAAATTTGATTGCTGGACTATTATTAAGATTTTATTACTTCAACTTATGGGCTTCATCACACACAGATGCCAATCAGAATTTTGTGTGAGTATTAGCCACATATCGCACTCATTTTCTCCAACCAACTCCTTTACCCTTATATTCTGCTATTTTGTTAAATCTCAAAATATAGCCAAGTGGTGTAAACTATTTACATATCCAACTTAGACTTCAAATTTAGATAAATTTAGTACTAATTTTATTTATCCCCTCATTGTAGCATCTCCGTCAAGCTTAGCAAATACAAGAACTCACTCAGCCCACAGGAAAGGTTATGAATGCCACAAAGTACCGACTATGGAGAAAAATAAAATCAATCATTGGCTAGAAAAATAAAATCAATCATTGCAAGTAGGTCTGTGGGTGGCCGTCGGACCGTGAAGGTGGTGGTTGAGGGTCGGTAGTTCGTCGTGGGTGAATGGGTCGCTGGTCGCTGAACTGGGTGAGGTGCGGGTCGTTGAAACGGGTTGAGTGTGTTGTTGAGATGGTTGCCCGTTTGTAGGTCTGTGGGTGGTCGTCGAACTACGACGATGGTGGTCGAGGGTTGGTGGTCCGTCGTGGATGAATGGGTCGCTGAACGGGGTGAGGTATGGGTCGTTGAAACGGGTTGAGAGAGTTGTTGAGGTGGTTGCCCGTCTGTAGGTCTGTCAGTGGCCGTCGGACGGTGACGTTGGAGGTCGAGGGTCGGTGGTCAGCCGTGGGTGAAGGGGTCGTCGAACGGGGTAGGGTGCGGGTCGTCGAAACTGTTTTGATTTTTATGAACGTGGCTACCGTCTGGACATTGCTTTGAAAGACAACCCATGTCTTTTTCAATTTTTTTGATTTTTTTTTCCTTATTTTATCCCCACTTGACACGTGTCGCAATCCTGTATTATAATTCGAAATGACAATTTTACCCCCACTCACTATGATAATAGTTAAGTTTGACCGTTAGTTGACCGATAGGAGGGACTAATTTGACACTTTTTCTAAAAGTTGAGGTTCATTTTGTCCTTTTAGGAAACACAATTAAAAATTTGATCATTTCCCAAAACTTAGGGACTAAAATGATTTTTCCCCTAAAAAGTTCTATATAATAGTTTCACCTCAAAATACATATTATGAACTTTAAATATGTGATGACAAGTTATCATTTTTCTTGACTTTCAATTAGGGGATTGAAGCAATTGAGGGCATCTCTCTGGATATGTCTAAATCAAGATACATCTGCTTAACTCCTAATGCTTTTGGAAAGATGCATAATTTAAGATTCCTAGAATTCTATACCCCACTTGAAACCAAGAATGAAAATAATGTGTATCTTTCTGATCAAGGCCTTGAATCTATATTCACAAAGCTTAGTTATCTTTGTTGGGATGGATGTCCATTGAAATAATTGCAATCACATATTTATGCAGAGAACCTTGTTGCGCTAGACATGCCTTATAGTAATGTTGAACAATTCTGGAGTGGTGCTCAGGTGGTTTTTTTTTCCCCCTTCTTTTACCATCTAATATATTATGATATCTCTCTCACAATAATTCTATTTATTTATTTATATTTTTATCTTATAGGTTTATCCAAAGTTAATACATATCGAACTTCAGTCACGCTAAGTTCCGGATCCGTATAGACCTCTCGCTGGTACCAAATATTGGGAATTTGATCTTAGAAGGCTGTACAAGGTTGTGTGAAATTTCGTCCTCATCTGTTCTACATCTTGATAAACTTGTTGTCTTGAATCTAGCAAACTGCAAAAGCCTCATAAGTCTTCCAACTAGCATTCAATCAAAATCTCTTAAAAAACTTGTTGTGTCTGGCTGCTCAAATCTGAAGACATGCCCTCAAATGTCATGTGATATCGAAGAGTTATTTTTAGATGAAACTGCTATAGCAGAACTCCCTTCTTCCATCGAATATTTATGCAGACTTGTTACATTAAGTCTCAGAAATTGTTCAAGCCTTAAGAGTCTCTCAAGCAATATTTGTAAATTGAAATCTCTCCAACATATTGATCTTTCTGGTTGCTCAAAGCTTGACAAATTGCCTGAAAGCATAGGCGGTTTAGAATCTTTGGTGGAATTCAAAGCTGAGCGAACTGCCATTAGAGTGGTACCATCATCCATCAGATGTATAAAAAATCTTGAGAGATTGTCTTTTGAGGGTTGTAAGGGTCAAGATTCAGTAGGCTTAGTATTGCCCTCTTTGTTAGGCTTGCACAAGCTGACGTATCTACGTCTAACTGATTGTGGTATCACAGTTATTCCTGAAAGTTTAGGTCACTTATCCTCACTAAGGTATTTATGTCTAGGGAGAAACAGTTTTGAGAGCATGCCAGCATCCTTCATAAATCTTTCTAAACTGTTGTTGCTGGACGTAAGCTACTGCGACAAGCTTCAAGTTTTACCTGAGCTTCCATTAACATGTATTGACACACACAGTTGTAAAACGGTAGATACATTACCCGGTTTATCAATTCTAGACGCAATTCAGTTGGTGGACAGATTCATCACAGTTCGCTTCATCAATTGTTTCAAGATGGATCGGAATGAACTGAGGGACATTATGAGAGATACTCTACAGCGCCTGGCAACTATGTGGAAGAGTCGATGGTATGCTGAGGTATCTCTCACCCTTTATCTATTAATATGATGTAGCTTTTATTTTTTTATCATTTCAATTTGATACTAAAAGCCAATGATGTTACAATTTGCTTATTTCCATTTTACAGCCATATACCAATACACCACATCACAAGTCAAGGTGGCACATGTACCGCGCATTGGTATATGTTTCCCCGGAAGTGAAATTTCGGAGTGGTTCAAATTTCAAGCTACAGGATGCTTTTTGACTATTAAGCTGAAACGAGGATGGTTCAATGACAATTTTGTTGGTTTTGCAATGTCCGCTGTTGTAGCGTTCCAAGATTATCAAGATGATAGCAGGGGCTTCTATGTTAGATGTAAATGCACATTTAAACGTAAAGATGGTCGCGGCTGTCATATTGGCTACGGCAGTTTGTATGAACAGGACTCAGACTATCATGATAGTCTCCCTAATATTAATTCAGAACATGTCTTTATGGGGTTTGATTTCTTTATGTATCCCTGTGATTATGGTACGGTAGGCTATAAGAATGAGGTCTCTTTCCAAGTCTACCTTAAAAATAGCAAATCTTGTGAGGTGAAAAAGTGTGGCGTTCGTTTGATGTATGGCGGAGATCGTGGACATTTCGGTGCAATTAACTCAAGTTTAGGTGATGAGGACAGAGAGGAACCACAACTCAAGAGATTGAAGTTTCTCTAACTTCCTTCTAGAAAGAAATGCAACAAGGCGTGGTAAATGAAATGCTTATATTTGATTGCTAGTTGTTATGTTTCTTTGGCAGACTTGATTTCAATAATGTTTAAAAATTATATAATAATTTTTCTGGTTGGGATCCAAATCTACTATAGTGCTAATTTGATATACGTACCAAGTTTTGTTTGGTTAGATTTGAGTGAGTTATCCAACGATTAGCGTTTTTTTTTTTTTTTTTAAATTTTATTATTATTATTTTTTTTTATCTTCTTCATATTTTATTTTGTACTATTATTTACTTTTGACTTAACTTGAACGGACCTGATTTGGAGTAGAAATACCCTGCAAGGCACAAAAATACATCTATCTGAAGGAGCAATTATAGTGACTTCATGAAGTGAAACCATTTCTTGACATATTTCACTGGTATGCAACACCATTTCATTTGTAATTGAATTCTAGTTAAATGTAACCAAGCTGGAATTGACTCTTTAATTGATTCTTGACTTGATAAAAACTCTATTGATATTTTATGATAGAATTGTAAGCATATTTATGTTCAAGTCTCTTCATTCTATTGTTACTTTCAACCTTTCACTCATTCCTTTACCATTTTATGGTTTCTCTCTTGATCTATTTAGCTCTTATTACAAATCAAACTCACATTCAATTAGCTTGTAAAAAAATTATATTTATAATTTCACTATCGTATGAGTTTAAATGACATAATAAACCAGATTTTTAATAGGCTTAGGATATATACTTCTGGTCTTAGGATAAGGATATACTTCTCATCTAACTTTTATCTCATTATTTCTTAAGTCTTTGATTAATTTTTGATAAAGCTACTTATGGAAAAGAGTCCAAAGAAATACAAACTCATAATTTCCAATCATACATTGTTAACATTAGTATAAACTATACCAAATGTTGGAACAATTAAAAGTGAGAAACAGAGAGCATTCTCGGTTGAGGAGTAAAGTTCATGGTGTTACAATTTTCTAGTTATTAATAAAATTTCCCTAGTATCATCGAGGTTCACCAAATAATCTAATATGTATGAAAAATCTCTAGGTCAATATATGTTGTAAGATTTCTTTGTTGATAATGTTAAATAAAACAATAAAGAATTTTCTCAAATGCGAAAATTTTTACATTTAAAGACAACTCTATCCCTACTCTAAATAGTTGTTTTACTGTTGCTGACTGAAGTATTTACCAATGTTGGTTTAATTCTTTAAAATTTTTCTACAATTTATATAATTTGTTGACAACACTCATCGAAATTTCTAGGAATGCTAATCATCCAAATTTCCATTAACAATCAAATTTAGCAATTGAAAAACCACCTTTGTAATTGAGCAAAGGCAGTCTGTTTAATCACTATAAATATTGGCTTGACAAGCCTGCTTTGGCAACTCTAACTGAGACCAAATTTCTTATAGATATACTTCACATTAAGTCTGCACGTAGACTTCACACAAACTGGTTTGATAAGCGATTGGAGCATAAAAATACAATTTTAATATTAGAAAATTGATTGCATTTGTCAAAAATATGTTATTTAATTAAACATTTTTATTTGATTATTTTTACGAATGCATTTGGTTTGATAATTTGACTTAATATATTTTTATGCTCATAAAATTGATAATTTTGACATAATTTATATGTATTTATTTTGGGCTTGTGGCGTTTTTGAGAAATAAAATAAAAAAAAAACCCAATTGAATCAACTCAAGTGCACAAGGTCTAAATGTTATTAGGGTTCAATAGTTAAACATAAACACAGTTAGACCCCAAATTTCTTCAGTCCCAAGCTTCATGGTCTATACACTCCCATCAAATTTGATTTTTAAATTTGAAAAATGGTCAAGTGATTTGTGGAGATTATGGGAGACAAAATTTGACTTTCAAATTTGAAAAAAGTTGGATGAGATATGGTTGATGGAGTGATTTGTGAAAATAAATTGGAATTTGAGTTGTCTCTCAAATTTTGGAAGTAGTAGTGATTTATAGTGATGCATTGGGTCAAACTTGTGAGCAAGATGGAAAGATTTTGAATACATTTTGTTTATTTGAATTTTGAAATTAAATTTGAATTTTGAAAGCCTTCCTTTTTCGGTGAAGTGAAGATTTTATAGAGAGACTTTTTGCTTCTATAAATAGGGCGTCTGGCAACACAACTAAGACAATCAATTGGAAAGAGAAAACTAGTGTTTCAGAAAGAAAGTATCTTACTAAATTATTTTCATACTTTCTTTGTGGAATGTGTGAAATAATGAGCAAGTTAGGCTAAAATTAGAGTGAGACTGAGAGGTGATCTTAATTGTAAGGTTACTGTTATTTAAGTTTGTTTATTTTCAAGCTTCTCAATGTCTATGTTAAACTCGTTTTGAAGTTTTAATTTAGAAATTATATTTTACAATTTCATATAAATTCAGTCAAGCTTTTTTTATATGGTTCATGTTAAAATCATAGTTTTTGAATTGATAAATTTTTAAGTTGATTTTTGATTGCAATATTGTCAATTTGATATATTATCGTTCGTAAATAATTTATAAATTATATTCTAGTTTGTTCTTAAATGTAAAGAGTTATGCAATTATTACTGTGTTTTTATTTGATCTTCAAATTCATATTTTCCAATTGTTTGTTTGGGATGTGAAACATGTAATTGAGTAGTAATTTGAAATCAAACTTGATAACAAATAATTAAACAATTAAGTGATCCTCAAAGCCTTGCTATTTTCTTTATTGGTTGTTATATATATATTTTTATTCATTCTCCAATTAAAAATTCTCAAATAATTTTTCCTTCAATTGTTCTCTATTATTTTATTTTATTTTTATAAAATTTTACTGTTTTAAATTATTCTTGTTATTCACTTATTTGTGGGATCGATACCTTAAAGCTATGTTATGATAACTGCTTAGCCGAAGGTGATATTTTAGGGATAACCAATAAGCTTCTCCCTCTTCCATAAAACCAGCAATTTGATTCACCAATTGAACTACTAGACCAAATATAATTAGAAGATTGTTTACAACAAGCTAACAATTTCTTTTATTCAGTATATATCAAACTATGAAAAATACTTGATTATGATCATGATGTTAGCTTTGATGTCCACAACTTTTCAACATGAAAGTATTATCCAGTACTATCCAAACATGCCCACAATTTTTGATGCTTCAAACCTTATCAAGTTTTTTTCGAAATTTTACAGGGAAGCTGTGAAACCTTTTAAGATATGTATTCAAATCATAATGATAGTATTAAAATGATTATGCGATTGCTTACAAGTAAGAAAAGCCAGTATGAGTTTGTCCAACAAAATTTTTTGGATTTTTGTGTTGTTTGAAAACTAAATGGCAAATAAATACTCAACAAGTTATCTATGCATAGCCTCAAAAGATCCAAAAGTCCAAAAATTAATCATATGACAAACACTATGACACCCTTATTCTTCATCAAAACTTGATCCTCTCGAACCTTATCAACTTTCAACCTACAAATCAAATCAACAGCAACCACCAACATTAAAATCAATAGCACTATAGTCAAAGAAAAACAGAGGAAACGAAGAAACAAAAATGCACACAAAACCTACCAAGCATCTCACATTATATATTTGTCTTTTTTTTTTTTTTGTGAGTTTCAATATGAAAATCTATATAATCTATGAATGAACTAACATGAAACTATGCAAAATGTTTCAGAGAAAATTTTAACTTTTCATTGATTCAATTCAACTTATGAATACAATGTTGTTGATTTCTTTTATATACAAACTCTTTTGCTTACGTCACAAACAACTCACACACACGTTTCTCATTTTCTATCATCTAATTATAATTGGACATTTCATAACTAATTTCCCGCCAAGGATAGAGGGACAATCAAGTGCTGTTGATGCAGGGAAAGATTCCATGTCTATCCTTCTGAGATTGTTGCAACAACTTGCTATGTGAACTCATTTGTTCTCCTTTGACAAGTTGAATATTTTTGCTAACACTCACCCTTAAACTCATTGTGAGATCTTGCACATTGAGTTTGCTTTTTAATGTCTGAAATTTTGATGTGGCTAGTAACTTAGTTAAAATATCAGCAACTTGATCTATTGATGGCACATTGTTAATCAGTAGCTACTTTTGCACAACTTTCTCTCTAACAAAATAAAGATCAAGCTCTATGTGCTTGGTTCTAGCATGTAGGATAGGATTTTTAGACATAGCAATTGTACTTTGATTATCTACCCATATGACAGGTACTCTAACCTGTAGAACTCTTAGTTCATGTAAGAGCGATTGAATCCAATTGAGCTCTGCCACTATAGAGGCCAAACTCTTATACTCAGCTTCTTTGACAAACGTGACACTGTGCTACTTTTTCGCACTCCATGAAATAAGATTTGGGCCAAAAAACACACAATACCCTGAAGTTGATTTTCTATCATCTGGATTTGATGCCCAATCCGCATAAGAGTATCCAAAAGATCATATGAAGTGTTCAAGTTCTTTGGTCTGTTTATTGCTAAACCATGTGTAGAAGAACCCTTTAGATACCTTAATATCCTTTTCACTACTTTCTAATGTTCATTGAGAGGGGTTTGCATAAATTGGCACACCTTGTTTACTACAAAGGAATTCTCTGGTTTGGTGACTGTCACATATTACAGTGCTCCCAGAACTGATTTATACTCACTTTCATTCTCAATTGGATTCCCTTTGTAGGCAAATAATTGATCACCTGTGCTGGCCACCATAGGAGAGGAAAATGGCTTTGCATTCTCCATCTTAGTCTTCTTTAATAACTCATTTGTATACCTATGCTGAGATAAATGAAGTCCTATATCAGTTCTCTAAACTTCTATTCCCAGAAAATAATGCAATGCTCCTAAGTCCTTTAATGCAAATGAGCTGTTTAGATGTTTAACTAAAGAATCAATCTCTTGATCACATGATCCTGTAACAATAATATCATCTACATATACAAGTATATAGATGTAAGAGCTTGTTCTGAATCGGCAAAACAAGGACTGATCACTTTACTTGATGTGAAGCCAAGTTGAATAACTGTTTCCTTAAACCTATCAAACCAAGCTCTTGGTGCCTGCTTCAACCTATAAATTGCCTTGTGTAACTTGCACACTTGAACACCATTCCCCTCCTCAAATCCATGTGGTTGTTGCATGTACACTTCCTCATTAAGAATGCCATTTAGAAAGGTATTATTGACATCTAATTGTCTTAGAGTCCAACCCTTTGTTACAGCTAATGAGCGTATAATTCTTACTATCACAGGTTTAACAACTAGGTTGAAGGTCTTGAAAATCAAACCCTTCAAGTTGGTGAAAACCCTTAGCCATAAGTCTAGCCTTATGTTTAAGAAGAGAACCATCAGGATTTTGTTTAACCTTAAATACCCACTTACAACCTATAATCTTTCTTCCAAGTGGAGGATTCAAAAAAGATCAAGTCTGATTTTGTTGTAAGGCTTGAAGTTCACTCTTCATTGCTGCATACTAGTGAGGTTGAGAAAAGGCTTGCTGAGGAGAATCTGGTTCTCTATCTTCAAGTTGAGCAACTTACACTTTAGGCTTAATAATGCCTGCTTTTGCTCTGGTTATCATAGGATGGTGATTTGTGGTAGGAATGTTAGTTTGAGTTGGTGCAGCATTAGGTGTTGAACGATGATCAAATGTTACAAAATGATTTGAAGAAGCAACTGATGGATGTAGGTATCCTATAGAATCTGCAGATGAAGAAAGTGAAGCTTCTGCGATGTTATTCTATCATTTTCAGCTATTGAAAATCTTGCAGGTTCAGCTCCTACGTTTGAACTCTTTTTGGCAACTGCGAAACATCATGAAATGAATGAGTTGAGGAAAATGTCATAGGATGGAACAAAGAAACACCAGCTGGATTTGTTTGAGATGTCATAAGAAGCAATGTTGTTGTGTTGCTTTTGGCAAAAGGAAAAATGTCTTCATTAAAAACAGCATTTCTTGCAATATATAATTTGCTCTTTGGATCTAAACACTTGAATCCTTTATATTGACTATAGTAACCAAGGAAGGTGCATGGCTTACTTCGATATTCCAACTTGTGTTTAGTATAAGGTCTAAGATGTGGATAGACCAAGCAACCAAACACTTTCAAACCGGAGTAATTTGATTCTTTCTTATATAAGAGAGTAAATCGAGCATTTCCTTAAAGTAATGGAGTCGACATTCTATTGATTAGATACACAGCAGTAGTGAATGCCTCAAACCAGAATTTGCTAGGTAAGGAGGCTTGAGAAAGAAGGCTTAGACCAGTCTCAACGATATGTCTATGCTTTCTTTTAATGATGCCATTTTGCTCATGTGTATAGGGGCAAGTTCTTCTGAAAAAGATACCACATTCTGCAAGAAATGGTGCTAAAACAAGAAATTCATTTGTATTATCTGTTTGTTAGGTTTTTATCTTTGAGTCAAATTGCAACTTAACCTGTTTTTTAAACACTTGAAATACTTTGGCAACTTCACTTTTTGCCTTCAACAAAAACATCCATGTATATCTTGAATAGATATATAAGAAACTTACATAATATTTTGATCCATTAGAAGATATAATGGGTGAAGGACCCCAAACATCAGCTACGATAAGCTCTAGAGGACATGTGTAAACTGTTCTAAACAGTTGGAAAGGTTGAGTATGTGACTTACTAATATGGCAATCATGACAAAAAATTGATTGAGAGTTTGAAAAAGGAACATTATATTGCTTCATTATGCTTTCTACAATTGAGGTGGTAGGATGGCCTAACCTCCTATGCCAAAGAAACAATTTCTCATCATTGGCATTACATGTTTTATTCTCTTTATCAACTATATGTACATAAGAAAGGGTATCATTACTGTTAACAACAGAGGGCATATATTCTTTTGTGGCTAAAAAGGGTAATGGATTTTAGTAGTGAAGCTATTGTAGATGTGGAGGACAATAAATGAATGTTGACTTTTAATGACTTCTTGGAATTACTTGAAGACTTCAAAAGAAGATCAAAGACAATGAATGAATGTTATGTTAGTTGAGGTTCCGACCTATTGGATATAGCTCGACAACATCCTGCTATATTAGTTGAGGTTCCGACCTACTGGATATAGCTTGACTAAATTTTAAGTTATGCTATATTAGTTGAGGTTCTGACGTACTAGATATCAATGCTATATTAGCTGAGGTTCCGATCTACTGGATATAGCTTGACTTAAATTTTTTGCGAGCTACGATGCATCAAGATCAGCGACCTCCCAAGTTCTCACAATGCTATGTTAGCTGAGGTTCCGACCTACTGGACATAGCTTGACAAAATTTTATTAAGTTATGCTATATTAGTTAAGGTTTCGACCTATTGAATATAACTTGACTTAAATTTTTTGAATTAAACTATAATTTGCAAGCTATGGTGCATCAAAATCAATGATCTCCTAAGATCTTATCAAGTTTTATTACCATTGATTTACACATTGATTATCTAATTTCTCAATTCGTAGGAAATTTAAAGACTTTTAGGAAAAAAAAAAAATCAAAACATAAGACAACATTGAAGTAAAATAGATGCATTTAAAATAAATCTCATGACGAGGTGAATCAGTTCGACAATGATAACATCAAAATGAGATTGAAATATCCATTACAAATAACCCTGCAAAGTGAGGTGAGTGTAACACAAAATCATAAAAAAATTTTAAATAAAATTTTACAAGGCATATAGCCTACTCAAAGCCCTAACCCTAGGGGGCTGATTCTTTAGGAGTTGTTTCATGGAAGGTTGTATCTAGAGACACTGCGACCTAAATTGTCTCATCCTAAGAGGTTTCATCTGGGAGCTTTGCATTCTGAGGAGCTGCATCTAGAATAGTTGAGGAACAGGTAGCCTATTCCTTGTACTTATCCACCTTCATGACCGTCTTTTCATCAAAGAACGATAAGTCTAGTTTGAGATGAACTTTCCATAAAGTGTAGAGGAAACTACTTGAGGTCCCTAATTCTGTTTCCTTCTTAACTCTGGCGACACGCACCTAGGTTTCCTTCCTAGGTTTGGTGACCTCCTCCTTGGCAAGAGCGACCTCCCTCTTAGCCTCCTCCACTCTTTTTTCAATAACCTTAGCTCGCTATATGGCATTCTCCAGCTAGCTCTTTGCTTTGTTAAATTCCTTTTCACTCTTGAGGAGCTTGATGGTGAAGTCTGTCATTGCAGCTGCATGAGTACTCTCCTCGCGAGTCAGAGCGTTCTTAGCCTCTTGTTTGGCTTCCTCAGCATTTTTTAGCCTAGCCTGAAGGACTTGCTCTAATCTCTTTGCATTCTTAGCTTCTATAGTCATAAATGAGAGTTCGTCCTTCAACTTTTTCTTCTCTTTCTCAAACTCTTTCTTTTCCTCTTGGAAAGCCTGAAGCTCCTCAATCTGCTTCATCGCTCCCATAGTAGCTTGAAATGTAGCAAGTTAATATTTAAATCAAAAAGCAAGAAATTAAGAAAGACAAAAGTATTGGAGATTACCAGCAGCTATGTAACCAAACAAAGTATCACCTCTTAAAACCTCTTTGTCTAGATTCTTGACAGTGTTCCCTAAGATTTCGAATAAGTGGTCGAGGGCGAAGTCGAAATATATCCCTCCTGACCCGCTATCGAGCTACGCCTTGGCCTATGGCTTAACCTTTCTCTTTGCAACCTCGAACTACTTACCCTTATCTACTCGTGATCGCCCAGCCAAGGAGGGATTGGGTACTGGCTCTCTTTTTGCTCTACCGTGTGGAGTAGTTGAATCTCACGAATAAGAGCTCTTACCTACTCATGTTGAACTTCAACCACCATTGGTGCGAGGTAGGGACCTAGGCTTGTGAAGGTCCTGAAACTGGTGCCAAGGTGGTCACCTCAATAGAGGCAACAACTGAAGAAGTTGCGAACTAGACAGATCGAGCTAAAAGGGGCTTGCAGAAGATGAGTTTCACCATCTCTAGAGCTACTTGAGGAACAAGAACTGGTCCTACTTCATCAGCAGCTTCGAAGGTAGGGTTGAGCTCGAGTTCACCTCGAATTCTGATGTCTTTTGTGTTGTCGAGAAGCTCATTGTTCAGATAAAGAGCTAGTTGATGGTCTTTGAAGAGCTCGTTGTCGAACGTGTGATTGGTTCTTCCTTCCCTTGAATCCGCAAGTGTTCTGAGAATTTCGATCTCTTTTCCTATGAGGGTTGACCTATCTCTTGTCAAGTCTGCAAGTTGAACAAAAAAGAATTAAAAAAAAAAAAATCTGCTGTAGCTCACAGAATTCAATCTCATCTATCTACTTGGATTAAGGACGAAACTGAAATTTTAGAGCTATCTAAGGAAAGGGCAAGAAATGTAAAACCAACTCGACTTATAATCGCCTACGTTAGATTTACCCTTCATATTGCCCTGAGGCAAGAGGTCATTAAAGTCCGTTTTTCGAGTGGCGATATAGTAAATCCCACTCTCATTTCCCTTTTTAAGCCACTAACACTCTTGATGCTAAAAAGGTGGCAACAGATTCTTGGGATCAGAGGTGGAAGGTCGTTCCTTATGAAGACCAAAGCTAAAGACGTGAGCTAGGAGTAGGAGTTATGGGTTAATTGGAAAGGGTTGAGCTTTAGCTTATTCAGGAGGTTGATGAGATAGACAAGGATTGGAAATCTGAACTCATGCCTAAGATGATGAGTGCTGATGGCAACGAACCCCCTGAGAGGATAAGTTGTGTGGTCATTAGGTGTTGGTAGCATGAAACGGCAACCTTTAGAAATGTGATATTCTAAAGCAATTCCCCTCAACTCCTCATATTTTATCTTTAAAACATAATAGATAAACGCTTAGCGAGCTCTTCGTTCTTCAGCGGATTGATAGATCACTATGGGGTTAGCTCGAGCTACGAATTCCTGAGCGACCTCACTATTCAGAGAGGTCACTTCTTCAACAATATGAACTTCCCTTGATTCGAGCTCCTCCAAGCTAGAAGAGTCATCATCTCTTATTCTATATGATCAGCGTCTAAAACCTGAAGATATCTACACATAAAATGGAGAAATTAGGTTGTTACATGCAAATTGTGCCTAAAAATCTAAGTCTCCTATTCTCTAACAAGAGACTTTCTAATCTATAGATCACAAACGTCATACGAATCACTAAGGCCATGTGGGGTTTGACCTACAAGCTAATAACCTACAAATATCTCATCCTACAACTTGCATACATAGTGTTACAAACAACAAACAGTCCGCAAATGTCTAACCAACAAGATCAAATCAAAAAGAAATGGAAAGTCGTGACTAAGAACAAGCATGCAACATCAAGAATGTGAAACATCCAAGCCAATATCAAGTCCGAAAAGAACATAATGCATGCAAAAGATGGAAACCAAAAAATCAAGAGTCGGTTATAGAGACTTACTATAAACACAATACTCTTTAATCGTTTGGGAACGAAAATATTGATCTTCAATGGCTTTGAAGCCAAAGAGTGCTACCACAAGGACATAAAATAAGAGAAAACAAAGATAAAGTGAGAGAAAAAAAAAAGCTCAAGTGATGTATGAAGTTTGAAAATGGCAGAGTAAGAGGGAAAAGGAAGAGGCCTCCACTTATATATCGACATGAAACCCTAATCGTTAGATTTAGAGGCTAATCAACCGCCTTAGATCTAACAGTGTAGTGCAAGTTAAGGGAATTATCATTATAAGCTATTAGTTGAGAAACGAACGTATTAAATACGTATGAAACGAGACGTGTCGATAGTGTGGTTGCCCAAAAAGTCGCCACAAGTCAAGTGATTGGATAGAATTTGAAAATGCAGCATGACAGGTTGTGACATATCAGCTTTTATCAACGGGCTTAAGCTCCCAGTCCGTCGATCATACTGAGAGCTGAGGACTAATGTTGTGGGTATATTTAGGGCTGCATAAGTGGGCTGGTAAAAACCCAGCAAACTGATCAAATGAATTGATCCAATAGACAAAAGCCCAGTTCACCAACGTCTAGCTCACAAAAATGAACTCTCAATTAGCTATTACAGCTCTTAAGTCACTGGCCAACCTTGGTCAAGGCTGTCTTATGCTTAGCTCTAGGTCGCCCAGAGCGAGGTCCAACTCCTAACTTGAAGTGCTCATTAAAAGAATTCTTCTAGAAAGACAATAGTCTAAGTTAAGGAAGAGTCAACTACTAGAATTGGAAATAAAATCAAATTCCTATTTCGATGGAGCATATCTCTGAATTAATGGATATTGGTTTTGAAAGTGTAATTAACGTAGGATTCTTTTTTATTCTTGTTGTACTCAAATTGTAACATCTCACGCTATAAATAGGAGTTGAAAATTCATTGTAAATGAGAACAACAATCAATAAGATACTATGACTCTATCAAAATAACTAGAGAAACAACTGTGGACATAGGTATCTTTTTGAGTTGAATCACGTAAAAGATTTTATTGCATTCACTGTTCTTCCTTTTCTCTTTTTTTTGTTTTTATCTGTGTTTTGCTTTATTTACAGTATTGGGTCAAAAACTCTTGTCGACTGAATTTAGACGTTAATAGGATGAAAATGAAAATGTATAATTGAGTTTCATTTTTGTTTTCTTTCTACCATTTAATATAATTTATTAACCAATTTAATCTATTTTTGGTGGTTTCACTTCGAAATTTATACTTTTATTTAGGTTTAAGACAGAATACGATTTTGTACATTTAACTTTAATGGAAATGCAAGTGAAATATGTATAACTATTTTATCAAACCATGAATGAAATTCATTCCAAATTATATTGTCTGCTGCTATATATAAATAATTCTAAGGCTAATGACTTTACTAGTCTTACATAGATAATGACATCTTATATGTGAATAAAATGATGAACGCTAAACCTTTCAATTTCATCATGCAATAAAATATAATATTCAAACAATTTAATGAAGAGGCCTGGAACTTTCATGAGAATAATGACAATCATATTGTTATGTTCTCTGATTTGTTTTTATAAGGATTTTTTTTTAATTTGAAAATTGACCACTTCTTGCTTAATGTGTTTTGATTGTTTAGCAAGCAACATAAAATTTTAAATAAAACTGTTCCACCAAAAAAAAAAAAAGAAATATTACAATTAAATCAAAGTGAACAGCAAAGCAGTCCACAAAGCAGACAAAGTAAAGCTTCATTATTATGTCTATTTTCTTTTTATCTTAAAATAATTGAAGAGATGATTAAAATACTTAAAAATATTGATATTAAATTAGAGTGATCTACATAATATTGTTGGCAAAATGGGATAAACACCCATTTTAAAGACCTATTTTTATTGGATTAGAGACCTTGATTGAGATGGATCAAGTTGAATTACAAAAAAAAAAAAAAAAAAAGAAGGTGCTTGGATGAATGGAAATTGAATTGAAGATTTAATTATCAAAACACAACTATTGGATTAAATGTCGTAAATGCAGTTATTCAATTTGGAAAAATATAACTGCAAAATTAAATTATAGATTTAATTTTTCAAATTGTAATTGCAAATATTAATCATAGAATTGAATTACAATTTTAATTGTCATGTATTGAAAAATTGAATATTATTTTTTTAATTGCAAATGAAGCTCGATTTTTTATTTTCTTCATGTTTGTTATTATTATTTTTTTAGTTTTTTTTTTTTTTTTTTTTTTTATGATTGAACATAGTTTGATGTTGTTTTTAATATTTTGTTAGGCCTGAGTTTGTGCTTATAGAGAACGTAGTCCAAGATATTTTAAAGAGATTGAATGATGTGTACTCAAATGACAATAATGGTTTGATAAGAATTGATTCAAGGATTAATGAAATTGAATCATTGTTACAAACAGGCTTGAAGGCTGTTCGTAGTATAGGACTTTAGGGTGTTGATGGTATAGGCAAGACAATTCTTGCTAGTGTTGTATTTGACAAAATCTCTTATCAATTTGAAGGTGCTTGCTTTATTCATAATGTTAGAGAAGAATCTAAATGAAATGGTGGACTAAAACGTTTGCGACAAGAACTTTATTTTGCAATATTAGGGGATAAAAATTTAAATATGAGTTTTTTTTTTTTTTTAAGAATGCACTTTCACAAAGAAAAGGTTGGGTTGTAAGAAGCTTCTTGTTGTTTTTCATGATGTGACTGATTTTAGACAAATAGAAAATTTGATTGGAGGTTTGATTGTCTTGGTTTTGAAAGTAGAATTATTATGACAAAAAGAGATAAACAAGTGCTTAAAAATTGTAGAGTGGATCAAATGTGCAAGGTTAAGGAATTACCTTTAGATGATGCTTTAAAGCTTTTTTGTTGATATGCCTTTGGACAAAATCAACCTATATTGGAGTATGAGAAGTTGTCAAACAAGGTAGTTGATAATCTCAGAGGCATTCCATTAGATCTTAAAGTTTTGGGTTCCACTCTACTTGATAAGGGCGAAGAAGTTTGAAAAAGTGCAATTAAGAAACTAGAAAAAATTCTTGATAAGGATATTTATGAGATGTTGAAGATAAGTTATGATGGATTAAATGATGATCAACAGAAGATATTTTTAGATATTGCATGTTTTCTTAAAGGGATAGACATAGATTTTGTAAAACTATTTCTAAATGCTTGTGGTTTCTTCACGGATGTTGAAATAAGTGTTCTTGTTGATAAATTTTTTATAGTTATATCAAGTGACAACACGATAACTATAACCCCCCTATGCTCAATTTTACGTTTTATAGCATTAGAAGCTAAGTTATCGAATAAAAAAGGGTAAAAGGGTCATTTTATTAATAATAGAGATTTAAACAAAGGGTGAAGTGGTATTTGTGCAAATAAGATTATAGATGTAAATATAAATATGTTAGTCACCCAACACTTAGAGAAAAAAAATTAGATGCATTTTGAAATAAACTAAAGAAGGGTATTATGGTCATCTACACCTACTAAGCATTTATATATATGAAGGTGTTAGTGTTAGTCACCCATACTTAGCAAAATAGAAAACAAAATAGAGATAGGAAGGGGGAGAGTGGGACGGCAACACCAAGAGGAAGAAGAGCCAAAAATTTTTCAAGTCAAGTGGACCTCACATCAAGAATATAACCTCCTTCAAGTTAGATAATCAACATTGGAGCAAGATCCAAGTAAGTTTTTATGAAATTCTTTAAAGTAATGATAGTTGGATTGTTGTTGGATTACTTTCTTTTGTTGAATAATTGATGTGGGTTAGATCTAAACTAGGATTAGAACCCTAAACCACCAAAAAGGGGAACTTAGTTTGAGTGGAACCATTTGATAGATTCAAGTTAGGTTTATGGGTACAAAACCTTGAAGATTTAATTAGAGTTGTATTAAGTAAATTGATTGCATTCCAAGTATTTGATGAAATGCTTTATAGAAAGTAAATTGAAAAAAAAAAATCAAAAAGTTAAGAGGTGTGGGTGTATGTGGGGTCACGACCAAGTGAGAGTGTGTATGACTTCCTTGAGTTGTGATCAAATTGAACTTGATATTCATGATTAATTGAGGCTAGAAAATCATATGGAAGTGATAGGATTTCAAGATGATAAGAGATAGTCATAAAACTATAGTAGATGACATTGTTTGTGCATTTTGATTTGATGAAGGACAGTAGCTTATGCATGTATTTTGTTGGTGTTTATGATGTATTTTGGGTCCTAAAAACATGCATGAGTGAGTAGGAATTAAGGTAATTAAAATGGATGTACATGGGTGCATGAATAACATGCACACTAGTAAAGATGAAAATAGTAGTAGAATGAGAAAATAGTACTTAAAAGGGATATAGAGACCTGCATGAAATGGGCTTAATTGAGGTTTTTTTAGACCTAAAAACATGCATAAATGTCATAGCAAACCATAAAAATTTGAAGAGAAAGGTTTAGATAAAAATTGAGGAAGTTATGACTTAAATAGTGCACCTATGTAGTCGTAAAGTGAGTTGAGAATGTAAATGCATTCTTTGATACATGAAATGAATGTATTCAATCATAATTGAGTAAAAGAATCTTAGATACGAAAGAAATGGCATCATTGCATATGTGATACAAAAAATATACATAAAAAACTATCGTAAAATAGACGTTTTTCATAGGTTTCATTCATCAATATTTAGAATTTTTCGAAACCATTTTACGGAGGACCTAAGTGAGAGATAAGAAGATGATCCAAATGAAAACGGAAGCGAAACAGCCCATAGAATAGGTTGTGAATAGTATTATGTTTTAGAGGGTTTGAAAAGTTGACTTTTCGTTCCAAATCTTTGAAAATTATACAGACTATGTGGGAATGTTCATAGGGGTATAATCGTTAAACTTTTGCAAAGAAATCGTAATTAGAAAGTCTCGGTTGAGTTAGAACTTAAAAAAGAAAAGTGTAGTTAAAAGAGGTATTACATGAGGCTTTTGATGTTAAAAGCAATGTGTGTAATTTTATGTAGCACATTGTGATCTATTTTAAGTAAGGATATGTAATGCAGGTGACGAGCAGGCCGACGGAGCACGAGAGGCTCGTTGACGAGTATAGCTCGCTTGGTGAGATAAGTGTTCTATAACTTGCGTTATTTCAGTTCTTCATTTAAATATATATACTATTGTAGCTAAATGACTTCAAAAATGATTTTCAAAACTATGAGTTAAATTATTGAAGAAAAAAATAATTTCTATGTCGGATCGAGAAAAAAGAGTTTGAAAATAAAATGTTTATAAAAAGAAGTAAAGAGATTTGTAAACCATGTATACCCCCTAGTTTATATGAAGATTTAGCACTACGCGACGATGCAGAAAATTTTGTTCGTAGTTGCCAGTTTTTCAACGTATCTAGCGATATATGTGCGATGCAGAAAATTCTGCACGTTATCGTTTAGATTTATAGTTTTGGCACTACTTTGCGATGCAACAAATTTTACTTGTAGTCGCTCAGAATTATAGTACTAGAATTGTGATGCAGAAAATTCCGCATTGTGGTTGCTCAGATTCAAGATCGTTTTACACTACATTTGTGATGTAGTAAATTCCGCATCGTAGTGATTGAGATATCCTTGTAGCTTCACGTTGGCATAAGTTGAAAATTGTCATGTGATGGTTTAAGTACATGAGGGGTATACAAGGAGTTATAGAAGGAAAGATTTTAAAATTGAAAAGATTTAACACCCAAACAAGATTTCCAATTTTGATATAATTATATCCTGATGTTACTATCAATCGTTAGACTAATCTTTTCACCTTTGTGCAGCTTGTATATTGAAATAGATGATTGACCAGGTGATTTTGCATTCTGAAAACCTCATCGGATATTTTAGGTGGGCATCGACTAGACATATTGGATAAATGTCGAACTAAATTTTTGGATGTGTAAATATTATAACTAGAAGATTACATGTGTGGAAATTGTAGTCCATATTTTGATGTATATATATAACAGAACATCTGCACATATATGTAGCATATAAATATTACTTAATATATCTATGTATATCTATATATTGATACATATATGTAGCATGTAAATATTTATGATAGTGATATATGTTATGAAAATTATACAATTGTGAGAATATGTGTTGTGAATTTGAATGAGAAAATGCATGTTTGTGGTCAAAAGAAGTTGGGTGGTGAATTGAAATAGTACGAAGTGTGTTTCTTTTACAGGAAAAATTTTGGAAATCTTAAAAATATAACTGTTATACTGTCGAAATTTTTATAAAATCGTTTTAAGTTTAATTGCGAAAAATTTACATTCTACCCAAATTATTTACAAAAGAAAAGTATACATTTAAATCAAATTAAGGAATCGGGCAAGATTAAGGGGTTCGCTCCACGATTTTCTTTTATCCGACAAGTCAAGTTAAGAGAAATCCGTTGGAGTGCCCGACGAGATCCTCCAGATAAGAAATTAGAGAGAGTTTGGTTCGAATCATATCAATAACCATGCATGATATATTAAAAGCCATGGGTAGGGAAATTGTCCAGCAACAATCCATTGAAGATCTTGGTCAACGGACTCGATTATGGCATCATGAGGATATTTATCATGTGCTTACAAAAAATATGGTGAGATTTATTAACATATTAACTTGAAGAGAATCATTTTCATTAACCTTTTCTTTGTCTAAGATATGAATGTTGTGTATTTTTAATTTTACATGTATATGCATATGACTGTTATAATGTGTTTGATGTTCACTTATCCCTTCTTGATTGTATATCAGGGCTCTAAAGCAATTCAGGGCATCTCTTTCGATATGTCTAAAACAAAAGACATAGACTTAAATCCTTGTGCTTTACTAATATGCAGAATATAATATTTTTGGAGCTCCATTGCTTAGATGACAATACAATGGAGAGTAAGATGCACATTTCGGAAGGCCTTGAATTTGTACTCAATGAACTAAGGTATCTTCACTGGTATGGTTGCCTAATCAAATCATTACAATCAAATTTTTATCCTCAGCACCTTGTCGTACTTAGTATGAGTGACAACAATATTAAACACCTTGTTAGGATATAAACTCAGAAAGAAAGAAGAAGAAGAAATCGCAAAGCACAATCAAGCACACATCATAAAACAGAAAATAAAAGAGACACAAGAGTTTTACATGGTTCAGGAAATTCCCTACGTCCACGGAGTGCACCAGCACTTCTTCCACTATCAAATTGATGATTACAAACTCAAGCCTCTGTCTCTCTCACTCTCACTCTCAATCACGAATCTCTCTCTCACAAATCTCTCTCACCTTCCTACACTTATCAATCTAAGTCTAAAACCTTTAGAGACCCCTTAATACATCATAGAACACGCCTATGAGACGTTTTACATATGTATTTATAGTGTAGGAACAATCCATAATTGGTTTGGGCTCAAAAAATTGAAAAGGAAACGGATTCGAAAAATTCGTGTAAAATTGACCACCGAATCTTGTTGGGGCGTATGAGAGCATGTGTGACCTTTCACTGCAATTTTTAAGGCATTGGATTTGTCTCGAAATAAGCTTTCCAAAGATATCTTATTTGAGTAAAAGGGACTTCGTTTGACCTACTTACGTGTCAAACAAGTTTTGATTCTATTTGGAATCCAAAATCTTTCAGGAATCCGAAATCTTTCAAACTTCCAATTCTGAATTCTTTCTAATTCAAGATTCCTTCAAGCTTCACAATTCCAACAATCTCTCACTTGAAGACTAAAACACATGCAATCATCAACTCTTTTGACTAGTGAAAACGGTGCACTCAACGTCCTCTTCTTTAACCTTGAAGACCAACTGAAGCTGAACACAACTCCAGTTTCTCGATAGTCACTGGCTTTGTCAACATGTTAGCAGGATTCTTACTCCCAAGAATCTTCACAAGTGTCAACACACCTTCATCCAACAAAGTACGAATGAAGTGATATCTCATACCTATATGCTTAGTCCTCAAATGAAATGCTGAATTCTTGGCTAAGTGTATCGCACTTTGGCTATCACTGTGCAACACATTCAACACTTGTTTAAACCTCAATTCTACTAACAGACCTTGTAACCAAATCAATTCTTTGCTTGCCTCTGTAACAGCTACATATTCTGCCTCAGTCGTAGACAAAGTCACAATCTTCTGTAACTAAGAGACCCAACTAATGGTTGTTGCTCCCAAAGTAAAAACGTATCCTGTAGTGCTCTTCCTATGATCCACCTCTCCAGCAAAGTCAACATCAACATATCCTTGTAGCTTCAAATCACCCCTTTTGAAGCATAAACATTTTTCTATTGTACCTCGTAGATACCTCAAAATCCATTTAACTGTCTCTCAATGCTGCCTGCCTAGATTAGACATAAATCTACTGACTGCTTGCACTGCATGAGCTATATCTGGCCTTATGCAAACCATAGCATACATTAAGCTTCCAATTACAGACACATATGGAACTTTATCCATGTATGCCTTTTCTTTATCTGTCTCTGGACACTGATCCTTGGAAAGTCTAAAGTGACTGGCTATAGGAATTTTAACTGGTTTAGCATCACTCATGCTAAAACGCTAAAGAACCTTACGAATGTACTCTGCTTGAGACAATTGCAATATACCTCTCTTCTTATCTCTGTTAATTCTCATTCCAAGAATCTGCTTTGCTGTCCCCAAATCTTTCATCTCAAACTCACTTGATAGTTGTTTCTTCAACCTTTTTATTTCTTCCAAATCTGCTCCAACTACTAAGATATCATCAACATAGAGTAATAAAATAATGTAACTGGTACCAACCTTCTTGAAGTAACAACAATGGTCAGCATTGCATCTCAAGTATCCTTTCTTTTGCATAAAACCATCAAATTTCTTGTACCATTGACGAGAAGCTTGCTTGAGGCCATACAAGCTTTTAGTCAACCTACATACCAGATTTTCTTTTCCTTTTTCCGCAAAACCTTCTGGTTGCATCATGTATATCTTTTCCTCGAGATCACCATGCAGAAAAGAAGTCTTTACATCTAATTGCTCTAGATGTAAATCTTCTGCTGCCACAATGCTCAAAATTGACCGAATTGTACTCAACTTCACAATAGGGGAAAATATCTCTGTATAGTCAATGTCTTCCTTTTGTTGAAAACCCTTAACCATTAATCTAGCCTTGTATCTCTTAGAGCCATCATGTTCTTCCTTAATTTTGAAGACCCATTTATTCTGAAGTGCCTTCTTACCCTCTGGTAACTCTATAAACTCTCATGTATGGTTCGAATTTAGAGACTTCATCTTATCCTTCATCGCTAGCTCCCACTTACTAGAATCATCTACCTGACATGCCTCAACATAGCATTTAGGCTCCCCACCATCAGTCAGTAGCAGATAGTTCAGGTCATACTTCTTGTTTGGTATTCGACATCGTTTGGACCTTCGTAATGCATTTGTTGGATCTTCTGACTCATTAGGGTATAAATCTGCAACTCCCTTTTCTGGTGTTTTTGAGTCTACACCTCCAGACGTCAAACTTGAAGTAGTGATCGGTTCCTTTTCTATAGGCTCCTTGACTTCTAATTCTATATCTAACTTAGGATTCTTACAAACAGGCACATCATCATAATTAAAATAGTTAGGTTCAAATATCCCCCCACTAGAAGACTCTATAGATTTCCAATCTTTATACATAATTTTCTCATTGAAGATGACATCTCTGCTCCTAATCATCTTCCTACCATTTTCATCCCAAAACTTGTACCCAAATTCATCATTCCCATAGCCAATAAAAATATATTTAACAAATTTTTGGTCAAGTTTGTTTCTAGCATTATTAATAATATGGACATATGCAACACAGCCAAAAACTCTAGTATGAGAAAGTTTTACCTCTTGACCACTCCAAATTTCTTCGGATAGTTTGAAATCTAAAGGTGTTGATGGACCACGATTGATCAAATAAGTTGTTGTATTGATTGCTTCTGCCCAGAACTGCTTTGGCAAACCAGCGTGTAGCCTCATGCTTCTGGCTCTCTCAGTCAATGTTCGGTTCATGCGTTCTGTAACACTATTCTGTTGTGGAGTACCAGGCACAGTTTTTTCGAGACGAATCCCACTCTCGAAGCAGAACTTCTTGAACTCAGAATCTTCATACTCACCACCATTATCTGATCGCAACTTCTTGATCTTCAAACCGATTTCATTCTCAACCATTGCCTTCCACTTCTTGAAGGCATCAAATACCTCAGATTTTTGCCTCAAAAAATAAACTCAAACCTTCATTGAGTGATCATCTATGAAAGTGACGAAATAGTATTTTCCACCAATTAAGGAAACCGGTGCAAGTCTCCAAACATCTGTGTGAACTAACTCCAATTTCATTGCCTTCGGAGTTCTCCCGGTTTTCTTAAAGCTCACCCTTTTCTGCTTTCCAAAAACACAACTTTCACACATGTCTAGGTCAATCGATTTCAAATCTGACAACTTGCCATTCGAATGCATGACTCACAATCCCTTAACACTCATATGCCCAAGTCTTTGATGCCATAGGTTGGGATCATCTCTACTTTCAGCTGTAGTAAATAAACCATGTCCATATATGGTTGTGTAAAGAGTTTCATTCTTTTTTTCTCTAGCGATAGTCATAGCTCTCTTCGAAATCTTTCAGGCATCCCCTGAAAAAGTTGTCACATAACCATCTGTAGCCAACTGCCCAATTGAAATAAGATTTTTCTTTAAATTAGGTACGTGCCTTACATTATCCAGTTTCCAAATAGATCAATTTAAATTGATCTTCACTTTTCCTTTACCCACTATGTCATAAGCTTTGTCATCACTAAGATAAACCTTTCCCAGATTGCTTGCTACATATTCTTCAAATAATTCCTTTCTAGAGGTAGCATGAAATGATGCTCTTGAGTCCAATATCCATGACTTAGTATTATCCTCCAAAAAGCAAATTAAAGCATCATCTGAACCTTCTAAAACATAATTCACACTAGTCTGACCATCGCTTTCTTTCTTTAAAGCTTTACATTCTGACCAGTAATGCTTCATCTTATGGCAATTCCAACACTTGATGTCTTTCTTACCACCTTACGAATTGTTCTGACGATTCTTAGATTTAAACTTACCACGCTTCGACTTGGATCTACCATGTTGCCCACCTCTAGTGTTGCTTCTTCCTCTACTCTCCACATTTAAGGCTGAATTTGAATTAAAGAACTCATCTTCACGCCTACGAATCTCTTCAGTCATGATCATATCCACAACTTCTGAAAACTTCAATTTTTCTTTTCCAAATGCACCGCTGATTGACTGGACTATACCCTTTCAGCTTTCAGGTAACTGATCGAGAATGAGCAAGACTTGTACTTCATTATCAAACTCGATCTTTATAGACATTAGCTGATCCATAATCTCATTAAAAGCATTCAGGTGCTCCTTGAAGTTTTTATTTTCTAACATTCGGAGAGAAAAGAGTTTCTTTATTAGATGTACCTTGTTTGCCGCAGAAGGTTGTTCATAAAGATTTGATAAGGCTTTCATGAGAGACGTCGTCGTGTCTTGATTTTTCACATTAAAGGCTACTAATCTTGATAGACTCAATCGAATCGCGCCTAAGGCTTTGCGATCTAACACTCTCCAATCTTCATCTTTCACGTCTGCTGGCTTTTCTTTGAGCGGCAAGTACAAGTCTTTCTGGTACAGGTAATCATCCATCTGCATCTTCCAGAAACTGAAATTCGACCCATCGAACTTCTCAACCTTGTAATTGTCCTTCTATGATCCCATGATCTTTCGCAAACTAACAAAACCAACCATTAATGAACCAGGCTCTTATACCAATTGTTAGGATATAAACTCAAAAAGAAAGAAAAAGAAGAAATCGCAAAGCACAATCAATCACACGTCACAAAACAGAAAATAAAAGAGACACAAAAGTTTTACATGGTTTGAGAAATTCTACGTCCACAGAGTGCACCAGCACTTCTTCCACTATCAAATTGATGATTACAAACTCAAGCCTCTGTCTCTCTCACTCTCAATCATGAATCTCTCTTTCACAAATCTCTCTCACCTTCCCACACTTGTCAATCTAAGTCTAAAACCCTTAGAGACCCCTTAATACATCATAGAACACGCCTATGAGACGTTTTACATATGTATTTATAGTGTAGGAACAATCCATAATTGGTTTGGGCTCAAAAAACTGAAAAGGAAACGGATTCGAAAAATTCGTGTAAAACTGACCACTGAATCTTTTTGGCACGTGAGAGCACGTGTGACCTTTATTTGCTACGATTTTTAAGGAATTGGATTCGTCTTGAAATAAGCTTTCCAACGATATCTTATTTGAGTAAAACGGACTTCGTTTGACCTACTTACGTGTCAAACAAGTTTTGACTCTATTTGGAATCCAAAATCTTTTAGGAATCCGAAATCTTTCAAACTTCCAATTCCGAATTCTTTCTAATTCAAGATTCCTTTAGGCTTCACAATTCCAACACAACTCTGGATTGATGTTTTGGTAATGTATATTTTGATTTTATATGCACGCGCGCACCCATATATATATATATTTCTTAATCATGTAATATTTTGTAGATATTGGAGAGACTAATTTATCCTAATTTTCTCTTCCTTCTTTTCCTTCACAGCAACTTGTTAATTTGAAGGAAATTGATCTAAGTGGATCCGAGCACTTGATCAGCTGCCCAGACCTCTCGGGGCCTCGAAATCTTGAGAAAATAAATCTCGATAGTTGTACAAGTTTGTTAGAACTTCCGTCATCACTTCAATATCTCAACAGCTTACCTGCTTGTATGTATGGTATGTAAATGGAAGGTCTTCCAGAGTGCTTTGCTGGTTTGAAATCTCCTAAATATTTGAACATGTTTGGTTGCTCACATCCGAAGATGTTGCCTGAGATGCCTTGTAATATTGAAAACTTAAATTTAAGCCAAACTGCCATAGAAGAAATCTCACCTGCCGTTGATAATCTAAGCAAACTAGTTGAACGTACTGAGTCTTCGCAAATGTTCAAGGCTAAAGAGTCTTCCAAGCAGCATTCGTAAGCTGAAATCTCTTGAACATCTTTTTCTTTACCAATGCTCAAAAATTGACAAGTTGCCTGACGACTTAGGAACTTTGGAATCTCTGAAGAAGCTTGATGTCGTTGGAACCGCAATAAGAGAAGTACCATTGTCCATTGTACGTTTGAGCAATCTTGAAATTTTATCTTTAAAAGATGTAAGATTCAGGATATGATGAATTTGTTGATGCCTGCTTCATTAGGCTTCTGCGGCCTGAATAATCTAGATCTAACTGATTGTGGTATCATTGAGATACCTGATAGTCTTTGTCACTTGTCACAGCTACGGAGATTATATTTAGGCAGAAATGATTTCGAACGCATACCAGCAAGCATCATAAACCTTTTCAACTTGGAATACCTTGATATAAGCTTTTGCCAAAGGCTTCTATTTTTACCAGAGCTTCCATCTATATCTATAAATGCAGTCAATTGCCTTTTTTTGGCAGTAGTACCATTTTTGTCTGTTCCATACACAATTACACGGGCAAGTAGATTTTATGCTAGCTTCGTGAATTGTTTTGATCTATATCAGAATGGACTCAAATACATTGTCGAATATGTTCTACAGAAACTACAATCTCTAGCGACTTTATGGACAAAGCAACCTTATTTAAAGGTCAGTCTATTTCCCAACACAGTCTCGGTCTTTCCCATTTAGATATAATGTTAGTTGTTTTTGCCTTTTCATTTTGAAAAACGAATTGATATTATGGTGCAGCATGTTAACTTCTACCATCAGCTGGGATATGTTTTCTTGGAAGTGTGGTTCTAGAGTGGTTTAGCTTTCGAAGTACAATATCTTTGATAACTAAGGAGCTGCCTCCAGGTTGGAACAATACTAACTTTGTGGCATTGCTCTATGTGCCGTTACGGAAATTCAACATCATCGAATTGAGTATGCTTTTGATTTGTATGTTAGATGTGAATGTAATCTCAAGTCCAAAGATGGGACAATGGCATACTTTTCGTGGCATTTTGGGTTATCATCCCTTTTATTGATCTGAACCCCATTATGTTGAGTGGGATCATTTGTACATCGGATGTGTTGATCCTATGTGTCCTAGAGATACTGGTGACTTATGTTACAATATATACTAAGGTCACTTTCCAATTCTACCTTGAGTCTGGATTTTGACGCATAGAAAGTTGCAAGGTGAAAAGCTGTGGAGTTCGTTTAATGTATGCCCAAGGTCTTGGAAAATCCAATGGAAGTTTCAATTTTGGTGAGCGAGAAGATGAACCACATCCCAAGCGATTGAAATCAGTTGAACTCCTTTGAGGGAGAAACAAATATTTGATGAAGGTAAATAAAATACTTCTACACATACGTACAATACTAGCAATATATATATACCAAAATAAAGTCTTTCTTGTTTGATCCCATTTTGTTTGGTTTAACTTGTTTCCCTTCAAGAAATCAAAATTTGTACCATGTTTTGTTATGTCAATATTACAATAAAACAATAAAAACGGGTTGCAGCCACTTAAGTTACGTTTTCTTTACTCAATTCGTTGATTATCATTGTGCTTTACAGGACTGGAACTCGCAGCTGGCTGGTTCTCTATAGCAATTATTTTTTCGCATTGATCAAGGTCAATGTTGATGCATAGCTTGTTGTGCATAAAGTATTGACATCTTATTTAAGGCAGTTCAATATATTACATGGACTGCTGAAATGGCGTAACATTTTTGTGTCAATAGACTTGACAAAATGTTGAAACAATTTGGTATCAGTTGGATCGACAAAATGTTGAAATAATTTGGTGTCACTTGAATCGACAAAATGTTGTAATAATATATAATATCAGGTTTAATAAAATGTTATAACATTTTTTCCTGGTGATAGTTTACAGATTAATCAGATCAGGAACTTAGAGTCGTTTGTTTTAAGATATATTTCTTTGACAATTTTATCTCTTATATTTATCCTCTTTTATGTCATCTTTTATGAGATTATGTATTTACTTTTAGATTTACTATCAAATAGATTAAGTCTCCAAAAAGATAAATGTGTTTATCTTTTAGGAAACTTATTATGATTCTCTCTAAGTATTTTCTATAGGATGTAAAACTTATCAGTTGACGTGTAGAAGAATAATGAATCTAGAGAGCTTCTTAACTAATTTCGGATAAGCAAAATAAAAGGATGTGGTTATTACTAAAAAATAGGACTTATCAATTTTTTAGCAAATATTGTTTTCTTTATTTGAGATATTTATGTTTTTATAAATATCTCATTTTTATCTAGCTGATAATGTTATTTTATTTTATAGATTTCAAGCTATGTATATCTTGTATAAATTATAGATTTTTTTTCTTTATTTTGAGATATTTATCTTTTGATGAATATTTGATTTTCAGAGCTCATAATTATATGATTTATAGTTGATTTATTTATGTTTCCTTTACAAGTAACTGTTGCACATTTTTGCTATAGATACCGAACACACTAGTGTAGAAAAAAAAGCAAGCAAGCAGCATTGAGTTTAGTGAGAGATGTATATTTGCTTGTAAACCTTAGAGAGTTTATTCTCTAAGTTATTGTTATTTCCAGACTCAGGAAGTGAGCCAACTAGGTCTATATTTATATTTAGATGCTTGTCGGGATGACAAGTTATTAGGTTTTAGGAGAATATTGGTTCACAATCCTTAAAGGGATTTTAATGAGCATTAGTTCTTTAGAAGGAAGAACGTTTTCATCCTTGGGAGGAGGGGCTTTCAAAGGTTTGAAGGGAGTTCAAGCAACAAGTGTTTTTCGGGAGAAAGAACGAATTGGCTTTTGGGAAAAGACAGGTTTGTAACTGTTGAAGGGAGTTTAAAGAGTTGGTAACCATTGAAGGTAAGGGGAGCTTACTGCAACCTCATTTATAAACTTGGACTTACATCAACACTAAGAGGGAGTCTTGGTTTGTATGAGCCAAGTATAGGTTGTATCCTTTTTTGTTCATTAATAAGTTGGTATCTCTAGACATGGCCTCGTGAATGTAGAGTTGCTATGTGTATTTTTTGGATCAAGCAATTGGGTTAGTAAAAGCCTAACAAAAGCCCAATAAATCAATCCAATGCAAAAGCCCAGCAGACAAGACCCAGTTATCAATTTCAAGCCCAACGAGCTCTACAGCTCGCACCAGTGAGCTCGTTTCACAGTTAGGCTACAGATCGTCATGCAGTTTGCCCTATGCACAGCTCACTATTCAACGAGGTCCAGCTCGAGGTCGCTCAAAACAGTGTATCAGCTCGCTCAGTGGTCAGTTAATACAAAATCTTCCAGAATAGGCAGTTACCTGATTTGATCGTGATTCTCTCACCAGAAACGAAGTTAGTTCAAATTTAAATTTAGTCAACGTGATCTCGAGATATACGGGGCAGTTTCCTAATTTTGCTCCAACTGATTAGGAAGTGCATTTATTATAAAATTCTTTATTATTTTAATTCTTTCAAAACTGTAACATCCCTTCCTCTATAAATAGGGACTAAAATCATTGTAAAAGGGACGATACAAGCAATAATATATTGTCACTCTGCCGAATTATTGAGAGACAGTTGTGGACGTAGGCGCACTTACTGAACCACGTAAAATCTGTGTATTGTTTCTGTTCTTGACCCTCTATCTTTTATTTTGTTCTTGGTTTTTGTGTTGTTCTACATTAATTGCAGGTACTGGGTATTGAATTCTCGTCGACCAAAAAATCACGTCGACAAGAGTAAAACCGAATCATAGTAAAAATGTGATTGTGTTATTTCTTTACTTTACTGTTTGTATTTTTTTGTTGTGTTGTAACATGTTAAATTGAATGTGTTGCAACATTGTGGTTTTAAACGTGTTACAATGTTCTTATATTTTTGTGTTATAAAATTTTTGCAAAAATTGGATACTGCATAGTTAACAGGTCAAAGTCAACTCTTATGTGCTTTCACAGTGGCTTTGGGCGTTAAAATAATTTCCATATGGAGTTGATGGTTTCTATCTTGGCTATAGAATTAGCTACCAAGCAAATCAACATTATGTTTGTAAGTCATAAATTATTTGTTAAAGAATGAAATTATGCTTCTTGTTGAGGTGATGAGGTTGCAGGTAAATTGCCTAATTTTCTTATTACAGTTTTGCTTGATCATTCTGCTTCCAGTTTCTTTCAATTTCGTGGATTGTTGCATCTTCATTCTCATCATTGTTGCTCATGTTTTGTTTAGTTTTATTTGCACTTCTTGCATTCTCATCATTGTTTGGCTCATGATTTTTTTTTTTTTTTTTGGCTTTATCTATATTTCCTGTATTAGTTTTATATATCTCTCCACAGGCAAGGCCGAGCTAAAAAATCTATTTAATATATTCAATGAACTAAAATACAATATTTATAGATTAAAATAAAATTTTTATAAACAAATAATTCTTTTAGGAATATTTTATTTTATTTAGGTACATATAGATTGTCAATACTAGCATATGTGTCGAAGTATTTTATTGACCTGCATCAAATATTTTTTTGATTAGATAAAATTTAGTTTTTCAACTATTATTATTGAGCCTAAAAAAAAATCATGGATTACGCCTAGTTATTCGGAGGAGAATTTAATCAAGAGTGCAATATTTACATCCCTAAAAATGGTTTGTACACCCCTTTTGCCATAAAAAAATAATAATAATAAAATTTTTTACTTCTAAACAAAATTTAAAATTTTCTAGTTTGTTTTTAAATCTCACTTAACATTAAGAATTTTTTTTTTTAATTTTATTATATTTTATTTTTATAAGTATATGCCGGTTATACTTATTCTATTATTATTTTAATTTTACAATATCAATATTGTTTCCCTTCTTTCTTCTTTTTTTTTTTTTTGTCATCACCACCCTCCAAGATGCCATTTTTCTTTGCTTCTTCAATCACAATGTCCTCAAACATTGTGATTAAGCTAATTAAAAAAAAAAAAAAAGTTTCAAAATTCTTGGAACCTGTTACGAATGTCCTCAAACTGGCCCACGAACGTTCAAAATTCTTCAATCATAATTCATTGTTTTGACATTCAATCTTGAATCCTTTATGACCACAATATGGAGGCCTATCCCCTCCCCAGAAAGGATAGGAGATATTCATTACCCTTAACCCACACATGTAAGGATAGGGGCTGCTGCAGTTGGAGAACTGATCCTCTTCAGCGTCACAGGGAGATAGAAGGAGAACGATCAAGATGAAGAATATGGTGATGATGAAGTGGAGTGTAAGCGTTGGGAAGAGATGGTTGTTGTTCATGTTTCTGTGCAAAGTCAGGCCAAGACCTGGTAAGATAAGAGATATGGGGACTTATTTACGTGTATGAGGGATTGAGGTGTTTCAATGGAGTAACATTTGATTGGATATGGAAATTAATAATGAAAGTGACGGTGAGAACTTTATTTTAATAAATAAATGAAGAGATTAATAATAGTTTAGAGAGAAGAAAGTTCAACCATTGGCAAAGAATTTCCATGAGATATGCTGACCTCCAATTCCTGAGAAAGTACGGTGGAACGATAAGGAATCGGGGGTGAATTGAAGCTTCGAGGGAATTGCCTAGCTAATTCTTTCAGGCACCTCAATTGAATAGACCAGCTAGCCACATACGTAACACTTTCTAAGAATGACCAATTGGGGTGCCGGTCCGTGGGCCAGGTTCAACATAAACCACAATGTCCTCGAACATGCTTCAATCATAAAAGGAAGAAGAAGAAGGGAGAAAAATATTAATAGTGTAAAATTAAATAATAATAAAATAAGTATAAATTGGATGTACTTATAAAAATATAGTATAATAAAGGGATAATTTCTAAAAATTCATTGTAATTTGAAAAAATATCCATTTTATCACGTATGATTTCATTTTTGTCCAAAATCCCCTTTAATGTTAATAAATTAATAGAAAAATCATATAAAAGGTAAAATATAATTTTAACCCTGAGATTTCTATTTAAAAATAAAATAATTATAAAATAATATTATAAAATATATACATTTAATTTAATTAGAAAATAAAAAAAAATAAAAATTAAAAGAATTGGTCTCCATGGAAGACCATATTTAGTCTTCGGCTAGAGACTATGAACTAGAGACCAGCATCTCCAGATGGTCTCCAACACTGGTCTCCATCAGTGAAAACGTTGGTCTCCAATGCTGGTGACTAGCGTCTCGAGCGATGGAGACCTGTTTTGGTCTCCATCGTCAAAGACTAGAGACCAATCTCCGACGGTGGAGATTGATTGATCCAATTTTAATTTTCATGGATATTCAAATTTTTGTTTGATTTGGGTGATGTTTGGTTTGATGATGATGATTATTAATTTGAGTGATGCCATTTGATGAAAATAATAGAGTTGATGATTTTGATTAAAACAATAGATAAATGATGAAGATGATGATGGAAATGAGGAAGATAATGATGGATGTAGAAGATGAAGATTTTTTTTTTTTTTTTGGATAAAAAATATTATATTATTATTTTATTAATTTAAATATATAAAAATAAATTTTAAATTTGATTTTTATTCTATACTATTTTTTTTTATTTATAAAACAAAAATATCTTAATATTTTTAATTTTTATATTTAATATTATTTATTTTGATTTTTATAATTTAATTAATTTTTTTATCTCATTTCCTATTTTGCCCTTAGAGTCAAATGGTCAATCAAGTTAACCTAATAGAATCTATAACAGTTAGAGTATTATTATTCTTTCATATACTTCTAGTAGATATTTTGAGTGTTTTTAGTAATGTCAGAGAGATTTTAGACAAAAATGATATCATAGGTAGTAAAATAAATATTTTTGTAAATTATAATATATTTTTTGAGATTATCCCCATAATAAATTAAGAAACAAAAAAGATATTCTTGGTATTAAATGGAGTTTAAAAACAAAATTAGAATATTTTAAACTTTTTATAAAAAATTTTCAGGGGTGGAAATATCACCACTCAGATGGTAAAACTCACAGTTTTGCTACACTTATGCAACAAGTCAAAGTATTTTTGTGTCATTTGCCTTGGTACTTTTATAGATAATTGAGTAGACGTTAAAGTCTCTCTCTCAAAGAAAAGAAACAACAAGGAAGATAATATTATGAAAATTTCACTTTAGGCCCTCATTGTTGGTAAAATATTACTTTTTACTCATTAATTCGTTTTTAGTTTCCACCATCTTTAATATTTTAGAAATTTATCAAATTGGTCTCTTTGACCAAAAAGCTAATAGTCAATAGTCATAGGATACATAGAAAGACCAAAATACCCTTAATCATTTTATTTTATTTTAATTAAATTAAAAAAATTGAAAATTGAAAATTAAAAATTAATTTTTATTTGCTATTAAAAAAAAACCAAAGATCTTCCTATTCATTTCTGATTTAGAAATTCATATAATTGGGAAAAGATTAAATTAAAAAATAGAATAAACATTAAAAAAAAAAAAAAAAAAAACAAAAGATTAAAATATACATAGCAAGATTTGAAAATTTTTCTTGATCTGAAAATTTTCCTTAATATGAATTTCTTATACAAATAAAAAATCAAAAATTATCTGAATTTCTAAATCTATAAGAAAACAAACTTTGAAGATCTAGAAACCAAATCTTCGAATACAATTATTAAAGCAAAAAAGAAGACAAAAAATTAACAAAATAATAATAATAGCATATTTGGATTGAATATAAAGATTTGGGTTTAACCAAATTGAAAATCTAGGTATATCACAGATATCGAGCTAAAATAATATATATAATTGTTTTTTTTAAAAAAAGAAAAATTGTAAAAAAAAAAAACCAAAACCAAAAACACACACATCATCACCACCAAACATAAACCAAAAACCAAACCAAGTATTAAAAAAAAAAAAAAAAAAAAAAAACCACATAAACCGAACACTGAACCATCTTCATCATTTGGGTTTGATGATGATGGCTCATTTTGAAGATCTGAGTTCAACTTAGATCTTCAAGTTTAAAGAGCTAGGTTGATCCCAGATCTTTAGCTAAAATCATATATAATTATTAAAAAAACATAAATTAAAAAAAATGGAAGATAACATTGAAACCAAAAAAAAAAAACAGAAAAAAAAAAATCTAAAAAGAACCAAAACCAAAAGCACAAACATCATCACTACTAAACATAAACCCAAAAACCAAACTAAGTTGAAAAAAAAAAAAAAAAAACCACACACACACACAGAAAGGGAGAGAAATCGAACATTGAACCATCTTCATCATCTAGGTTCGAATCTAGATGTTTGAATCAAATCGAGAGGGGGTAGTTGATGATGGAGAAGTAAAGAAGGGAAGGGAGATCAATTTCAGAGTAGAGGAGATCGAGGAAGGCATCCTTTGGCAATGATGGAATAAATTGATAATCAACAGTAGAAATTATATAGAAGATGCGTTGAACTGGGTTATGTATAGAAGATGGCTTGAGTAGGGTGGTGGGTGATACACTGTTGTGATCTAGTTGAAGTTCATAAACTTCTCTTTCTTCGATGATCTAGTGATGAATCAGTGGGTTCATCATGTGATCTCATTAAATTTAACTTTAGTCCTAACTTTTGACAAAATGTTACTTTTTTTACTTTTAATACGTTTTTAGTTCCCATTGTCTCTAACATTTTAAAAATTCATCAATTTAGTCCTTTCATCGGTTGATCATTAGTCAAATTTTACAATTGGAAGGGTATTTCGATCTTTTTGTTCTACTAACTATTTGAAATTAGTAAAGAACAAAACTTTAGATCTCTACCATCTATCAAAGTTATGATGGATGGTGGAGATTTAATTAAAAAAATTAAATTATATTAATATAAATTAAATTAAAAACATAATAAAAATTTTAAAAAAATAACGAAAGGACATTATTCAATTAAAATATTTATAAATGAAAAAAAAAGGAATTTTTAAAAAGAAAAAATCTACCCAATAAAAATTTGATATATAGCTAAGTCATAATTATTTAAGATTAATTATTTAATTATTTATAAAATTTAAAGAAAGAAACTATACTAAATAAAAAGATACTCAAAAATTAAAAAACAAATCTAGTGGAGATTCATAAGATCTCCATGGTTCTCCGGTTGAAATTCAATCAGATCACCAGATGAACCCACTGATTCATCACCCATATCGTTGAAGGAGGGGAAGTTCATGAACTTCAACAGGATCGCAACACATGTATCAACCACCACCTTATTCAAGCCATCTTCTATATGAAACCCAAGTTGACACATTTTCTATATGATCTCCACCGTTGATTGTTGATTTGAGTTTTAAACCTGGATTGATTCTACCATTGTAAAAGGACACCTTCCTTAATCTTTTTACTCCAACACAAACTCCCCTCTCTCCTATGCTTCTCCCTCACCGACTACTCCCCCTTAGTTCAATTGAACATTTGACCGATTTGATTCTAACCCAGATAATAATAGTTCATCATCTAGGTTTAAATTGAACCTAGATGGTGAAGATGGTAAAGTGTTAAGATTTTGTGTGTGTGTGTGTGTGTGTGTGTGTTTGAACTTAGTTTGGTTTTTGAGTTTATGTTTGGTGGTGATGATGTTTGTGTTTCTTGTTTTAGTTCTTCTTACTTTTTTGGGGGGGAGAGGGGGAAGGCGAAGGCGGGGGGGGGGGGGGGGGGGGGGGGGGGGGCGGGGCTCTCTCTCTCTCTCTTTTAATTTTGTTTTTTTAATAATTAAATATGATTTTAGCTGAAGATTTGTGATCAAACTAGATCTTCAATTAAAGACTTGGGTTCCCAGATTTTCAACCCAAATACTTATAAAGATTTGGGTTTAGCCCAATATTTTTTATTTTCTTTTTTGCTTTAATAATTATATTTGAAGATCTGGATTTTCATATCTTCAAAGTTTGTTTTCTTATAGATCCAAAAATTCAGATAATTTGTTATTTTATTAGCTATAAGAAATTCAAATTAAGAAAAAATTCTTCTTGCTATGTTTTTTTTTTTTTTAAGTTTTTATTCTATTTTTTAATATAATTTATTTTTTTATTTTTTATTTAATCTTTTCTCAATTATCTTAATTTTTGTATCAAAAATTACTAACAAGATCTTTGTTTTTTTCTTATAGCAAATAAAAGTTTGCTTTTCATTTTTAATTTTTTCAATTTTTTATTTAATTAGGATAAAATGATCAAGGGCATTTGATATTTTTGTGTATTCTGTGATGGTTGATTATTAATTTTTTTTTTTTTTTATCAAAAGAACTTATTTGATAAATTTTTAAAATATTAAGAAAGACATAAACTAAAAATTAACTGGTGAATAAGACGATGATATTTCGCCTAAAGGTAGGGATTCAAATGGTATTTTCCCGTTACATATTTATGTTAGTTATTTAATGCTAAGTGCTCTCCTAGCTGGACCAAAGTTGACTAGTAGCCTTCATAAAAAAACAAAAAAGTTAACCGGTAGCCGGTTCAGGCAATAATAGAGAAGGAAGCTTCAAGGAATTTCAAAAGCTTTTATAGTACAGAGTCTCGATAAATATATCGACATATAAACATCTTTTGTCTTTATCATCAATGCAAGTAGATGTCTTAAACTTCGTCTTCTGCCATGACTAGTCGAATAACAAAATATGATGTTTTCCTCAGTTTCAGAGGAAAAGACACCCGCAACAAATTCACAAGCTATCTTCACAAAGCTTTGTCTGACAAACAGATACGAGCTTTCATTGACAGGGAGCTTGAGAGGGGAGAGGAAATCTCCCCATCTCTTGTCAAAGTCATTGAACAATCAAAAATTTCAATTATCGTCTTCTCTCAAAATTATGCTTCATCTAGATGGTGTCTTGAAGAGCTTGTAAAGATCATTGAATGCAAGAACAGGTTTGGACAGATTGTGATACCAGTTTTCTATGAGGTGGATCCATCAGACGTCAGGAACCAAACTGGGAGTTTTGCAGATGCATTTGCTAAGCACGAGCAACGTTTTCAGGATACCTTAGACAGAGTGCAGACATGGAAGGATGCTCTCAAGCAAGCTGCCAATCTATCCGGGCTCCATTCACGAGTCATTGAGTAAGTGTTCAGCTATATATATATATATATATATATATATTGCAGTGTCTAATTAAAGAGACTTTTCCTTTTTTTTTTTTTTTTTTTTTAATTCGATGGTATTAAAATGAAAAGATTTTTTCTTTTTTCTTTTCAGATACGTTTTTATTACCATTTTATTTTCCATTATAATTGAAAACAAGTAATTTGATTGATATAATCCATGGTTTCAATTTATACACACCTATAATAGGAAAAGCTGAATTATCACTAGTAATAACTAGATTCATTTTAATTATTTTCAGTATTATTTGAAATAAATCAAATTATCACCGTGATAATTGGATGTCCCGCATAAAAGACGTGCGAGATTCAGTACTTGTAAATTATGCTTATATTTTATATAAATGTTGTGTTTTTATTGGAGCATGTCAACTCTCATAGAATTAACCGTTGATGATATCGTAGAATATATTATTAGTGATCAATTTCAAAAATTTTATTTTCCATTGGAAGAGCTAGCCTAATTCTTCGACAAGTTATTAGTAATATGTTGCTAAAAATGTGTATACTAATAAATCAATTAGTCTTTGTAATTTCCTATGACTTATACTACTGAAATTGTTTTGCAAATGTGGTTAGGCCTGAGTATGTGCTTGTAGAGGACATTGTGAAATTCATTTTAGAGAGACTGACTACCATGCAGCCTAGTGAAAACAAGGATCTAATTGGAATAGATTTGAAGATAAAACAAATTGAATTGTTGCTACATGATGGGACACCTTCTATCAAGCAAGTTCAGTCAGTGTTCGATGAAGAAGTAGTAATGCAATATTTTCACATTGTAGGAATTTGGGGCATAGGTGGTATAGGCAAGACAACTCTAGCTAAAGCTGTATTCAATAAAATGCGTTTTCATTTTGAAGATTCTTACTTTGTTGAAAATGTGAGGGAACAGTCTGAACAAAGTGGTGGATTAAATCGCTTGCAAGAAAACCTTATTTCAAAAATATTAGGGAATGGATGTGTACATCAAACTTGTACTTCGATAACGAGCGTCAATCAAATTTATACTACTACAAAGGTTCTAATTGTTTTTGATGATGTGACTGATGTTCAACAGACAGAATCTTTGATAGGGATTTTGAGTTTTCTCGGTGCAGGAAGTAGAATTATTATAACAATAAGAGATAAACAACTTCTTAGAAGTTATAAAATGCATTGTCTATATGAACTTCAAGGATTAGACGATCATGAAGCTCTTGAGCTTTTTTGCCAATATGCCTTTAGACAAAACCACTCTCCACTAGATTATGGGCAGCTGTCAAACAGGGTAGTAAAATATTGTGGAGGTGTTCCATTAGCTCTTAAAGTTTTGGGATCTTTTCTACTTGGCAAAAGTAAAGGAGTTTGGAAAAATGCATTAGAAAAATTAGAAAAAATTCCTCATAAAGATATTCAAAAGGTTCTGCAAATAAGTTATGATGGATTAGATGATGACGAGAAGAGGATATTTCTAGATATTGCATGTTTTCTTAAAGGGAAGGATAAACATTTAGTAATCAACATTTTGAATGCCATGGGCTTCTATGCAGAGATTGGAGTAAGTGTTCTCATTGATAAGTGTTTGATAACAATTTCAAACAATAGTATAACAATGCATGATTTGCTACAAGCAATGGGTAGAGAAATTGTTCGGCAAGAGTCTCTTAATGATCCCGGAAAACGCAGTCGATTATGGTGTCACAATGATATCTATGATTTATTATCAAAAAATAAGGTAAGATTCATTTTAAGAAAATTATTTTCTATTATGTTTATACATTAGGTTGGAAAGTGGACTCTTACTAAATAAAAAGTTCTATATAATATTTCACCTTAAAATACATAATATGAACTTTAAATATGTGATGCTAAGTTATCATTTTTCTTGACTTTCAATTAGGGGACTGAAGCAATTGAGGGCATCTCTCTGGATATGTCTAAATCAAAACATATCTACTTAACTCCTAATGCTTTTGGAGAGATGCATAATTTAAGATACCTGGAACTCTATACCCCATCTGAAACCAAGAATGAAAATCATGTGCATCTTTCTGATCAAGGCCTTAAATGTCCATTTACAAAGCTTAGTTATTTTCGTTGGGACGGATGTCCATTGAAATCATTGCAGTCACATATTAATGCAGAGAACCTTGTTGCACTGGACATGCCTCATAGCAATGTTGAACAATTCTGGAGTTGTGCTCAGGTGGTTTTTCTTTTTTTCTTTTTTTTTTTTTTTTTTGCTTCTTTTACCACCTAATACATTATGATATATCACTCTTTTTGTGATTTATTTATTTATATTTTTGTCTTACAGGTTTATCCGAAGTTAATACATATGAACCTCAGTCACTCTGAGTTCCTGATCAGTATAGACCTCTCGCTAGTACCAAATATTGAGAGTTTGATCTTAGAAGGCTGTACAAGGTTGTGTGAAATTTCGTCCTCATCTGTTCTATATCTTGATAAACTTGATGTCTTGGATCTAACAAACTGCAAAAACCTTATGAGTCTTCCAACTAGCATTAAATCAAAATCTCTTAAAAAACTTGTTGTCTCTGGCTGCTCAAATCTGAAGACATGCCCTCAGTTATCATGTAATATCGAAGAGTTACTTTTAGATGAAACTGCTATAGCAGAACTCCCTTCTTCCATCAAGTATTCATGCAAACTAATTACATTAAGTCTCAGAAGTTGTTCAAGCCTTAAGAGTCTCTCAAGCAATATTTGTAAATTGAAATCTCTCAAACATCTTGATCTTTCTGGTTGCTCAAAGCTTGACAAATTGCCTAAAAACATAGGAGGTTTAAAATCTTTGGTGGAATTCGAAGCTGAGCGAACTGCCATTACAGTGGTCCCATCATCCATCAGACGTCTAAAAAATCTTGAGAGATTGTCTTTTGAGGGCTGTAAGGGTCTGGCTTTACAAGGTTTATTGCCCTCTTTATCAGACTTGCAAAAGTTGACATATCTACGTCTAACTGATTGCGGTATCACAGTTATTCCTGAAAGTTTAGGTCACTTATCCTCACTAAAAATTTATGTCTAGGGAGAAACAGTTTTGAGAGCATACCAGCATCCTTCATAAATCTTTCTAAACTGTTGTTGCTGGACGTAAGCTACTGCAACAAGCTTCAAGTTTTACCTGAGCTTCCATTGACGTGTATTGATGCACACAGTTGTAAAACGCTAGATACATTACCAAGTTTATCAATTCTAGACACAATTGAGTCAGTGGACAGATTCATCACAGTTCGCTTCATCAATTGTTTCAAGCTGGATCGGAATGAACTGAGAGACATTATGAAAGATACTCTACAGCGCCTGGCAACTATATGGAAGAGTGGATGGTATGCTGAGGTATCTCTCACCCTTTATCTATTAATATGATGTTGCTTTTATTTTTTATCATTTCAATTTGATACTAAAAGCCAATGATCTTAATAGTTGCTTATTTCCATTTTACAGCGATATATCAATACACCACATAACAGGTCAAGGCCGTCACGTGTACCACGCATTGGTATATGTTTCCCTGGAAGTGAAATTCCGGGCTGGTTCAAATTTCAAGCTACAGGATGCTTTTTGACTATAAAGCTGAAACGAGGTTGGTTGAGTAACAATTTTATTGGTTTTGCAATGTGCGCTGTTGTAGCGTTCCAAGATTATCAAGATGATGGCAGGGGCTTCTATGTTAGATGTAAATGCACATTTAAACGTAAAGATGGTCGCGGCTGTCATATTGGCTACGGCAGTTTGTATGAACAGGACTCAGACTATCATGATAGTCTCCCTAATATTAATTCGGAACATGTCTTTATGGGGTTTGATTTCTTTATGTATCCCCGTGATTATGGTATGGTAGGCTATAAGAATGAGGTCTCTTTCCAAGTCTACCTTAAAAATAGCAAATCTTGTGAGGTGAAAAAGTGTGGCGTTGGGTTGATGTATGGAGATCTTGGAGAATTTGGTACAGTTAACTTAAGTTTAGGTGATGAGGACAGAGAGGAACCACAACTCAAGAGATTGAAGTTTCTCTAATCTCCTCCTAGAAAGAAATGCAACAAGGCAAGGTAAATGAAATGCTTATATTTGATTGCTAGTTGTTATGTTTTTTGGCAGACTTGATTTCAATAATGTTTAAAAATTAAATAATAATTTTTATTTCCTGTTTGAAGTAAAATAATAATTTTTCTGGTAAGGATCCAAATCTACGAAGACGCCACCAGTTGCTTTGATATGTTATCCTAGAAATGAAATCCTAAGTTGTTTAAATTTCAAAATTCAGAGTATAGCTATGCTGATTTGATTGTTTTAGTGCTGAAAAATCATGTCTTGCACAAGATTCAGGAATTCTGTATAGAGGAAGAAGCAGAAGTTGAGAGAGTTTTTGGATATCAGCAGGCCTGCTGCTGTCCTGTATTTTTTTCACTCTGTTTCTAGCAAATACAACTTGTTATGTGTTTTCTCATCCAATATAATTCTTACACATGGATATTAAAAGACCACATTTTCATAGTTTAATTATTACTTGACAAAAGACAAGTAAAAGACTAAATTTTCTGTGCACATATTTGTGGCATGCCAGGACTGTAAAAGTGATTACAATGCTTTGCTTGTTCAATTCAAATGCAAACTCCAATCTCAAGACTGTTGCTTGCACATTGTTTGTGACATTTTGACTTGTATCCAGCGAGCCCATATTGGGTCAGATCATGTGTTACAGGTCAGCACTAAAACAACCCTAACTGTGACTTTTAACTTTCACTTTCATTACAACCCTAACTCTCTGGCAGCCGTGAAATCACATCGCAGACTTGACCCACCGGTGATGTGGAGGGACGCTTGAATGGCTGGCGATGTGAAGGAAGACAACCATGCGGAGGGAGGCTTGAACGACCTGCGACTCGGAGGGAGATGACCTCGCTTGCGGCTTGAACAACCGGTAATGCTGAGGGAGGCTTAAATCTGAACTCTTATAGGATGTGTTCGGATGACCATTTATTTCGATTGATACGTATGATTTTACATGTGTTTGACTTGATGATGGGATTGGATATGTGCGAACTGTGTTTGACTTTAAGATTCTTTTAACTTAATTGGATCACCTCTGTTATATACTTGCAGCATCTTTTTAGGTTGAAAAAAAGTTGATCTCAGTTTCTCCAAGCAACTAACCAGTTTTCAAGAACTCTCAGGAGTCCTAAATCTTGAGAGTTTAATCCTAGAAGGCTGTGCAAGTTTGTTGGAAATTCCATCATCTATTCAATATCTCAGAAAGCTTGATGTCTTGAATCTAAGAGGCTGCAAGAGCCTAAGGGCTCTTCCAAATTGCATTTCTTTGAAGTCTCTTCGGAAACTAATTCTTACTCGCTGCTCGAATCTAAAGACACTTCCAGAGATCTCATGTTGTGTAGAAGAGTTGCTTTTGGATGAAACTTATACAGAAGAACTTCCCTCATCAATTGAGCATCTATGCAAAGTAGTTGAACTGGATCTTAGAAGTTGCTCAAGGCTTAAGTGCCTCCTGCGTAGCGTCTGCAAGTGGAAGTCAATCAAGCATCTTTATCTCTCAGGTTGTTCAAAACTTGATAAGTTGCCTGATGGAATTTATGCTGAGGGAATTGCTATAAGGGATGTTCCGTTGTCCATTATTCAGTTGAACAGCCTTGATATATTATCTTTTAAGAAATGTAAGGGTGGTCAGGATAACATGGGATTGTTATTGCCTCCTTTATCTGGCTTGCATAGTTTGAGGACTCTAGATCTAACTGATTGTGGTATCAAGAAGATACCGGATGGTATTGGTAACTTACCATCGCTACAAAGATTATATCTGGGCAAAAACTATTTCGAAAGCATACCAAGAAGCATCATAAGGCTTTCTAAGCTAAGGTACCTAGACATAACGTATTGCAAGAGACTTGAATTTTTACCAAGGCTTCCATTTATATATATAGATGCATACGATTGCACATCATTGGAAGCGTTATCGAGTTTATTATTCTTAAACTTGTTTGTGCCGATAACTAATCCAAGCATCAAAGTGGACTTCATCAGTTGTTTCAAATTGGATCGAAATGTACTCAGAGACGTTATGGAAGATGCTCTAGCAAAAATGCAGCGTGTTGCAGCTTTGTGGAAGAAAAAGCATTATGATAAGGTCTATCTCATTCTTTTCCTTTTCTTTTTGAAGTTAAATGCTCAATCAATTTGATATTGGAGTCCATGATGTTCCAAAATAACTTTTTCTTACGGTACAGGGTTCTGCTGTCCCACCTTTTGCCACTACTATATGTTTCCCTGGAAGCGAAATTCCACATTGGTTTACTTTCCAGAGCATGGGATCGTTTATAACTGTTGAGCTGCCGCAAGATTGGTTCAATAAAAACTTCGTTGGTTTTGCTCTATGCACTGTTGTGGCATTTCGAAACCATCAAATTGATGGAAGAGAATTCAGAGTTTTATGTCAATGCAAACTCAAATCTGAAGATGGTTACTCGAGGGTTGCTAAAGGCATCTTGGATAGTGGGACAGGAGGTCATTTGGGACATATAGCGTCAGATCATGTCGTCATGGGGTTTGATTTCTATATATATCCGAACAATGTTGGTAAATTATGTCAGTTTAACGAGGTTTCTTTCCAATTCTATCTTTACAGTACCGTTAGTAAACCTATAGAATGTTGCAAGGTGAGCAAGTGCGGTATCCAACTAATGTATGATCAACATCTTTCGTGATGGTCATGTATATCTTGAATTGATGTAGATGGTGCGATACTTGTAAATCACTTGTCATATTCTTTAGATGATCAGTAATATGGAATAAATTTTGTGATGCTTGGATTTATGAATGAAGCTAGATAGAAGGCTTCGTGGGGATGAATTACTGGATTATAATAAGCAGTTTTTTCTTCCTTATCATTAATATGTGCGATCTAAGTTCAATTATGAATGCCAATGTCGAGACCAAAAATAAAATTACACAAACTCCTACAGTTAGGTAAATTGTGAACTTTATCTTTACATCATTGTCCGTGATGGTATTACACTAAAGGCAAAGGTTAAGATAATCTTATTACTCTCTTTTAAGGCACATAGTAAACTTAAGGTAAATGATAACATAATTATTCTTAAATGAAATTTATAAGGGAGATTTAAATTTTTGTGGTGAGAAATGTTTACTATTGTGGTATGCTTACGATCACATATTCAAATAATTATCAATTAATTTTTGTTACTGCATGAAGTAATATATTAGAGAGTGAAAAAAAAAAATTAATGTATCTTAATCTTAATGTATTGCCAAGAAAGCATCCCTTCTTACCCAACATTATACCTTTTTATGTTTTCGTGTCATATTAATTGTGATCAAGATTTGCGAAAAACAGGTGACTTCCAACATTCGAGTTTTCATATTTGAATCATCCTTAACATATGTTAATGTACGATAATGAATCATCCCTTACAACGTATTATAGAATTCTTACATATTTTGTGAGTAGTTACAAAAATTGAATTTATAATGGTTGATCTAACAAAATCACAGCCGATCATTTGATTTTTTTTTTTTTTTTTAAAAAGGGGTTAAATAGTGCCACAAGATTTTTTAAACATAATATGAAAGTTCAAAGTAGATAGATAGACACTTATAAATGCCAATTCAATTCAAGCAACCTGATGTCAAATAATTCCAAGTCAATGTCAACTACGGAAAAACAGAACAAGAAACCAAGTCTTCCACAATTAAATGCCCACAAAACTTATCTTCTTCAACTAATACGAGCACCCATCTTCTTCTCAAACACTCTCTGGACCATCAATGGAACCAACTCAATTCAATTATGACAATTCCTGAGTTTCAGAGGCGAGGATGCCCACAACAACTTTACCAGCCATCTTCACAATGCTTTGTGTGACCAAAAAATAGAAACATGCATTGATTATGAACTTAAAAGAGGTGATGAGATCTCTCCATCTCTTCTGTTAAAGGTGAAGCCATTGGCTTAAGTTAACGGAGGCTCATATGGAGGTGTTGCCATTTGGGTGTGGTCATTCCATAAATTGAGGCATATATGGAGTTGTATGTATCTAGTTGTCTTAGTAGAGCAAATAATGTGACGTGGTGGCGATCACCAACATTGTATTTAAAATTAAAAGGAAGCAAGTTGGACCTCCATATTTTAGCTTATAAATAGGCAATTATAATTCAATTCTCATCATCCCATTTCTAAACTCTCAAGTTCATTTCAGAAGTTCTTCTCCTAAATTCTAGAGAGAGGTTGTATTATCGTTATTGGTCTAATAAAATTTTTTTAGTCTTAGTATGTGGATGTTTCCCTCACATTAAAGGTTTTACTACATGAATCTCGTGTCCACTATTTTTATTTTATTTTTTTTATTTTTTTTCAATATTATTCTCGATTTCAGGTTTACATTGGATTAGAATAATATCGGGTCATTATAACAGTAGTATAAAAGTCATAGGTTTTTTAGAAAATTCTAAGTATGTTTTGTGGTTGCAGTATTGTTTGATCTTTCACATTAGAAAAGAATTGTTCCTAGTTGCTGAAAATAAGTGAAATGGTGTGGAAATGCATGCTTAGAAAAGTTTTTGGCTAGGAAATGTTTAGTATTTAAGTGTGTCTATTATAACCCACCTTTCTTTGCTAGGAACTGACTTGGGTCATTATTCATGAATACGTGCACTTTTTCGGAATATGGGTACTATTGGTGATGCTATTCATTGAATATCTTATGAGTATTTCATAAAAATGGTGATGGATTTTGAAATTGAAAGGTTAAGTGGAAGTAATTTTTCATTGTGAAAAATGACAATGAAAATGAAGGTTATCTTGAGGAAAGATAATTGCTTACAAGTAATAGAAAAAGGTCAATCAAGATCACTAATGACGCCAAATGGAAAGAGATAGATGACAACGCAATTATAAATCTCCATCTGGCCTTAGCAGATGGTGTATTATCAAATGTATCGAAAAAAAGATGGCTAAAGAGGTAGGGGAGACTTTGACGAAATTCTACGAGTTCAAGTTACTACACATGAAGATCTTCCTAAAGCTTGGTAATCTTTGAATCGTGGAATCTACAACAATAACCTACCATATCAATACTTTAAATACTCTATTTCTCAACTTTCAATGTTAGGTCATATCATAGGAGCAAATGAACATGCAAAACTTCTACTTCAAAGTCTACTCGATTTATATGATTAACTTGTCATCAACTTGATAAATAATATCCTTATAGACTATCTAGTTTTCAATGATGTTACAACTGCTATCTTAGAAGAAGAAAGCAAGCAAAAAACAAGAAAGACAGATTGGCAAATAGTACACAAGCAAAGGCTTTATCAATGACAAAAGGGAGATCAACGGAATATGGCCCCAGTGGAAGTCTCAATCGTGATAGATCAAAATCAAGAAATAAGAAGAATGTCAAATGTTACAACTATAACAAGAAAGGCCACATCAAAAGTGAGTGCTGGCACAATAAAAGGAATAAAGCTCTTGAGTCATCAAATTCGTGGGGATGTATATCAAGTATTACAGATGATGGTGACATCTTATAAAGCAAAGTAGCTACTATCATGGAAAGCAAATTACGGTTTGCTAATGTCTAGATTCTAAATTCAATGGTCACCTAATGTATGTAAGGTTGGCAAAATGGACAGGGTCTGCAGACCCTGTCCATACCCATTAGCATGCGGTTCGGGTAGAGACCCTAACCACTTTTAAAAAAATCCTTAAAAGAACCGGATATGAAAAAACCCGCAAAATTGCGGGTAGGATAAGGGTCTACCCGCGGGTCTCCATCAGACCCGCAACATATATACCACTACCCGGTTCATTTTCAAAAAAAACCCTAACCTCACCTCTCTCTCAACTCTCTTGACTCTCTCTCTCTACACCCCTCGGCGCCGTTCGACGCGCCTCTCTCTCTCTCTCCAATCGCCGTCGCCGCCGTTCGTCTGCTCGCGTCTCGACTGTGCGTCTCTCCTCTCTATCGCCGTCGCTTGTTGTTGGCAACAATATTCGGATCCTCAACGCCGTTCGACAGTGCCTCTCTCTATCTCTCCAATCGCCGTCGCCGTCGTTCCTCTGCTCGAGTCTCCACTGTGCCTCTCTCCTCTCTATCGCCAGTTTGGTGTCCGAAATCAAAACCCTTGTTGGCGACAATATTCGGATCCTCGACGCCGTTCGACAGTGCCTCTTCTCTCTCTCCAATCACCGTCGTCGCCGTTCCTCTTCTCGAGTCTCGACTGTGCCTCTCTCCTCTCTATCGCCAGTTTGGTCTCTGAAATCAAAACCCTTTTTGGGTTTAAAGGTATGTGAATGGCAGAACACATATGGGTTTTCGTTTTGATTATGTTTGAGTTTTGATTTGAAGGGTATTTTTGTTCTGGTGTTTTTTTTTTGATGAAATGTTGACTTGAAGCTGTGTTTGTGGGTGTTTTAGATCTATTTTGGACAAAAAGATGTGATTTTTGGTTTTTTGGCGGATTCCTCATTTTGTTTGAATTTGGATTCAGATTCTGTTTTATCTGAGCATTGATATAATTTTGAGTTTTGATTTAACGGGTTCTATTGTTTTGATGTGTTTTGATGAATTGTTGGTTGGAAGGTATGTTTGTGGATGTTTTAAATTGATTTTAGGTGAAAAGAGAGGATATTTTAATCTAGGAATTTGAGCCTAAATTCAAGTTTACTAGCAAGATATACTTTAGTTGGTAGTTTGCTTGCTCTAGTAAACAAAAACCTTATCTACAAATATATACACAGGCACAGCACAGGATACTTTGCTTAGGGGTTGTTTATTGTTTCTCCTTGAAAGGGCTTTCTTATAGTTAAAAAGACTGCTATTTGATCCAGAACTTGACCTTGAATGTCTTTGTGCTCGATTCTATTAGGTCAATCATAATCTCTAATGGATAAATATCAAGAAATCATAATTCGTGTTTGATTATGTCCCTTTAGAATGATCAGTCTTTGACAGGGGCAGAATTTGGATTTAAATTATCATTTCTATTCTCTGTTTCCAGTCATGTGAAATAATTTCTTTGGTTGCCCGTGAATGGTACCTGTTGTTAGCTTGGTTCTTTCTGATTGAGACTCATTGTGACAAGAGTCAAAACACTGTTAGTTAGGTGACCAATTCCCAAACTGTAAATTAGTTGATCTAAACTCTTAAAAATTTGGTTTGTGCAAAGTGATCTTTCAGGAAGTTATATAGCTCTTCGGTTCCGATCCTTTTGTTTTGTAAGTTATACATGATTTTTAATACATTAACTAGGAGGTTTAGAATTTGCTTTGTTAATATCACAAGCTCTCACTGTCTACTAATAAGAAAAAGTAATAACTAAATTGGTAGTCATTTTTATAGACTCTAGAAAAAAAAACATCACAGTACTTCATTTTGATACAATTATCACAAGTTCACTGTCTACTAATAAGAAAAAGTAATAACTAAATTGCTAGTCATTTTTATAGACTAAAAATGACATCACAGTACTTCATTTTGATACAATTATCACATGTTCCAGATAAAGAAAATGAATGACTGGTTGGATGTGATTCTCAAGACAGAGGGAGGTAAAGAGAGATCATCTTTGCAAAATTCAGAATTAGAAACCTATGATAGGGTGAAGCATAAAATATATGGGATCCTATTAAAGAACGTTGAGAGAACCACCTTGGCGTTTGAACATATCAGGGCAATAGCTGAAGGTTGAAAACTTGGCAATGATCAAGGGGTTCATATCTAGCGTAACAGGAATAGTTAGTTACTATGCTAATAAAATTTTACGTGAGTGTATAAATGCCATTTGTGGTAAGATTTAAACAGCCTGCTTTTTCTTTTTGTTCTCCTAATCATTTTTTGTCTAAATGCACATACATAATAGTCTATGGTCCATTCTGCTAATCGGCAAAATAATTGACAGTGTTATAGTACACTCCTTTAATCCTGCTTTAGTTAGTTTCTTCGGATCGAAGGTAGTTGTTTTTTTATTTGTACTGACAGAGATGTGGTAGCGATTTATTGATTGTAATGTGTCTCCAGCATGCAACAAATCGAATGGTTTTATTGTTTATGATCGTGAATTTCTGGTGCTGTAGTTAAATTTGAGTAAGAAGGTAAAGTACCAACTTGATATGGGTAGTTTCAGTCCAGCAGTATAACATTCTCTCAGCTAAGAGGTTTGTTAATCTTGTGAGCTATAAATGTCAACAAAATAACGACTGATTGTGACAATGTAGTAATTAATTAGCACTTAACCTTAGTCCTTAGGTTGTATTCTCTCACACGCTCAATCAATCCATTATCTTACAGCAACCATATCTAAATGTGTGTGACAGAAGAAAAATTAATATATAGCTGTTTGACTTAATTAGTGGCGAATGGGTGAATAGTATATAGCTGGAAACCAGTAACTTCGACTTACCTGCATCTGGTGGTAGTAGTTGAAACCTCTGGTGTAACAATGCACGTACTTTCACCAAAGCCAAATATTTTTGTTTTGTTATATATATTTTTTTATTAATTGAATTGTTTAAATATATTAGGCAGTCAAACAATATGACTAGTTATGGAGAAAGTCAGATGAATACTTCGACTGGAGATAATGATGTTGAGAATGTTGAGTCAAGTGTTCCGAGAGTAGCCAAACGGAAGCGAGAAACATCATTTGTTTGGACTCACATGTCTAAAGTTGAAGTTGATGGTGTTAGGATGGCTAAATGTAATTTTTGTGGAAAATTATTAAATGCTAGTCAAGGATCAGGAACATCTAGTTTAAGAAAACATGTCCAAAAATGTCTTGACGAGCATCTAGCCGCCATCGGTGAAACAGCTACTTTGTTTGATCCAAGTGTTGGTAGAGAGAAAATAGCTAAAATGGTTATAATGCATGAGCTTCCCTTGAGATTTGTAGAATACACAGGATTTCGGGAAATGATGAGTTATTACCATCCTGGGTTTGAAACAATGAGTAGAAACACGTTGAAAAATGAGATTTTTAAAATATATAATAGTGAGAGGGAGAAGACATTAAAGTTGTTAGATAGTTTGGATGGTAGAGTTGCAATCACTACGGATATGTGGACATCAAACACAAAAATGGGATATATGGTTGTGACTATGCATTTTATTGACAAATCATGGGTGTTACATAGTCGAATTATGAGATTTATCCGTGTATTGAGTCCACATAATGCTGAGTCACTTGGTGATGAACTGATGAAGTGTTTGCTTGATTGGAATGTAGATAGAAAATTATCTGCAATTACTGTAGATAATTGTTCTACTAATGATTCCATGATTGATAGAATTAAGCACAAGTTTTCTGATGGATTGTTATTGGGTGGAAAGTTGTTTCATATGCATTGTTGTGCACATATTTTGAATTTGGTGGTGAGAGATGGGTTGCAAGTGATTGCGAATGGCATTGAGAAGATTAGAGATAGTGTTTGTTTTTGGACAGCATCACCCAAAAGAATTGAAGCATTTGAATTTGCAGCAAATCAATTGAAAATCAAGTATGATAAAAAACTTGTGCTTGATTGTCCTACTCGATGGAATTCCACCTATTTCATGCTTTCAGTGGCTTTAATGTATAAGGATGTTTTTATTCGCGTCCAACAACGTGAACCACAATATAAGTGTTTGCCGGATGACTCAGAGTGGGAATTAGCAACGATGATGGTGGAGCATTTGCAACTCTTTTACAAATTAACAGAACATTTTTCAGGTATTTTTTTTTCACCCAAATGAATAATTAATATTTTAATACTTATAGTTCTTAATTAATTATTTTCTAACTTTTCAGGTACCAAATACCCCACAGCCAATCTAGTGTTTCCAATGATTTGCAAAATGAAGAAAACAATGAATGGTTGGCTTATTTCTCCTCATATTCCAATACAAACAATGGCAAGGAGAATGATGGCCAAATTTGAAAAGTATTGGAGTGATATACCTAGTATAATGGCTGTTGCGGCATTCTTAGATCCTAGGTCTAAGATGTTGCGAATTGGTTTTCATTTTCAAAAGTTGTATGGCCCTGATGCAAATCGCCAACAAGAAAATGTGCTTGAACTTCTTAAGGCATTGATAAAAGAGTATGAAGAGAAATATGTGGATGCAATTTCGGTTGAACAAGTTGGCGATTCTTCTACTGTTCATTCCATTAATGTCCTTGGAGGTGGGGATGAGGATGAGGTTGAATTTGAACAATATAAGCGTGATTGTGAAGAAGCTATAAGTTTGAACAAATCGGAGTTGGAGAAATATTTAGATGAAAAAGTTGAAGATAATTCTCCCGACTTTGATATTTTGGCATGGTGGAAAGGAAACAAAGGGAAATATCCGATTATGGCTAGAATTGCCAAAGACATCATAGCCATTCCGGTATCTACCGTAGCTTCTGAGTCCGCTTTCAGTACTGGAGGTAGATTTTTGAGTCCACATCGTAGGAGATTGCATCCGGACACATTGGAAGCATTAATGTGTGCGCAAAATTGGATATGGGCTCCACTTCGAGGTATGAAAGTAGTAATAAATTTGATTATATTATGTATATTATTTGTAATCTATAATTTAATCTTTAATTTTTCACTTGATTTATTCTATTAGGTGGCGTTCCGGAAGAAGAAATATGTCATAAACAAGATGAAGAAGAGCCATCAACATCTTGATTTTATTTCTTATATTTGTATTTATAATTTTTTTTGTTACTTTTGGGATGTAAATTATGGATAAATTTTAACTTTTAATGTTATTTTTTGTTTAATTTTGAGTGTGGTATTTTTTTTTTTTTTCAAAATTGATAAGAATGATTGTGGAATGAATTATGTGATGTGAAATTAGTTTAGTTTAATTTGTTTTAGAAGAAAAAATTGATATATTTTTTTTAAAACAAAACAGGTTAAAATTTTCGATCCATTGATTTTGTTGGTCTATAGAGAATTTATGAAAAATTTTGGAAAAAAATTTTTTGAAAAAAAATTCGGGTCGACCCGAATTTAATCGGGTCAATCCGGGTCACATTTGGATCCGACCCGGTCAACTCTCCGATCTGACCCGGTCAATGCGGGTCTGACGCGGGTCTGAACAGACCCGCAAAAAGTGCGGGTAGGATTTGGGCCAGACCCTCAAATTTATTTGAGGGTATGGGTAGGGTATGGACCCTCAAATAAAAATGAGGGTCCAATGCGGGTCTGGGCCTGGTGCGGGTCCAGACCCGCATTTTGCCAACCTTAAATGTATGATCTCTTGTAGAGATGGTTCCACATATATGAACCTATCTCAGGAGGATTTGTATATATGGGTGATGATCATGCTTTGAAGATCGCTATATAGGCACAATCAAGGCAAAGATTCATGATAGTACAGTTTGCACCATTCAGGAGGTATGACATGTGAAGGGCTTGAAGAAGAATTTATTATTTTTAGGACAATTGGATGATCTTGGATGTAAGACCTGTATAGAAATGGGGTCTTAAAAATTGTCGAAGGCGTGCTTGTTGTCATGAAAGAAGAAAAGATTAGTGTAAATATACAGATGTTTAAAGGAAAAACACTAATGGACATTGATGCATGTGTTGCAACCAACCATGAAAAAGAGTCAACAATGATGTGGCATCATAAATTAGGCCACATATCTTAATGAGGTTTGAAGATTCTCTTCGAATGCAAATTGCTTTTTGGGCTCAAAATGGTAAATCTACCTTTTTGTGAGCATTGTGTGACAAGTAAGCAACATAAATTAAAGTTCAACAATTCTACTGCTAGGAGCAAATGCATTCTAAGCTAATTTATTCTAATGTTTAGAAATCACCAAATATATCCCTAAGAGGAGCAAAATACTTTGTATTATTCATTGATGATTACTTTAGAAGAAGTTAGGTGTACCTTATCAAGAGAAAGTCAGATGTGTTTCTAGTGTTCAAGGCATCCAAAGCATGAGTAGAACTTAAATTCAAGAAAATAATCAAGTGTTTAAGGACAAATAATGGAAGAGAATATACAGACGGGGAGTTTCTTACTTTTTATAAGTAAGAAGGAATTGAAAGACAGTTCACAATCACGTACACTCCTCAACAAAATGGGATGGTAGAGCAGATGAATAGAACTCTTGCAAAAAGAATAAAAGCTATGTTGAAAACTGTAGGTTTACCAAAGTCATTTTGGGCAGAAGCAGCAAAAACTGCTAATTACATGATAAATCAATGTTTATCCACAGTAATTGAATTGAAAATACCAATGGAGGTATGGATCGGTGAACCCACTGATTATTGTACTTTACATTCTTTTAGATATCCTTTATGTATAATGTATAATGCCCAAGAAAGAACAAAGTTTGTATTAGAGAAATTTTTAAAATAAATTAAATTTGAAAACGAATATACACATTTATTCACCAAAGGTTGTGTCTATTAAATTTCAAAATGAAAAGACACATTGTTTGCAAAAGGTTGTGTCTATTAAATTAAATTTTCAAAAATGAAAAGACACATTGTTTTGCAAAAAGTTGTGTCTATTAGAAATTTATATATATGTGAATGCCACAATCAACAAAGTTCTCTGATAGATCTTCCATTCTTTTCTTCTAAAATATTTTTTGTTTTTCACAAATAAAATAAGCAATATTCTACTTTCTGCAGAAGTAGAAAATTGTTACCAATAGACTTGTTATCATTCGAAGGTGTTCTGGTTTGTCTTCGCTAGTGCACATCGCAGACAAACAAAAGGTTTCATTGTATCCTAGAGGCGTATTTGTAACTTGGTGCATCACAGAATTGGTGGAGGCAAATAATGTCTTAAGGAAAGCGATTTTGTTACGCGCCTTGAAGCCGTTTATTTGCAATTTTTGCTACTTTCTTTATGCTATTTTGTGTAGATTTTTCTGGGCTGCTCTTAGGCTGTTTTCAAACGATATTATCAACAATCTTAAGATGTTATTATTCAATAATGGCACCAGTAGCATCGCTGCATGATTTTGCTATGGATTTTGTCAAATTGGAGAGGTTTGATGGCAGAAATTTCAGGCGTTGGCAAAAGAAATTGCATTTTCTTTTGACAACTCTCAAAGTTGTCTATGTGCTCACAACACCAAAGCTACTGGAGCATGAAAATGAGACTTTGGCAGAAACTCGAACTTAACAAAAATGGGAATAAGATGACTACATATGTAAGGGACACATTTGCAATGCCATGTCCAATGAACTTTTTGATCAATACCACAACAAATCAACAACCAAAGAAATATGAGATCTCTTGGAGGCTAAGTATATGACAGAGGATGCCACAAGGAAGAAATTTTGACCTCTAAATATTTTCAATACAAAATGGTTGATGGTAGGCCAATTCTTGAGCAGTTTCATGAAATAATGCATATTTTCAATCAATTCCAACAACACAAAATGCATATGGATGAGTCAATTGTTCAGTTTCTTCTATTGTTGATAAACTTCCTCCATCTTGGAAAGACTACAAAAATAGTCTTAAACACAAAAAGGAAGACATCTCTCTTGAGGAATTGGGCAAGCATCTTCATATTGAAGAAGAGAATAGACATACTAGTCATGATGAGCAACACATTGTGTCTTCCAAAATAAATATGGTGGAAGAAAATGAGTCTAAACAGCTTCAACACCCAAAAGGCAACAAGAAGAGAAAAGTTGCAACAACGGTGAACTCAAATGGAAAGAAAAAAAAAATTTCTTGTCACCATTGTGGTAAACTGGACCATTTCAAGAAAGATTGTTGATTTCTTAAGAAACAAAAAGAAGGTTCAACATCAAATTTTGTGGCCATAATATCCGAGATTAATGTTCTCGAAGATGACTTTGCTTGGTGGATTGATTCGGGTGAAACCAAACATGTGTGCAAAGATCGTAGCTATTTCACATCTTATGAATCAATTGAAGATGGAAGTGTCTTGTACATGGGAAATTCTTCTACTGCAACAATAAAAGGAAAAGGCAAAGTGCAACTTGAATTCACTTCTGGAAAAGTTTTTACTTTAACTGATGTTTATCATGTATCAGAAGTTAAAAAAAATCTTGTATCTGGGAGTCTTCTTAATAAGTTTGGCTTCAAACTTGTATTTGAGTCAAACAAGTTTGTATTATCTAAGGGTGGAATTTTTGTTGGAAAGGGTTATATGTATGAGGGTATGTTTAAACTCAATATCAATAAAATGAATGTTTCTTCTGTTTATATTATTGATTCATTATCTTTATGGTATAATCATTTAGGACATGTTCATATTAAACGGTTGCATGATATGGCTAATATGGAATTAATTCCTAGATATAATTATGATATGCATGAAAAATGTAAAGTATGTGCTCAAACAAAAATTACAAAAACTCTCTTTCCTAAAATTGAAAGAACATCATCTTTATTACAATTAATTCATAATGATATATGTGATATGCATAGTAATCCTACTAGAGATGGGAAAAAGTATTTTGTAACATTTATTGATGATTATTCAAAATATTGTTATGTTTATTTGTTACATTCAAAAGATAAAGTATTAAATAAATTTAAAATTTATAAGGCTGAAGTAGAAAATACATGTAATACAAAGATTAAAATTCTTAGAAGTGACGAAGGTAGTGAATATCGATTCCCTGAATTTTGTGAATCTATTGGTATTATACATGAAACATCTACAACATACACACCACAACAAAATGGGGTAGCAGAAAGGAAAAATATGACACTTATAGAAATTGTGAATTCAATGCTTTCTAATTCAGGTTTAAGTAAAGGTTTTTGGGGTGAAGCATTATTAACTACATGTTATATATTAAATAGAGTACCTAGTAAGAATATTAAGACTACTTTATATGAACTTTGGAAGAAAAGGAAACCTAATTTATCTTATCTTAGAGTTTGGGGATGTAGAGCCATAGTTAGATTACCAGAACCTAAGATAACAAAAAACTAGGTGAGAAAGTCGTAGAATGCATTTTTTTAGGTTATGCAGAACATAGTAAATCATATAGGTTCTTGGTAACTGAACCTAATAATTCTATTGAGATTAATACTATTATAGAATCTAGAGATGCCATATTTTATGAATCTAGATTTTCTGCAATTCCTAAAATTGTGAATTCTGATGCATCTATAGAAAAAGTGGCAATACTAAAAAGAATTATCACAGAGGATCCTCCCGAAATACGGAGAAGTAAAAGGGTAAGGAAAGACAAATCCTTTGGCCCTGACTTCATTGTGTATCTAGTTGAAGGTACTAGAGATACAGATGTGAGACAGACAATAGTCTCACCGATTATTGAATCGGATCCCCTCACTTTTGAGGAAGCAATGAAGTCACACGATGTTGCTTTTTGGAAATAAGCAATTAATGATGAAATGGAGTCTATATTGGAAAATAAGACTTGGAAATTGGTTGATCTACCACCTGGATCAAAACCAATAGGTTGCAAATGGATTTTCAAAAGGAAGATGAATTTTGATGGAACCATTGATACATATGCACCAGTTGCAAGAATTGCTACTATAAGAACATTGATAGCATTAGCATCAATTTATCGCCTTGAAATCCATCAAATGAATGTAAAAACAGCTTTTCTTAATGGAGAGCTAGATGAGGAAATTTACATAGAGCAACCTGAAGGTTTTATAGTACCGGGACAAGAACATAAAGTTTGTAAACTTGTCAAATCGTTATATGGTCTTAAACAAGCTCCAAAGCAATGACATGAAAAGTTTGATAAAGTCATTGTTGCAAATGGTTTTCAAATTCATGAATCTGATAAATGTGTTTATAGTAGATTCAAGGGAAACAAAGGTGTGATTATATGTCTTTATATGGATGATATGTTAATTTTTGGAACAGATAATGAAAATATCGAATTGACAAAAACATTACTATCATCCAATTTTGATATGAAAGACATGGGGCTTGCTGATGTGATTTTGGGTATTAAAATTTTAAAAAGAGAAAATGGTTTGATATTGACCCAATCACACTATATTGAAAAATATTGAAAAAGTTCAATCATTTTGATTGCAAGCCAATATCCACACCATTTGATTCAAGCATAAAACTATACCCAAACACAGGAAGAGCAATATCTCAATTAGAGTATGCTCGTGTTATAGGGTGTCTTATGTACGCAATGACTTGTACAAGACCTGATATAACATTTGCTATAGGAAGGTTTAGTAGGTATATTAGTAATCCAAGTCAATTACATTAGCAAGGTGTGTATAGAATTTTAAAATATCTAAAGCACACTATGAATTATGGTATACATTATTTTGGCTATCTTTTAGTTTTAGGATGATTTACTGATGCTAGTTGGATTACTGATCGAATTGATCATGCATCCACAAGTGGGTGGATTTTTATGCTTGGTGGAGGAGCTATTTCTTGGAGTTCCAAGAAACAAACTTGTATAGCAGATTCCACCATGGCTGCTGAATTTATTGCATTAGCATCATGTAGTAAAAAGGCAGAATGGTTGAGGAATTTATTGATAGAAATTCCTTTGTGGCCGAAACCAATGTCACCTTTATCAATTCATTGTGATAGTGAGGCAACATTATCTAGAGCATATAGCCAAATATACAATGGCAAGTCTAGGCATATTGGCCTAAGACATAGTTATGTGAGACAATTACTCACGGATGGTGTAATAACCATCGATTTTGTAAAATCATGCCAAAATTTGGCAGACCCTTTAACAAAAGGCCTTGCAAGGGATTTAATTTATAAAACATCAAGGGGAATAGGACTGAAGCCAACTTAAAAAATCATCAATGATGGAACCTCAACTCAACACTTGAAACATCAAGATCTTGGGTTCAATGAGTAAAGTACATCATATGTAGTGATTGCAAGCACTATAATATTTATGATGTCCCAAAGGTGAAAGTGCTTGATGTCTGTATGTTATGAGAAGTATAAGCTAATAAGCTTTTGATAGAGTTATAATAGTTTTATGTTGGAAAGTTTTACAGAGGCATTCTTGATAACATCTACCTGTGTGAGTATCAAAGATGGTGTCGTCTTCAATGTAACTTGGCTAGTTACTAAAATACTTATGAAATAGGATATGAGACACAGGGCCAATCCACGTGTCAGTATTATGAACACCTTAGAAAATTAAAATCTATGTGTGAGATGTGCCCGGTTAGTCAAATAAGGTTACTGGTTCAAAACTTGTCTACCATGTCACCTTAATTAACTTTGATGCATTTTCACTAAATGGAAGTTCAAGTCGAGAGACTATTAAGAAATATTTTGTAATGAATGTAAATAATTATTTAGTTGACTTGCCTTAATTAACATAAATCAAATCCCTCCATTATAGATGGATCGCAGATTAATAGCCTTAGAAAAAGATTTGATTGATTCTTGTACATGTGTATATATTGTGTATATGATTTCATTGAGTAATATGAAGATTCATTTTCACCAAGATTCTTCTATTTTTAACATGGTATCAGAGCAATTTCTGGGTTACTAATCATCATACAATTTTCCCACCAATACAATGGCAAGTATAAACCAGACATCACCTTCACAAATGCAACTTTCCAATCATCCAAACACCAACTCTACTATGAATCCTTCAAACCCTTACTTTGTTCATCACTCAGACCAACCTGGACACATCCTTGTTCCAACAAAATTGAATGGAGCTAACTATCCTTCATGGAGCAAAGCCATGATTCATGCACTCACAGCCAAAAACAAAATTGGATTTATCAATGGATCAATCCAACCATCATCTGAAGAAGAGCAGCCAGCAGAATATGCTCTATGGAATCAATGTAATAGCATGATTTTGTCGTGGCTCACTCACTCGGTTGAGTCAGATCTCGCTAAAGGGGTGGTTCATGCAAAGACCGCTCAACAAGTTTGGGAAGACTTCAAAGATCAGTTTTCACAGAGAAACGCACCAGCAATCTATCAGATTCAAAAATCCTTAGCATCCCTTTCACAAAGCACAATGACAGTTTCATCATATTTCACAAAAATCAAAGGCCTTTGGGATGAATTAGAGACATATCAGTCAATTCCCAACTGCAATCAGATGAAGTCACACTACGATCAGAGAGAAGAAGATCGATTGATGCAGTTTCTCATGGGACTCAATGACACTTACAACGTCGTCCGTACCAATATTCTTATGATGTCGCCATTGCCTAATGTCCGTCAAGCTTACTCTCTTGTGATCCAAGAAGAAACACAGCGGCAAATGACAACGGAATCGATAGAAAATTTCTCCATTGCTGCTGCAGTACACGGAAAAACAAACAACTCATCGAACAATCACAAAGATAAGTACTGTGATCATTGCAATAGAGCAAGTCATACAATTGAAAATTGTCGAACTTTAAAATTTCATTGTAAATATTGTGATAAGAAAGGTCATACTGAGGATAGATGCAAGTACAAAAATGGGACATGAGTTCTTAACAATGCAGGAGGTCAAAACAATCGTCAAAATCAAAAACAACAACATGGACCTTGAGGAAACGGACGCAGTATTCTTCCTATTGCTAACGCAATGGATTCTTCACAATTTGCACAAGAAGAGTATATGCAAGACACAAGTACATCTGCTCATTCTTCCAAACCAGCACATAATCTTAATGCGGAACAAATTCAACAAATTGCTCATGCCATATCCATGATGAATCAAAATCATGCTTCGGGTAACAACAATGCCTATGCAAATGCTGCAGGTCTGTTTACTTTTCTCAATACTTCAATCAATTCTGTATTCACAAAGCCATGGATTTTGGATAGCGGAGCTACAGATCACATAATCTCTGACCATACTCTTTTTACTGAAACAAAACCCTCATCAATACCCACTGTCAACCTACCCACCGGGTCTTCCGCATCAATCACAACTACAGGAACAGTACCATTCAATCCAGACATAACCTTAGACAATGTCCTATGTGTCCCCTCCTTTCATTTAAACTTGATGTCTGTGAGTAAACTTACCTCTGCACTAAACTGTTGTGTAATCTTATTTCCAAATTTTTGTGTCTTGTAGGACTTGACTACGGGGAAGATGATTGGCTCGGGTAAACAGTATTGTGGTCTTTATTACATGTCACCATTGCAAAGGACACCAACCTCTCATCAAGTTTCTCAGTCGTCAAACCTATGGCACATGCGACTTGGACACCCATCACCAGCTCGTCTGAAATTGGTTTCTCCATTATTATCCTCTAATAACATCTCTTTTGATAAGAATTGTACTGTTTGCCCCATGGCTAAACAAACAAGACTTCCATTTCCTTTAAGTTCAATATCAACTCATGCTTCATTCGATTTATTACATTGTGATATTTGGGGTCCGCATAAAATTCCCACACATTCAGGAGCACGTTTTTTTCTCACCATTGTTGATGATTTCACAAGATGCACATGGACATTTCTTATGCAACATAAATCTGAAACACCAACCATTTTGAAATCCTTCATTAATTTTGCATATACACAATTTCAGGCCTCTGTTAAAGTTGTTAGAGTTGACAATGGATCTGAGTTTTCATCCATGAGAAATTTTTTTCAATGTCATGGGATTGAATATCAACGCACGTGTACTTACACCCCACAACAAAATGGGGTTGTGGAACGAAAACATCGTCATATCCTTATTGTTGCACGTGCATTGCTTCTTCAATCTCATTTGCCACTCATTTTTTGGGGAGAATGTGTTCAAACTGCTGTATACTTAATCAATAGATTACCATCACCATTATTATCAAATAAATCTCCTTTTGAGCTACTATACAATCGCCCACCATCACTTGATCACTTGAAGGTTTTTGGTTGTCTATGTTATGCAACTGTTGTTCATCCAACTCAGAAATTTGATCCCCGTGCAAAACGTTGCTTATTTATGGGATACCCCATTGGTCAAAAGGGATACAAACTTTATGACATGGACACTGGAAAGTTCTTTGTTAGTCGTGATGTCAAATTTCATGAAAATATTTTTCCCTCATCCGATATTCAAGCTTCATCCAATCAAGAGCCTGTTTTACCCAATCTCTCCTTTGACATTATAGACAATGTTACCTCTTCTGAAACACAACAAACCAAGCCATCTGAGCAAGCAACACATGCTCACAACACACCCAAGTTATCTCCTATAACAACATCAACCGAACCCACTCCATTACCACCTCAAACCGAACAAAATACTACACTTACAACAGCACCAAATCTTCAAACAACCACCGATCTTCAACTAAGACACTCCACTCGTCCTAGACAGTCTCCAGCATGGCATAAAGACTACGTGCTGTCATCTCAAGTCAATCATTCTGCCTCAGGTTCAAGTCCAAAAGTAAGTACTCGATATCCACTCTCAAATTTTCTTTCATATTCCCGCATTAGTCCAAAGCATCGTATATTTCTAGCTAACATTACAAGAAACACAGAGCCTAAGACTTACGATCAAGCTATTTTTGATCCACATTGGCAAGAGGCCATGAATACAGAATTAAATGCGTTGCAGCAAAACAACACATGGACATTAGTTCCTCTTCCTAATGGACAAAAACCAATCGGTTGCAAATGAGTTTACAAAATCAAGTACAAATCCGATGGGACCATTGAACGCTACAAAGCTCGTCTCGTTGCTAAAGGATATAATCAAGTTGAGGGCATTGATTATCAAGAAACATTTTCTCCCACAGCCAAAATAACTACACTTCGTTGCATTCTTACCATTGCCGCTGCCAAAAATTGGTTCACACACCAATTAGATGTCCAGAATGCTTTTCTTCATGGGGACCTAGATGAAATAGTATATATGGAACCTCCACCAGGTCTACGACGACAAAGGGAGAATGTTGTGTGTCGTCTTAACAAGTCACTTTATGGGCTCAAGCAGGCATCAAGAAACTGGTTCTCTACTTTTTCAAATACCATTCAAAAGGCAGGTTATCAACAGTCAAAGGCTGATTATTCACTTTTCACAAAGGCTCGAGGTACTTCATTTACTGCAGTTCTTATCTATGTCGATGACATTCTTTTAACAGGTAATGACCTTCAAGAAATTGATCAGCTCAAAGCATTTCTTCTCAAGCACTTTCGTATCAAAGATCTAGGAGATTTGAAATATTTCTTGGGAATTGAATTTTCACGCTCCAAGAAAGGTATCTTTATGTCTCAGAGAAAATATGCTTTGGATATTTTACAAGATTCCGGACTCATGGGTGCTCGTCCAGAAAAATTTCCAATGGAACAAAATTTAAGACTTACTCCCATAGATGGAGCATTGTTGAATGACCCTACCAAGTATAGAAGATTGATTGGAAGGCTACTTTATCTCACTGTCACGAGGCCAGATATAGTATATTCAGTTCGGGTATTGAGCCAATTCATGCAAGAACCTCGAAAGCCTCATTGGGATGTAGCCTTACGAATTCTCAAGTATGTGAAAGGCACTCCTGGACAAGGTCTATTGCTATCCTCTACTAATGATCTCACATTAAAAGCCTTTTGTGATTCAGATTGGGCAGGTTGTCATGCCACAAGACGGTCGGTTACAGGATATTGCATCTTTCTTGGGAATTCACTTATTTCATGGAAATCTAAGAAACAAAACAATGTTTCTAGATCATCTGCAGAAGCTGAATATCGAGTTATGGCAAATACATGCTTGGAGCTAACTTGGTTACGCTACATCTTGCATGATTTAAGAGTTTCACAAATGGCTCCCATATCACTATTTTTGTGACAATCAAGCTGCGTTACACATCACAGCTAATCCTGTCTTCCATGAGCGTACAAAACATATTGAAATAGATTGTCACATAGTGCGAGAAAAGTTACAAGCTAAAATGATTAAACCTTCCTACATACCCACACGATTTCAATTGGCAGATATTTTCACGAAGGCCTTGGGGAAGGATCAATTTGTGACTTTACGAAACAAGTTGGGACTTCATGATATTCACTCTCCAACTTGACGGGGAGTATTAAGAAATATTTTGTAATGAATGTAAATAATTATTTAGTTGACTTGCCTTAATTAACATAAATCAAATCCCTCCATTATAGATGGATCGCAGATTAATAGCCTTAGAAAAAGATTTGATTGATTCTTGTACATGTGTATATATTGTGTATATGATTTCATTGAGTAATATGAAGAATTCATTTTCACCAAGATTCTTCTATTTTTAACAGAGACACTTTCAATTATGCATATTGTTTTCAAGTCTATGAAAAAATATATATTTTTTTTCAAATAAATTTATTTTGAAAATGGTGGAGGATTGTTAGAGAAATTTTTAAAATAAATTAAATTTGAAAACGAATAGACATATTTATTCACCAAAGGTTGTGTCTATTAAATTTCAAAATGAAAAGACACATTGTTTGCAAAAGGTTGTGTCTATTAAATTAAATTTTCAAAAATGAAAAAGACACATTGTTTTGCAAAAAGTTGTGTCTATTAAAAATCTATATATATGTGAATGCTACAATCAACAAAGTTCTCTGATAGATCTTCCATTCTTTTCTTCTAAAATATTCTTTGTTTTTCACAAATAAAATAAGCAGTATTCTACTTTCTACAGAAGTAGAAAATTGTTACCAATAGACTTGTTATCATTTGAAGGTGTTCTGGTTTGTCTTCGCTAATGTACATCGCAGACAAACATAAGGTTTCATTGTATCCTAGAGGCGTATTCGCAACTTGGTGCATCAAAGAATTGGTGGAGGCAAATAATGTCTTAAGGAAAGCAATTTTGTTACGTGCCTTGAAGCCGTTTATTTGCAATTTTTGCTACTTTCTTTGTGCTATTTTGTGCAGATTTTTTTGGGCTGCTCTTAGGCTGTTTTCAAACGATATTATCAACAGTTTGATCCAAAATCAAGAAAATGTACGTTATTAGGGTATGCTGATGGAGGAAATATATCGCTTGTGAGATCCCACTGCTCATAAGATTATCATCGACAAGGAAGTTATCTCTGTAGAAGATTAATTTCAAAGAAATAGAGATGATATTACTTTAAAAAAAAAGAAGTCAAAGACTACAATTGTACGAGTAGAAAATAATTCCAAATATGAAAATTTAGATTCTTTTGAAGAAAAACCAGAGCATGAAGTACAAGTACTAGTTAAGACTAAAGTTCTAGAAATTCGATGGTCAACTCAAGAGAGGAGACCACTATATGGCACTCGAAGTTACGAAGAGTAATGTTGCATACTATTTTCTAACAGATGATGGAGAGCCTTCAACTATTTCAACTTTCATAAAGTTATAAGCAGCCCAAATGTACCTTTATGGATAACAACAATGCAAGAGGAAATTGAAGCTCTACACAAAAACAAGACATAAGAACTTGTACCTTTACCACGAAGTTGGAAAGCCATTAAAAACAGGTCGGTCTTTAAAATCAAATGGGATGGCAATGACCAAGTGGAGCAGTATTGTGCAAGATTGATGGTGAAAGGATATATTCAAAAAGAAGGAATTGACTTCAATGAGATATTTTTCTTAGTGGTTCAACTTACAACAATAAGGGTGGTCTTGACAATGTGTGCTATATTTGATCTACACTTAGAATAGTTAGATGTGAAAATTGCATTTCTTCATGGAGAATTTGAAGAAGAAATCTATATGCTCCAACTAGAAGGTTTTGTCGAAAAGACAAAGAGAACTTAGTTTGCAGGTTAAAGAAATCTTTATATCGTTTAAAACAGACGTCGAAGTGTTGGTACAAGAGATTTGATTCCTTCATTATAAGGTGTAAATATAATAAACTTATTTCGAACCATTATACATACTACAAGAGGTTTAAAGATAGTGATGATTTCATTATCTTACTATTATATGTGGATGACATGTTGGTAGCAGACCCTAATAAAGATTGAGTCCAAGAATTAGAGGCATAGTTGGCTAGGGAGTTAGATATGAAGGATTTGGGACTAGTAAACAAGATGCTAGGGATGTAAATTGATAGAGACAAAAAAGACCAAAATATTTGGCTCACTTAGAAAAATTACTTAAAAAAGATTTTATGTCATTTTAACATGTAAGATTGTAAATCAATTTCTACCTCTCTTCATGTGAATTACAAATTATCCTCAGATATAAGCCCTAACAATGAAGCGAAAAGGATGGAAATGTCTCGAGTATTTTATACATCAGCAGTGGAAATTTTAATATTCACCATGATATGTAAAAGATTGTACATTGTACAAGTAATGGAAGTGGTTAGTCGATATATGATGAATTCTGGTAGAGAGCATTGGAATACTGTGAAGAGGATTCTGAGATACATCAAATAATCCTCAGCTGTTGCATTATGCTATGGAGTGTCAAAGCTCATAGTCAAAGCCTATCTGGATTCAGATTTTGTAAGAGATCTCAATAAAAGAAAATCCACTACAGGCTATATGTTTACAACTGTAGGAGGAGCTGTGAGCTAGGTATCTAAATTACTAACAGTTGTGACTTTATTTACAATAGAATTAGAATATATGATAGCTACACAAGCTTGTAAGAAAGCAATTTGGATTTAAAGGTTATTGAAAGAGCGTAGGCACAAATAATAGAAAATGTTTTTGTTTTGTGATAGTCAAAACGCCTTGCATATTATAAGAAATCCAACCTTTCATTCTTGAACAAACCATATAAGAGCTAAATATTATTTCATTCGTGAAGTAGTGAAAAATGGTAGTGTAGACATATAAAAGATACACACCAAGGAGAACCTACTAGATACAATGACAAAACCTATCATTATTGATAAATTCATTTGCTGTAAATTTTCATATATTCTTGCAGAAACGTAAGTACTACGAGGTTGATCAAATATTAGAACGATAAATCAGATGATTTAAAATGACTTCAAGTGAGAGAATATTAAAACTGAATCCATTGGCTTAAATTAATGGAGGCTCATGTAGAGGTGTATGTATCTATTTATCTTAGTGGAGCAAATAATGTGATATGGTGGTAATCACCAATTTTGTATTTAAAATTAAAAGGAAGCAAATTGCATCTCCACATTTTTTTCTTATAAATAGGCAATTGTAATTCACCTCTCATCATGTCATTTCCAAACTCTCAAGTTCATTTAAGAAATTCTTCTCCTAAATTCTAGAAGAAGGTTGTATTATTGTTATTGATCTAATAAAATTCTTCTAGTCTTGGTCCATGAATGTTTCCCTCACATTGAGGATTTTACTATGGAAATCTCATATCCATTATTTTTATTGTATTACTTTAATTTTCTTTCAATATTATTCTATATTTCAGGTTTACGCTAGATTAGAATAGTATTAGATCATCATAACATCTTCTAAAATCTATTGAAGAGTCACATATTTTTGTGATCGTTTTCTGAAAAGGGTATGCATCTTCTAGAAGGTGCCTCGAAGAACTTGTAAAGATTCTTGAATGCAAGAACATGTATGAATAGATTGCAATACCAGTTTTCTTTGAGGTAGATTGATTTGGTGTGAGGAACCAATGGGAGTTTTGTAAAAGCCTTACCGAGCATGAAGAATGTTTTATGGAGAGTTTGGACAAAGTGCAGATGTGGAAGGATGCTTTGAAAGAAGCTGCAAATCTATCTAGATTAGACTCACATGTCATCAGGAAGTGTTTTAGTTTTACTTTTGACATTTTTTTCATGAAAATGAAGCTCAATTTTTTATTTTCATTATGTTTCTCATTATTATTTTTTAATTGTTCTTTTTCTTTTATGATTGAATATAATTTGATGTTGTTGTTTTTACTATTTTGTTAGGCTTGAGTCTATGCTTATAGAGAACACAGTCCAAGAAGTTTTGAAGAGACTGAATGATATATACTCAAATGACAACAATAGTTTGATAGGGATTGATTCAAGGATTAATGAAATTGAATCATTGTTACGAATTGGGTTAACCTCTATTTGTAGTATAGGAATTTGGGGTGTTGGTGGTAGAGGTAAAATGATTCTTGCTGGTGTTATATTTGACAAAATCTCATGTCAATTTGAAGGTTCTTGCTTTATTCATGATGTTAGGGAAGAATTAGAACGAAATGGTGAACTAAACTGTTTGCAAAAAGAACTTCATTCGGAATATTAGGGGATGAAAATGTAAATTTGAGTATTTCTTTTGAAGGATGCACTTTCACAAAGAAAAAGTTTGGCTGTAAGAAGCTTCTTTTTGTTTTTGATGGTGTGACTGATTTTAGATAAATATAGTATTTGATTGGAGGTTTTAATTTTCTTGGTTCTAGAAGTAAAATTATTATGACAACAAAAGATAAACAAGTGCTTAAAAATTATAGGGTGGATCAAATATATGAGGTTAAGAAATTACCTATAGATGATGCTTTTAAACTATTTTGTCAATATGCCTTTAGACAAAATCGACCCATATTGGAGCATGAGAAGTTGTCACCCAAGGTAATTAGCTATCTCGGAGGCATTCCATTAGCTCTTAGAGTTTTGGGTTTCTCTCCACTTGACAAGGGCAAGGAGGTTTGGGAAAGTGCCATTAAGAAACTAGAAAAAATTCTTGATGAGAATATTTATGAAGTATTGAAGATAAATATAATGGATTAAATGATAACCAACAAAAAATATTTTAAATATTGAATGTTTTCTTAAAGGTGAAGACATTGATCTTGTAAGACAGTTTTTAAATACTTGTGGATTCTTCACGGATGTTGAAATAAGTGGTCTTGTTGATACATCTTTGATAATTATGTCAAGTTGCAACACGATAACCATGCATGATTTATTACAAGCCATGGTAGGGAAATTGTCCGCCAACAGTCCATGGAAGATCTTGGTCAAATGACTTGATTATGGCATCATGAGGATATTTATCATGGGCTTACAAAAAATATAGTGAGATTTAGTAAAACATTAACTCGAAGAGAATCATTTCCATTAACCTCTTCTTTGTCTGAGATATGAATATTGTGCATTTTTAATTTTACGTGTATCTACATAAGACTGCTATAATGTGTTTGATATGGACTTATCCCTTCTTGATTATAGATTAGGTTTCCAAAGCAATTCAGGGCATCTCTTTCGATATGTCTAAAAATCCTTGTGCTTTTGCTAACATGCGGAATATGAGATTTTTGGATTTCTATTGGTCAGATATCAATCTGTTGGAGAATAAGGTACACATTTCAGAAGGCCTTGCTTTTGTATTCAACGAACTAAGGTATCTTCATTGGTATGGTCGTCCATCCATATCGTTACCATCAAATTTTGTCCTGAGCGCTTTGTCATACTTAGAATGCCCGATAGGAATATTAAACAACTCTGGAATGGTGTTTTGGTAATGTATATTTGGATTATATATATATCTCAATTATGTAATATTTTGTAGATACTGGAGAGGTTAATTTATATTAATTTTCTCTTCCTTTTTGTTTACAGCAACTTGTTAATTTAAAAGAAATTGATCTCAATGGATCCGATCATCTGATAAGCTGCCCAGACCTCTCGAGGGCTCGAAATTTTGAGAAAATAATTCTCCGTTAATGCACAAGTTTGTTAGAAATTTCGCCATCACTGTAAGCTTACCTCATTGGATCTACATTTCTGCGAAAGCCTTAGGGGTCTTCAGATTGCTTTTCTGGTTTGAAATCTCTTGAAAAATTGGACCTGAGTTGTTGCACAAGTCTCAAGATGTTGCCTGAGATGCCTTCTAATATTAAAAGCTTAGCTTTAAGTGAAACTACCATTGAAGAAGTTTCCCCTGCCATTGATAATCTATCCAAACTAGTTTACCTGAATCTCGGGCTAAAGAGTCTTCCAAGCAGCATTTGTAAGCTGAAATCTCTTGAATATCTTGGTCTCTCTGGTTGCTCAAAAATTGACACGTTGCCTGACGACATAGGAAGTTTGGAATCTCTGGAGGAGCTTGAAGTTGATGGAACTGCAATAAGAGAAGTACCATTGTCTATTGTAGGTTTGAGCAATCTTGAAATTTTATCTTTCAAAAGATGCATGTAAGCTTCTGGATTTGATGAATTTGTTCTTACTTGCTTCATTAGGCTTGTGCAGCCTAAAGAATCTAGAACTAACTGATTCTGGTATCACGGTGATACCTGATAGTCTCAGTCACTTGTCACAGCTATGGAGAATATATTTAGGCAAAATCAATTTTGAAAGCATACCAGCAACCATCATAAACCTTTTTAACTAGGAATACCTTGATATTAGCTTTTTCCAGAGGCTCCTATTTTTACTAGAGCTTCCATCTATATCTATAAATGCATTCAATTGCTTTTCGTTGGCAGCAGGACCGTTTTTGTCCGTTCCATACACGATTACACAGGCTAGCAGATTTCATGCTAGCTTCGTGAATTGTTTTAACCTGTATCAGAATGGACTCAATGACATTGTAGAAGATGTTGTACAGAAACTTCTATCTCTACCAACTTCATGGGCAAAGCAACCTAATTTAAAGGTCAGTCTGTTTCCTAACACAGTATCGGTCCTTCCCATTTAGTTATAGTGTTAATGTTTTTGCCTTTTCTTTTTGAAAAACGAATTGATATTATGGTACGGCATATTGCACGTACACCAGCAGCTAGTACATTTTCCTGGAAGTGAGGTTCCAGAGTGGTTTAACATTCAAAGTATAGGATCTTTGATAACGAAGGAACTGCCTCCAGGTCGGAACAATAGTAACTTTGTAGGTTTTGCTCTGTGTGCCGTTATGGAAATTCAACTTCCTCGAATCGTGTGGCATTCATACGTTCGTTTTTAATGTAAACCCAAGTCCAAAGATGGACAACGGCTTACTTTTTATGGCAGTTTGGTGGGTGATCAGCCCATTTATAGTTCTCAATTAATTGAGTCAGATCATTTGTACATCGGATGTGATCATCTTATGCACCCTAGAGGTACTGGTTACTTATGTTACAATAATGTCACTTTCCAATTCTACACTACTGGACAACTCGTAAACTATTGCAAGATGAAAAGCTGTGGAGTCCATTCAATGTATGCTCAAGATCTTGGAAAATCTAATGGAAATTTCAATTTTGGTGAGAGTGAAGATGAACCACATCTTATGCGATTGAAATCAGTTGAACTCCTTCGAGGGAGAAACAGATATTTGATGAAGGTAAATAAAATGCTTCTACACATATAAGCAATATTCGCAATCTACACCAAATTAAAGTCTTTCTTGTTTGATCTCATTTTGCTTGATTTAACTTGTTTCCTTCAAGAAATCAAAATTTGTACCATGTTTTATTATGTCAATATTACAATGAAAATGTGCAGCCACTAAGTTATTTTTTCATACTGAATTCATTGATTATCATTGTGCTTTGATCAGGAGCAGAACGCGTGGCAGGCTACTTCACTATAGCAGGTATTTTTTCGTATTTATCAAGGTCAACTCGTAGGTGCTTCACTATGGCTTCAGCATTAAGAACATTTCCATATGGATTTGATGGTTGCTGTCTTGGCTATAGATTTGCCTAGCCTGGAAGCATAAAAACAGTAATGTTTGTAACTCATGATTCAATTTGAAAGAAGAGAGCGAAAAATTGAAATTCTACTCCTTGTTAAGGTAATGTGGTTGCAAATTGTTAGATATTGAAACTTTTCCTAGGTACTTTGCAGCTATGGTTGTTAGAATGTAGCTACTTTTGCTTGAAGTAATCATGTTCAGTTGGTTTGCAATGTTTAGTTTGAGGCTTGTTACAATGTAATGTATTAGTTTTACTTTAGTTGGTAATGTATGGTGTAAAGTATGGTTGTTTCTAGATTTTCAGGATTTGTCCACCTAATGACAATGTCAAGGACAAATCATTTTGTGACAGTGTATGGTTGTGATTGACTCATGTATTTGTATATAAAGCTCAATGAAAAATCAGAAGTGTGTGTGCAGCAATTGAGTGCTTATGTTATGCTTTTTCTTTCTTCATCCGAATGCATGTTACCATGGTTGTGTTGATGTCAAATGAATTGAATTGAGTCTGATTTCTTACAGTGGTATCATAGCATTGTTTTTGAGGGAGTGTGAGGATTAGTTGTAGGAAATATCGAGTGATTTGTGAGCTTAAACACTAGTAGTTGAGAGTCCAAACATAAATGAGTGATCAAATACAAACTGGAAGTAGTGCTGCCATTCTAGTTCCTCAATTTTCTGAAGAAAATTTCCAGATTTGGATAGTGAAAATGAGATCATATTTGAAGTCTCTTGGTCTGTGGGAGTATGTTGATCAAGACAAACAAATTTCACCACTTAGAGCTAATCCTACCATAGCTCAAATTAAGCAACATAAGGAGGAAAAATTGAAAAAAGATGAAGCCATTTCACGTTTACATTCAGCTTTGACAGATGTTGTTTTCACCACCATCATGCATCTAGAAAATGCAAAGGCAATATGGGATGAGCTGAAGGAAAGATATGAGGGTAGTGAAAGAGTAAGGAATGTCAAGATGTTAACTCTCAAAAGAGAGTTTGAGATGTTGAAAATGAAAGAGGGTGAGTCTGTTAAAGATTATACCTACAAGTTGTCTGAATTGGTGAATCAAATGAGGCTATATGGAGAGGTAGTGGAAGACTACAAGGTTGTGGAGAAGATGTTGATCAGCTTGCCTGAAAAATTTGAAGCTAAAGTTGCAGCCATTCAGGAGTCATGTGACTTAAAAAAGTTGACAATCTCAGAAATGGTAAGCAAGCTCCAAACATAAAAACAGAAGATCTCAATGAGGACTGATGAAGTGATTGAGAGAGCCTTTTAAGCAAGGCAGAAATGGAAGCAATCTGGTCAAAAAGATCAAAGGAAGCAAAATGCTAACAAGAAAAGTGGTGATCAAAAGGGAAAAAGCAAGATAAATGGAGGCTTAACAGAATTTGCTGGAAAGAGCAAATTTCCACCTTGCTTAACTTGCAAAAGGACAAAGCATTTGTCAAGGGATTGCTGGTGTAAAGGCAAGCCACAAATTCAATGCAATCGTTGCAAGAAATGGGGTCATAGGGAGAAGTTTTATGGATCAAAACCAAACCAATTACAATAGCAACTTACACAGCAAGCAAACTTCATAGAGGACAAATAACAAGCTGAGGATCACTTGTTCATGGCAACACAAATGTGCTACTCAGCCTCTAAAAATGTTTGGTACATAGACATTGGATGTAGAAGTCATATGGCAAGGGATTCCTTAGACAAAGCTAAAAAGACAAAAATAAGGGTTGGTAATGGTGAGCTGGTGCAAGCAATTGCAGAATATACAATTTCCATTCAAACTAGTGAGGCTGTTAAACTAATTTTTGATGTCCTGTTGACTCCAGACCTAGACCAGAACGTTTTGAGTGTTGCTTAGCTATTAAATAAGGGTTATTAGCTCTTATTTAAGGACAACTACTGCATTATAATTGATTCATGTGGTGTTGAAATTGTTAATATGGAAATGCATGATAATACTTTTGCATTAAACTTGAATCAAGTAAAACACTTAGCACTAATGTCTAAGCATGATGATTCAATTTTATGGCATAGAAGATATGGTCATTTTAATGTAAATGCATTAAAATATTTACAAACAAATGACTTAGTTACTGACATGCCTAAAATAAGTTATTTTGAGGAGGTATGTGAGGCTTGTCAACTTGGAAAGATGCACAAGAAACCATTTTCTTCAAGTTCAGCAAAAAGAGCCTAAAACAAGCTTGAGCTTGTTCACACAGACTTGTGTGGTCTAATGAGTGTGCCTTCTTTAAATCAAAATGTATATTTCATCTTGTTTATTGATGATTTATCTAGGATGACTTGGGTTTATTTTTTATCAAGCAAGGCTCAAGCCTTTGGTGTGTTTAAAAGTTTTAAAGCTATGGTTGAAAATGAAAGTGGATGCAAATTGAAAATGCTTAGGTCAGACAATGGCAAGGAATTCATATCCAACAATTTGAATGTGTTTTGTGATGAAATGGGAATTAAACACTAGCTGACAATAAGTTACAGTCCTCAGTACAATGGGATCTTAGAAAGAAAGAATAGGACTATTATGAAGATGGCAAGGTGCCTCATTACTAAGAAGAAGTTACCAAAGAAATTTTGGGCTGAAGCAGTTTATATGTCAGTTTATCTCTTGAATAGATTACCAACAAAAACTGTTAAAAGGATGACTCCATTTGAAACTTGGTCTAGAGTGAAACCTATTGTCAAACACTTCAAGATCTTTGGCTCTATATGTTACACTTGTATTGCAAGTGCAAAGAGGAGCAAACTTGATGACAAAGCTGAAATGAGAATTTTTTGGGGTATGCTATGAACTCAAAGGGGTATAGAATGTACAACTTGCTATCAAAGAAAGTTGTAATTTGCTAGGATATTCAAGTGGATGAGGCAGCCTATTGGGATTTTGAGAACAACAAAATCAAAAGAAGTGCAAGGCCAGAAAATTCGGCTCATGATGTTGTAGCAATTGACACTCAAAATGAAGCTGAAATTGAAGAGGAAGAATTAATAGCAGAATCAAACTCTGCAATCATCATAACCAAATCTTTGGCTGAAATATATGAGAAATGCAAGTTTGTAGTGAGTGAGCCCTCTTGTTTTGAGGAAGATGGCTAAATGGAATGATGCAATAAGAGAAAAATTAGCCATGATCAACAAGAATAACACTTGGGAATTGGTTCCAAGACCTGAAGATAGAAAAACAATTAGTGTAAAGTGGGTTTATAAGACCAAATTGAACCCGGATGGCACCATTCACAAGTGTAAGGCTAGATTTGTGGTGAAAGGGTATTCTTAAATGGCAGGAGTGGACTATGGAGACACTTTTGCACCAGCTGCAAGGCATGAAACAATAAGGCTACTTATTGCCTTAGCAACTCAATTTGGATGGAATATTTTCCATTTTGATGTAAAGTCTGCCTTTTTGAATGGTCTCTTGGAAGATGAGATCTACATTGAGCAACCTATTGGCTTCTTAGTTGCAGGGCATGAGGACAAGGTTTACAAACTTCACAAAGCCTTGTATGGATTGAAACAAGCTCTAAGAGCCTAGTATAGCAAAATAGACAACTATTTTGTGAAAAATGGATTAAAGAGAAGCCAAAATGAAGCCACTCTTTATATGAAATCAAATGGAAATGGTAAGAAGCTTGTGGTGTCTTTATATGTTAATGACTTACTAGTGACTGGAGATGATTTACTTGAGATTGAAAGAATTAAGAAATGCATGCTGCAAGATTTTGAAATGACAGATTTAGGTGTGATGAAGTACTTCTTGGGGATGGAAGTGAATCAGTTTAAGGATGGAATCTTCCTCTCACAAAAGAAATATACAGGGGATTTATTAAGGAAATTCAAAATGGAGAGCTGCAATCCAATAGCAACTCCATTGGCAGTGAATGAAAAGCTCTTAAAGGCAGATGGTGATGAGAAAGCTGATGCAACTCAATACAGAAGTCTAGTTGATAGCCTACTTTATTTGACGGCCTCTAGACCTAATTTAATGTTTCCTACAAGTTTACTTTCTAGATTCATGCATTCACCAAGCTTGACTCATTTTAGTGTTGCAAATAGGGTGCTAAGGTACCTCAAAGGTACCATTGATTATGGAATTTGGTATAGTAGAAGTGAAGGAAAACTGGAAGGTTTTATGGACACTGACTGGGCTGGTTGTGTTGATTATTCCAAAAGCACAACCGGCTATGTTTTCTCTCTTAGAAGTGGTATGTTCTCATGGAATTCAAAGAAGCAAGAAGTGGTGGCTCAATCTTCAGCTTAAGCTGAATATATTAGCTGCCTCAAATCAAGCTATTTGGATTAGAAAGGTCTTGGAAGACCTTAAATGTGCTCAAGAAGAACCTATTGTCCTTTGGTGTGACAACAAGTCTACAATTTCCATGGCTAAAAATCTAGTTTAATATGGAAGAACTAAACATATAAAAGTCAAGTTTCATGCAATTAGAGATGTTGAGAAAAATGGTGAAGTTCTCGAGTCCTACACTACAGGTTTGATGAGCAGCAAGCAGACATACTCACTAAGGCCCTTACTTATGGTCAGTTTGGTTGTTTAAGATCCAAGCTAGGAGTCTCTAAGAAAAGTTTCAAAGAGGAGTGTTAGATATTGAAACTTTTCCTAGGTACTTTGCAGCTACAGTTGTTAGAATGTAGCTACTTTTGCTTGAAGTAATCATGTTCAGTTGGTTTGCAATGTTTAGTTTGAGGCTTGTTACAATGTAATGTATTAGTTTTACTTTAGTTGGTAATGTATAGTGTAAAGTATGGTTGTTTCCAGATTTTCAGGATTTGTCCACCTGATAACAATGTCAATGACAAATCATTTTGTGATAGGATATGACTATGATTGACTCATGTATTTATATATAAAGTTCAATGAAAAATCAGGAGTGTATGTGCAGCAATTGAGTGCTTATGTTTTGTTTTTTTATTTCTTCATCTGAATCCATGTTACCATGGTTGTATTGATGTCAAATGAATTGAATTGAGTCTGATTTCTTACACAAATAAATTGTCCAATTCTCTTAGTACAGTTTTGCTTGATCATTCTGCTTCCTACTTGGCACGGTCTTGTCTCCTTCAATTTCATGGACTATTGCTTCTTCATTTTTGTCATTACGGCTCATGCTTTGTTTGGTTTTAGTTACATTTCTTGCATTCTCATCATTTTGTGGCTCATGAATTTTTACTTTTTTGGCTTTTTTTTTTCATTATCTTGTATTAGTTTCATGCATCCCTTAACGAGCAAAAGCGGAACCAGAAAACTCTATTAGGCTAATGAAAAAAATACAATAATGATGGGGCCACAGTACAAATTTTATAAATTTGAGAAATAAACATATAATATTGTATATATATTGAAATATTTTGTTGCTGACTCCCTAAATCGGTCATTGTCTCAGGGAGAATCCCTCTGGAGATGGCTAATCTCTCTTGTCTCAAGTTCTTCAACATCTCCGGCACCACCTCAAAGGTTCTTGGAAAAATCATCCCACAAATGACACCACAAATGGATATGTATTACTGTGTTCTTCATTTACAGATAGAAATATGGAAATCAATGGTATCATTTCTGATTTTGGCTATCATATTCAATTGGATCAAAATGTTATTGGAAACATAGTGAAAGACGTTACACTAAGTAAATTTCTTCAGAAAGTATATTATTCAGTCTTTATAACTCTCTTTTCTTTAATAAAAGTTAAAACATTTTAAAGTTAATTTTAGAAGGTGAACAGAATTTCTATAGAACAAAAATATAAGCAACAAACAATTTGATTTAATTATATTTAATACAAGTTGGTTTGATAATATTCCATATTCTATTACTCAGCAATTTTTCCACCAACCAAAGTCCAAGAGAAAACATTAAAAAAATAAATAAAAAGATAGATTTTATTCACAAGGCTAACAATTACATCTATTTTGTATCAATTAACTCTGAATAAACTGGTTCTATGTCTGCATGTTTCAACATTTTAAAAATTAAAATTTGATATTAAAAAATGAAGAAAAGGATTTTTCAAAAAAGTAAGGAATTATATATTAAAAAATAAAGATTCTAAGAAAACATAAATTAAGAAAAATGAAGAAATTAGAAGATTTTTAGAGACGGTGGAGATCATTTTAAAAAATAAAAAACATAATTTATAAAGAGAACTTTGTAAAACACAGTTTATGAAAAAATAAAAAAGGATTTTCATTTTTTAAAAGAAACATGTATGGTGCAGATCCAATGTGGAACTTTACTAGTGATGGAGATGGGGTTTCTTCATCCAACATTAAAGTTCAATGAACCATGGTTTTGACCACCAATTAGGTTTTGTTCGATTGAACCAAATAAACCTTCACCTGGTTTCATTCAAGCTTGCATCCAACAATAATTACAACCAACTCCAACACAAATTAATGGAAACTAGATCGACCTTTGTACCTCCTCTAAAGCCTAAACTCAAACAACTAAAACACTCAATCACCATCAAAGAACTCAAACACTAAAATCATAAACCCACATTAAACTACCCAAATATGGTAAAGGAATTCAAAGACACATTTGGCATCAAATCCATTGAAGAAATCTGGTTTACAGCTGAAGAAATCCACTAAATATGGACCTAAAAGCTTTAAGTTGTAATATTTTCTTGACCAAATTCTCACAAATCTATGAGTACCTGGTTTGAAATCTATGAAGTCTTCCATATTTTTTAAAATTTTTTATCCTTTTTTTTTCGACAAAATAAAAAAAAATATTAAGTAATAAATAAATATAAATTTAGCCAATTGACGAAGGGTAAAATTATGTTTTTATTTTTTTATCAGGTTTGATGGTTAGAAAATTGGTCAATATAAGAGCTGAGAAAAGTTGTTAAAGAATGAGAACTGATGAGAATGCAAACTAATGAAAAGAAAAAGTTGAGAGAATTTTCGAGAGAATCTTGACTTCAATCTTGATCTATTTTCATTTTTTGTTTTTCGACATATGTGCAGTGCGTTATACAGATGTATTTTAGCTATATAAAACTCACTACATTAACTACTTCATCTACCAAACCTCAACAACCAATAACAAATCTTGATTAGCTGCACAAGAATCTATAGTAATACTATACATCCTATAATGGCCAATTCATAGACTTATTTAACTTTAATACTTCCCCTCAAACTCAACTAATTTAAGTCAATCAGTTTGAATCTCGTTCTAGTGAATTGGTCATTATGAACTGGTTGTGTGGATGAATGTTGATCCTTGTGATCTGCAGCTTCTTTATCTACAACTTCCTTCTTATCTACAATTGTTTGTTAAAGCTTATCGACATTGATTGTACTCCCCCTCAAACGAAACTAATTAAAATCAGTTGTAGTTTAGAAGATAGTAGCTAGAATCTAGAATAGAAAAAGCCTTGGTAAGTACATCAGCAATCTGAGCAAGTGAGGGAACATATCTGACATCAAGTTGTTCTTTAAGAAACAGATCTCCAAGGAAATGCAAATCAATCTCAATGTGTTTCATCCTAGCATGAAACACTGGATTATGAGCAAGTGCTTTAGCACTTAAGTTGTCACACCAAAGGATTGGAGAGAAAGGTAGTATCACATGTAGCTCTTTGAACAAATTTTGCAACCAATATTAGTAGCAACTAATGCTAAAGCCCTATACTCAACTTCTGTGCTAGAGTAGGATACAACACTTTGTTTCTTTGATGACCAGCTGATCAAATTGCTCCAAGATAGATACAATACCCTCCAATAGACTTTCTGTCATCAACACTACTTGTCCAATCGGCATCAGCATAACCTTCTAGAATAAAATTTGAAGCTGGTGAGAAGAAAAGACCATCAGATACGGTACCTTTGATGTACTTAAGAGCCCTCTTAATAGTTGCTCAATGAACCTGAGTTAGAGAACTTAAAAATTGACTTAGCTTGTTGATAGAAAAAGCTAAATCAGGTCTTGATAAAGTCAAGTATTGGAGTGCCCCGATAGTACTTCGATATAAGGTTGCATCAACAAAAGGTTCACCATCTTGGATTGATAGTTTACTACTGGGCGATATAGGTGTTGAGCAGGGTTTACAATTAGCCATATTGGTTTTCAATAGTAAATCCTTTGCATATTTGGACTAAGTTAACCTCAAGCCAAAAGAGTTTTGACTACTTCAAACCTAAGAAAATAATGCAAGGAACCTAATGACTTCAATGAAAAGCCAGCATTTAAATCATGAATAAGTTGAGTCACTAAGGTTTGATCACTACCTATGATTAAAATGTCATCAACATACACTAAGACTAAAGTAATCGAGGCAGAAGTTTTGTGTATGAATAATGAAATATCAGCTCTAGAATTTTGAAACGCTTTCTGCAACAAGCCTACCTTGAGCTTGTCATACCATGCTTTAAGAACTTACTTTAACCCATACAAAGATTTATGAAGATGACATACAAATAGGGGGGCTACAGTATCAACAAAACCATCAAGTTGAATCATGAACACTTCTTTCTTGAGATCCCTATTTAAAAATGCATTGTTAACATCAACTTGTTAAATATCCCAATTGTATGACACAACTAGACTAAGGATAACTCTTATAGTTGTTGTTTTGACCACAGAACTAAAGGTTTCTGTGTAATCCAAACCAGGAGTTTGATTAAATCCTTTGACAACAAGTCTTGCCTTATACCTTTTGACACTTCCATTAGCCCGATATTTGATCCTAAAGACCCATTTACTGCCAATAACATTCATAGTATCCTTGTAGGGAACCAAAGTCCAAGTGTTATTTCATTTTATGGTTGAAAATTCAGTTTGCATAGCTTCCTTCCAAGCAGGATAGAGTAATACCTCTTTTGCATTATGAGGAACAAAATCATTCAAGGACCAAACATGAAACGCCTTAGGCTTGAAGATACCTAACTTAGACCTTGTAGTCATTGGATGTTCTAAATTTGGTACTGGTTTGTGAATAGTAACTTTACCGTATGAGTTATAGACAGTGTTTGGTTTTTCAATTTGTGGTGATAAGGAGAGAATATCCTTAGAGTTTACAACATCAGAAGATGCAGTATTAAGAGAAGTAGAAGTGTTTTTTGCTGGGTTTGAAACTGTGAAACTATTTCTGGTGGAGAGATTTTATTGGTTTTACTTGAAAATAAAGTGTTGTAAGGAAACTTATTTTCATGAAATAAAGCATGCCTAGTGACATATATTTTTCCAGAGGGATGTAGGCATCTATATCCTTTTGTATTTTCACAATAACCTATAAACAAGCATTTGAGGAATGATATCCAAATTTGTGCTTGTTGTAAGATCTAAGCTAAGGAAAACATGAACATCCGAAGATTTTAAGATCTATATAGTTAGGCTCTTGTTTAAGGGCATATCAATATGGAGACTTGTTACCTAAAACAGGTGTAGGCAACCTATTTATAAGGTATACAGTAGTATGGAATGATTCAACACCACAATGACAAGGGTAGATTTGCTTGTGCCAATAAAGAGAGACCTACTTCCATGATGTGCCTATGTTTCCTCTCTATGATCCTATTTTGTTCATGTACATATAGACAAGTAAGCCTATGTACAATACCACAAACTTGAAGATAAACTTTTAAAGCCTGAAATTCTCTCCCATTATCCGTTTGCAGCATTTTCAACTTCTTATCAAACTGCCTTTCCACCATTTTATGAAAAATAGGAAAAATGTCCTTAACTTGAGATTTATGAGTCATAGGATATGTCCAATAGAATCATGAGTGCCAATCCTCAAGACTTAAGTAGCACTTATATCTTTATATTGATAGACATGGAGATGGACCCTAAAAATCAGCAGAAATCAACTCAAACATGTTTTGAACATCATGATTAGACCTAGGAAATGGTAGTTTATGTATCTTTCCTAGCTTACAAGCATCACACATCAATTGCACATCAGAATTTCCAACAGAAACATTTAAAGTATTCAAAACAATATTCACAATAGGCAATGAAGGGTGTCCCAGCTTGTGATTCCAAAGTTTAAACAGCAAACTCTTAAGTGTTTTTAACAAACCGATCGTAGTAGTCTTATCTACAACAAAATTATTACATTCAGACAATTTGATATCTCTCTTACCATCACTTTTATTTCTATTAATAGTAATAAAATCAATAAACTCTTTGTTACCAACTGAGCATTTGTAATCTTTAGACCTTGGGAGGAAGAGCTTGTGTAGACCATTGCGTAGGAAACCTTGAAGCAGCACCTTCCTCGTTGCTTTGTCCTTAACAAAGCAAATATTTTGGTCAAATTCTACAACTACATTGTTATCCTTAGTCAGTTATGCAATACTCAATAGACTATTAGTTATCTCAGGCACTAACAGGATATTTTTCAGTTTAAGTGCAGCATTTGGTATTAAATTTGATGTAATAAGAGAATGACCTACATGTGAGATAGATAAGGTATTGCCATTACCTACTACCAAGCGATCTCCACCCTTATATTCTTTGCTTAATGAGAGGTTGTTGAGATCTGCAGTAATATGATTAGTGGCTCCACTATTCATGTACCAACTGTGATTTATTACACTTGAGGAAGATGTAATCATTGAATTGTTTGTGATATTCTAGTTCAGCATAGGTACTCAATTATAATTCTATTAACACTCTGCATTGTAGTTCTATTGCTCCATCTGTTGTGCAAGACTTCCCTGTGATTGATGTCCAAAACCTTGTGCAAAATTTCCTCCAAACGTATGATCAAACCTATGGTAGCACATTACTGAGAAATGTCCTGGCTTTCCACAGAGTTGACTGATTGTTCTCAATCTACCTCCTCTTCCTCTACCTCTACCTTTTGTCCTTCCTCTAAAAGCTTGAAAATGGTTTGTTTAAAATGATTGACCACTCCTTTGTTGAGTTTCAAACTGGTTTGCCCTGTTATTGCTTTTAACAATCACATTGGTAGAGGCATTAGATATCTCTAACCAACAGTGCACTTGAGTTCATTTTCTCAATTCTTAACTCATAACTCATGAGCAAGAATTGTGCCTCCTAAAGTGATACGTTACCCATCTTTGCTGTGATAGTAACTATAATAGGATCATATTCTGATCCCAAACCTTCTAGTATGTAAGATACTAAATCATTTTCTGTAATCACTTACCCTGCACCTTTCAAAGAATCAACCAAATTTTTCATTTTGACAACATATTCGAAGATACTCATTGATCCTTTTTTTAGCATCTGCAACTAACTTCTAATATGCATGATGCGTGCCATTGATTGTTGAGCAAATAACTTCTCAATGATAGTCCACACCTCACAAGTTGTTACACATTATGTAACTTGCCTTAGAATCGATTCGGTTAAAGCAGAGAGTAACCGTCCAACTAACAACTGATCAATTTTCTTCCAATTCAAGTAATCATCATTATAAACATGAATTAACTAGCCTGAATCATCATCTTTGGCTTCAACAAATTTTCTAGGGCATTTAACCAAACCAAACACATAATTTTGTAGATCAAATGCTCTTATAATAGGCAAAATTTGGGCTTTCTAAGATGTGTGATTACCTTGATCAAGCTTGATTAGAAGATTGAAATTGAGACTCTTTACTATCAATTGCGATTGCATTTCTCGTTGTTTCTTCGTGAGGGTGGGCTCCTTGTTGACGACATTTTGCATATAATCGAACTGAGAAATTGGGGAAGACTCTGTGGCCACTGATCGAAGGTGCTCTAATACCATATAAGAGCTAAGAAAAGTTGTTAACAAATGAGAATTGATGAGAATGCAAACTGATGAGAAGAAAAAGTTGAGAGAATTTTCGAGAGAATCTTGACTTTAATCTTGATCTATTTTCATTTTTTGTTTTTCTACATATGTGCAGTGCATTATACAAATATATGTTAGCTACTTATATAAAACTCACTACATTAACTACTTCATATACCATACCTCAACAACCAATAACAAATCCTGATCAGCTGCACTACGATCCATAGTAATATTATAAATCCCATAATGGCCAATTTATAGACTAATTTAACCTTAATAAATGGACAGCATTATTATATTTCTAAAACATCAGGGAGCAAGTATCAAGTTAATGTATTTGTAGTTGAAAAAATGATATTTTATTAAACTTTAAGGACCACATGAAACTTTTCCAAACATATAAAGGCTATCACATTCATCTCATATTTAGGTCACAATGGGCTGTGTTGGGGCGTATTAGTACATGGTAACCCAATTATGTAGATCTCAAGGCCAATCCTCAATCTTGGACTTGTGCAAATATTGAAATTCACTATAGTTTTTTGTGAAACATTCTCCGGAGTTACTTGAAAATTGTTATGAATTTCACTATCATAAGTCACAACTTCCCAATTTTTTGCCTCATATTTTATTAACTAATTTAATAAAATCCATTTTTGGTGGATTCGCTTCGAAATTTATAATTTTATTTAATAGATTTAAGATAAATACCAATTTTCTACATTTAACCTTAATTGCAATGCAGGTGAAATTTGTATAACTGTTTTATCAAACCATCAATGAAATTCGTTCCAAATTATATTGTCTGCTGCTATAAACAATTCCAAGGCTAATGACTTTCCTAGTCTTATATAGACAATGACATCTTATACATGAATAAAATGATGAACATTAACCCTTTTAATGTCATCACACAATAAAATATAATATTTAAACAATTTAAGGAAGAGGCCTGAAACTTTCATGAGAATAATGACAATTATACTGTTATATTCTCTGATTGTGTGTCTATATTAAAATTTTTTTCGCATTATTTGAAAATTGACCATGCTTGATGTTTTTAGATTATTTTACACGTAACATAAAATTTTAAATAAAACCGTGCCCCATATATTTATAATAGCAATTAAATCAAAGTGAACAGCATAGGGGTCCACAAAGCAGACTAACCAAAGCTTCATTGTTTTCTTGTTATCTTAAAATAATTAAAGAGATTGATATTAAAACTAGAGTGATCTACATAAAGATTTTATCACCATTTTTTCCCATGATTCATGTGTAACTTTTCTACTACGGGTCGGTGCATCTTCCAAGAAAGAGATGAAAAAGAAAATGTATAATTGAGTTTTATTAATGTGTTTTTCTTACTACCATTTAATATAATTTAAAGCAGTCAACAAAGCAGACAAAGTAACGTTTCACCATTATGTCTGTTTTCTCGTTATCTTAAGAGTAGTTTTAAATAATTAAAGAGATTGATATTAAAATTAGAGTGATCTACATAAAGATTTTATAACCCCTTGCCATGGTTCAGATATAACTTTGCTCCTACATATTGATGCATCTTTCAAGAAAGGGATGAAAATGAAAATATATAATCAAGTTTCATTAATTTTTTTTCTTACTACTATTTAATATAATTTAATGATAAAGAGTACTCAATCAATCATTTAATATTTTAGATACAATGATTTACTACGCTGTAGATTATATTGAAAAACAAAAATCTTCTATATTTATGTTATGGATTATGCTATATTTTTTACAGTTTTTACTTAAAATTAAATGTTGAAAAATCTAAGTAAAATTTAAAATTTGAAGTTAATATAATAGTATCTTTAATTGCATATCACCTCTTAATAGAAATGATTGAACATCTCTCTTGATTTTAAGAGATCAAAGGTTCAAATCCTATTTTTATCGAAAGTACAGATAATTTTCTATGAATTTAATCACACCTCCTCCACCCTATAAATAATAGAATCCTTAATTACTTTCATCAATATATTTACATGCTCAATTGCTATTTATCATACTCCCTTTATATAAGACTTAAATATATCATAAATAAATGAAGAAATTAATTAAAACACAGCTCTAAAACAGAGTACTTCTAGAAGATATTAATATTACGCATACAATACCGATAAAAGTTACAATATTGATATTAAATTTTAGTGTAATATATAAATATACTATTTTGAGTAAGTTTTATATATATTTTGATTCATCTTTACGATTAAATCCCCTACTGCATCAATAAATACTTTTCCCCCGCTACTGCACCAAGAAGAAGTTGTTTTTTCCCCTTTTTTGAAAGGAAGAAGAAATGGCTGTTTAGATAATATAAATAACAAGAATCTAAGTTAGATTGGAAAATGGAAAAAGAACAAGAACAAGATATACTATTTTGTTTTTTGTTTTTGGTTTTTGAGTCAAGGACACTGGCTATCAATTTTCTATTCAAAAAAAAAAAAGAATTCTATCAAAAGAATCCATTTTCTTTAACATTTAAAGGCTTCTTCTGGCCAATGGGACGAAGACTCAAGAAGCGATTTTATGTAAGTTGAATGGAAGGGACTTGAAATTCTACAGCTTGCACTTCTTAAATTTTAATAAATAAAACACCAAATGCTAGTACTTAAATACTTCCTAACCTCATATAAGGTTGAGGCCCGATCTCTTCTAGTGACTATTAATAACCACTAGTGTAAACCTCTCCTCTATGTAAGAGTAGTTTATCTTTGCAAGGATTCGATCTCTTTTTACACGGTGTTGTATTATAATAGTCAACATTTTAAATTGTTAGGAAATAACATTTTTTCCTAAAAGCTTTGAGTTGCGAGGTCCTTGCTCAAATTCTCCCAAAACTAGGAGGATCTAGTTTCAAATCCAGGAAGTCTCCCATAATTTTTTTAAACTTTTTATCCTTTTTCTTTTTCAAAAAAATAAAAATGAAAAACTTTATTGTTTCAATATTAATTTATAAATAAATATGAGTTTGGCCAGTTGACTAAGGGTAAAATTATGTTTTTTTTTTTTTTTATTAGGTTTGATGGTTAGAAAATTAGTCAAATGGACAGCATTATTGTATTTCTAAAACTTCAGGGACCAAGTATCAAGTTAATGTATCCGTCGTTGAAAAGGTTACATTTTATTAAACTTCAAAGAAAGCGTGAAACTTGTCCAAGCACGTAAAGGCTATCATATTCGTCTCATTTTTAGGTCATAATGGGCCATGTTAGGGCCTACTAGTACACGTTAGCCCAAATATATGCATCTTGAGGCCAATCCTCAAGTCTTGGCACTAGCGCAAACATTTGCATTCGACCAAAGTTACTTGCAAATTGTTATGAATTTCGCTATCACAAGTCACAACCTCCCAATTTTTTTCCTCACATTTTATTATCCAATTTAATAAAATCCATTTTTGGTGGTTTTCACTTCGAAGTTATAACTTTATTTAATAGATTTAAGATGAATACTGATTTTCTACATTTAACTTCAATGGAAATGCAGGCGAAATTTGTATAATTTTTCTTTTTTTTTTATCAAACAATCAATGAAATTCGTTCCAAAGTATATTGTCTGCTGCTATAAATAATTCCAAGGCCAATGACTTCACTAGTTTTATATTTGTAATGACATCTTATATATGAATAAAATGATGAACACTTACCCTATCAATTTCATCACACAATAAAATATAATATTCAAACAATTTAATGAAGAGGCCTAGAAACCAGATGTCTTGATCGTGAAAAAAAAAAAAAAAGAAAACCAATGCACTTCTTGGAAGATTCAAGGAAGTAGCTATGAACTCACCATCTTAAACGAATACTTCTTGAGTTTCTATGGATTAATTTTGCTTTTACCGTTGCTTCCTATCTTCCTCTTCTGGCTTCTTTTCAATTGAAACATCATTTCAATGTACACTTTTTTTTTTTATATTAAAAATGTAAATATAATAAAGCTAATTGAAAAATCCAATATATCAAACAACGGAAGTTCAGTTGAGAAATTCGCCCAGTATTTTCATTTTCTTAATTTCATTCTTAAATTTTTAATTATTTTGATGAAATAAATATATATCAATTAGTATAGGATGACTTGGAACCGATAGAGTGTATAACAACTCTTCGTCAAGCGGTTGTATATCCTTTTACAGATTCGGTAATCTAAGTTATGAAATGACCTTCCTTTGTATTGTAGGATTAATTATTAAATCGCAACTAGGTTATTAATAAATTCCTAACTTTTTAAAGTGTAGGATTTTCTCCTTTTTTTTTTTTTTAATTTCACATTTCATCATGGTTTATGATGAGAATCTTCGACGATGAACCCAGAAGAAGGCAAAAAGTGTGCGGCTAGCTGATTGCCAAAGATTAGATTGATCACGATCGCACATCGCAAGACACACTGAATGTGTGAACAGTGTTTTTAGATTATTTTCTATTTTATTCCTTCTCAATAAATTAGAATTATTTCCAATTTAGATTTGATATTCCTTCCTTTTTGGATTTGAAATTATTTCCTATCAACATTTGAATCTAGTCAACCCATGTCTTTGACCCAATACTATATAAATTAAGCAAAATATAAGCAAAAAAAAAAAAAAGAAAGAGAAGAAGAAGAATAGTGTATGCAAAGGGATTTTTACGTGGTTCGGCCTAAAAAAATGTCTACGTCCACGATTATGTTCTCTGCTTATTTTGGTAGAGTCACAGTATATTATTATTTATTGTTTTTCTATATTATTACAATGAATTTTCAACCCCTATTTATAATATGAGTTGTTACAATTTGAATGCAAATAAAATAGGAAAGAATTCTACTTTAATTATACTTTTAAAACTAGTGTCTATCAATTTAAGAATAGATTCCACCAACACAGGAGTTTGATTTTACTTCCAATTTTGGTAGTTGACTTATCTTCAATTTAGGCTGTTGCCTTCATAGAAAAATTTCATTAATGAACACCTCAATTAGTGAGCTGAAACTTGCTTTGAACAATCTAGAACTGAGCATAAAGCAGTCCTGACTATAATTGACTAGTGATTTAAAAATTGTGGCAACGAACTGAGGCATCGTTCCAGCGAGCTAGATGTTGGCTAATTGAGTTTTTATCTACTGAGTCAATTCATTGGATCAGTTTTTTGGGCTTTAATCAACCAACTTATGCAATCCCAAAAATACCCATAACATTTCCTTTTAGAATTTAATATTATTTCCTTATTGAAATTGATATTATTTCCTTTTAGATTTAGATATTATTTCAATTTAGGTTTCTTTTAATTATTTGACACTATTTCCTTAATAGTTTGATATTATTTCCTCTATTGTATTATTTCTATTTAGGAAAGTCTTGTTCATTAAGAAAATGTAAAGCTATAAATAGTCTGGAGACTTTTAAGTTTAATCATTGTTATACCCGTTTCCTCGTCATTCCTAGATGGGTCAAGTGTAAGCCTAAAGAACCTAAACAGTAGCAAAGGCCCAGGAGGCCCAGAATCAGAACCAGTGATTGTCAGCTCGCCTATGAAGTCGTCCAGAGCCCGAGCTCGCAGTAAGCCCAGCGAACTCGAGAATGTCCTTCACCTCACTGACCTCGCGAGGTCGCTGAGGCCGTGATCTCGCTGGGACTCCCAGATCGTCCCAGCCTCTCTCCTGGCCACGTTAGCATCTCTCCAGCATGCATACCTTGACTTATCAGAGAGGCTCATTCAGAAGATAGCTTGTGTAACAAGTCAACAAGGATATCTACTCCCAAGATTTTCTGCCAGAAACTGCCTACACACTTACCAAGATGCATTTAATGCGACGGCTCTACATTCAATGAAGTAAAGACTTCTCCTGGAACACTCAATGCAGACATGCGCATGTTTGAACAAATGATGGTTTTACATTTAAGACAGCATGACTGTGTCAGGATTAGCTGAAACAGTCAAAGTATGAAATGTATTTTATTTTTCCTGTATCTCTCCCCTTCCTCTATAAATAGGGGAGATTTTTACTGTACAAGATATACAAAAAATACACTAGTAAGTTGTCACTCAGCCGGATTTTCATCAGAGTGGCCGTGGACGTAGGCGCAGTCGCCGAACCACGTAAAAATTATTCTGTCCAACTTCATTCTTCCTCCTCCTTTCTTCATTACTGATTCATAAACCTATCCACCAACCACAACAGACATTCCTTTAATCGCCATTAAGCCATACCAACCTCAATCGTGCATTAACTCCAATCAGACCTTAAATTAATTACCTCGTCCGTTGTCTGGGCCCCAGAATCTTTGGGTCGACCGTTTCCACGCGTCGACATCTTTTAGCGCTAGAAAGATGGCCCAATAGCAACCTGGTAATCTTCCGCCAACTCGTTATTCTGTATTCACTCACATTTGTTTGTCATGGCTAGGATCAAAACTACAAGGAATGTCGGAACAGCAGATGAGCAACCCGAGGTCCGAGAAGGTCAGCAGAGCGCCTCGCCTTCCAGAGACGAGGTCGCTCAAGAATGGCAGCAACGCCAGCGAGCTCTTGAGGATACGGTCAGGGAGTTGACAGCTACGGTTAGGGCGTTGGTAGAAGTCCAAGCCCGTACTGTGCAGAGACAGGTAGAGGTCGCACCACAGAAAAGAGCTCGCCATCAGCTTTCAAAAGAGATCCCAACTCCTGAGGGAGTAGCTGCCCGAGACAGGTCGCTGACAAAAGAATCAACCCGCTCCTCAACCATAAACCCGAGAAGAAGAAGAAGGAATCAGGAGCAGAGAGCCTCACCTCGCCCAAACAAGATAAGAGCAAGGGCGAGTGGAGAGGGTGCGAGGCAAGAAGAGGGAAGTCGCGGGCTAGAGCGAGCTCGTGAACGCATTGCAGGTTACGAGCCTGAGCCATGAAGGGAGGGAAGCAGATCGCGGAACCATCCTTTGGGGGAGTAGGAGAGTACCAGTAGGTAGACCCCCGGCCAGCGATCTCTTGCCCAGGACCCAACCATAGAGGAACTGTTACAGAGCGTCCAGCAGCTGGAGGCTCAACCCGGAGGCCAGAACAGAGAAGGATATGAGGACCGTAGGGTACCATTCACCAGGGAGATCGAGACAGTACCCCTGCCCGCTAAGTTCAAGCTACCCAGTATCCCCTCGTACAACGGTAAGATGGATCCTTACAACCACCTGGACGGCTTCAACGTACAGATGGATCTCCAAACAGACGACCCACTTGTGAAATGCCAAGTGTTCCCAGCTACTCTAGGGGATGCCCCGCGAGCTTGGTTTAGAAGCCTCCTAGCCCGCAGCATTAGGAGCTGGAGTGAATGCCAAAAGAAGTTTCTCGATCAGTACAAGGCCCTGAGGAAACAGCTCACGCCACCCTGTCATCTCGCCACAATCTTCCAGAGACACAACGAGTCCTTGAAAGACTACATAACTCGATTTAGAGAGGAGGTGAGTAATGTAGAGACACTTTCTGATGAGAGTATCTTAACAGCGATATCTGCAGGACTCAGGAAGGATGGAAAGCTATATGAAAGCCTTTACAAGTCCCCGGTAAAGGACTTAGGGGAGTTCTATGAAAGAGCTGCTAAGGAGATCAGATGGGAGGAAGCCTTTAGGACCAAGAAACCAAGCAGCCACCGGGGTGAAACCAGTAGCTCTCACCGCGAGAAAAGAAAGGGCCACGGTGAAGATAAGTTGGGGGAGCATAGGCACCAGACCGCTCATGTCGTGGCAAAACGAGTTAGACCCGAGCTAAGAAGGAAGCGACCTCGGCATCAGAGTCGGTATGAGAACTACAGCTTGCTATCGGACAAGCAGGACTGAATCTTTGCTGCTGAAAGAAATAGAGAAATTTTGGGAAACCACCCCCGATTGGGACCCTAAACCGACATCGTGATCCGAGGAAATACTATGCCTACCACAATGAGAACAGGCATAAGATATCGGATTGTTGGCAGTTAAAGGATGCCATTAAAGAGCTGATAAGGCGAGGCCGCTTGGGTGAATACATTGTGCAACCAGCGGGCAAACAACCTCATTACCAGCGGCCTTAGGGTCAAGAGTCGCAACCCAAGCAACAACAACCTCAACGAGCCCGCGAGCCTGAGCCCGAGCCCGAGCACGAGCCCGCTATAAGAACCATATTTACTATTCATAGTGGGCCTCATGTTGCAGGTACTTCAAGCAGGTCGCACCAGAGGTACATAAGGGAAGCCAATCATACCCTGCTGGCAGAGTACGAAGGAACTGAGGGGCCTACTAAAAGGGCCAGGGTATCTTCAGACAGTATTGTGTTCATGGAGGAAGATGCGAAGGGAGTCCGCTGGTCCCACAATGATGCGATTATAATCTGGGCCCAGATTAGTAATGTTGAGGTACGGAGAATAATGATTGACACTAGCAGCTCGGTCAATGTCATGTACAGGGATTGTTACGATCAAATGGGACTAGGAGCCGAGCAATTAGTGCCTTCACTAGAACCCCTTTATGGCTTCATGGGAGATGCAGTGATACCAATAGGCCAAATTAGGCTACCTCTTACCCTTGGAGAGCCGGGCAGGCAAGCTACAGCCCTTACTGAATTCTTAGTCATTGATAGTCCATCTGCTTACAATGTGGTCCTGGGACGACCTTCGATGAACGAGCTGGATATGGTTACCTCTACCAGGGCACTGACAGTCAAGTTCCCAACTCCCAATGGGATAGGCTGCATCAAGGGGGAACAGCAATTGGCCAGGCGATGTTATGAAGACGCAGTGAAGATGGGGGTTCGGGGAAAAAAAGTAAATGTGGTCTCTGGTGGCCAATCTCAAGCAGTCTTTGAAACAGGAGTAAGCAGCGACCTCGATCCTCGCGAGGTGGACTCGGACAGGGCCACAGAACCTACCGAAGAACTGGAGGATGTGCAGGTCAGCGAGAAGGATCCAGAGAGATGTGTGAAAGTAGGAAGAGACCTGCTGCCAGAAGTGAAGAACAAGCTCGCAGAATTCCTAAAGAAGAATCCAGATGTCTTTGCCTGGAATCATGAAGATATGGTGGGGATAGATCCTGGTATTATGTGTCACAGGTTGAACATAGATTCCCAACACAAGCCAGTCCGGCAGAAGAGGAGGCCGATGACCCCTGAACGATATGCAGCTCTGAAGGAGGAGATCGAGAAGCTGCTGGCTAACAGGTTCATCAGGGAAGCTCGTTATCCGGTTTGGGTTACAAACTATGTCCTCGTGAAGAAGAAGAATAAGAAGTGGAGGACATGCATTGATTTCACCGATCTGAATAAAGCCTGTCCGAAGGATAGTTTCCCATTGCCTAGAATTGATCAGCTAATAGATGCGATGGTGGGACACCAACTGTTGAGCTTCATGGATGCCTATTCAGGATACAATCAAATCCCCATGAGCCCGGGAGACGAGGAGCATACTTCTTTCGTTACTGACAGGAGGCTGTACTATTACAGAGTGATGCCCTTCGGGCTGAAGAATGTAGGTACGACCTACCAGCGATTAGTCAATGCCATGTTCCAAGAACAGATTAGGAAGATCATGGAAGTATATATAGATGACATGTTGGTGAAGTCCCAGAGAGCAGCTGATCATGTCCACGACCTGAACGAGATGTTCAAAGTCCTCAGAAGTTATCGGATGAAGCTAAACCCTCTGAAGTGCGTTTTTGGGGTAGCATCTGGTAAATTCCTCGGTTTTATGGTGAATAACAGGAGAATTGAGGCCAACCCGGAGAAGATCAAGGCACTTGTGGAGATGAGATCCCCATCCAGGATCAAGGACGTGCAGAGCCTCAATGGTCAGGTCGCAGCTCTCAGTCGGTTCATCTCGAAAGCTACTGACAAATGTATACCCTTCTTTGAAGCAATAAAGAGGGCCAAGAATTTCGAATGGACTGAGCATTGTGAAGAAGCATTCCAGAAGCTGAAGGGGTATATGGGTCGAGCTCCTCTCTTGTCAAAGCCAAAGAGCAGGGTGAAGCTGTTTTTATACTTGGGGGTATCCGAGCACACCCTGAGTGCAGCCTTAGTGAGGGAAGATGGGAAAATGCAACTCCCTGTGTACTACATCAGTAAAAAATTGGTTGATGCAAAAACCCGCTATTCACAGATGGAGAAGCTCGCCTACTGCCTAGTGATCGCCTCGAGGAAGCTGCGCCCTTACTTCCAGGCTCATCAGATTGAGGTCCTCACACAATATCCCCTTAGGCAAGTTCTCCAAAAAGCAGACACCTCAGGCAGACTCCTCAAGTGGGCCATCGAGCTCGCCCAGTTCGACATCAAGTACAGGCCGAGGACGGTAGTCAAAGCCCAGGCACTTGTAGATTTTATTGTTGAATTTTCAGGGCCAGTACCAGAACAAGAAGAGCTAACAAGCGATCAGACTTGGGAGCTCTACGTGGATGGATCCTCAAACGAGCACAGCTCAGGGGCTAGAATAATGCTGATCAGCTCGGAAGGTCACAAGATCCTAAGTGCCCTGAGGTTCAGGTTCCAGGCAAGCAATAATGAAGCCGAATATGAGGTATTGCTCGTCGGGTTCCGTCTGGCCAAGGAAGTCTGAGTTGAGCAAGTAAAGGTCTTCAGCGATTCCCAACTGATCATGTGCCATGTCAATAGGGAATACCAGACCAGGGGGCAAAGGATGTCAGAATACCTCCAGAAAGCTAAAGACCTACTGGGGGCTTTTAAAGGGTGTGAGGTGAACCAAATCCTAAGGGCTCAGAACTCTCATGCAAATGCCCTAGCTCGCTTAGCGACCTCCTAGGATGCTGATCTCCTGGAGTCTATTCCTATAGAATTCCTGCCAATCCCAAGCATCGAGAACAAAGAGGTAATGATGCTCATTCGAGTCCGACCTGACTCCTGGATGAGCCCGTTGTTAAACTACCTGCAGGAAGGGAGCTGCTAGCTAATAAGTTAGAAGCTCGTCGCCTGTGAGCTCGAGCAGCGAGATATTGTATCTACGACGACAAGTTGTACAAAAAGGGATTCTTAGCCCCGCTACTGCGATGTATAGATGATGAGGACTGTGAGGTCGTGCTGAGGGACATTCACGCAGGTCATTGTGGGAACCATGCAGGAGGATTATTCCTAGCTCAAAAAGCCCTTAGGTAGGGATTCTACTGGCCAACTATGAAGCAGAATGCTGTAGACATGGTGAAAAAGTGTGACAAGTGCCAGAGGTTCTCCAAAATACCACGAGCTCCACCGGCCTATCTTCAACAGATGGTGAGTCCATGACCTTTCGCGATCTGGGGAATGGATCTCATCGGGCCCCTACCCACAACTCGTGGAAGTTGTAAACACGCCGTGGTTGCTATGGATTACTTCACAAAATAGGCTGAAGCTAAAGAGCTCGCAGAGATCTCCACCACGAAGATAGAGAAGTTTATATGGGACAACATCATCTGCAGGTTCGGAGTCCCTCAGCAGCTCATGACAGATAATGGTACTCAATTCACCAGCGAGCAGTTTACAGACTTCTGCAACGAGCTCGGAATCGTGAAGAGCTTCTCAACTGTAGATCACCCCCAAGCCAATGGCCAGGTTAAGGCTGTAAACAAGATCATCAAGCAAACTCTGAAGACTAAGTTAGAAGTAAGGAAGGGGGCTTGGGTGGATGAATTGCAGAAAGTCCTTTGGGCATACAGGACCACAGCTCACAGCTCGACGGGTGAAACTCCATTTTCCATGGTCTACGGAACAGACGCCATGATCCCTGCAGAATTTGAAGTTACTAGCCAGCAAAGAGCCTCGTTCCGACCTCAGGATAACGACCAGCTGCTCGCTGCCAGTTTAGACTTGGCCGAGGAAACAAGGGAAGCAGCTTGCCTGAGGGTAGCCGTGTACCAGCAAAGGGTTGCCAGATACTATAACAAGAAGGTACGAGCTCGAAGTTACAAGGCAGGAGACCTCGTTCTCAGACTAGTCCTCCCCGGAGCTCGCAAGGCAAGCGATGGAGCACTTGGACCTAACTGGGAAGGACCGTACCTCATCAAGCAGAGTTTGAAGAATGAAGCTTATCATTTAGCTCACATGGATGGATCAGAGCTACCCAGAGCCTGGAATGCAGAGCACCTACGACCTTATTACACATAAGAACTGTCAACACGCTCTAAACCTTGTAAATCATTTCTTTTTGATGATTGTCTGTAAAAGATACTTTCACTTGTCTTCTGTTGTACGTGTTGTATTTGATGCAGAAAGCAAACTAGTCGAATCAGCACACATACATAATAAAAGAGCGAAGTTATTGAAATCTCCTTCTCAAGAAATCGACCCTCAATTTTTATTTATATATATATACTAACACTCAAGGAACAACTTGCAACCAATATACTTGCATAAAACGCTAGTCGAGGCTGTATCCTTATTATCTGGTGAAAAGTGTATATGAACCTCATTCGAGGATTCCTTACTAATTAACATTTAGCTTACCTGCTTTATCTTCGTTGGGAAGAATCACATTGGTAAGTATTCGTTTCGTTTTCCAACTCGTCGCCATGTTTTACTTGAACTATTTGAGGCCAGCATCTCGCGGCCCATGAGCTCGATTGTTAAATCCACGGGGTCTCTTATCAGCCCGTCAGTGGTGGGAAACATTGGCCTGCGATCTCACAAGAGGGGGTAAGGCCACGCCTCTAATATATAAAGCTGCCCGCGACCTCACGAAACATTGCCCTGCGATCTCACAGGAGGGGGTAAGGCCACGCCTCTAATATATAAAGCTGCCCTCGATCTCGCAAAGCATTGCCCTGCGATCTCGCATGAGGGGGTAAGGCCACGCCTCTAATATATAAAGTTGCCCGCGATCTCGCGAAGCATTGCCCTACAATCTCGTAAGATAGGGTAAGACCACGCCTCTAATATATAAAGCTGCCCGCGATCTCGCGAAACATTGCCCTGCGATCTTGCAGGAGGGGGTAAGGCCATTTCTCTAATATATAAAGCTACCCGCGACCTCACAAAATATTGCCCTGCGATCTCGTATGAGGGAGTAAGGCCACACCTCTAATATATAAAGCTGCCCGCGATCTCGAGAGTAAGGCCACCTATCATAGGGGTCTGCCCCTGAACCGCAAGTGCTACCACGAGTTGGAATCCCAAAGTTCCGAAAAATGCCACTCTCAAACATACTAAACGTTGAAATACTTTTCAGGTTATCTCGGGGCAAGCTCCTCACAAATTACAAGCTTGCTGATAAGCTTATTGATGCTCCTTAAGGATAGACCGATTACATTACTTGTATGATCAAATAACGAGCTTAGAAGTAACATGGTCCTCATGATTATAATTTACTTAGCCAAATTCTAACATGTTAATAATGAAATGCTTAACACTTAGTCCTACTAGCCATCTGCCACATGAGTGGGACATGCACGTTCACATGTTATATACTTGTATTTCATACTAATGTCTGCAGGAAACTCAATGTTATAAATTCAAGCAATAAGCTCGCTATTCAAATAATGCAATCAAAAGACAAAAGTATTAAATCCTCACAAAAGGAGGAAAAAGTTCTAGTACTTTGGATAAAAATGAAAAACAAAAGTGAATAAAAGAGGCCGAGACAACCTAAGTGCTTGCAAGCGCATCCGGATGAACAGGGGGATCCGTAGAAGCTTCAGTTGGGGGCTCCGATGTAGGGACGTCCTCAGGAGCTGCGAGGTCAGGAGAGGTTTCGGTAGGGGGCTCGGATACTGAAAGATCTTCTACAGCTGGGAGCACCTCGGGGATGTGCTTCGATGAAGGGAGTGAGACAGCAGATGGATCAGCTGGAGGAGCAAGTGGAGCGGGCTGCGTGCCCTGAGCACTGGCAGTGAGTTCCTTGAACTCTTGAATCCATTCAGCACCACCCGGCTCGAAGAAGGAGTAATCCAAGTCCGGGTAACGCTCCCACATGTTGAACAGGAAGGCCCTCTCAGTCTCATCACTAACCCTATCCCGTTCCTAAGCCAGCTGAGTCTCGATGCTCACCTCTGTTTGAGCCAATTTCTCCTTTATGCTGGCGAGCTCCTCCTCGACCCCCGTGAGCTCCCCTTTGGTTGAAGCCAATTCCTACTGCTGCTGCCTTATCGTATTCTCGGAAACCTTTATCTTCTTCTGTGCAGCACTCAGCTCCTATGTAATTTTCTTCAGCTCGCCTTGGACCTTGCTGACTTCAGCTGTGGCAGCCTTTTTACGAGCTATCTCTTGTGCTAAAGCCACGTCAGCATCTCGTAGCTTGGCCTGGAGTTTCCCCTATTCTTCTTGGAGGAGTTTCGTCTCTTCTTGCATCGCTTTCTTCTCCTCCTCGAACTGCACCTTGGACACCCTGTAAGCTTCTTGTGCATCGAGCTCGGTGTCCATCTCCTCCATCAGCTTCACCACCGATATAGCCAACTGAAAAGGTAAAAAATGGGGGGTCAGAACCCAAGCAAAAGAAAAGTTAAGTGTGAGGAAATATGATCCTTACCAGAGTCGTATGACGAGCTGCATATCCTACGAGCTTCCTCCCCGATGCCTCAGACTTGTGCAACTTCAGGGTGCGTTTCCCCATCACCTCGGGCACGAGCCCCACAAACTTATGGAAATGCTCTATCTCTTTCTCTATGTCTGGACTCAGCCCGGAATCTCCTTGCGAGTCCCCAGCACGCCTTGCAGCTCGCCTCGATGTCTCCGAGCTTGGCTCCCTTCCAATGACTACGGCCCCGGCCTTACGGAATTCGACTATAGCCTTTTGCTTAGGGGCTAGAGGGTCAGCTATAGCCTTTCCCTTCCTCCTCCGAACAAGAGCCTCAGATTCCTGCTCCGCAGACTATCCCCTCTTAGCTGCCACCTCGGCCCTCTTAGCCAGGGGAGGACTTTGTCCCCCCGAGGTCGCAGCCCGCTTATGAGGAGTCACGGCTCACCTCGCTTATGGAGGAGTAGCTGCCGCGGGCTGAGAGGGTGCTCTTTGAGATCGATCTGAGGAAGTGTCCTCCACCTCAACGACCTCCGGTGCTCGGGCAGGAGGAGCCGACCTGAGAGGGGGGACATTCATCGTAAGCTTACCCATGATTTCTGAAGGGGTGGTGGTAGAAGTACTCGAGCTAGAAAAGGCTTGAGCCAAAGGCTGCGGTTCGTACTCTGACTGTTCGGGGGGAGCGAAGATAGAACGAACTTCATTATCTTCTCCTCGAACTCCCAAGTGCTCGTGGATATCTAGAAGAGGACCTGTGACTGGTGGTGCAAGGCCGCGTTCTATCAGCTCGCTGTTGCTAGGGAAGAGTCGTCATCAGGTGTCTTTTCCTTTGCGTAAATGTCCAAGACAGCGAGCTCCTCCCTTTTGAGTTTGTATTTGGGCGCCTTGACTCCTGCAAAACAAATAGCGAGCTTGTTAAAAAAAAAAAAATTGTTATCCTAATTGTTGTTATGTTATTATTTCTGCAAATTTCAGGTCATTAACTACCGGGGTCCGATATGAAGCGCCTATAATGTAGGCCCCCAAGTGAAACACACGTGAACCAGGCCCAATTGGACTTGTAGTCCCCCACGTTGGATTTGATACAGCTCTTCGGTAAAAACTCCTTGTAAGGGGATGACTGGTGAGGTACGATGTAATAAAGTCCCTCCTTTGGGGCGTCCTCCTTTCCCCCCACCTTTGGGGCCTCTACTTGATGAACGTCGCAGCCAAAGTGGTTATGTAGGCGTATGCGTTCGGAGTGAGCTGAAAGGGAGCAAGCATCAGCTCGTTCAACAGATTCTTAAGGTAGTCAGGAAGCGAAAATCTAAGCCCATGCTTTATGTGCTCGCGACTTACTGTTATGAAGCCCACTAGAGGGTCAGAGGTTCGATCAGTAGCCTTGGGGACGTTAGCCCGACACCCCAAGAGAAGGTCAAACTTCTGAGCCCAAGCCTGCAGCATTGGGAGATTAACACTCGAATGAGTGCACGAGAAGGAATGCGGGTCAACCCTTTCCGCGACCTCGCCCCTTCCTGTGACCTCCTCAGCAGATCCGCTAGCTCGCGAGGTCGCAACCTCGGCCTCACTGGCCTGACGACCTGTATGCTCGCTAGAGGTGGTGGCCCTACCTCGACCAGCGCGTGAACGACCTGACATCTACAGCACAGAGGGAATGATGTCAGAACGCTTACAGCAGCATGCTGAGCCTCACAACCTACAGAAAAAAGTTCCTAAGGGCTAGTGTCCTATATGTCAAGTCGCGCACTTAGTCACTAAAGGCAATGAAGGCCCCAAAACTGGAGCAGATCAGGTATTATGCCTCCCTAAATTTTTATGTCACTAACCTTATGTCTACAGGTACCCTATCAGGCAGTACAGATACACTCCTATCAAAACCTAGATTCCCAACCAGAAAAGTTCAAGAAAAAGCTTCACAAATCCTTCAACAATGACATGTAACCCTCAGACTGATAACAGGGTCACTCCTCAGTGGACATAAGCATTCAAACAACAGGCACGACATAATTCCAAAGGCGAAACAAACAAGTACTGACTCACAAACGTGGTATGGAAACATGAACTGAAATTATAAAACAGGAACAAGTCCTTAAACGACGTGAAAAACGAGGTCGAAGAAAGTACCTTGTTCGTGCTGAGAAACGATGGTCTGGATACAACGACTGATCTCTGAAACGACGAAGCCTGGAAGAGTCCTGGAAAGTTAGAAGGGACGAAGAAGAGACAGAGAGAAATGGCAAAAAGGGGGTACCAGAGTCGTGTTTGGGAAGCAAAAAGGGGAATCGGAAAAGACCTCTGGGTTATATATGCCAACACATTCACCCCCAGCCCTTCGATCCAATACAGAAGCATAACCGTCATAAATCTAATGGCTCAGCATCAATCTCGGTCATGTGCCGTCATGAATGTCAGTTACAAGACGTGCGTATTAAAAGTGTACGGTCCCGAAGCACGTTTGTGGCTCCAGCTCCTGTGTGAACGCCACGTGTCAGCAGTTACAATCCCAAAAGTTGAAACGACACCTGACAGCTTGTAAATGGGCGCCAACCAAGTATTTGAATCAGCTCCCAGTCCGCAGAGCGCACAAAGAGTTGGGGGGCTTGATGTTATGCCCGTTTCCTCATCATTCCTAGATGGGTCAAGTGTAAGCCCAAAGAACCTGAACAATAGCAAAGGCCCAGGAGGCCGAGAATCAAAACTAGTGATTGCTAGCTCGTCCACGAAGTCGTCTAGAGCTCGAGCTCGCAGTAAGCCCAGCGAGCTCGAGAATGTCCTTCACCTCGCTGACCTCGCGAGGTCGCTGAGGCCGTGATCTCACTGGGACTCCCAGATCGTTTTAGCCTCTCTTCTGGCCACGTCAGCATCTCTCCAGCATGCATACCTTGACTGATCAGAGAGACTCATTCAGAAGATAGCTTGTGTAACAAGTCAACAAGGATACCTACTCCTAAGATTTTTCACCGGAAACTGCCTACACACTTACCAAGATGCATTTAATGCGATGGCTTTGCATTCAATGAAGTAAAGACTTCTCCTGGAACACTCAATGCAAACACGCACATGTCTAAATAAATGATTGTTTAACATTTAAGACAGCATGGCTGTGTCAGGATTAGCTGAAACAGTCAGAGCATGAAATGTATTTTATTTTTCCTGTATCTCTCCCCTTTCTCTATAAATAGGGGAGATTTTTACTGTATAAGATATACAAAAAATACACTAGTAAACTGTCACTCTGCCGGATTTTCATCAGAGTGACCGTGAACGTAGGTGCAGTCGTCGAACCACGTAAAAATTATTCTGTCCAACTTCATTCTTCCCCCTCCTTTCTTCATTACTGATTCATAAACCTATCGACCAACCACAACAGACATTCCTTTAATCGCCATTAAGCCATACCAACATCAATCGTGCATTAACTCCAATAAGACCTTAAATTAATTACCTCGTCCGTTGTCTGGGCCCCAGAATCTCTGGGTCGACCGTTTCCACGAGTCGACAATCATATTATTTGCTTGTGAAGAATTAGCAAAAATCAAATCCTACTAAGTGTTAGGTAATTATCGAGTTTATTTCAGTTTTTCCTAGAATTCGCTTTGGGATTTTCCTAGAATTCGCTTTGGGATTTACTTGGGTTAGAGTTAGGTAAATTTTGTTATTCAATTATAGAGAATCGGTTCACCTAATTCTAAGGGTTGATTAATCCAAAACCTAACATGTTATATAAGAAAGATAATAATCAATACAAATGTGTAATTAATGATAAAGTAAATAAATGAAATAAAATGAAACAATAAAATAAAAGAGAAGCAAGGAAATGAGAGGCAAGAAGAGAAATGAGGAATGAGAGAAGTTTCTCTCTCTCTCTCTTTTTGAAATTTTTGAAGGCATTACATTTATTTTATATATATACACTCATTTGTTAGTCAAGCATATATATAATCAAGTGTATTCAAAAGGAACCTATATAGGCACATTCTGGCATATAATTGGATATGCATGCATTTGACTAAAAAAGAAAAAAAAAACAATTGATTGCATTATAAAATATGTGATTGTAATTTATTATATGTGATTACAAATAAATATATGTGATTATAATCAATAAATATGATCACATTTAGTGATTTACTGATCGTGATCACATTTATTAATTATAATTAAATATGTTTAATTATAATCACATATAAATAATTATAATAATATATTTTAGAATGTTATGACATATTCTTTTAGTTAAGTGTATGCATATCCAAGTATATTTAAGGGGACACGTATTCTAGCATACACTTGGGTATGCATACATTTGACAAAAAAAAATAATAATAATAAGTAATTGCATTATAACATGTATGATTGTAATTTATTATATGTGATTACAAATATATTATTACAATTAGTAAATATAATCATATTTACTGATTTATTGATTGTGATCATATTTATTAATTATAATAAAATATATTTAGTTATGGGTACTAAAAGGAACCTATATATATAAATGAGGTTTTTATAATCAAAACGTTCTAATTTTAAAAAGTATAGATCAACAAATTAAATTCACCTATTCCATTTGAATTAAATAAGGGATAGAATTTATTTTAGGAGATGTGAAGTAATGAATGAATTTGATTTATTGGTCTTTATATTTTAAAATTAGGATGTCTTGATTATAAAAGTTGTATATATATATATAGAGAGAGAGAGAGAGGAGAAGGTCGGTCAAGGAACCCAAAACAATTATTGTGAGGAAAAATGACAATTAGCATTGAATTAACAACACAATTAAATATTTATAATAGTTATTTAATGTTAAGTGCTCGCCTAGCTGGCCCCCAAAGATGATTGGTGCCCGGTTAAGACGATAATAGAGAAGGAAGCTTCAAGGAATTTCAAAAGCTAATGTCGTACAGAGTCTCGATAAATATCTCGACATACAAACATCTTCTCTCTTCATCATCAATGCAGGTAGATGTCTTCGACTGCTGCCATGACTAGTCGAAAAACAAAATATGATGTTTTCCTCAGTTTTAGAGGAGAAGATACTCGCTACAAATTCACAAGCTATCTTCACAAAGCTTTGTCTGACAAACAGATACGAGCTTTCATTGACAGGGAGCTTGAGAGGGGAGAGGAAATCTCCCCATCTCTTGTCAAAGTCATTGAACAATCAAAAATTTCAATTATCGTCTTCTCTCAAAATTATGCTTCATCTAGATGGTGTCTTGAAGAGCTCGTAAAGATCATCGAATGCAAGAACATGTTCAGACAGATTGTGATACCGGTTTTCTATGAGGTGGATCCATCAGACGTGAGGAACCAAACTGGGAGTTTTGCAGATGCATTTGCTAAGCATGAACAACGTTTTAAGGAGAGCTTAGACAGAGTGCAGACATGGAAGGATGCTCTTAAGCAAGCTGCCAATCTATCGGGGCTGGATTCACGAGTCATTAAGTGTTCAGCTTTACATATATATATATGTGTATATATATATTGCAGTGTTTAATTCAAGAGAGGTTTTTTTTTTTTTTTTTTTTTTTTTTCAAGTCCAATTATTTTCAGTATTATTTGAAATAAATCAAATTATCACCGCGATAATTAGTATCCCACACATAATACGTGTGGGATTTGGTACCTGTAAATTATGTTTATATTTTAAATAAATATTCTGTTTTTATTGGAGCATATATAGCATCTAGTATTGGTAATATACCTACAATACTCTAAAATTAATATCAACTCTCTTAGAATTAACTGTTCATGACTTCGTAGGATATATTATCAGTGATCAAATTCAATTTCACTGAGTTTAAAAAATTTCCAACGGAAGAGCTAGCCTAATTCTTGGACAAGTTATAACTAATATGTTGCTAAAAGTGTATATGTTAATAAAACAATCAGTCTTTTAATTTCCTGCAACTTATACTACTGGAATTGTTTTGCAAATTTGGTTAGGCCTGAGTATGTGCTCGTAGAGGACATTGTGAAATTCATTTTAAAGAAGCTGACTGACGCACTGCCTAGTGAAAACAAGGATTTACTTGGAATAGATTCGAAGATAGAAGAAATTGAATCGTTGTTACATGGTGCGACATTTTCTGCCAAAAAAATTAAGTCATGGTTAAATAAAGCAACACAACCGATTGGCAACCCAAGAGGATATACTCAGAGTGTAGGAATTTGGGGCATAGGTGGTATAGGCAAGACAACTCTGGCTGAAGCTGTATTCAATAAAATGTCCCATCGTTTTGTAAGTTCTCACTTTGTTCGGAGTGTAAGGGAAGAGTTTGAACGAAAAGGTGGATTAAAGTGCTTGCAAAAAAAACTAAGGGATGGAAATGTATTTCGTAATCTAATTGTTTTTGATGATGTGACTAATTTCCAACAAATAGAATCTTTGATTGAGCATCGTTCTTATCTTCATTTAGGAGCTAGAATTTATTTTGATTAGATTCTATTTAAAAATTTTGATTCTATCTTTTAATATAATTTATTTTTTATTTTTATTTAATTTTTTCTCAATTATCTTAATTTTTGTATCAAAAATTAACAACAAGATCTTTGTTTTTTTCTTATAGCAAATAAAAGTTTGCTTTTAATTTTGATTTTTTCAATTTTTTATTTAATTAGGATAAAATGATTAAGGACATTTGATATTTTTATGTATTCTGTGATGGTTGATTGTTAATCTTTTAATTAAAAGAATTAATTTGATAAATTTTTAAAACTTTAGGAATGACATAAACTAAAAATTTACTGGTGATAAGACGGGGATATTTCGCCTAAAGGTAGGGATTCAAATGGTATTTTCCCGTTACATATTTATGTTAGTTATTTAATGCTAAGTGCTCTCCTAGCTGGACCAAAGTTGACATAAACTGGGAGTTTTGCAGATGCATTTGCTAAGCGTGAACAACAGGAGACTTTAGACAGACTGCAGACATGGAAGGATACTCTCAAGCAAGCCGCCAATTTATCCGGGCTGGATTCACGGGTCATTAAGTAAGTGTTCAGTTTATATATATATATATATAGATATACTGCAGTGAGAGGGTTTTTTTTTTAAAAAAAAAAAAAAAAAAAAAATTAGTTGGTTTTAAAATAAAATGATTTTTTTTTTCTTTTCAGACACGTTTTTATTACCATTTTTATTCCATTGTAATTGAAAAGAAGTAATTTGATTGGTATAATCCATGGTTTCAATTTATACACAGGGTATAATAGGAAAAGCTGAATTATCACTGGTAGTAACTGGATTCATTTCAATTATTTTCAGTATTATTTGAAATAAATCAAATTATCACCATGATAATTGGGTGTCCCGCACATAAGACGAGTGGGATTCACTACTTGTAAATTATGTTTATATTTGAAATAAATGTTTTTTTTTTATTTGAGCATATATAGCATCTCCTATTGGTAATATACCTTCGATCTATTTACTCTAAAATTAATATAAACTCTTATAAAATTAATTGTTCATGATATCGTAGGATATATTATTAGTGATCAAATTCAATTTCATTAAGCTATTTTAAAAATTTTCTATCAGAAGAGCTAGCCTAATTTGTTGACAGGTTACCGGTAATATGTTGCTAAAAATTGTATATGTTAATAAAACAATTAGTCTTTGCAATTTCCTGTAACTTGAACTACCGGAATTGTTTTGCAAATTTGGTTAGGCCTAAGTATGCGGTCGTAGAGGACATCGTCAAATTCATTTTAAAGAAGCTGACTGACATGTTGTCTAGTGAAAACAAGGATCTACTTGGAATAGATTCGAAAATAAAACAAACTGAATCATTGTTAAATGTTGGGACAGTTTCTAACAAATAAATTAGGTCATGGTTATATAAAGGAACAAAACATATTCACATTGTAGGAATTTGGGGCATAGGTGGTATCGGCAAGACAACTCTAGCTGAAGCTGTATTCAATAAAAACTTCTCATCATTTTGAAAGTTCTTACTTTGTTCTGAGTATGAGGAAAGAGTCTGAACAAAATGGTGGGTTAAAGCGCTTGCAAGAAAAACTCCATTCAAGAATATTAGGGGATGGAAATGTAAATAAAGGTGCTTCTTCTAGAGGGCGCACAATTGTAACAGTCTAATAGATACACTTATTCATAAAAAGGATCTAATTGTTTTTGATGATGCGACTAATTTCTAACAAATAGAATCTTTGATAAAGAGTTTTGATTGTCTTGATTTAGGAAGTAGAATTATTGTAACAACAAGAGATAAACAAATGTTTAGAAATTTTGAAGTGGATCATCTGTATGAGCTTCAAGAATTACACCATCATAAAGCTCTTGAACTTTTTTGCTGACATGCCTTTAGACAAAACCACTCTCCACTGGATTATGGGCAGTTGTCAAATAGGGTATTAAAATATTGTGGAAGTGTTCCATTAGCTCTTAAAGTTTTGGGTTCTTTTCTACTTGGCAAAAGTAAAGAAGTTTGGGAAAGTGAATTAGAAAAATTAAAAAAAATTCCTCATAATGATATTCAAAAGGTTCTGCAAATAAGTTATGATAGATTAGATGATGACGAGAAGAGGATATTTCTAGATATTGCATGTTTTCTTAAAGGGAAGGATAAACATCTAGTAATCAACATTTTGAGTGCCATGGGCTTCTACGCAAAGATTGGAGTAAGTGTTCTCATTGATAAGTGTTTGATAACAGTTTCAAACAATAGTATAACAATGCATGATTTGTTACAAGCAATGGGTAGAGAAATTGTTCAGCAAGAGTCTCTTAATGATCCCGGAAAACGTAGTCGATTGTGGTATGATAATGATATCTACGATTTATTATCAAAAAATAAGGTAAGATTCATTTTAAGAAAATTATTTTCTTTTATCTTTATACGTTTGATTGGAAAGTGGACTCTTACTAAATAAAAAGTTCTATATAATAGTTTCACCCCAAAATACATATTATGAACTTTAAATATGTGATGACAAGTTATCATTTTTCTTGACTTTCAATTAGGGGACTGAAGCAATTGAGAGCATCTCTCTGGATGTGTCTAAATCAAGATACATCTGCTTAACTCCTAATGCTTTTGAAAAGATGCATAATTTAAGATTCCTGGAATTCTATACCCCACTTGAAACCAAGAATGAAAATAATGTGTATCTTTCTGATCAAGGCCTTGAATCTGTATTCACAAAGCTTATTTATCTTCGTTGGAATGGATGTCCATTGAAATAATTGCAATCACATATTTATGCAGAGAACCTTGTTGGACTAGACATGCCATGTAGTAATGTTGAACAATTCTGGAGTGGTGCCCAGGCGGGTTTTTTTTTCCCGTTCTTTTACCATCTAATATATTATGATATCTCTCTCACAATAATTCTATTTATTTATTTATATTTTTATCTTATAGGTTTATCCGAAGTTAATACATATGAACTTCAGTCACTCTGAGTTCCTGATCCGTATAGACCTCTCGCTGGTACCAAATATTGGGAGTTTGATCTTAGAAGGCTGTACAAGGTTGTGTGAAATTTCGTCCTCATCTGTTCTACATCTTGATAAACTTGTTGTCTTGAATCTAGCAAACTGCAAAAGCCTCATGAGTCTTCCAACTAGCATTCAATCAAAATCTCTTTAAAAACTTCTTGTCTCTGGCTGCTCAAATCTGAAGACATGCCCTCAAATGTCATGTGATATCGAAGAGTTACTTTTAGATGAAACTGCTATAGAAGAACTCCCTTCTTCCATCAAGAATTTATGCAGACTAGTTACATTAAGTCTCAGAAATTATTCAAGCCTTAAGAGTCTCTCAAGCAATATTTGTAAATTGAAATCTCTCGAACATATTGATCTTTCTGGTTGCTCAAAGCTTGACAAATTGCCTGAAAACATAGGAGGTTTAGAATCTTTGGTGGAATTCAAAGCCGAGCAAACTGCCATTAGAGTGGTACCATCGTCCATCATATGTTTAAAAAATCTTGAGAGACTGTCTTTTGAGGGCTGTAAGGGTCAAGATTCAGTAGGTTTAGTATTGCCCTCTTTATTAGGCTTGCACAAGTTGACGTATCTACGTCTAACTGATTGTGGTATCACAGTTATTGCTGAAAGTTTAGGTCACTTATCCTCACTACAAAATTTATACCTAGGCAGAAAGGTTTTGAGAGCATACCAGCATCCTTCGTAAATCTTTCTAAACTGTTGTTGCTGGGAGTAAGCTACTGCAACAAGCTTCAAGTTTTGCCTGAGCTTCCATTGACATGAATTGATGCACACAGTTGTAAAACGCTAGATACATTATGAAGTTTATCAATTCTAGGCACAATTGAGTCAGTGGACAGATTCATCACAGTTCGCTTCATCAATTGTTTCAAGCTGGATCGGAATGAACTGAGAGACATCATGAAAGATACTCTACAGCGCCTGGCAACTATATGGAAGAGTGGATGGTATGCTGGGGTATCTCTCACCCTTTATCTATTAATACGATGTTACTTATATTTTTTTTATCATTTCAATTTGATACTAAAGGCCAATGATGTTACAATTTGCTTGTTTCCATTTTACAGCCATATACCAATACATCACATCACAGGTCAAGGCGATCATATGTACCACACATTGGTATATGTTTCCCTGGAAGTAAAATTCCAAAGTGGTTCAAATTTCAAGCTACAGGATGCGTTTTGACTATCAAGATGAAACGAGGTTCAATGACAATTTTGTTGGTTTTGCAATGTGCACTATTGTAGCGTTCCAATATTATCAAGATGATGGCAGGGGGTTCTATGTTAGATGTAAATGCACATTTAAACGTAAAGATGGTTGCGGCTGTCATATTGGCTACGGCAGTTTGTATGAACAGGACTCAGACTATCATGATAGTCTCCCTAATATTAATTCAGAACATGTCTTTATGGGGTTTGATTTCTTTATGTATCCCCGTGATTATGGTACGGTAGGCTATAAGAATGAGGTCTCTTTCCAAGTCTACCTTAAAAATAGCAAATCTTGTGAGGTGAAAAAGTGTGGCGGTCGTTTGACGTATGGCGGAGATCATGGACAATTCGATTTGATTGCTAGTAGTTATGTTTTTTTGGCCGACTTGATTTCAATAATGTTTAAAAATTAAATAATATATTTTCTGGTAGGATCCAAATCTACTAAGGCGCCACCAGGTGCTTTCATATGTTTTCTTAGACTTGAAATTCAAAGTTGTCAAAATTTCAAAATTCAGAGTACAACAATGCCGTTTTGATTGTTTTAGGCTAAAAAATCATGTCTTGCACAAGATTCAAGAAATCTGTATAGAGGAATGTCGACGTTGAAATTCAGTCGACGAGTATTCAATGCCTAATACTTACAATCAATGTGAGAAAACACAAATACCAAGAAAGAACACAGACAAAAACCGAGAATAAAACGAGGAACACAAAGCTTTTACGTCGTTCAGCAATAATAGGCCTACGTCTACGACTGTTTCTCTCTTAAATTCTGCAGAGTGACAGTATATTATTAATTATTCTCTCTTCCTCCCATTACAATGATTTTAACCTCCTATTTATAGGAAAAGAGGCGTTACAATTTTGGTTGCAACAAAATAGGAAAAGAATTCCGAATTAATTACACTTTTAAAATGATTTAAATAAAATCAGAAAAATCAGGAAGGGAATCATAAATTAATGTCAATTCCTATTCGGTTGGAATAATATCAGGAAATTGCCATAATTATCTCGAGATAAGGTTGATTTGAATTTGAATTTGAATAAACTTTTATATCTGATAAGGGAATCACGGTTTGATTGGGTAACTGCCATATTTTGGTGAGAGAATCATGATCGGATTAGGCAACTGCTCGTTTCTGGAAGATACTGTATTTATTACGCTATTGAGCAAGCTACCGTCTATGGCGATCTCGAGCTGGAGCTCGCATAGCAAGCTACGCATGAGGCGGTTTGTAGAACGAGCTATGATCTGGCTGTGAGGCGAGCTCGTTGCTGCGAGCTGAGAAGATTACTAGGCGAACTGTAGAGCTCGCAGGGTTTAAGGTTGAAATATGAGCTTTGTCTGATGGGCCTTTGATTGGGTTGACTTTATCGGGCTTTCTATTGGGCCTAAACTGAGCTTTTACTAGCCCATTTAATGAGTCCGAAAAATACATACAACATTAGCCCCCCAGCTCTCAGTTCGCTCTGCTAGCTGGGAGCTTCAGCTTGCTGGTAAAGCTGGCTTCCTTGGCATGCTAACTTGAATAACCGCCTTTGCACCTTTTTAAATTCCACCTTTTCAGTTGCGACATGTGGCAGTCATGCAGGAGGTAGTTGAAACGACGTTTGCACGTCCCTTACATACGTATTTAATGCGTACGTCTTTCAACTGATGGCTACATGATTACAAAGCCGTACCTTGCGCTGCATCGTTGGATTAATGACGGTTACATTACACAAAGATCTGACGGCTGGGGCTCGAGCTTGTTTACCTATATAAATTGATGGAGCCCCTTTCATTTTCTTTTTTGTCTGTCACCTTCTCTCAAAACAACCAAGCATTCAGGCGACTAAGTTTATAAGATCCACTCCCTTTTTACGAAATCATCATTTCTAGTCATCGTTTCTTCGTTCCGTCAAAGAATCACGGTAAGTTCTTCCTTTTGACTTCAAATCTTGAGTTTTTGGGTTTATATTGTCGAGTTGATATTGCACTTGCATTCGTGTTTTACTCATCACTGTTGCTGTTACTAGAAATGACTTGAATATAACATACTGTCATTGTTGAGTCTTTCTGATCACTGTTGAATCTTGTTGTTCTAGGTTCTTTGTTGAACACGTCTCTTCAACTTTTGTCGATTGGATCTTGTTTCATGCTTATTAGCGACCTGATTACTATTGTAGTTTGTTATGTATGTGAACTGTTGGATTATATTCTTGTAGACTGTTAGCTCGCATGTCGCTTACTCATAAGTCGAGCCCCCCATTCCATGAATGATTTGCAAAGTAGGAGACTTAGTATATTTGGCATTTTAATAACTTGCTGCGACCTGAAAATACTTCTTTGGTACAGATATCTTCAAGCGGAGCCAGCAGAGAAACTTCTCGAAGCAGGAAGGCTCGCGAGCGAGATGCAACTCAAGAGCATGTCAAACAGGGAAGAGAAGCTCAGGATACATTTGCCCACCATCTTTCTTCCTTGGAACTTTCCGATGTGACCGGGCATACTATGCAATTTCGCATTCCTCTAGGTTGTCGCGTACTGATACCGGCTCCTAAAAACCATGCATGTTATCCACCCAAGGGGTATGTCGCTGTCAGTGTCCAACATCTCGAACAGGGACTAAGATTCCCCATACCCCTATACCTGATCGCGTTCCTTAACGCAGTCAAGCTCGCACCGTTCCAGTTAATACCGAACTCCTATGCGCAACTGACCTCTCTGGCCGTAGCCTTCCTTAGGAACGACCTTACTCCCCCTACTCCAAAAATCATTCAGCAGTTTTACAGCTTCAACGCTGTAAGTACGGGTGTAAGTACGGGAGAAAAACCCGATAGCATCTTTTACCTCACAGCTCGTCCATCAAAATATAAAGATCTCTTACCCCAAGGAGATGCGAAGGGCAAGTCTAATGTTGGACCGTACAAAACGAGTTGGTTCTACGTCTCCTGCCCCTCTCTCGCGGATCTCCAAAATTTTAGCTACGTCTTGGAACCAGGTATAAAATATCTTTGCTATGCAGCGTTGGAAATGGATGAGTCTCCCCTCAGCAGCGAGGAGAAACGAGCTCTTGATATGCTTGCAAACTCGGAGGAAGCAGACATCAGTAGCAAGTTCAATGATGCTTTTCTCAGAGCTTATGGCCTTGCCTCTTCTAGAAAGTCTCCAATTCTGCGACCTAACGAGGACATAGGCAACATGGGTGACAACCCTAGACTTTCTTCTGTCCTTGATGTCCTAATCCAGGTGGGAGATACATCTACTTCTCGACCTCCAAAACCTATTACTCCGTGGGCAGAGGGAACAACTCGTACACCTTCTCCAGCTCGAAAAACTTCTACCCAAGGTGCTCCTACTTGCACCCCATCTTGGAAGAAAACGTCTTCAGCTCGCGCCCCATCAAAGGGCACATCTCGAACTACTTCTCTAGCTCCTGCTCCAGCTCGGACAGGATCAGATCCAGCCCATATAGCCCCTATTGTACAAGTTGACTCATCCCCTTCTCCATATCACACATCTGTCCCAAGGGCTCCACTGTTGGTTCAAGCTCGCGCTTCAGCCCCTGTTCCTTCCTTTGGGCGAATTCCAGCCAATAGGAGGAAACTCACTCTTTTGAAGTTTCCTTCTGAAAGTCCTGCTACATGTCCGGCCTTATCGACTCCTTAAGCAAAACGGCTTGCTGAGGCCTTAGTCACTCCAGTCGCTCCCTCAAAATGCTCAAAGCCATCTGCCAAGGACCAGGCTCCTGCTGCCGCTGCTCTCAGCGAGGTGCTTGTTGAGGTCATTGCTCCTTCAATCGCTGTTCCCAGCGAGGTGCCTGTTGAGGTCATTGCTCTCTCAATCGCTGTTCCTAACAAGGTGCCACTTCCCAATGCTTTTTCAGATCTTCAGCTGATTCCAGTTTTCAGCTCGTAACCTGGAAAATGGGGCGCTCTTCCTAAGGTTGCTTCCTAGGCAACCCAAGCTGGCACCAGCAAGCATGCAACTAGGTGTGCCGTTGTTTCGCGGCGTACTACTTACTCAACCGATGTGCCTGATCTCCCGGAGCGTGAAAGGACCCCTTCCTTTACAAAACCAGAAACCGAGCTCGGACCTGGGGGTAGATATCTAACCTCCTTTGTCGATAACTGGACGCCCATTATGTATACTCATGTAAGGTCTTGGAGAATAAGTCCCTGAAGGGCATAGAGCTAGACGAGTTCGTAGCTCGTCATTCCATACTGGTAAGTCATCTTCCTTTTCCTTTTAGCCTCTTTACTTTATAGCATATTAATTTGTAGAGTTTTCAGGGCGCCCTTGTTGCAATGAAGCAATGGAGACTGACCCAACTTACTGAAAACTGAATAATGGAGCTCGAGATGGAGCTAGAGGTTGCTAATGAAGATGTAGCACACTTAGCTGAGAAAACAACAAAGAGCTTTGAGGCAAAGATGGCCGAGGCGAATGCTACTAAACAGGTCGTCGAGGAAGCTCTGCTGGAAATACCAAAAGAGCGCGACATGCTAAGAGAAGTGCTGAAGCAGTCTAATCAGCGGGCTGAGCTAGCCCAGAAAGCTACCGAGGACCACGAGACATGGTTGGCTGTAACAAGAGAAGAGCTGAGGCAGTTCGAGCAGTGGGCCGAACTGGCTGAGCAGCGAGCTACGAATGCAGAGGATAAAATTGAAGTGCTTGATCGTCAAGTCGAGGCTGCAGCAAAACGAGCTGAGGCTGCTGAGAAGCGGACTGAAGAGGTGGAAGCCGCTGCTAAATGTGCTGAGGAGGCTGCAACTAAACGGGCTGAAGAGGCAGAAAGCCGAGCCGAGGTACTTAGGCAGTAAATGGGGGAGGCCATTCAACGGGCTGAGGTTGCAGAGAAGCGAACAGAAGCCATACAGAAAGAAGCTGAGGTCATTAACCGTCATGCAGGTAATGCCTTCAATGAGCTAACGATTTTCAAAGCAATGGCTACTCAAGAGTTGGAAGTGTAGGTTGCTCAAGCCAAGGATGAGGCTAAGGAGTCAACAGGTCGCGATTTTCTCTACACGCTGTGGATGTCCCATCCGGAGATGGATTTTTCTATCTTTGGGGATGTGGGAATCGAATTTGTAGAGGAGTTCAAAGCAAAGGCTGCCTCGTCTTCATCTGATCCAATTCTTCCATCAGAGCAAGCTCTTGGTGCTACCTCTCAAATTGAGCCTGTTGGCGACCTCGGGCTTCCTAGCTCGTCTCCTCCCCACGAAGACCCCCTCTCAGGCCAAGATCCTCATGTTCAAAGCTAGTTGTTTTATTATTTTTTATGTTTTCTTTTTGTAATGGACTTGCTTTCATTTGCAATGAATTTTTTGTTTTTTACTTGTATTGAAAATTTTCCATTTGTAAGAAACTTTTTGAGTTTAATAAAGTTTCATTCTTCGCATTTTCTATGTCGAATGTGTATGCGGTGTATTATATCATTTGTTTATGCGGGCTAATCAACATGACATAAACTCGTAATTAATCGAATGTAACAATTCATAACTCAATTACTTGGCTCTTTAATAAGTAATCTGCTGACATAGATCGAGATCTTGTCCATTGAATGGAAGTTGTTGATGAGCTGTTTAAATTAATTAACTATGCAAGGTCTAACGACCTCGTTTTCTTTTATTTTTTCGTTTTAGCGAGCTATGCAAGGACAAACCCTGCTTTTTAGGTCCATTTCTTTTTAGCGAGCTATGTAGAGACACTTAGTCACCTATTTTTTTGGCTCTTTTCATTTTAAGCGAGCTATGCAGGGGTCGTCACCTCGCCTGCTTTTTAGGTTCTTCAATAGCGAGCTATGCTGAGGTACTTAGCCATCTGCTTTTTTGGCTCTTTTCATTTTAAGCGAGCTATGCAGGGGTCGTCAACTCACCTGCTTTTTAGGCTTTTCAATAGCGAGCTATGCAGAGGTACTTAGCTATCTGCTTTTTTGACTCTTTTCATTTTAAGCGAGCTATGCAAGGGTCGTCACCTCGTCTGCTTTTTAGGCTCTTCAATAGCGAGCTATGCAGAGGCACTTAGCCATCTCGCCTGCTTTTTAGGCTCTTCAATAACGAGCTATGCAGAGGTACTTAGCCATCTACTTTTTTGGCTCCTTTCATTTTAAGCGAGCTAAGCAGGGGTCGTCACCTCGCCTGCTTTTTAGGCTCTTCAATAGCAAGCTATGCAGAGGTACTTAGTCATCTACTTTTTTTGGCTCTTTTCATTTTAAGCGAGCTATGCAGGGGTCGTCACCTCGCCTGCTTTTTCGGCTCTTAATATTTACAGCAAGCTATAGAGCTCGGAGCCCGTTAGCCTAGTGGAATGAGTTGAATCACAAGCGGATGAGAAATGGAGCTTTCACTAACTAAAATGAGTTTGAATTACATATAACAAAAGAGTTTACTGATAATAAGGACAGAGGTGCTCGACATTCCAAGCTCGAGGGACTTCAGCTCCATTCTCATTAGCTAAACGATAAACTCCATTCCCCAAGCTTGCTTTGATAACATAGGGTCCTTCCCAGTTCGAGCCTAAGGATCCATCACTTGGCTTGCGGGCTCCAAGTAGAATGAGACATAAAACCAAGTCTCCCATATTGAATCTGTGAATCTGAGCATATTTGTTATAGTACCTCGCTATTCTCTGCTAATAGACAGCTACCCTTAACCTAGCCGTTTCCCTGTGTTCTTCAAGTAGGTCCAAGTTTGTAGCAAGCAGCTGATCATTGTCATTTGGATTGAAGGTCACTCTTCGTTGTGATGTGACTTCAAATTCAGCTGGGATCATAGCCTCAGATCCATATACCATTGAGAATGGAGTCTCGCCTGTGGAACTGCGAGCTGTGGTCCTGTAAGACCATAATACCTTCTGAAGCTCGTCTACCCATGCTCCCTTCTTTGCTTCCAGTTTCATCTTTAGGGTCTGCTTAATAATCTTGTTCACAGCTTCAACTTGGCCATTGGCTTGTGGATGATCCACTGCTGAGAAGCTTTTAACGATCTTGAGGTCGTTGCAGAACCTGAGAAATTGCTCGCTGATGAACTGAGTCCCATTATCTGTCACGATCTGCTGTGGAACCCCAAATCTGTAAATGATATTACTCCACACAAACTTTTCAATCTTTGTTGTGGAGATTTCTGCCAATTCCTTCGCTTCTACCCATTTGGTGAAGTAATCCACCACGACCACGGCATGTTTGCATCTTTCACTAGCCATTGGCAAGGGCCCGATCAGATCCATCCCCCAAATTACAAAAGGCTACGGGCTCACCATTTGTTAGAGATATGCTAGTGGAGCTCGTGGAATTTGGGCAAACCTTTGACACTTGTCACATTTTTTTACTAAGTTAATGGCGTCCTGCCTTATGGTGGGCCAATAGAAACTTTGACGAAGTGCCTTCTGAGCTAGAGACAGCCCCCCAGCGTGGTTCCCGTAATGGGCTTCGTGTATCTGCCTTAGTACTCTTTCACATTCAGGGCCATCAATGCATCTTAACAATAGAGCTGAGAACCCCTTCTTCTACAGCGCATCATCGTAGATGCAATATCTGGCTGGTCTAGTTCTTAAACGTCGGGCTTCCAGCTTGTTACTTGACAGCCTTCCATCCTGCAAATAATCGAGAATTGAGCTCATCCAGGAATCGGGTTGCACGATTATGGCCATCAGTGAATTCTTTTCTTCCGTACTTGGAGCTGGTAGAAATTCAACTGAGATTGCCCCAAGAAAATCTGCATCTCGTGTGGTCGCGAGACGAGCTAGTGCATTAACATGCGAGTTCTGAGCCCGTGGGATTTGCTTCATTTCGTACCTTTGAAACGCACCTAGCAGCTCGTGAACTTTCTGGAGGTAAAGGGCCATCTTTGGTCCCTTGGCCTGATATTCCCCCTATATATGGCAGACAACGAGCTGCGAATCGTTAAAGACTTTCAATCGCTCAGCTCGTATTTCTTTAGTCAAATGCAAACCTGCGAGCAGGGTTTCATACTCAGCCTCATTGTTTGTTGCCTGGAAGCCAAACCTCAAAGCACAAAGGATTTTGTGGCCTTCAGGACTGATCAGAAGAATCCCAGCTCCGACCCTCTGCTCGCTAGATGAACCATCAACATAAAGTTCCCAAGCTGGACCTTCAGAAGATTCAGCTTCATCATCCATAGGTCCTGTAAACTCTACAATGAAATTTGCCAGGGCTTGAACTTTAATGGCCGTCCTCAACTTAAATTGGATATCGAACTGTGCGAGCTCCACTGCCCATTTCAATAAACGACCTGAGGTGTCCGCTTTCTGCAAAACTTGCTTCAACGGATATTGGGTGAGGACTTCAATGGTATAAGCTTGAAAGTAAGGCCGCAGCTTCCTTGATGCAATCACCAGGCAATAAGCGAACTTCTCCATCTGTGAGTACCTAGTTTTGGCATCTTGCAGCCTTTTGCTTACATAATAAACTGGAAGCTGCGTCTTTTCTTCTTCCCTCACCAATGCAGCACTTAGAGCTTGCTGAGACACCCCTAGGTACAGGATCAACTTTTCTCCTTCTTTGGGCTTAGAAAAGAGTAGAGCTCGCCCCATGTATTCCTTTAACTGTTGGAAGGCTACTTCACACTGCTCGGTCCATTCGAAGCTTTTGGCCTTCTTCAAAATATCAAAGAAAGGGATACACTTATTTGTAGCTTTCGAAATGAACCTGCTGAGCGCCGCGACCTAGCCATTTAGGCTCTACACATCTTTCACCCTTATTGGTGACCTCATGTCAATCAGTGCTTTGATCTTCTCAAGATTAGCTTTAATGCCTCTACTTTGACCATGAAGCCTAGAAACTTCCCAGAAGCTACTCCAAATGCACATTTGAGCAGATTTGACTTCATTTGGCAGCTCCTCAGAATCTGAAACATCTCTCCTAAGTCGCGTACATGGTCACCTATCTGCTTGGATTTTACTAGCATATCGTCAACATAGACCTCCATGGTCCTTTCAATTTGCTCTTCAAATATCATGTTCACCAAGCGTTGGTAGGTCGCTCCAGCATTTTTCAACCCGAAGGGCATCACCGTGTAGCAATATAAACCACGATCAGTCATGAACAAGGTGTGCTCTTCGTCCTCGGGATTCACGGGAATTTGGTTATAGCCCGAGTACGCATCCATGAAGCTCAGAAGCTCGTGGTCAGCAGTAGCATCCACGAGCTGGTCTATCCTTGGCAAGGGGAAACTATCTTTGGGGCACGCCTTGTTTAGATCGGTAAAGTCAATGTAAGTCATCCACTTCCCATTCTTATTTTTTACCAGAACCGGATTGACGACCCAGGTCGGATAGTAAGCTACTCGAATGAATTTGTTAGCCAGCAGCTTGTCTATCTCTTCTTTCAATGCTAAGTATCGTTCCCCCGTCATTGCCCTCCTCTTCTGACGAACTGGCTTGTGGTGAGGATCAATATTCAACCTGTGAGACATCACTTTTGGATCTATCCCCACCATATCCTCATGATTCCATGCAAACACATCCAAGTTCGCCTTTAGGAAATCAACAAGCTGGGCTCTCAATTATGGTGCTAAACCTCTACCCAGTTTCAGGCATCTTTCTGGATCTACCTTGCTGACTTGTACATCTTCCAATTCTTCAACTGGCCCTATAGCTTGGTTTGCATCGACCTCGTGAGGGTCTAGGTCGTGACTGACTCCTTTCTCAGTCATAGCTCGTGGCTCATCCCCTGAGATCACGTTTACTTTCTTTCCTCTCACGCCCATCTTCACAGCATCTTTATAACAACATCTTGCTAAATACTGCTCTCCTCTAACACATCCAATGTCATTGGGAGTTAGGAACTTAACTATTAGAGTTCTGGTCGAAGTAACCACATCCAACTCGTTCATGGCAGGTCTCCCCAAGACCATATTATAGGCTGATGGGCAGTCAATTATCAAGAAATCTGTCAGAGTTGTTGCCTGACGACCTGCCTCCCTAAGAGTCAATGGTAACTTAATCTGGCCCACTGGTACTACAACATCTCCAGTGAATCCAAATAAAGGCTTTGGGGACGGTCTCATTTGTTCTGCTCGCAGCCCCATCTGATCAAAACAGCTCCTATACATCACGTTCACCAAGCTCCCAGTATCAATCATGATGCTTCTAACTTCCATATTGCTAATTTTAGCTCGTATAACCAGCACATCGTTATGAGGCCAGATCACTCCTCTAGCATCTTCATCAGTGAACACGATCTCATCCGAGGTCGGCTTCGCCCTTTTTGCAGGTCCTTCCGACCCTCCAACCTGGAAAGTGTGGTTCGCCTCTCAGACGTACCTTTCATGTGATCTATTGGAATCACCTGCGATATGGGGGCTACTATGAATGGTAAAAATGGTTCTTACCGCAGGCTCATGATCTGGCTCGGAAGCTCGTTGGGGCTATTGCTGATGTGTTGGCTATTGTTGGTGAGGTCGTTCATGCTGAGGTCGCGATCCCGCAGGTCGTTCCACATAATCTCTTAAGCGACCTCTCCTGATCAATTTTTCAATGGCGTCCTTTAACACCCAGCAATCCGAAGTATTGTGTCCAACCTCATTATGATAGGCACAAAACTTGCTTTTATCTCTTTGATAAATAGGGGCCCTCAAAGGATAGGGCTTCCCAAAGTCCTCCCTGTTCTTCTCTACTGCAAAGATCCTGTCTTATGAGTCTGACAGGATGTTGTAATGCTCATAGCGACCTTGACGCTGAGGTCGCTCATTCCTTGGCTCTCTCCTTGCCTTTTTAGCAATCTGATTACTTGAGCCACTATTTCTACCTTTTTCGTTCCTGCCGTTATTTCTCCTCTTTGGCTGGCTGGAACTGCCCGCTTCATTCTTCTGATTCTGCTTCTTCCAGCCGAAGGTCTCTTCCCACCTAATCTCCTTCGCAGCTCGCTTGTAGAATTCTCCCAGATCATTCACTAGGGACTTATAAATACTCTCGTACAGTTTTCCATCCTTGTGCAGCCCGGTTGAGATCGCTGTCAGTATACTTTTATCTGATGGATGCTCAACATTCGTGACCTCGCGTCTGAACCTGGTGATGTATTCTTTCAATGACTCACCCTGACGCTGAAAGATTGTAGTTAGGTGGCAGGATGGAGCGAGCTGCCTTCTTAATGCCCTATACTGACCAACGAACTTCTGTTGGCATTCTTCCCAACTGCCTATGCTGCGAATTGGGAGATTCTTAAACCACATCCTCGGAATATCCCCCAAAGTAGCTGGGAATACCCGACATTTCACCATCGGATTTTCTATCTGTAGGTCCATCTGAATGTTAAAGGCGTTAAGATGGTCATCGGGGTCACTATCCCCGTTGTATTGCTGAATGTTTGACATTTTGAACCTCAGAGGGAGAGGCTGTGTATCAATCTCCCTTGTAAAGGGAGTCCTTTCCCCACAGTACCCACGCTGTTCCGGGGCTCCAAGTCGTGCTTCCAACTGCTGGACCTTTGAAGGAGCTCCTCTACTTGTGGATCTCGGAGCTCATACCTCCTCTTGTGATCATGACTAAGGGCAGGGTGCTCTAAGTCATACCTCTCGTCTTCTTCTAACAGACCTTCAGGCTAATGGGATCTCCTTTGTCTCTATTTATCATTAAACCGTCGAGCTGCAGCTCTGGCTCTATCGTGTCCAACCTCTACCCGCCGGTTTCTATCCTGGCTCAACCTTACCACCAGGCTAGCGGGGCGTGCGACCTCCCTTTCTTCCCGAACAGGGTGTCCTCCAGCCCTAGAGCGTGCATTGGAGGAGCGAGCTGAGCCTGCAGGTCACGGGATTTCCCTTGCTGGCCTTTCAGACGCCTGCATTGCTTCATGCTGTTGGGGCACGTGTCTTGGTGCCTGAACCTCAACCCCGGGTATGTTCTGTACCTGAGCCTGCACCAACATATTGACGATCTCTGTAAGCTGTCTGACCGTAATCTCCAACGTTTCTTGCCTCTGAATCAGTACATTCTGCCCTTCGGCTAATGGGGCCATTGGAACCGATTGACGATGAGGCAGAGGAGGGATGCCTGTTGCCGCACCAATTGCCAGGCCATGGGACGTTCTTGCTACATGCATGGGTGTGTCCTACACGTTTTGTTGGGACTAGTTCATGCAGCTCTCCGCCTGGTCATCATCTCCAAGATGCCTGTTTGATCTGGTCTTTGCCATATCGAAAATCAATGAATTGGGATGAAAAAGATTGCAGTTTGGCCCTTCTTCTAGCGCCAAAATGTAGACGTTGAAATTCAGTCAACAAGTATTCAATACCCAATGTCTACAATCAATGTGAGAAAGCACAAATACCAAGAAAAAATACAGATAAGAACCGAGAATAAAACAAGGAACACAAAACTTTTACATGGTTCAGCAATAATAGACCTACGTCCACGATTGTCTCTCTCTTAAATTCTGTAGAGTGACAGTATATTATTAATTATTCTCTCTTCCTCCTGTTACAATGATTTTAACCTTCTATTTATAGGGAAAGAGGCGTTACAATTCGGGTTGCAACAAAACAGAAAAAGAATCCCGAATTAATTACACTTTTCAAATGATTTAAATAAAATCAGAAAAATCAGGAAGGGAATCATAAATTAATGTCAATTCCTATTCAGTTGGAATAATATCAGGAAATTGCCATAATTATCTCGAGATAAGGTTGATTTGAATTTGAATTTGAATAAACTTTCATATCTGATGAGGGAATCACGGTTTGATTGGATAACTACCATAGTTTGGTGAGAGAATCGTGATCGAATTAGGCAACTGCCTATTTCTGGAAGATATTGCATTTATTATGCTCTTGAGCGAGCTGCTGTCTATGACGGTCTCGAGCTGGAGCTCGCACAGCGAGCTACGCATGAGGCGGTTTGTAGAACGAGCTATGATCTGGTTGTGAGGCGAGCTCGTTGCTGTGAGCTGAGAAGATTACCGGGCGAGTTGTGGAGCTCGCTGGGTTTAAGGTTGAAATATGGGCTTTGTCTGATGGGCCTTTGATTGGGTTGACTTTATCGGGCCTTCTATTGGGCCTAAACTGGGTTTTTATCAACCCATTTAATGAGTCCGAAAAATACATACAACAAGGAAGAAGCAGAAGCTGAGGGAGTTTTTGGATATCATTAGGGCTGCTGCTGTCCTGTATTTTTTTTTTTCAGTCTGTTTCTAGCAAATACAACTTGGTATGTGTTTTGTCATTCAATATAATTCTTGCACATGGATGTTCAAGACCACATTTTCAAAGTTCAATTATTACTGGACAAAAGCCAAATTAAAGACCAAATTTTCTCTGTTTGTGGCATGCCATGACCATAGAAGTGATGACAATGATTTGTTCGTTCAATTCAAATGCAAACTACAATCTCTAGACTATTGCTTGTGTATTGTTTGAAGCATATTTTTGACTGGTATCCAGTGAGCCCATATTGGGTCAGATCATGTGTTACAGGCTTGTGACATCAATATGTATTTCTATTGTTAGAGTTCGAGACCTGAATTCTGTTGTTAGAGTTTGTTATGAAATGACAAATATAAAATTTTTTGAAAATTTGTGGTGGTAGCAGAGGAAAGGGTCTCTTGCACTCACATACATATATATATATATATGTATATATATCTGATGTGTTCTATTAGGGCTAATTAAATTAATGTTTTGTAGCCGCCCTAAACACTCCCCTTTGTACTCATCTTTGATCTAGTGATTTTCTCGTCCTTTACCCTTAGTTTTGTACTTGATTTGGGGATTTTCCATGTAAACTCTATGTGTTATTATTTTGTAAACCATTGAATCCACTAAGGTTTCTTCCGAGAGTTCTACGACAACGGATTTCTTGGCTATAGATTTAGCTAGAAGCATAATAATTATTATGTTTGTAACTCATGATTCAATTGTGAAAGAAGAGATCCGAAAAATGAAATTCTACTCCTTGTTAAGGTAATGTGGTTGCAAATAAATTGCCCAATTCTCTTACCACAATTTTTGTAAGTCTCAAATCCACGTACCCAAGTGATTAATTAAGCCCAAATAAGAATTAATAAATAGGCCCAAATTGAGTGTAAGCCTAGTTATATAATAAAGTTAAAGCAATTGGATAAAAGCCAAATTGGGTGAATTTAGTGCCTATGCAAAGAACAGAAAAAATATATATATATACAAAGATATATATATTTATATATTTTCTGTTTGAAGTTTCATATATATATATATATATTATTCTTCTCGATTCTCAACAGCCACTTCTCTCCCTTGAAAACTCTTATATATCATTCAAAAATTTCTCTTCTTCATGGACAAATTTAAACATTCAATCATAGCAAGTTTGGAGTTCAAGGTTGATTGTGAAGGTTGATTGCTAATCAAGTAGATTTATTCTCTTTCTTTCATATTTTTATTTATTAATATTATGATTTTATGGTATGTTAGACTTATAATATCATATTGTTATGTTTGAAGTTATTTCAAAATAAGATTAAAAATTTTATGAATTTCTTATGGAGGAAATAAAGGCTGCTGGAAATTTACTTTCCTAGTATCCCTGTTGAATTTGTTTAATTGTTTGAATAGAAAAATGAAGGTATAAAATTATGAAATTTGGTATGAATGATCCTTAGGATAGTAGGTTATATTATGTTAAATTTCATGGTCATATGATAAGTGTGCAATTAATTACAAATTTTTGATCACCTTTGACTCGGTGAAATGAAAATCTAGACAGCATTGAACTAGGTTGAATCTTGAAATTTGTGGGCATGTGATTGATGTTATTTTGATATCATTGAATTTCTTATGAACCAATATGAGTCATATGTAAGCCATTAAAATTTGAAGGATTTTTATGAAACATTTTATTTTAAAAAATCGGATATCAAGAGCTGTTAGTTTTGAAATTGATATCTATATAGCCTTGGTTTAGATTCGAAGGTTTACATTGATAGGTTAACAAAAGTATTTAAGGCTAGAAATTCGTATTTATTTTGAGTCTTTAGAACATATATATGCATTTTTGTGACAATTGGTTTCATATACAATTTATTAAAAATAAAGAAAATAGACTGCATTAGTAAACATAGTGTTGATAGTAAGAATTTTAATGGTATTTGAACTTAGATTAATTTAATAAGTTATGATTTCCTATGAATTTATGAGTTTCGTGATGTGATTTTAGATTGATAAGAGAGATTAAACTCGTAAAGTTATTTTGTTTATTGGGATAAGTGGAAGAGGTAAATAAACTTTATACATTACTTTAATATACTATATATTTAAATTAAAAAAATACTTTAATTGGTTATTTTAAATAATCGAATGGAACATTGAATTTTTCAATGTTATTTCATTATATATTTTATTTAAATGATTTTGCATCCTCAAATATATGTTTTATATACATTGTTCAATTGTATTAAAAATATTGCCTTCTTATTTGAAAAATGTGATATGTTTTATTAAAAATATTCATTCTTATTTGAGAAGAATGATGTGTAGTGTAATCAAAATTGTAATGAAAATGTTTTGGCTCATCTGTCCGTAGTTCATTTAATTATAATGGTCTAGGCACAGGATTACAGGTGTTATAATTGTATCGTATTGATCTAGCTGGAATATTTATTGTTACGTAACATTAATTGTATTAGCCTCGCATCAAGATTATAGGTGTAAATTTTATTGGCCTTGCACCGAGATTTTAGGTGCTAATTGTATTGGCCTCGCACCGGATTACATGTGTAAATTGTATTGGCCCTATACCGGGATTATAGGTGTGAATGATATTACGTGACATAAGCCACTTTCATTTTATTTAAATGCGTATATGCAATATTTTTCATTATTTTGACTTCAGTTTAAATAATGAATATTTTATGTATTGTATTATTAAATGTTTTATTATTTTATTGACTTCAATTTTGAAAATTAAATATTTTCTATATTATATCGTTAAATGTCTAATTGACATTACTATATTTATTATTTTTAAATTATTATAAAATTATGATTTTATTCTTATTGTAATGCTACCTTACAAAATTATAATATATCATTTTGATTATATACTATATTGTAATTTATAATATTTACCTATTGAGTTGACAATTCATCCCTCATCTCTATTAGTTTTACAAATTAATAGGTTTTATTTGTCTTGAGAGATGATTTCGAGTTATTGGTATCACTTGGAGGAAGATTTCAGCTCTGTTATTATGGTTATATCCTTTCCTATTATTAAAGAACCATTTGAGTTTATTTTATTGGTTAGGACTTAACTGTAAGAATTGATTTCGAATGATCGTGGATTTGAATTGTTCAGATTTTATTGAGTTGAAACAAATTTGTATTATTGAAATAAATGTTTTGTGGAATTATTCTTTAATTGTGTTTTAGTTTTGGAGATTTAAGTAATTGATTGAACATTTTATTATATTGATTTTCATGACAAATTGGGGTGTTACAGTTTTGCTTGATCATTCTGCTTCCTACTTGGCATGGTCATGTCTCTTTCAATTTCATGGATTCTTGCTTCTTCATTCTTATCATTATGGCTCATGCATTGTTTGGTTTTAGTTGCATTTCGGGCATTCGCATCATTCTGTGGCTCATGAATTTGTACTCTTTTGGCTTTTTTTTGTTTTTTAAATTCCTTATCTTGTATTAGTTTTGTGCATCCCTTAATGGGCAAAAGCGGGGCTAGAAAAATCTGTTTAGGGCTAATGAAAAAAATACAATAATTATAGGGTCAAAGTAAAATTTCATAAAATTAAGAAATAAATATATAATATTTTATGTATACTGAAATATCTTGTTGCTACCTCCCTAAATCGGTCATTGTATCTGGGAGGATCCCTCTGGAGATGGCTAATCTCTTGTGTCTCAAGTTCTTCAACATCTCCGACAACACCTCAGGCAACACCTCAAAGCCTCAAAGGCAATTTTCTTGGAAAAATCATCCTACAAATGACACTACAAATGGATGTATTATTGTGTTCTTCATTTATAGATGGTGTCATTGTTGATTTTGGCTATCACATTCAGTTAGATCAAAATTTTATTGGAAAAATAGTGAAAGACGCTATATTAAGAAAATTACTTCAGAAAGGATATTATTCAATCTTAATAATTCCCTTCTTTTTAATAAAAGTTTAAACATTTTAAGAATATTGAACATTTTCCAAAAGGGAAAATATTAAAGTTAATTTTAGAAGGTGAATGAAATTTCTATAAAACAAAAATATAAGCAACCAACAATTTGATTTAATTATAGTTAATACAAGCTGGTTTGATAAGCATCTATATTCTATAACTTAGCAATTTTTTCACCTATAAAACTCCTAGAGAAAACATAAAAAAAAAAAGATAAAATAAAAAGATTTATTCACAAAGCTAGCAATTACGTATATTTTGTATCAATTAACTTTGAATAACACTGGTTCTGTCCTTATATGTTTCAACATTTTAAAACTTTAATAATTAAATAGACACACAACCAATTAAAATTTGATATTGAAAAAATGAAGGATTTTTCAAAAAAAGGAAGGAATTAATTATTAAAAAATAAAAGATTCTAAGAAAACATAAATTAAGAAAAATTAGTGTCGATGTTGTATTCTAGTCGACCGAAGTTCAAAGTTCAATACTTGTAATTAATGAAAAACAAAACAAGAAACAAGAGAAAAAGAAAGGAAGAACACAAAGTGCACTGGTATTTTTACGTGGTTCGACTAGAATGATGCCTACGTCCACAACTGTGCTCTCTGATTATTTTGGTAGAGTCACGGTATCATATTATTTCAGTATATGTTACAATGAATTTTCAGCCTCTATTTATAAGGAGGGGCATTACGGTTTGAGTAAAAATAAAACAGGAAAAAATCATACATTAATTACACCATTTAAATCAGTTAGCACCGAATCAAGAGTCGGTTCCATTAAATCAGGGATCAAATCTATCAACGTTTGAATTTGAATTTATTTTCAATTCCGATGATAGTATCACAGTTGATTTAGGTTGTTGCCTTTCTAAAAGATTTCCTTAACGAGCTATTCATTGTGTGAGCTAGAACCTATTTTGGGCGATCTCGAGCTAGATCTTACCTTGAGCAGCGAGCTGTGCATAAAGCTAGCTGAGTAATACTGGCCAGCGACTTGTGAGTAACAGTGGCAATACGAGCTCATCCTCACGAGCTGAAGAGCTTGCTCGGGTCGGGTATTGGCGAACCGGGCCCTCATCTGTTGAGTCACTTCATTGGATTTAGCTTATTGGGCTTCTACCAGGCTTTTACTAGCCCATTTATGCAGCCCAAGATATACTTATAACAATTAGGAAATGTCGACATTTAGAATTAGTTGACCTAGAGATTCAGGGGCCTAGACTATAACTCTGATAATGAATGAGAATTAATATTGTTTAAGGTTAGTAAATGGTAATAAAGGAGATTGAATGTTGGTTAAGATAGATGGATAATAATAAAGATACAATAAAGATGGGGAAGAGAGAAAGAGAACAAAACGAAAACAAAGATTTTTATGTAGTTCGGTAAGTGTGTCTATATCCACGGGGCACTCTGGATGTATTTTAGTAGTGTGACAGTAATACTAGTGTTAACTTATCTTTTACAATGAATTTCGCCCCTATTTATAGAGAAGGGGAGGATATAATTAAATGTTTTACATGCTAAAAATTATCATAATTCTCAACTAATCTGACTTTGGTTATACTGCATTTATTGCTACTGTACTAATCATTCTTACATGCCATGCTTACGTTAAATGCTTCATGTAAAGTCTTCACTGCATTAAATGGATAGTCATCACCGAATTAAATACCTTTCGGGAACTATAGAGATCGTGCCGACATGAAATCAGGGAATCAGGATGATCTGGCATCTGCTTCCTAAGGGATTACTTGAAGTGAGCTCGGCGATCTGATCAGTTCATCTCTGCGAGTTGAAGATATGCTGAGATAGACTTTGGCATAGATATGAGTTGTAAGTACATTAAGGTAGATCTATTATAGGGGTGAGCCGAGAGCGTACTAAGATAGACTTGTCATAGGTGCGAGCTGGAGGATCTAGCGAGCTTGCTAACGCGACTTGAGGACTAGACTCTTTGGGCCCTTCACCACTATAGTCAGCCTTTGGGCCTTTAGCAGCCCATTCGCCTATGTCGTGAAAATGGGCATAACAGGAAATTAGAAGATTTTAGAAACAGTGGAGATCATGTTAAAAAAAAAAAAAACATAATTTATGAAAGAATTTTATAAACCACAATTTATGATAGACATGGATTTTCTCCATCCAACACAAAGTTTAACAAACCATGGTTTTGACCATCGATCTCATTTTGCCCAGAACCAAATAAAACTTCGTATGGTTCCTTCACGCTTGCACCCAATTATAATTACAATTAACTCCAATACCAATTGACAGAAACCAGATCAGTCTCTATGCCTCCTCTTAAGCCTTAACTCAAACAGCAAAATCTCTCGATCACCATCAAACAACTCCAACAATGAATCTTAAACCTTCGTTAAACTATTCAAATCTAGTAAAGGAATCCAATAACAAATTTGGTACCAAGTATTGAAATGTATTCGTTGTTGAAAAAGTAATATTTCATAAAACTTTAAGTACCACATGAAAATTTTCCAAACATATAAAGGGTATCATATTCATCTCATTTTTAGGTCGTACTGGCCGTGTTAGGGCCTATTAGTAGATGTTGGCCCAATTAAACACATCTTAAGGCCAATCCTCAATCTTGGACCAGTACAAATATTGATGTTCACCAAAGTTACTTGCAAATTGTTATGAATTTTCATGTCACAAGTCACAACCTCCCAAATTTTTTCCTCATATTTTATTAATCAATTTAATAAAATCCATTTTTGATGGTTTCAGTCGAAATTTATAATTTTATTTAATAGATTTAAGATGAATATTGATTTTCTACATTTAACTTTAATGGAAATGTAGGTGAAATTTGTAGAATTGTATTATCAAACCATGAATGACATTCGTTCCAAATTATATTGTCTACTGCTATAAATAATTCCAAGGCTAATGACTTTACTAGTCTTATAGAGATAATGACATCACATATTATATATGAATAAAATGATGACCACTAACCCTTTCAGTTTCATCACAAAATAAAATTTAATATTCAGATAATTTAATGAAGGGGTCTGGAACTTTCATGAGTATAATGACAATCATATTGTTATGTTCTCAGATTCAGTGTTTATATTAGATTTTTTTTCTTTTGTTTTATTTGAAAATTGACTACTTCTTGCTTGATGTTTTTAGATTGTTTTGCATGTAACACAAAATTTTAAATAAAGGGGTAAATTGCACAAAGTGCCTTGAGTTTTATCATAATTGCATAAAAATAACAATGCTTGGGGAACTCACACTAACCTCATTGAGGTTCCTAAAACTCAACACAAACCTTCATTATCGTCAATCAACCATTAGTCAACTACCGTTAAATAAAAATTATGAAAGGTAAAATGGTCAATTCACAACTAATAAATATTTTAATTAAAAATAATATTTTTAATTAATAAAATAATAATATAAGTTTTTTATTTAAAAAAAAAAATCTTCATCTTCTACATCCATCATCATCTTCCTTATCTCTATTTCATCATCTTCATCTATCTATTGTTTTCATCAAAATCATTATCTCCATCATTTTCATCAAATCAAAATCACCCAAATCAAACAAAAAATTCTAAGTTTATGAAAAAGAAAAAAAAACACACAAATTCAAACATTAACCAAATCATCATCATCAAACCAATCCCTACTGTTGAAGACTAGTCTTCGATGGTAGACCTTTTGGTCTTTATCACTGGAGACTAGGGCATCTCCATCATTGGAGGCTAGTAAATCTCTAATGATAGAGATCGTCTGCATCATTGGAGATGACATCTTCAGTGATGAAGACCTTCGTCACTAGAGACTCTAATGATGGAGGTCTCCGATGATGGAGGTCTCCAACGATGGAGACCACTCGTCTCTATTGTTGGAGATCAAATTTTTCTTTTTTATTTTAAATTTTTTAATTAAATTAAATATATATTGTAATGCCCTCTCCCAAGTGGTACTGTATCCATATATGAGATGAGATAAATTTTATTTATAAAATAATAAAAAGGATTTTTAGAGTGTTTGAAAGTGCAATTTAATTTTTATAGAGTTTCTAGGATGATCGAGAGAAAAATTAAATATTAAAGTTGAGGGTAAAATGGTAAAAATAAGAGATTTTATAAAGAATGACAAAATTATAAATATGAGAAAAAGATAAGGATATTGGGGAAAAAATAAAGAATTCTCTAGAATCTGATAAAAGCGTAATTTTAAAGAAGTCCAAGGGTGGAAACAAGCTTAACCCACGCCTATAAATATAAGTGTGTGGTGAGTGGGTCAGTAGGAGAAAAAGCTGTCGCCGGAGAAGGAAGGAGAGCAAATCTGCAGCTGCTCTGGGCGGATTTCTGCCATGTTTGAGGACAAGCAAGTTGATTGGAAGGTGAGGAACCAAATCTGATAAGATTTAATGGAAAAGAAATGACTTTATATGATTTTAGGTTGGTGAGAAAGCTGTCGAGAATAGCTCCTGGTGTGCAGGTGTTTAACCAAACTTTTAGTATGTAGATTTGGTGATTGAAGCTAAAAGCGAGCGAGGAAGCAAGGCAAAGGTTGAGCAAGGATTTGGTAAGTGAAATGACTGAAAATATTTCTGAGTTATAGTGATTTGGTTTTAGATTTAGATGATCTAGTTTCTATTGCTGAACCTGATGATGTCGCGACCTAATATATTTATGAAGAACTGATAATGTATGTGTTAAGTATATGAATGTAAGATTAATTGAGGTTGAAATGTGTTGGTGTTAATGTAAGTATGAAGAAATTAGTGTTAGGAGTAGGCATGTATGAGTTCGGGCAGGAGCTCACGAGGTGCGAGTTGAAGGAGGCCCCTAGTGCATTTCAGCTAGTCGAACTGGAGAGCGAGCTGAGTTATGCCTGTTGCTCTCCATCTCACCTGTCTGGACTGAGTTGGAGTGTGAGCTCGTAAAAAGGAGCTGAGTGAGGTCGCAGCTCGTCAGGGGTGCCTGGCCGAGCTAGCTTAAGGCTGTAGCTTGCAAGGGCGAGCTGAGAGGTATGAGGAGTGACTTGAGCTGAAAAGATCTTAGCTCGCTAAGGGAGTGAGCTGAGCGAGCTTGCTGAAGGTGAATGCCCTTAGTTCGAGCTGTGCTGAGTGATCTGAGCAAGCTCGCTAAGATTGGTGCCCTCAGTTCGGGTTGAGCTGGGCAAAGTAGGAGCTTGCTGAAGGCACAAACTGGGGCGAGCTGAGGTGCGAGCTCGCAGCTCAAGCTAGACTGACAGTATTGCAGTCTTTAGCAGCTCGTATGGATTAGGAGTTGGATAGTAACTTAGCTAGTTAAGTGAGGGTTTCGTTTGTGAATAGGTGTAGGTGACAGCGAGCTGAGAGAGGAGGTCGCGGAGTATTGGCACAAGTGAATAGGACAACAAGTAGTGAGTGTGAATAGATTTTCTTTATGTTAAAATGCTCTTCAGATTTTCCTGCAATTATTATATAAATTCTCATAAATTATTTTAGTCTATCAATAGTTCACGTTTAGCATGAAAGACTAGCTTATTTGAATATAGAAGAGTAAAAAAAAAAAAAAAAAAAGTAAAGATTTTTAAGAACTGGTGGGACGACCCAAGCTTATTGATAGACAGATCTTTTAGCATTTAGACCCGCCTGGTATACCCCACAATATTGGGCAAGTGTTGGGAGGGTTAGTTTTACTAACATCGAGGGGATAGAGTTTATTAAGTCTATTGAGTCGCCTTCTATACTGTGGGGTATTGTTTTGCTTACGATGTGCGATGATAGTTCCGTCACGCAATAACGGGGTGTCTTTATAGCTTTGTCACGGTGTGCGACGATGGCTATTCCGCCACGTGACCCCCCACATTAAGCGGAGTTGGTCTACCCGTTCAGGTGGCTATAGCTTTCCTTGGGTTCCCTATTAGTACAAATTTTAGTAAAAGCATATTGAAAAGCAGATTTCAGAAAGAAACTATTTTAGAAAAAGTTTTTGATTTCCTAAAGAAAATTTATAAAACTCAAGTTTTTGAAAACAAATCCTTTTTAAAGAAAAATGTTTCAAAAGGTATTTTATAAAACTTAATTTAATCAAACCCTCGCACTCACTAGACTTTATAGCTTACTGTTATTTTTGGTTCTATGTTACAAAACCTCCCAGGTGCAGGTACAAAGAATCAGAGTATCAGTCCACTGCAATCAAACTAGATGGGTCAGACGACTAATGACACTGCATTTTTTTTTGTGTAAACACTGTGCTTCTAATGTTATTATCAATTATGTTATCGTGTATATTTTAAAATTTGAATAATATTTTGTAGAATTTTTATATATAACTATGATGATATGCCTAAATTAGACATTTGCATATTCATGATAATGTTTTAATCACAACATGATGGGCATGGATGTTGAAATGAAATATTAAATTTGATGGTTTTCTTGTTTAGCAAAGTTACTTATTGATACGGGTTCACTCCATGATGTCCTTTTTAAGCCTTAATAGTTAAACTTCAGAAGGGTTTCGTGGGGCGCTTGGTAGGACCGTCAGATTCATTAGAGGGAATCCGAGTCGGGTCTTGTCATATATATTCTTAATTTTAAATTTATTGAAGGGTATTTTAGTTATTTTGTACCTTTGACCATTGACCGTGAGGATTTAACGGTTGTTAATTGATGGTAAAGGAGATTTGTACTGAGTTTTTGAAATCTTAAAGGAGGCTAGTGGGAGTTTCCTAAACATCATCATTTTTGTGCCATTATGTCAAACCTCAGGAGAGTTTGTGTGATTTGCCCTTAAATAAAACTCTGTAATATATATATATATATATATGTATATGTGTATGTATATTGCAATTAAGTCAAAATAAACACTAAACAGCAAAGCTGTCTACAAAGCAGACAAAGTAAAGCTTCATTATTATGTCTGTTGTCATCTTAAAATAATTAAAGATATGTTTGTTAAAAAAAATAATAATTGAAGAGATGTTTGAAATAATTAAAGAGATTGATATTAAAATAAAAGTGATCTAAATAAAGATTTTATATCCTCTTTTGTCATGATTCACTTATAACTTTTCTCTACCGGTTGATGCGTTTTCCAAGAAAGGAATGAAAATGAAAATGCATAATTGAGTTTCATTTTTTCATTTTTCTTACAATCATTTAATATGATTTGATGATAAAGAATGCTAATTTAATCATTCAATATCCTTGATTCAATCATTTGCTACATTGTAGATGATATCTAAAAACAAGAATTTTTTATATTAGCTTTTACTTAAAATAAAATGCTGAAACTCTAAGCAAAAATTTAATTTAAAATTCCAACATGATATAATAGAATCCTTAATTACTTTCATCAATATATTTACATGCTCAATTGTTATTTATCATACTCCCCTTTTATAAGACTTAAATAAATCATAAATAAATGAAGAAATTAATTAAAACGCAGTTCTAGAACAGAGTACTTCTACAAGATATTAATATTATGCATACAATACCAATAAAAATTACAAAATTGATTTTTACTAATAATTTTGAATTGAAATTTTAATGTAATATATAAATACACTTTATTGAGCAAGTTTTATGAATATTTTGATTCATCTTTACGATTAAATCCTCTACTGCATCAATAAATAGTTTTTTTTTTTTTTTTTTGCCTCTACTGTACCAAGAAGTAACAGTTTTTTTGCCCTTTTTTGAAAGGGAAGAAGAAATGGTTGTTTAGATAATATTAATAACGACAATCCAAGTTAGCGTGGAAAATGGAAAAAGAACAAATATACTATTTTGGTTTTTTTTTTTTTTTTTTTTTTTTGTAAATTATAATTTAGCTAAAACTATAATTCAAACAAAGCAAATGTTTCAATTTTATTGCAATTGACCTCACTGTTGTTAGCAATTTTCTATTATATTTGATAGTGAACAGTATCAAGTGATGAAAAGATCAAAATGCCATTTGCAGTCGAAATTGACTAAATAAAAAATGAAAAAAATTAAAAATGATTAAAAACTAAAAAATTAAATAAAATAGAAAAATTAAATGAGAAATTTTTTTATCAGATCTCTATCATGCATTTTAAGATAGATGGTGAAGATTGATGTGAAAAAAATAAAAATTATATAAAAATTTAAAATATAAAAAATAATTTTTAAATAAACACATGCTTCAGTTTCATCAACCCAGAAAACCTCCAACCCAGAAAATCAATACCTTCATCATCTTTATCAACTGAAAATCAGGACATATTCGGAACAAACACCTGGGATTTCTCTTTAGCTTCATTTTCATTACCAGCATTTGGTTTTGTCATGACCTTGTAAAGCGCTTCTTTTATTGAAAAGGAATTTGGGATCGACTAACTGCAGTAGAGATTGTCTTTTCTTTTACCCAGTTGATTGTTGCATACATTGATATGGTTACGAAAATTTTAGGTATCAAGCACCAGCTTTTTCGTTAGCATTTGCTATAGTTGTTCTTGTCCACACCTTTAAATTTAAGAACCTACATGAAATAAAAAACACAAAAATCCCATTAAAACACAAATTAAAAAAAAAAAAAACACACACACACACACAAATCCCTAAAAAAATCCCCAAAAACACAAAAATCCCCAAGAACCAATCTTCATCTGGAATCAAGGTAAACCTTTATCTGGGTTCAAACCTAGACGAAGAGGATGGGGCTGGTCCAGAACCCCAGAGGACAGCGGTCGATTTGTAGGGACTACGATCTCCTTTGTCAGTGACCAACATTAAACACCTACCACACTCATCCACACCCACCCAGAGCATCATCTTTCCTCTCCACCACACCCACCCACCACTACCACAAACTAGGTTCAATGACAAAAAAATCCCAAAAAGAAAGAATGAAGCAATGCTAGATTTGGAAAGGGAAGCGGTGGCATTTGGACTAGGATCCGACCGACACCAAAATCTGCAATTTTGACAACATTGGATGGTGTTGTCAGTGCCACTATCGATGTAGTTTAATCGCTCCAGCTCGGCGAAGTGGATAGGTTGGTTAGGCTATGCATGTTGAAGGAAGCAAGTTTTTATAGATGTGTAAAGAGAATGGAATTTTTGTGGGTGAGGCTATGGATTGGAGTTTTTGTGAGAGAATGGGGCTGGTGTTTGATCAAGAAGAAAGAAGAATTACAATTTATTTTATTTTTTGTTTTTAGCTTGTATTTAATTTATTTTAAAATTTTTAAAATTTATTTTAAAAAAATAAAATTTAAGGTCAAAAGACAATTTTTTTTCCTCAATCAGTTAATTCTATCGAAGATCCACTAATAGCACAAGAGGGTCAATTGCTATAAAACTGAAACAGTTGCTCTGCTTGAAATACCGGGTAGCTAAATTATAATTTGTTATTAAAAAAGATCCATTTTTTAACTTTTGAGTCAAGGTCAATGGATATCAATTTTCTATTAAAAAAAAAGAACTCTATTAATCTTTGAAACAAAAGAATCCATTTTCGTTAACATTGAAAGGCTTCTTGTGGCAAGTGGGACCAACATTAAAAATCAATTTTATTGTAAATGGAATGGAAGGGACTTTAAATTCTACAGTTTGCACTTCTTAACTTCTATTAAATAAAACACCAACTGCTAGTACTTAAGTACTTCCTCTCCTCATATAAGGTTGAGGGCCCGATCTCTTCTAGTAACTATTAATAAATACTAGTGTGAGCCTCTCCTCTATGTAAGAGTAGTTGGTCTTCACAAAGATTCAATGATCTCTTTTTACATGGTATTGTATTATAATAGTCAACATTTTAAATTATTAGGAATAACTTTATTTCAACGTGGTGATGCAATTTTTATAATATGGGATGAATTAAGATTACATGTTTGATGAAAATTAAAATGTACAATTGAATTCCATAAACTTTACTTCCATATTTATATTATGGATTATGCTATATCTATTTATAGAACTTTTACTTAAATTTGAATGTTGAAATCACAAAAGTGTTTTAAATTTATATAATCTAATCCTCAGGTACTTATAATGACAACATAAGCTAATAAAAGAAATGGTTTTCAATTACTTTTATCAAATTTAGTAATTTGTTTATAATTTTATTATTAAATTACAAAATTTACTTAGTTTTACGCAAAATAATTAGTTACTTCCTTAATTGTTTAGGATTTGTCAAAAAAAGGTCCTTTAGGATTAGGGTTTTAGTTCTACAAGAAAAGAGAATGCTAAGATTGATATATGGTAAACAGTCGATGTAAGTATCACATTAATCATCAAACTACTTCAAACTTTTTTATGTCTTTTTCATTTTTATGATTTGCATTTGTGTTTCTCAACACAACATATTGCAAGGGGGCCTACAATGGTCATGGCTCAAATGAAGAAAAACTCATTCCTTCAAGACTTAATATCCTTCGAAGTAAGGAAAACCTTCTTTTGAGACTTAATTAAATCTCAAATGTAGGTTTTCCTTCAAATCTCAAAAGAAGGTTTTCCATACTTCGAGGGATATTAAATCTCAAAGAAATATTGCTTTATTAAATCTCGAAGGAAAGTTTGCTTTCCTTGGATTCTTATTTTCTTATTTTCCTTTGATTTATATTTTTCCTTTTTTAGATTTTTTCAGTCTTTCTTCTAGTTTGAGTTCTTTTATTATTAGTTTCCTTTTGTTGTTGACTTTTAATTTGAACAATCTTACAAAGCCATGCCGAAAATAATTAAAAATAAAAAATAAAAAACTTATATAGATTTAAACAATTAAAATCATATTTTCACTATAACTAACCAATCAACTTATTATTATGAATACTAAAATGGGGTTTGTCTTCCATGGAAAATGATTTAGTGGAGAGAATATACGAATCGAAGTAAAAAAAAAAAAAAAAATTAGTGAAAAAAAAGGAGAGAGAAGACGTGAAATTCTGTTTTTTGAAAATTTCAGCAGGTTCACATGGCACACCTCTATGAAGGGTCTGCCTCGGAACAAAAGCAGGCAAAATGTAAAAGCGAATTCAAAGCGGTCCACAACAGCAGGCAAAATGTAAAAGCAGAATTCATTTTAGGAATAATATTCAGAAACTCTCTTGAGTAAAAATTAATGCTAGTCAACCTTAATTTTTAAAAGTATTAGTTAAAAAAACTAAAATGTTAGTACAAAAGCGATTTCTATCAAAAGTGAAGTGCTTTTGTAAAAAATCCTGAAAAAAAAAAAAAAAAAACGAAAGTACCCTTACTGCATTATTTACCAAAAATGGAATGCCTCTATTGCCATTAAAATAAGGTGAAAAGAGGTTATAGAGAAAAACTATACATTCGAATAGACAGGCTGTGGATGTAATAGAAATCTATTATTTCTATTATTTCCACATCGCAACATTCTCTCTCTTGACATTTCATCATCATCAATGGCCTTAAGTAAGATTGCTTCGTCTTCTTCTAGTACTCCTCAATTCAAGTACGGCGTCTTTCTAAGTTTTAGGGGCGAGGATACTCGCCACAATTTCACCAGCCATCTTTACAAGGCTTTATGTGACAAAGAAATTATAACTTTCATCGATGACAAGCTTAATAGTAGGGATGATATTTCTCCATCTCTTCTCAAAGCAATTAAAGAGTCTCATATTTCCATTATCATTTTCTCGGAACACTATACATATTCCAAATGGTGTCTTGAAGAACTTGTGAAAATCCTAGAATGCTAGAAAAGATATAGGCAAATTGTAATACTTGTTTTTTATAATGTATGGCCGTCTAATGTCAGGAATCAAATTGGAACTTATAAGGATGCATTCACAATTCATGAAGAATGTTTTAATGAGGATTTGGAGAAAGTGCAAATCTGGAAGAATGCTCTTAAGGAAACAGCCAATCTATTTGAGTCATAGTTTTAAAATGCGCATCTAGGCGCTAGGCATGGCGAGGCACTGTTCCAATGCCTGAATGCCATCCAGGGGCAACGACCTCGAAGAGGTAGACGCTTGGAGCACCTAAGCAAGGAAGCCCAAGGCGTATCTGGGAAATATAAGGCTTGATATAAATAACAAACCCTTGTTTTCATCTTCACCCATTTGTGCCCTAAAAACTAGATCTGCCTCTCTTTCCTTACCCTGAACCCTAAGCTTCTGATTCTGTCTTCTAGTTACCATCCAACCGTCGATCAGCCTCATCCGATTGTCGGTGACTTTCTTCTTTTATCCTCTCATCAGTTTCAGCTTCTTCAACACCAAATAACCTCAAGTAAGTCTTTTTTCTCTCTTCTCTTATCTTTTCTTCAATTTCTTCATACCTTATTATTTATTTGTATGATTGTATGTTTGGATGATGTTTATTATTGATTTTCATGGAATGTTTAAAATTTTTTTTCTCTCTTATCTTTTCTTCAATCTTTTCTTCAATTTCTTCATGGGTTGTTGTTTATTTGTAAGATTGCATGCTTGGATGATGTTTATTATTGATTTTCATGGACTGTTTTTAATGTTTTCTCCCTTCCTAAGTTCTCTCATATTTTCTTCAAACTTTTCTTCAATTTCTTCATGTGTTATTGTTTATTTATATGATTGTATGCTTGGATGATGTTTATTATTGATTTTCATGGACTGTTTTTAATTTTTGTTGTTGATGTTTAGGTTGCATGTATGGTTTTATTTTTCTATGTATAATGTATGTTTTTAATTTGTTATTGTTGATGCCTTAAAAAAAAAAAGAAACTTTTTATTATTGATGTATGTATGATGCATGTTTATAATTGATGGGCTGTTTTTATGTATAATGTTAATATATGAATGTATGTTTGTTTGCAGATACCTATCCAGCTCAAATATAATGTTAGTTAGTACTAAATCATTAGACCCTACATAGAATTATGTTGAGTTGCCAGATTCTAAGCATAAAAATACTATAAAATATAAATTTTGTGGGAAAGTGACAAAAGGAGAGATATATTGAGCAAAACAACATTTAGTGAGGGAGTTTAAAAATGCTAAACATTGTGTATGTTGTCCAGAACCGATGAGACAAGAGATGAAAGAGTACTTAAAAAAAAGAAGACTGATAAGGATGAGCGCCGTATGGAACCACCAGTTGAGTTTGAAATAGGTGAAGGGTATGATGATGAGCTGTCAGTAGAACCACCTACAAGTAAAAGAAGAATCCATAGTGCATTTGATAGTGGAGTTAGTTTTAAGGGGCTAAAATAAAAGGGTACACTAGATGTCTTCTTTATCCCCAACCCATAAGTTATTATAAGGAAACCCACAAGAAAGCAATTGATGTTGATTAAGATGGGTAATGCAACTAAGAAGGAGTTAAGGGGTCAAGTTTGTACGATGTTTTGCTAGATGGATGTATGATGTAAGCATTCCATTTAATATTGTATCATATGATAACTTTAAGACTTTTGTGGAAGTAGTGGGCCAATATGGTCCGGATATGAAGCCACCTACTCTTCATGAAGTTAGGGTTCCTCTTCTAAAGCAAGACGTGGAAAACACTCAAAAGGTGATGAAGGATCATAAACAGGCATGGGCTCAATATGGATGTTTAGTGTTATCAAACGGTTGGAAGCATAGGAGAGAAAGGATATTAATTAACTTCTTAATTAGTTCTCCTAAAGGAAGTATGTTTTACAAGCCTATTAATCTCTCTACCTATGTAAAAACCAATGACAAGATATTCAAATTTTTAAGTGGTATTGTGGAACAAATTGGAGTAGGTAATATCACTCAAATGGTGACGAACAATGATTCAAATAACGTTTTAGCACTATGAAGTTTATTTGTGTATTATTATTATGAATAAAACAATTTGACTTTAAATTAGATGTGTACTAATACTACTACTAACTAATGTCTTTTTTGTAAATGATAATAGGGAAATTATTAGAGGTAAAATATCCTACACTCTTTTGGACACCATAGACAACTCATTGTATTGATTTAATGTTCGAAAATATTTTCAAGGTGCCTAATTTGAAGAAAACATTTAAGAGAGCGGTAATGGTGAGTAGCTATATCTACACCCAACCTAGTTTGGTAAACATACTAAGAAAGTTTACTAATAATAAAGAGTTGCTTAGGCCAACAAAAACAAAGTTTGTAATTGTCTTTATCAATTTGGGTAAGATGCATAAGTTGCAAAATAACCTCAGAAAAATGTTTACCTCCAATGAGTAAAGTACGAGCAAATGGGCAAAAGAAGCAAGGGCCAGGTAAAAAGGAGCAAAAAGTGATTTTGATGCCTTTTTTTTCGAGCAATATAGTGTTTGCTCTCAAGGTGGCTAGTCCATTAGTGTATGTACTTCGCTTAGTGGATGGTGAGAGAAAGTCTACTATGGGATATATTAATGAAGCCATGAATAGAACCAAATAAAACCATTTTGCTTTTTTTAATGAGGATTAGGCTAATTATGAGTCTATCTCTCGAATAATTGATAATAGATGGGATGTTTAACTTCATCGTCGCTTGCATGCTATCAGATGGTACTTGAACTTGGAATACTTCTATAAGTCTAAAGGTAAAATTCATGAAGAGATGAAGGTAGACTTCTATGAATGTGTAAGAAGGTTCTTTTTAGATTGTAAGATTCAAGACCAGATTGATCATAACCGAAGTATTGGAATGTGGAGGGACTATTCAAAAACTACATGGCCATTAGAAAGAGAGATGAGAAATCACCAGGTTTATATCACATCTTATGAAATTAAATCAAATAAACATAAGATTAGAGATTAATTATTAATCCATGAATTTTAATGGACAGTTGAATGGTGGAATGTATATGGAGATTTAACACTTATATTGAAGAAATTTGCAATAAAAGTACTTAGCCTCACTTGCAATTCTTCTGGGTGTGAACGAAATTGAAGTGTATTTGAAAATATAAGTATATGTTCTTATGAATTATGATTTTTTTAAGTAGTTCGTTCATTCAATGTATCTTTTATCCTTACTTGCTTTGTATTTTTTTTTTAAATAAAAATTCTTGCAGCTTTATACTAAATAAAGAAACAGGCTTACTCAAAGTCGTTTAAACGACTTAGTATTTATGAAATATAATAGAACCTTAAGGTGTCGGTATGAAAAGTGTGTACGATTGATCCTAGCACATTGATCGACATTAATGAAAGCAATGAATGGTTAATAAGGAAGCTCGATTAAGAGGATGATAGAGATGAGAAGAATGTTTTTTCAGATGATGATGGGTTGACATGGATCAATGTTGCTATAGCTATAGGAGTTGGAGAGCCTAGCTATAGATTTAGATAAAAAATGGGTTCTTCATCAAGGCAACCAACAAGAACAAGGTAATTGATTGTTGAGGAAAGAGAAGAGGAATATCAAGGGTCAGATGTAGAAGAAGTAGAAGAGAGAGAGGGAGAAGGATTTCTAGAAGAAGAAGGAAAAGATGAAGAGATGCGAGGGGAGGATGAGGATTTTGATGATGACTAGGAGGACAGTGATTGATTGAATATTATAAATGAACTTTTTTGGTGACTAGTCTAGTCACTAGTTTTTGTTTGCATAATTGCATTTTGATGATGACTTATAACTCTTGTTGTTTGCCTAGGCTAGGACACTTATTTAGTGACTTAGTTCTTAGTTGAACTTTGATGATGATTTTTGTTGTTTACCTAGGATACTTAGCTATTGAACTTTGATTATGATGATGATTTTGATTATAATTAATGATTGGGTATTTATTTTATTGAATTTTATCTTATTATTATTTGTTGTTTATGAATTTACAATATCTTGAGTCCTTTTTTTTTTTTAAGTGCACCTCATCTTGAAAAGGCGTCTTGCACCTTGCGCCTTAGGCTCCACAGTCCCTTTATGCCTCGGTCCACCTCAAGCCTTTTAAAACTATGATATGAGTGGCATTCAAGTATCAATAAGTAAACCTTCAATTTTTCTTATAGTAGTATTATGCAATGAATAATAACTCTCATCGTATTTAATTTCTACTCTGTCATGTCTGTAGCACTTTTACTCTTATTGCATAGAAAATAATTTTAAAGGATCAACTCCAATTTCATACATCTAATCATACGAATCCCGTATATAACGATATGACACCCACAGTCAAATTGAAATATAACCCCAAGAAAGATTAAAACAGGTTTATAAACAAGAAAGAATTTTGACTCATTGATTATATGTCAATTATGAACCAAAGTTATACAAAACTTTGACCCAATGATTAGAACTCAATCAAGAACCAAAATTATAAAAGAAGGATATTAACGCCACTCCCAAGACATAGATGAGAAGGTGGGAGATAAGTCATGGTTTGATCCCACAAGCATAGCTTAATAAGATCACATGTTCAACGATGAATAAAAGAGAATTCACTCTCTCAATAAAACATAAAGTTGCATCTTCATTCCATTCCAACTTTCTTTTTTTTGCTTATTGTTACAAGCCTTTTATAACTGAATTAAAAAACTTTGACCCAATGATTAGAACTTAATCAAGAATCAAAATTATAAAAGGATATTGACGCCACTCCAAGACATAGATGAGAAGGTGAGAGATAAGTCATGGTTTGATCACCACAAGCAAAGCTTGATAAGATCACATGTTCATGGAAGAACAATAGAGAAAATTCTCCTTCTCAATTAACCATAATTGGTTGCATTTTCATTCATCTCATTCAACTTATGTTTGCTTAGGGTTACAAATCATTTTATAGGTAAACAAATAAAACCCTAACATGAAACCCTAGCCCCTAACAATTGGGCTCACTAAACATACTCATGGGTTTAAAATAATTAAACATGGGCTTAAGTTAATTAAATGTGTCAGCTCAACCCATTACATAAATTAAGACCCAACATAAAATTAAATATTATAACTTAATTTAAAAACTCATTATAATTAAAATAAATTTCAGCTCATATTATTTAAAGCCCAGTTAACTCCAATTACCTTCAATTAGCTCCCAAAGCCTTCAAGATTAAGCCCAATAGTCTTCAATTGCCTCATTGTCCAATTCTTTCGTAATTCTCCATGCTTGCTATCTTGGTTTCCATTATTCCCGCTTTCCTCAAAACGATTTATCCTCAAATCGTGTCCCATCTAGTTATCTGAAGTCTTGATTAACAACCTAAAAAGAATATTAGAGAAAACCTCACACTCCCTCACTGTTTTACTCCAATCACTCATGTGTTTATCACTCATCACTCTTAAAGTAATCACCTTGACTAATTTCAACAAGAAAGGTATACATTTATGAAAAGAAATAATGGAATAAGAAAGACATTCAAAAAAAAAAATGAAGACACAAAAAGGAATTAATTGTGATCAAAGTGAGAAACAAATGAAAACAAAATAATTTCAAGAAAATAAATTAGGAAGGAAATAAAGTTTGCCCCTTTATTTAAGTAAGACCAGAATGGAAAGGAAATAAATTTTATTTCTTTATTTAAGTAAGAACAAAATAGAAAAGAAATGAAAGTTGACTCCTTTTATTTAGGTAAGAACATAAAAGGAAGGATATAAAATATATTCCTTTAAGTTAGGCAAGCACACAAAAGAAAGGAAATAAAATTTTTTTCTCTAATTTATGATAGCACACAAAAGGAAATAAATGAAATTAATTCCTTTAAAAGCTCTCCTTATATGTAAGATGCCCAACTAGAAAGGAAATAAAGTTTTCATTTCCTCCAATTAAGATTTTCTTTCTTTTTTTTCTGTTTTTTTTTGCTCTCTGTTTTTTTTTTCCTTCTGTTTTTTTTTCCTCTCTTTTTTTTTCTTTTGTTTTTTTTGCTCTGTTTTTTTTTTTACTACTAAAAATCACACACAATGAAGAATATTGGCAACTTGTGAAGAGATGAAAATCAAAACACAAAAAAAATAGCGACGTGAACAGTAAAGGAAAGAACAAGAAAAATATGATGATAGAAACATGGATGTTATGCGGAAAGAAAATAAACAAATCTGATTTTTTTTTTTTGAAAAAAATAGATAATCAAATAAATTGAATAATCAAACTTGAATTAATTCTCAAAGCTCTGATACACACTAATGCGAACTCTGTATATAACGATACGACACCCACAGTCAAATTGAAACACAACCCCAAGAAAGATAAAAACAGGTTTATAAAAAAAAAGAAATTTTGATTCATTGATTATATGTCAATCAAGAACCAAAATTATCAAGAAGGATATTGACACCACTCCCAAGATATAGATGAGAAGATGGGAGATAAGTCATGGTTTGATTGCTACAAGCATAGCTTGATAAGATCACATGTTCATGCAAGAACAAAAGAGAAACAAGTCTCTATTCTTTTCATTCAAGAAGTTGGCTACATCATCATTCAACTTATTCAACTTTTTGCTTAGAATTACAAGTCTTTTATAAGCAAAGAAATAAACTAATTTTGGAACATAATTAATTTCTAAACAAAAAATGCCTAAATTGTAGAACTTAAAAATCTAAGAAAATAAAACCAACATGGAAAGTAAATAATCCTAATAAAATAACCTATTAAATGAAAGATTGAGTGATATAAAAAAAGCAAGATTTTTTGAATCTCCAAGATTTGCTTGATATGTATTAAATTCTTAAGATCTTCTGAATCTTCAAAGCTTGCTAGATATTTTAAATAACACAAAAGTGGCTCGTTGTAGTTTAAGCGCAAATCTTACTTGCTTGCTTTCTTGGATCACAACATTTAGGCCCAAATCTTGTTTGCTTTCTTGGATCTCATCATCTAACCTGCCAATTACTGTTGTTTGTTTTATGTGTTCATAGGCCCGAGGCTGAACTCAGAGAGAATATTGTCAAACATATTTTAGAGAGGTTGAATGATATATCATCAAGTGATGACAAGAATTTAGGATAGATTCAAAAACTGAACATATAGTATCATTGTTGGGGACAAAGGAAGATTGTTATGTAGGAATTTGGGGCACTGGAGGAATAGGCAAAACAACTCTTGTTGAAGCTGTATTCAACAAAATCCATCATCATTTTAAAGGTTGTTACTTCACTTGTGATGTTAGGGGAGAATCTAAACAAAGTGGCGGATTAAATAGCTTGCAACAAAAACTTCATTCACCAACATTAAGGAAAAAAAAATTTAGATACAAGTAATCCTATTGGAGCATGTACACTTGGCCGAAGCTCTTATTTGTTTTTGATGATGTGACTGATTTTCAACAAATAGAATATTTGATTGGAAGTCTTGATTGTCTTGGTTCACAAAGTTGAATCATTAAAACAATGAGAGATAAACAAGTGCTTAACAATTGTGGAGTGAGTTGCATATATGAGGTTAAGGAATTAATTCACAATGATGCTCTTGAGCTTTTTTGTCGGTATGGCTTCAAACAAAACCATCCCACAGCAGATTATAAGCTATCAAAAAGGGTATTACTTTATGCTAGAGGTTTGCCATTAGCTCTGAAGGTTTTAAGAGCCTTTCTCTATAACAAGAGAAAAGAAGTTTGGGAAAGTGTAATTAGTAAACTAGAAAAAATTCCTAACAACACAATCCATAGGGTATTGAAAGTAAGTTATAATGGGTTTGATGATGGTGTGTAGAAGATTTTCTTGGACATTGCATATTTTTCTGAAAAGTATATTTTTGAAAGAAAAATGTTTTAGCAAATTTATGAAACTCCAGTTTTAAGAAATTAAAGGTGTTTTGAAAAGAAATCCTTTTTCAAAATGATTTTCGAAAGGAATATTTTTAAAAGAATTTGTTTAAATAAAAACCATACACACTCATTGAGCTTCTTAAGCTCATATATTTTGGTTTTCTGTCATAAAAACCTCCCCAGGTGCAGGATCAAGCGATCAAGGTGCATGCTCTCCTCCTACGGATTATGTGGCTGCGGACGACCGACATCTCTGTGAAGTCATGATTGAATATTATGATTTAGAATTTAATCATATTCATATGTATTTTGGATTTTGCGGAGCATGTTATTTATATTCATGGTTTTGTAATGCATTATTTATATTTAGTACCTAATGTTAATTTTCATACTTGATATATAAGTTTTGAGATTTTTAAAACACTTTAGATCACTATTTATAGAAATCTATTATGAAATTTAAGTTATAAAATATTTAGCAAAAGATTCAAGTTAAGGGTTTGCTCTTCGGCATCCTTTTGGGTCTTGTTAGTTAGACTTCAAGAGGGTTCCGTGGGATTCCCCGATAGGACCGTTGGGTTTGATAGAAGGAATCTAGGTCGGGTCTTGTCATATATAGTTTTTTAGTATTTTAATTAGTCATTATAATATTTTTATACATGTAGATTGAGAATTTTCTAGCTGTAATTGGGTTTTAAGTTTTTTTTTTATAATTTTTCTTAATTTTTTGGCTTGATGGATTTGTGATTTTGTTGATTAAGGTTAGTTTAGGATCCTTTCAACTTGATTAATCATTAATTGAGGTAATCGTTAATTCCGGTATACTAAATTTTTAAGAAATTGCCAAAACTTTGTTGTGTTTTTTGTTAGCAAAATAAAATTACATTTTCCCCTTGCTTTCTTTTTCTTTTCTTTTCTTTTCTTTTTTTTTTTTTTTGTTTGGTTTACATCTTTAAATATCTAAAGATAATGGAGATATTTTTCTTAGGTTACTTACCATTATTAAATTTTATACAGAATAATGTTTTATCAAGCATAGATGAGAAGTACAATGCATGATGATTAATCAACTATAGAGTACCGGAATCCAAAGTTGCAAGATAGGTTTTTTTCCATATTAATCAATTGACAAAGTTATATATTAGAACTACTACCTTCTTTCAGCAATATCTATTTTGTATTTTGTAAATTTCATAGCCGCTAAATATTAGAACTACTATATATATGTACACTATTGTGTTACTTTAGTTTAGTTGGTTATGCAAACCAATATTTGCTAAATTTGTTAATTAGTTTGATTTATTTTTACTTTTATTGATGATAATATTAAAAAAAAAAAATGAACTACAACATGGTTTTTAAAAAGGGTGTAATAAATGGAATAATATGAATAAAAGAATTTAAGCATAAAAGATTATTTGAACGGCCTTCACATGGTCGAAAAAAAAGGCATATATGCATTGAGATAATATCAATGGCCATTTTTTGCCATAAAATTCAATTTTTTCAACGGTGAAAAGTTCTTGGACAACTATTTTTCCAACGACTGAAAATAATATTTTTGACCGCTCGCCTCTCGGTGAAACATATATTTTCGACAACCAGTTGTCGTCGAAGATGTTGTGGTCAAAATTTCAAAAGGTATGTTTTGATGAAATTGAAAATATAATCGATAACCTATGACTATCACAAATAGTATAATTTTCGACGATCAATTGATAAATTGATATTTCCAACAATAATTTTTGTGACGACATTCAATGGCCATTTACTATCAAAATAGAGTATTTCCAACGGCATTCTATCATTAGCAACGACATTTGGCCTCGGTAATGTACCTTTTTTTTTTTTTTTTGTAGTGGTTGTTCCCCTTAAGGATATTTACGGTTATTGTGTAGAATGTAACACAATAAAGCATGTGGAATCCGTCCATATATGGAGGAGGAAGATAGGATCCGAGGAGGTAAATGAGGTAAATAAATTGGAGCCCTTAGTTTTACCCAGTGCATGAGCAGGAGATACAAGTGCCACTCCTAAATTTTTTATTTGTTTGGTTGTTTGTTTGTTTGTTTTTTTTTTTTAATGAAATCTTGTTAAATTTCTTTTATACGTGTATATATATATATATATATATATATATATTTGGGTACACTTGGATATGCATGCATTTGACCAAAAAAAAAAAAAAATGCATGATTACTTCTAAAATATATTATTGTAATTTGTTATATGTAATTACAACTGAATAAGTTTAATTATAATCAATAAATGTAATCACAATTAGTAAATCAATAAATATAATTACATTTATTTATTATAATCATACATGTTTAGTTGTAATCATATATACTGAATTACAATCACACATTTTCTAATACAATCACATGTTTTTTTTTTTAATCAAGTGTATACATACGCAAATATATGCTAGAATGTGTCATATATATACACACACATCTTTAGCTTTACTAGTAAAAAAAATCTAAATTTATTATTTTTTAGACTCTCACATTTTTTTTTAATCCTTATCTTTAATTATATTTAATTGTTGTTATATTCTTTATCTTTATTCATATATACATTTATCTTTATATTTATTGTAATACATACATACACACACACATATATATATATAGGCACAAAGAGAGAGACACACACACACACACTCACATAGATAATACCAATCAAATCTCTCTAATATAGGCAAATATCTACTCAAATATTAGTATTCTCTTGAACATTTTAAGTATAATTTCTATAATTTGACTTTAAAAACTAATTAATGAATTCTCAAAATTTTATTTTTGAAAAATCCTATAATTTTAAGAATTTTTATTATATCCAATTTCTTAATGGAAAATAATGATTTAAATGTATTTGTCTCTATTTTTTAATTTATTTGTATAATTCAGCTATGTTTGGAACCAATAATGTAATAAAAGAAATATGACCGAAGAGATATTTATGTTATACTTTTTAAATTCCATTTTTAACAAAAATTTAATTTCCGATTTATAGGGGAGATTTATGTAATTTAATTGCCAATGGTGTTTAGCAAACATTATAATCATAAATCAAAAATTAAATTCACTTTCCTTCATATAGATTACCAACTGATAAATACTTTATTTTGATTTTTTTTATTATGCTTTTATAATTAAAGATTTTTTAAATGCAAGAGGATGTTTAACCTTAATAGGTTTATTATTTATTTTCATTTTCTAGTTATGTTTTCATTATGTTGAAGATGGCTAGAGGCTAATATTAAATTTTTTGACGTTATCACTGAAAGCTCGTCTTTCGTGGTTTTACACCGTTTTTCCGGAGTTGTTTTCAAAATTATGAGGATGAAGATGCAACTAAGCAAGGTAAATAAATGGGAGCCTCTGATTTAATAAACTCTCTTGTAGATTTCATTTTACATGCTGTCATTAATTGAAGCGCTTTATTGATTATCATTTCCCTGTTTTGATATTGTAATGATGAAGAAGTTGGCATTAGTGAAATACGTGGTGATCAATGGAAGATTATTTTTGAGAATGGATGTCAAGTGAAGATTATTTGTGAAGATCTTGAACTGAAATGGAAAATTGATCAACGGACAGGAGACAGTAAGTTTTCAAGTTTAATTAAAAATTGCAATATCTGTTAAACTATCTTAGTTTAAGTAAATATTATTTTATAACACATCAGATTTTAATAGAAATATGATGTTTATAGAATAAAAGTCTATTTTGATATATACTTGATTAATTCTTATAAGAACATCAAAATTTAACAGAAATATGATGTAGATTTTTTTTTTTTTTTTTAATTCAACTAGGGAGAAGTTTCTTAAAAAGAAGATAACCTCCTCAAAGAAAATAATGATAGTTTAGAACAAGATAATATAGAACTCAATTTGATTTTATGTAAATTATGATATGTTTCTGTCATCATTTTTACTATAAAATTTTAATTTTAGTAACTGTTACTGTTTCAACAATTGTTTCTAAAGATATTTTTCTACTTGTTCCTTGTTCTACACCTTCCGGTGATTGTAATTGGGGATCAACTAGCTCTATGGTATGAACTAGCGATATTCCTAGCTAGCTTCATGTTTTAGCAATCCATGGCCTCCCTTGACTCTAAAAATTTGGGGTTATATAAAGTATTAGGTCAAAAATCCTAAAATTTACTTAATTTTTCAAACCCTCTTTCTTTTGTGTCTCTCTCTTTATCCACTATAAAATAAGTGATATTCTAAGATGAAGTTAATTAGTCTCCAAATCAATTACTTTCGACTCAAAAAACCTTTCGCTACCACATTAAGTTGGTCACACATTGGTAGCTAAAGCTCCATCTCAAAATAGCTACTAAGACCATATTTCTGTTGTCTCAAAATGTAGACAATACGCGTCCAACAAATTAGTAGTTGACTTTTTAAAAATTTGTCCCCAATGTCTTACCAAAGAAGTTAGTTATGCTATTTGGAGATGAAGAATAATGGTCATTGATGGTGTGTTTCGAAACGCAATAGATATGCATATTTCCTTACTAATATTATCGTCTCCAATTTTTGTCAGAAAGATTGGGTATGCTATTTGGAGAAAACAAAAGTAGTCTATAATATTGTCTTTTAAAACACAATTACATATACATCTATTTGGCTACTAACATTTTCGTCTCCAATAAATAAAGCTAATATTTGTAAGAATTATTTCGAAACCAAACTCTTGGTAGGCAAATTCTCTTTATTTCTCTAACTATTATGAGACGAAATGTTTGATTTCCAAAGCCATTATTTTGATATATCATCTAATGATGAAATTATTGGTGGTTAATGATGAAATTCTTGATGGTCAATGATTAGTTTAGATATTTATTAATGTGCTTCTTTTAAAATTAATTAACTTGTTTAATGTTTTAGTTTTGATAACAATAGAGAATCAAATACATTAAAAGAAGATATTTATAGTTTACATTCAAATTGCTAAAAGAAATATTACTTATTTATAAATGATTAAGATGGAACACAATAATATAATAGAAAAATCACTATAAAGTAAAGAAAGAAAATTCTACACCATATTATCAAAAATAGTTATATTCTATATGATGTCTATAACAATTCACAAAAGTTGACAATTAAGAGATGACTATAAAGTTGCAAGAAAGTTACATAATAAATTTACTCAAACTATCAAGTTGAGTGACAAGCCCCTCTCTTTACTAGGCCTGCCTGCCGCCGCTTTACAGTAGCCCTCCAGCAGATATCTGATCCAACTAGAAGGTTCCTGTAAAGCTACCCCGTTTACTTTTTAAAAACGTTCTGTTAATGCTGAAACGTGGTAAAAAATTTTCTTTTTATTTGCACATTTATAAAACAGGTTTATAAAAATTTGAGCAGCATGACGACTGTATTCCGAGCATGCCACCCTGCAAATTTCAAAATTTAGCACTTCTATAACAAACATTTCTCTACTACTGGGCCTCAGGCCCTCAAATCATTTTCACAATCTAACCACAAACATTTCAATGTGAAATCCATAAATATATTCCATTTCATTCAAAACAAATAGATAATTTAATTTATCAAAAACTTAATTTTATAAATACAAAATACTATATACAACTCAAAATATAATTTACAAATACTCATCAAAAGTTGAATGGAATGCATGACATATACTTTTAAACTAAACTTATGCAATGATGCTGTTGCGTCAGGCCACTTACGCGTCTGATGGAGCCTTTTCCGGTTGACGGCTCGTCCCTACACCTGGGGAGGATTTTTCAAAAAATACGAAAATAGGGTGGTGAGTATAAAACTCAGTGAGTGGATAGCTTTTCAACTAAAATATCCTTTTCTAAAATGTATACTTCCTCCTAAATTACTTTGTAAAATAAGATTCTTTCTATAAGTTTATTAAAATTACAAAACTAGGTACTTTTTATAAATATTTCTTTATTTCTGGAAACTGGAAACAATTTCTACTTTAATAAACTTCACGTCTATGGACGTGCTTTTTTCTTTTATCTCGCCAAGGGCAACCCAGGGAAACTACTCCTGTCGTGGTAGCATAAACTCTCTCGCTTGCCACTAGGAATTAAGGAATCTGCCATGTGTAGCCGCCGATGCGTAAGCTCTGGGCACGCGTTACCCTCTCGCAATCGGTCCAATCTACACTACCCTTATACGTGTAGAGGGTGACTCAACTAACTCTCTCTCTTAGGAGTCGTCCAGACTCCACTCTTGGTTAGTGACTCTCTCACATCTACCGTACACACATAGGGTACTCAACTAGGCACTTAACTGGGACTAGGGTAAACCCAAGGCATCTAAAATCTCTTTTTCAATTAACTAGACATTCTTTCTTTTCTTTTAGCTTATTGTTTGAAATAAAACTTCACTTTTTCTGAGGCCGAAGCCTATTATCTGTAAATAACTTTAGCATGTAAAATTCTCGAGTATAACTACTCAACATACTAAATTGCTTTAATACTCAAATGATCATAATAGCAATTTAATGAAAATATTCATGCAACTCATATAAAATATGTAACATGCTAAAATAACTTGAAAATTGCATAATAACCTCTTTTACTAAAACAATAATTAAATAACTCACTTCTCATGAAATAAATTCATAAATGCTTTAAAAGTAAAACCACTCACTATTCACTTCCAATTTCTTCACCACCTCTCCAACACTTCCTTTTGATTCTTGAGATTTTCCTACAATTTAATCCAACCAAAAATCTTGGTTTAGGATTCATAAATATTAAAATTTCTAACTTCATTAAAAATCCATACACCAATACATAGCAACATTATATTCTTGACTAGCCTTCCAATCACTTTCTAACCCAAATTTTTTGCATCTAACTTATTCAAATATCCACAACTTATTTACTTTAATCCAACATATGCTTTACCAATAGATCATTTAGTCTAACTCAATATATATATATATATATATATATTCTCTACTTTACTTTATTTTCCCTTAACAATCTCACTTCAATTTAATTACTTCCTTTGATGCTCAAGTATTCAAACACATCATACTCACCATCCAAACATATATAAAATTCATTCAAGAACTTCACCATTCACTCACATAGGTTTCCAATAAAAATATATTAACTAGTCAATTATTTTATCCATCAACATATATTCTCAAGAAATTCACAACCCTATCAACTTTTCAATTAATATTCTCACATCCATTTCTATTTATTTCTATAGCATTAAAGCACTCAAACACTTCATTATCATCATCAAAGTACATACAATTTATTTGATGACAAATTTTCTCTCACATTTAATCTTAACCAACATAATTATCCAACATTCAAATTTCCATCTTTCTTGCATCTTTTTTTAATTCCAATCACTATAAATTCACTCCCAAGCCTTATACCACTTCTTCAAATCTTAAAAATCAATTTAAATGCATGCAACAACACCATAATCCATACACTAATACACATATATATATATACAACAACACAATCACTTAATATTTCTTTTCAAAGCTTCATTTCCATCATCTTAAAATCCCACATATCACTTCATTAACCATCCAAATAACCTCATCATCCATACTTTTAGAATCTAAACACATACTAATATATAACAACTTCATTCATTCTTTTCATCTCAACAAATAATCACACATAAACTTCAACAAATCATCCATTAAATCAACTACAACCTTAAACAAAGAAATCAATTAACTTCATCAACTTTTATTCATTAAACCCTAACCCTTACCTCTCCAAATTTTGATCCAAGCTCCTTAATCCTCTTCCTTCACTTCCAAGCTTAGATTGATGATGATAAACCTTGATTTAGTTCATATAACTCATCAAAATCTCATATAAATCAACAACTATAAAATCCATCAACTAAACATCAATTCTCTTCAACTTACCTTCACTTTTCTTGATGAAAATAGATGGAATTGAGAGGCTACAAGGGATGGATCATCTCCTCCTCTTCTTCTTCTCTTCTTCTTCTTCTTCTTCTTCTTCTCCTTCACGGCTGCTGGACGTCTTTCTTCTTCTTCCGTTCTGCTCACGGTCCAGCTCTTTCTTTTCGGTTCAGTTTTTTTCTTCTCATGGTTTCAACTTATTCTTCACGTTTCCTGCACATCTCAACCGACTTAACTCTCATCCAATCATCCACCATGCATTCACTTATATACTAACACATATTCCATGCCAAATTTGCCATTAAATTAACTCCAAAATCACCTAAATGCCACTAGTTATACATGAACACATTTGATTGGCTATTGCCTTTCATCCACTTAATCACCAACAACACCTCCAATTCTTAATTAAATCTCAACTAATCACTCACTTTTTGACTTAAAGATGTCACAACCTTATTGGCCTTCATCTAAGCACATGGATTGTGCTTCTTTAATACATATTATCTCCTACACATTTAATGTTACAATTAACTTAAATTTTAATCCTCATGTAACACCAATAAATTCCAAAAATATTCTATGGTCATCCTATCATGAAATTGACCATACAATACTCTAATTGGATATCTTAACTTCCAATTTCATGCTTTAAAAAAATTCAATTGGGCTTAAACTCACTAAATTCCCAACGTTTTCTACGAGGGTATTTTTATTAATAAATAATCGGAACCTTTAAAATCCACTCAAACGAACTCATTTTTACTCCGTTTCAGTTTCTAATAACTCTAATTCATATTCTGAAGCTCATGATGTTCGGGGTCCATTTTTCGAAAATCACTATTCATGAGACACTATTCATCGAAAATACTATTCACCGGAAAATTTTTATTTCACGAAACTTGAGGGAATTTTCCTTTTCCCGAAAATCACTATTCACTCGAAAATACTATTCACACGAAATCATTATTCATCTGAAAATACTATTCCATCCGAAAATACTATTTATCCGGGAAACACTATTTCTTCTAGGGAAATGAAATTCCGGGTCTTACATTGAGAACTTGTTCATGAACTCCAAATCTATATCCAAAAAGCATCCTTAAGGATAAGTATTAGTGCTGATCTCAATCATTATTGCAATTATGATTGTTAACCAAGCCTTGGCAGCTTGTTTGAAGTCTGAACATCACTCCCCTTACCTTCACCACTATCAGTCCAATACCCCAAAAAGTCATATAGGATAAAAATAGGGTTTTAGACAAATATAGAGATAAAAATACATGTAAGGAAACATGAAATAATAATTATAAGATAGCTGAGAAATAACTAGTGCAAAAATATAAGACTGCCTTAACTCTATTAGCCATTATAGGCATTTGTCACGGGCGATTTATTGAGGTAGGAAAACCAGTTGGTTGTTTATGATAGGACTCGACCTGGATTCCCTCTATTGAATCCAGTGATCCTGCCAGGCACCCCACAGAACCCTCTTGTACTCTAACTAGCAAAATCTAAAAGGATATCGTGGAGCGAACCCTTAACTTTAATCTTTTGCTAAACACTTAAAACATAAATTTTATAATGGAATTTTAAGTAACATGATCAAAAGTATTTTCAAAACCTCAAAACTTCTATATCAAACATGAAATTAACATTAAGTACTTAATATAATGTATTACAATACCATGCATATAACAAGTTCCGTAAAATCTAATTATAATCCAAAATACACATGCATATGATTAATATCTAAACCAAAATATTCATAACATGACTTCACAAAGACGTTGGTCGTCTTCGGCCCATCTAATATGAAGAAGGAAAGCGTGTACCTTGATTGCTTGTTCCTACACTTGGGGAGATTTTTATAACATAAAACAAAAAGAATGTGAGCTTAAGAAGCTCAATGAGTGTGCACGATTTCTATTTAAACAAAATCTTTTAAAAATTTTACCTCCTGAGAAACATTTGAGAAAGATTCTTATTCAAAACATTTTTAATTCTGAAAACTTGATTTTTACAAATCTGCTAAAAAATTTTCTTTTAAAAATGCACTTTTTAGGGAAATATTTTTCTTCTAAATGCTCTAATGGGAACCCAAGGGAAGCTATAATCTCACGACAACTAATCTAGCACCACTCTATAAGAGGTCACGTGGCGTAAAAACTAGCATCGCATATTGTGATAAAATTACAAAGATATCTTGCTAGTGCACAACAAAATGCTACATCACACATCGCATAGTAAGATAATTCTCCACAAGTCTAGAGGACCATGTGACAGACACAACAAACCCAATCCTTTCGATGTTAGTGATTTGCCCTCCCAAAACTTGCCATACACTGTGGGTATACTAGTCAGGTCTAAATTTATAAATTTGGATAGTCCACTAGCCTTTGAAAACTTTCTCTTTCTATAACTTAAATTGATTTCTTTTTATTCTAGAAACATAGAAAATATACTAACATATTTAGTAATATTTCATCAATTTCCTTTTTCATGCTAAAACATTAAATCATTTATAAGCTAAAAACAAGTAATAGAAATCTATAAAAATGCATGCACTGTAACTAAAATATATTCAATATTAATAAAACTATTTTCATACTCACTACTTGCTGCCAAGTTCACCAAAAATCGCTCCTTTAGCGTTCTACTTTAGCTCGTTGGGTCACCTACATTTACATAAAATGGCGATCTCGCTCAGAACATACATATATGTAACACACCTCAATTCCTAGTCCATTCCATTATCACTACAACTTATTACTCCATCCAAATTATGACGGACTATAGCACTGCCTAGTCTAGCTCGAGCTGCGAGCTCAGACCAGCTCGCTCAACTCTCCCTTTCTACAAGCTGCTACCTTCTTCCAACTCGTCCATTGCGAGTTGCTACCTTAGGCTAGCTTAGTCAAGCACCATAACGGGCTGCGACCTTACTTAGCTATCTTTGTGAGTTGTCGCTCTAGCCCAGCTCGAACAAGCACTAAAAAGAGTAATGGGCATAGTCTAGCTCGCTCTTTGCGAGCTCGCACTTTAGTCCAACTCGCCCCTAACTCACACATACCAAATTCTAACGTCTTTCTTCTAGGTTTTACACTTATACTTGTATCAACACATCCTGACCTCACTAAATTTCATACTTCTACATTTTTCGACCAGCTCTAAAGCTAAAGCAAAATAATCAAATTCTATCTTAATCCTAAATCCTTCTCTGGACCAAATTTCACATACATACTGATGTAGGACAAGATTAGGAAATAAGTTTTTATAGGAATAAAATTTAGATTTCCTTAATATTAAGTTTTCTAGTTTTAATTAGTTTTAAGTTAGAAAGTTAAGAGTAAATTAGGATTCCTAATTCTAATACTTTTAGGATTTGAATCATTATAAAAGGATTTGGTTTGTTTATATTTTTATTTTTATCATTTCTTTTACTGTTTATTCATTTCATTTCGAAACAAAACTTCCACTGCACTAAAATTGGTATCAAAACGTGGTTTGCCCTCAACTGATGGCTAAAATTGGTTCAAGTGGACAACGAACCCTCGACAACAAATGGCGGTTTACGATTGTCGAGCAACGACTCTACAGAATCAAAGAAACACTTTGAAGTCTTCAGTAGACCCTTACTGTGTTGACTCTCGAAGGAAAACAAGCTGTCAACGAGTGCTAACCTAACCTGCCAGGTGGCAAGATGGCAACTACCGATGAGGACGTCGGAGATGACAGTGGGCGACAAGGAGGCCGAAATCGAAGAGACCCTACCATACCCACATCGACCCAACCCGACCAGGTTCATGTGTACCAAAGGGGTAACCAAGGTGTTTTCAGGTGGCATGATCGATGGGATCCAATATTGTGAAAATCTTTGAGTATTTTCCTTTGGATGAGTTATCTTTGCAACCACAAAACTTAAGGACGAGTTTTTTTCAAGAGAAGGGGATTTGATGTAGGACAAGATTAGGAAATAAAGTTTTTATAGGAATAGAATTTAGATTTTCTTAATATTAAGTTTTCTATTTTTAAGTTAGGAAGTTAAGAGTCAATTAGGATTCCTAATTCTAATAGTTTTAAGACTTGAATCATTATAAAAGAATTTGGTTTGTTTAAATTTAGTATGTTATTTATTATTTTCTTGAGTGATAATAAAGTTTATGTTTTAATTTTATTGTTTCTTTTATTGTTTGTTGGTTTCGTTTTGAAACAAAACTTCCGCTACACCACATACACACCAACATGTTATCAATTTCTTCACATAAACTAGGTCGCTACTTCAGAAATCTTAAATGTAGAATTTTAACATCCTACACAATCAGCAAGCTACTTTAATTCTATGAAATTTCTTAACTATTTTATTTACCAATTTCTTCCTAGTCGTTTGCCTTACTTTCCCACTTGTTAGTTGCTTCAGATTTTCAGTCCACCTGATTCTTGCCAGATCTAACTTGATAACCTTCTCGAGCTCGTTCTTCACCTCATTATGGCTCAAAAATTTATCAGAGATGGTGGAAATCTGGATTGGACCAGCGGCTGTTCCCCGAATCTACTTTTTGCTCTTGCTTGCTGACAACTTCTTCTTCCTTCTCTTAGCCGACTCCTCTTTCTCTCTCAAATTTCTCTTTTCAACTGTCCCCTCATGATAAGACCACTCCTCTTTATATAGATCTCCCAAGTTAGTGGATTCTATGTGTCCTCCTCTCATTAGTCCAATTTGTTTCACATGGAATATGCTTCTTCATGAGATCTTATTTCATATAATACTCACACACAATTTAGATGTGCTTGACTAGGAAAATATCTTTTTTATCCTCTAATAAATTTAATTCACATCCTAGCCCAATTAAATTCTAAAAATATTCTATGGTTATTGAAACTTCAAATTGACCATAAAATATTCTAATTGAGTAATTTATCCCTAAATTTCAAAATAAAAGAAATTCTTTTTTTTTTTTTCACACATAAGAGTATACTTAATACATTTCATCTACAGTACTAGGTTAGGGAAAAGGGTGTTACAATATAAATGCTTCCAGGACTAGTACATTAACAAGTTTGTTTTTTGTTTTATAGAACTATACTTCTATTTAAGAAATATTTAGTTTAATACAAATTATTTTGAAATCATCCAAGAAATGAAAGAAACAAAACTTAGCTCCTTGTCCACCTTCTCTTTACTATACTTACCATACCTTGAATTAAAATAATGAAAGAAAGTTCAAGCAATCATCACAGAAAAACAATCTAATATGAAGTTTATAGAAGAATTAGAATTAGGAAGAATTTAAAAGCCTCTAGCCTTGTTTTGGAGAAGTTTTGGCTTAATAGTTACTTTACTTTTTTAAGACTTAGAGATAAAGTTGCATGAATAATTTATTTGAAGCAAGTCCTAAGAATATAGCAATATAAACATAGAAATACGTCTAGGTACCAATTATACAACATAGACAGAGAAGGTACACCATTTAAGCAGGCCTTGCGAGCACTAGCAACAGTCACTACAACAAAACAACACATTTATACCATATTATCCATACCGGACATTAAATGCCCGATATAAATAATATTTTTTTTAAATTAAACACAATTATCCATACCAGACATAAACCATACTTAGTATGGATAATAATATAAAAATTAAAAAAATTAAAAATTTTGAATATCTATACCAGACGACCACCTACCCGGTATGGATAAAGGTGATATCTAGGCCGGGTGGATTGAGTGTCCGGCCTGGTAAATATTATTTAGTAAAATAAAAAAAAAATTCTAACTATCCATTCCGAGTAGGTGGCCTGCTCGGTATGGATACGTCTTCTTATCTAGGCCGAGCGGGTCGGGCACCTGGCCTGGAAAATAGTTTGAATTTAAAAATAATATCCATGTCGGGGTAGGCGGCTGACTCAATATGGATACGTCTTATTATCCATGTTGGGCGGGTCACTATTTTCGAGGCCAGACGGGTGGGGCTCCCAACCTAGAAAATATTTGGAATTTCAAAATAATATCCATATCGAGCGAGTCACCCGCCCTGTATGGATAATTACTACTTTTCAAGCAAGGCGAGTCAAGTGCCCAACCTGAAAGACCAAAGAATTTTTTTTTTTTTTAAAAAAGCAGATTATTTATGCTAAACAGGTCACCTGCCCGGCATAGATAATCTGGATGCTTTTACTCGATCCAGTGCACCCTTCTTCTTCATTTCTTCATTTCTTTCTCTCTCTACCACTTTCTCTCACATCAAGTCTCCCTTAAACCCTAGCCATCCCCCCACCGACTATGTCGTCCGTCCGACATAGCCACCGACCTGCTCATCGTCGATCCGCCACTGGTACCGTAGATCTCCCACTCTTTTTTTTCTTCTTTTATTCTTCTCATTTTCTTCTTCTTGTTCTTCTTCTCTTCTTCTTCTCCATTTGATCTTGTTAATGCTTTTAATTTTGCAACGAAAATGCAACGGTTGGACTACCATCGTGGCGGCATCGGTGGCAGTCTGACCATCTCATTTTCTCTCACATTTTTTGCTAATTGTTGACACTAATTTTTTTATGTTGCAGTAGTCCATAAATATTTTTTCCCCATCCAAAAAAGGTGCCTAATTCTACTAGTCAAGGGTAATCGATAAGCCTCTTAAAAATCTCATCTTTTTATCATCCAATATTGCAGAATTTTTATTTTAAAAGTATCATACTTCCTGGATTGGATTATATTGGGTTGGTTTTTTTTTTTTTTTTTTGTGGGTGATATCTCATTGTGTTTTTTATACATGTTTAGTGATATTTGTTTGTAGGTATGCTTTGTTTTGTCTATTTGGTTTTCAAAAATAATTTTTATTTGTGATTAGAAGAATGTAGAGGGGAGGATTGATTTTTTGTTAATAAATATATGAAAAGTTATTGATAATGGATTATTAGTGTTTGATTTGAAGGAAAAAATTGAAGGTTTGATTGAGAGGTGGTGATTTTTTCTGGTGGGGGGTGGTTTGGGAGGGAGGGGGAATTAAGTTTCGGTTGTGTTGTTTGTGAAAGTGGAAGTGTTATTGGTGTATTTGGTATTATTCGTGTGCATGAAAAGAAGTGCGAGAGCATGTGATGATTTGATTAGTTTTGTGGAAATGGGTGGGGGAGATGTAGACATGTTTAGGGAGACTCGATTGGTAGTTGGACATTGTTTCATTATCATTTGTCAAAGATATGGATTTAGGGGGTATGGATAACACATATAAAAGGTCATTGTAATTTATGTAAATGTTGTGAATGTTAAAATGATTGTGATTGTTTTATTTTTATTCAAAGTTTAATAATTTTAATGTAGTTTAATAATATGTTGTTATATGTTTTATTTTTTAGTGTTATATGTTTTCACATGAATAAGGAGCGGTTAAGATTTTCAAGGTTAATATTTTAAACTCAATTTATAAGGACATAAGATTTAAGCATTCAATATTTTTAACCATTTCTTTTATCATTTTTTAATTTTTAGAGTATCGAAAGAATATAGAGAGTGAGCTAAAAATTTTGTTGAGGCCGTAAACAAACATTCAATAAATACCGATTTCATCCCTTACCCCTACATAAATTGTCTCAATGGGAGGTATCATGACACTAAGATAATATATGAGCACTTAGTCATTAATGGGATGGATCCTCAGTATACTACTTGGTTCATGCATGGGAAACCCTTGAAAACTCCCACACTTATTGAAAACATTTCCAATACATTTAGAATGTATTGTGATGCAAACCTTGAAAGTTATTATAATGTTAAACCTGATGTTGAAGTAAGAGACGAAGGCATCAATGATACTTTAGAAGATTTTGAAACTCCTTTATATGAAGATTGCTCAAAGTATGGAAAATTATTGGCTATTGTAGCTTTATATAAACTTAAAGCTACCTATGGTTTGTCCGATAAGAGGTTTGATGAACTTCTGAACATTGTTCAAGACATGTTGCCATCAGATAATGTTCTACCAGAGTCATTGTATTCAACAAAAAAGTTGTTAAAAGTGTTTGATTTAGGGTATGAGAAAATCAATACATGCATCAATGATTATTGTCTATTTAGAAAAGAATTAGAGCATCATGAAGAATGTCCAAAATGTGGCACTTATAGATGGAAAGTAAACGAAGTTACAAAAAGATTCATAAGAGAGTACCGACTAAAGTACTTTGATACTTTCCAATCATACGATGGTTTAGGAGAATGTTTACATCAGTTGAAATGGCTAACGACTTGAAATGGCATTCAACCCATACAAGTCAAGATGGAAAGATGCGTCATCCTGTTGATTCTGAAGTTTGGAAGACTATAGATAAGAAATGACCATCTTTTGCTTTGGAGCCACGTACTTTGAGGTTAGGTTTAGCTGCAGACGGATTTAATCCTTATAGCAACCTAAGCACAACCTACAATTATTGGCTGGTGGTGTTAGTTATGTACAATCTACCTCAATGGAAGTGTATGTCAAAAGAAAATCTGATGCTCACACTATTGATTCTAGGAAAAAAACAACCAGGGAATGATATTAATGTACATTTGCAGCCACTAATTGAAGACTTGAATGAGTTATGACACTCGAGAGTACAAGTGTATGATGTATCTACTAAGTCCACCTTCAACTTAAAGGCTATCTTAATATGGACCATAAATGATTTTCCTGCTTATGGAAACTTAGTGGATGTTGTGTGAAAGGAGAATATGTTTGTCCTATATATGGGTTGAACGTATATTCACAAAGATTGAAATATAGTAATAAATATGTGTATATGGGTTATCGATGATTTCTTCCAAAAAATCATGCTTTTCGAAAGAAGAAATCGTGGTTTAATGGGAAAGAAGAAATGGATGATCCTCCAGAGTTTCTTCATGATAAACAAGTTCGACTTGCATGTGTTAAAGTTGAAAATGATTAGGGAAAGCAAGTCAAAGGGAAAAGGAAGAGAAAAGGGCATTCTATATAGAAAAAAAGATTGATTTTCTTTGATCTTTCATATTGAGAGGTAAGATTTTTAATTAAAAAGATATTGTAACTTATTCTATTATGTAACTTATTCTAGTATATTTAACTATGCTAAAAATGTACCATCATAAATTTTTATAGGATTTGTGTTTGTGTTATAATTTAGATGTGATGCATATTGAAAAAAACATTGGTGAGAGTCTTGTTGGCACGTTGTTGGACATCAATGGAAAAATCAAGGATGGTGTTAATTCTCGTAGAGATCTAAAAGACATTAGGATTAGGCAAGACCTTCATGTGAAAGAGAATCGAGAGAAATTGTGTTTGCCTACAGCACCACACACTCTATCAAAGGTAGAAAAACAACAATTTTGTAAGAGGTTGTTAAATTTAAAGATATCTGACGGATATGCTTCAAACATATCTAAATACATTTCGTTGAATGAATGCAAGATAGTAGGGCTTAAGTCCCATGACTATCATGTTTTGATGCAACATTTGTTATCGGTGATAATACGAGGTTTCCTGCCTAAAGGGCCAAGAATTGCCATCTTTCGGTTGTGTTCATTTTTTAATGCAATCTGCCAAAGAGTGTTAGATAGAGATAAGTTAGATTCATTGGAAGAGGAAGTTGCAGTTACTATGTGTATGCTTGAACGTTATTTCCCTCCTTCTTTCTTTGATATAATGGTCCATCTTACAATTCATCTAAAACTCATTTATGTGGATCGATTCAATATCATTGGATGTACCCTTTTGAAAGGTTATTCTTACATTATTCTTCACATATGAATTAAGATTGAATTATATCTACATATTTCATTTACTTGTATATATTTATTTTATAGATTTATGAAGGTGTTAAAAGGATATGTAAGAAACCGTGCACGGCCAGAGGGTTATATAGTAGAATGCTATTTAGCCGATGAATGCATGCAATTTTGTAGTAGGTATGTACCACAAGCAGCAAATGTTGATGAGAAGCACAATAGAAATGAAGATATTGTGTTTCAAAATGTAGTGGAAGGACATCCTACATCTGCATCGACGTTAAAAACGATTTCTACGAACATATAACGAATTGCACATATGTATATACTGTTGAATAGTGCATTAGTGGAACCATACATTAAGTAAGTGGTTTAAATTGAAGCTTAATATAGTGTAACTATTAGTAAAAATTGCTAATGTTATACTTATTTGGTCATGTTGTTTTTATTTATATAAATGTTTTATTAACATGCACCTGGAAGAGCTACAACGATTAGATCCCAATCTGTTAAGTAGACCAACTTAGTTGCAAATGACACATAGTAGAGAATTTCTAACGTGGTTCAGAAATAAGGTGAATCGCTACCTTACACATTAATAATACGATGTATTTATCTTCGTTTTTTGTCCCTCATAATCTACATTGTAATCTCCCGAAATAGGTCCTCGATGAATCAAATACGATGATATGCCCTCAACTTTCAAGTTTCTAGCACCTGGCCCAACTATGCAAGTCACATGCTATTCAAGTTATGTTGTGAATGGGAAACGATATTGTATAAAAAGTAGTGAAAAAAGTATATAAGATAGTGGTGTTTCCCTTGAAGCAGGAACTGTTTGTAATGAAAAAGACGACACTCAAGTTGTCAAGAAGATGGTTTACTATGGAGTTTTAATGGAAATACTTTTGTTGGATTTTTTAGCATTTCAGGTTCCATTGTTTAGATGTGATTGGATGGGTAGTGCGAGTGATATTAGAGAAGAATATGGGTTCACACTAGTTAATTCTAGTCCACGTGGAAATAAATGGGATAGAGATCCTTTCATTTTAGCCTCACAAGCAACACAAGTATCTTATTATGCGGAAATGATAACTCTAATTGGTATGTTGTCCTTAGAGCACCTCCAAGAGGGTTTCATGATCTAGAGCAGTTTGATGAGCATGCTTATATGAAAATTACACCATTAGGTGTGTCTGAATTTGACCCTAATATAGATGATAGTGAAGATTATGCTCGAATAAATTGTGAGAAATTGGTTGTAAACATATAATGGTAATGAATGATTTTAGTATATTTTCATATTTTATTTGTAATATGTGTGAACATATATTGTTTGTGTTTATGTCTGTGGGGAGACAGAGTCTCTGAAATGATTGAATATGTTATGAAATTACTTTGTTATTTATATTGCAGGTAAATTAAGCTTTTGGTAAGGTCGACAAACATGGGAAACTCTGTCAAAATTTGCGTAAAATGGAATGACTTTATATGTGTTATTTTGTATCTTGATAGTGTTATCCTTGTGTTGGCTACTAAAGGAACATCGACTGGTTAGTCTTCCAGTAGCTTAAGTGGAGATAAGAAAAGAAAAGGAAGAGGTCCCAACCGTTTGGATTATAAGAAAATGGCCAAGGTCAAAGCCACAGTGATGTAAATGAATGACATTGGACAATCAATTGGAGAAAATTCTGTGATCTATAGTTTAGGTTATAGAGCAATTATAGCTCAGATAATACCTATAACTTATAGTAGCTGGGATAAGATATCATAATATTTAAAAGGTACACTGTGGGAGAATGTAAAGGTATATACTAGGTTCATTTTTTTATAATATTAATGGTACATATTTAATTTTACAACATATTTGTATTTAACAAATTTATAACTGCAGTTATGACTTGGTGTTGATGATTCCATGAAAGTTCAAACATTAAAATCAATGAATGAGTGTTGGAGACACTATAAAGGCAGAATAACAAAACAAATTAGAGATGTTCTTTCGGGTCCTGATGCGCACAAAAGATACGAAATGCTAGAACCAGCTAATGTCAGTAATCAGGATTAGATTGCACTTGTCAATCAGTGCTTGTCTCCAGAATTTACGGTAGTTATGCATTCATAATCTTAAGATGACATGAACACGTACATTGAATGGATTCTGATTAAGTTTTACAATATTTCAGAACACCAGTAACCATTATAAGGAGTTGTCAAAGAAGAATCGTACTTCATATACATCAAACCGTAAAAGAACGGCACGCCTACAAAAAGATTTAGTAAGAGTTTAATCTATTGTCATGATTATATTACACGTGTACAATATTTGTTTTTCGAAACAGTATATTTTTTGTATATATGAATATCAATGTTAGAGAGCGAAAAAAGTAGCTGCAAATGAAGATCCCGAAGTCGATAGAGTTGACATATAGATAGCCAGTTACAAGCACAAAGATGGGAGCGCAGTGAATGAGGAAACGGTTAATAAAATTGTATGTTACGTTAATTTGATCAATGGTGGTGTTGATTGTATTATGTATGTATAGTTTTTTTTTTAATTAATATTAATATCATGTGACATAATTTTTAGGCACAAATGGAGTCACTTCATCAACAAACCTAACAATCAATTAGAGATGATGCTGTCTCACAAGTAATAGGGAAGAAGCATCGAGGTAAAGTTCAAGGATTGGGTCATGGTGTAACACCATCAATTGTACAAGCATTTGTGGTTGGTAAACAAAGTTTCGTACAATACCAACAACATGTCAATAGTGAGATGGCAACCATGAAATAGACAATTACTAATTTGACAAACATACTCATAACTCATTTGCCGAACTTAGATCAAGCTCATATATTGGCATGTATTCCTCCCACACAGCTAGTAAACGACTCACAACATTTAATTTCGTTGGTTATTTCTATTTTTTGGTACTTAGAATGGATTTTTTTTTTTTCCATTTCCATGTTTTCTATAAGTTAATGTAATAATTTTCTCATATTTTTTTAGATGTCTGTGTTTTTTAAAATTATATATCTTGCTTGCATATATATTTAGTGAGAAATATTGTTTTTGTTGGATCGATAGTGAAATATTGGAGAAGTTTCATAATTTGCATGGAAATTAAATTTTTGGTAAGTTCAAAAAACAAGGAAAACTTTGTCAAAATTTCTATAAAATTGATTGAGTTTATGTGTATAGCTTTATATATTGTGTTTGTTATTGTCAAATAAGTGTACTTATATTGTTTTTCCCTGATATTCATGTTCCCTCACAACAATGCTATGTATTTTTTTCGTAGACATAATATTCAAGTGGCTTAAATTTGACGGGATCTAGTAACAGTGTTCAATTTGTTGAGTCTTCAGCTAAGGTAAAATATCTGCAAAAGTTATATTATTTATTTTTTTAATTTTAGTTTATATAACTATATATAAATATAATCTTTTAAATTTGTTGATATAAGTAAATGTTTAAATTCTTTTGCATACAGTCTATATCTCGGGGCTCATCAAGCCAAGCTGGTGGATCGAACAACAATCAATGCAAATTATTAGATTGGATGGGTAGAGGAATAATGGTGGCAGAAGCGGAAATTGATTCAAAAGACCCCTATACTAAAGTTCATCATCTTGAGCTTGGTCCAGATTATTGGCGTGTTTCCATCAAGAAAGTATTGGTTAGTGTTTCACTACCTTGACCTACCAACGATCTACTAACTTTAGAAGATGCATTAAATTCATTTATTACTTGGCCAATAAAATATATTGTATTTTAGATTATGTACTGAGTATTTATTATATAATTTTTTATAATATAAGGTTAACGTTAGATTATGTAAATTTAAGTGTTGTATTAATGTTAAATAATATATAATTTTAAAGGTTATGTATGTTTGTAGTTTTGATGTAATATATTAAATTACAAATTTTATTTTTATTTTTTTGAAATAAAAAGTTTTTCCATACTGGGCAAATGCCCGATATGGATATTTAATAACCATACTAGGTGACACAGTGTGGTTAATAATCCATTCCGGGCACCAACCCGGTATGGACAAGAATATCTATGCCGGGTCGAAGCCAGGAATGGATATTAAATATCCATACCAAGTCACTCGGTATGGATATTGCGGGTCGATCAGTTCATTGCAATATCCATACTGAGTTTGGCCCGGTATGGATATTTAATATCCATGTTGGGTACCTGTTCGGTATAGATATTAAATAATCCACACCGAGAGTAAGCACGCCGGGCATGCTGCCCAGTATGGATAGGCAACCATACCGGGCAAATGCCTAGTATGGTTGACCTATTTTCTTGTAATGATTTCCAAAATATATACTACAATTCCATTGAGAATCTAATCAATAATGTTATAAACACAAACTAGCCAAACAATTGAACTACAAAACTCAATATGGTGATGGAATAAAAACTGAAACAAGCTACTTAAACAGCTTTAGTTCCTATCTAAAAAGTAATAGAACAATACAAAATGTTTACTTTACGGAATTATCTATATAGTTTATAGTTTAATGATGATATTGTTTACTAATGTTTACAACATGACAGTTATAAAAATAAGAGGCCAAAAAAGAAATATTACTAACATGTGATAGCTGTAGTTGCTGCCTTAGTTTATGCTAGAGATTACCTATGCACAAAAACAGGACATACATTAGCAGCTAGCAAGATTATGTCCTAGTGTATCGATGAAATGGCTTGAATTGTATATAACAAGAATGATATGAGTATATGCATATAAAATTTGATTAGCAAATTAACCTCAAACACTAAAAAATTAAGCACTTGTATTAATATTATATACCTGTCTTTTAGGCCCTTGGATTTGAATGATGACCAAAATTCAAACATAAAAGAAAAATAATTTGAGGATCTAAATTAGTCCTCTAGAAACTTGCTCATAAGCATTGCCAACAATATACGATAGATCAAGAGGGATACCGAATCAGGAACTAAAGGAAAAAGCACTTTAGGAGATTTCTAAAGAAGTACAATCTGCTGGTGTTCCTGTAAAGTACATGCAAAAACTTAAAATTGTAACATGCAAAAACTTGAAATTGTAGGAAACAATAAGATGTAACATGCAATATTTAGTTCCTACAAAAGATGGTGATTCAAATATTTACCACATTACACATCATTTTTTTGTTCCCATGTTGATACAAGTAGTTGGGGATGAGATGCATTAGTTATAGGAAATCTTACAACCAGAAACTGAATTACTAAAGAGTACAACAAACCAGAAACTGCAAATGTTGTTGCTCTATCAAAATCCACTTGCTTCACAAAAAGAGGATGAACGGTAACACAGTGGCTGACTGTTGACCTTTCCCTAGAAAAGGTTTGTGGTCACAACACATAAAAAAGGGCACCACACAAATATCTAGTAGCATTACATTGAAATTCCAACACTGAGTGTAAAAAACATAGCATAAAAACACAAACATTAAAGAGACATACAAGGAATGCCTTAGTTTTTCGCACTTTTTCATTTTATATCCACACGATAGAAAAAGACAAAAACAAAAACAAAAACAAAACCCCAACACAAGCTGATTACATATAATATTCAGACTCATTCACGAATGTGTTTTTTCTTTTTTCTTTTTTTAAAATTTCCTTCAGCAGTACTTCAATTCTATGACCATCAACCAAAAACCCATCAAACAAACAAACAAAATGATGCAAAGAAAGCAATAACGAACACCCCCCCCCCCCCTCCCCCCCAAAAAAACTCACACTTTCTGACAACCCAGCAATAGAAAAAAAAGACAAAAAAAAAACATAGCTTTGTTTCAAAGCTCTAATCTTTTTCTCAAAACAAAACACCCCACAATGCAAATGTTACAAATCCATCATTTTTTTTTTCCAATTTTCCTCCACTTTCTAGGCCACCAAACACCCACAAAGAAATGCAAACACAAAAAGACCAAAAACACTCACCTAATTTCTGCTCTCGCTGCAGCACTCCACAATTTGACTCTACTAATTGTTAATGACACAACAAATAATAATAATAATAATAATTAATCATATATCAAATTCAACTTTTATTAAAAATTTCCATAACCATTGCATATAGCCCTAAAAATATTGAAATAAATTTTAAAAAAATCAAACATCTAACAACCCAAAGCAAAATGTCCAATGAAACCTCAAAACTTTTTAAAACTAAAATACATGTCTTTACTACAACTTTAATGTTACTAAAATCCACTTGAGCTTACTTTTTGTCGACGTTGATTTCTGATCGACTATGATTCAAAGCCCAATACTTGTAATCAATATAAAATAAAGTAGAAAACAAGAGAAAAATAAAGGGGAGAGAAGAACAACCGTACAAAGAGAATTTTTATGTAATTCAACAAGTATGCCTACGTCCACGACTGTTTCTCTGATAATTTCTACAGAGTAACAGTATATTATTACTTCTGTATATCTATTATAATAAGTATCAATCTCTATTTATAGGGAAAAATGTTACAATTTGAGTTGAAATAAAATAAGAAAAAACTGTATATTAATTACATTCCTAAACATATTGCATCGAATCAGGAATCGGGCACGTCTTGTGCCACGTGCATTTAATGCACACGTTTCTCAATTGATCGCCCATGATTACAAAAGTCGTAATTCATACTGTACCATTAGATTCAAGGCTGTTATATAGCTTCCAGATCGAATGGCTAAGGCGTGAGCTCAGTTGCTCATATAAATAGATGGAGCCCTTTCATTTTCTTTTCACCCTGTCATTTTTTTCTTCAATGCCCAAGTTTCTTTCTGGTTTCTCTTCACTTCATTTTTCTTCCTTGCACCTGCTCTTCTTAGATTTTTCATCTTCAATCACTAGTTTTGCTACTTCTTGGTAAGGATTCATAGTAAGTTTCTATCTTTTAACCTCGATCTTCTAATTTGTTGGCTTGTTTTCATTGCATTTGTATTAAATTGTGTTTTCTGGATCTGTTATCATTTCGAACACTTTTTATTCTCAATGTTAAGTCTTTACAAATTTGTGTTTCTTGTTGATCACGACTCTTCACTTTCTGTTGGTTTGATCTTGTTTCTTATTTATTTGCGATCTGTTTACTATTTATGGCTTGTACACATGTAGGCGAACTATAGGATGATATATTTGTAGGTTGCTAGTTTGTAGGTCATTCTCCTACAAATCAAGCCCCCATTACATTAGCAATCTATGTGGTGTTTGCGTTCTGTAGAGTAGTGAACTTTCTTGCTAGGAAACTTAGTCATTTAGGCATGGTCTACTTGCTGTGACCTAATCGTACTCCTTTTAATGTATAGATGGCTTCAAGTCGCAATCGTTGAACACATAGAGTAAGAGATATGAATCATGCAGCTTGGAAGAGCTTACTTCGGGTGAAATACGTAATATTAGTGAGACAACTTTTCAAAGCAGGGAGGTCACAAAGTAATTTGTAGCTCGGGCTGATCCAGCAACAACTCGTCGGCTCGCTGAAAAGCGATGAGCTCGCGAGGAGAGGCAAGCTCATGAGGTGTTCATACATCATTCCTCTAAGATAGATTATATCGAGATGGGAGGAATCGCTCTGCAATACCATATTCCTAAGGGTCACTGCATGATATCTCCAGCCACTGACGATCGCTCGTGCTATTTTCCTAAAGGATACATCGCTATCAGTACTTACCATCTGAAGCACAGACTCAGGTTTCCAGTCTCTGCTAACCTAATCGAGTTCCTAAACAAGCTCAAACTTTCACCATTTTAGCTGACCCTAAATTCGTATTCACAGCTGACATCGTTGGCCTTAGTCTTTCTTAAGAATCCTTCTTCCCCCAACTCCAAAGGTCCCAAGCCACCTCTTCAACATCAAATGTGTCGGTGGCATAAAAGATGGAATGAGAGAAAGAATTGACTACCTCGCAGCTCATCAATCAGACTACAGGAGTCTCCTGCCCCGAGATGATGTAAAGGGCAAGTCCAATGCAGAGGCCTATAAAACGAGCTATTTTTTCATTTCCTATCCTTCCTTTAAACATCTTGACAACTTCTCTTTTGTTTTAAGTCCAAGTAGATAGAAGGAGAAAAACCTGCGAGCTGAGGGCTTTAGTCTTTTTTTTTTTTTTTTTTTTTTTTTTTTTGCGAGCTAACATTCTTTGTTTTGTAGACATAAAAAGGGATTAGCTCGTCTTTAGCAACAAAAAGAAAGAAGTCCTCAGGGCGCTTGCCGACTCAAACGAAGCAATTCTTAGCAATGCGCTTGATAATGACCTTCTTAGAACTTACATGATGAGATCCAAGGAAGCAAACAAGATTCGGGCCTAAATGATGTGATCCAAGAAAGCAAGCAAGCAAGCAAGATTTGGGCTTAAACTACAATAGGCCACTTTTGTGTTATTGAAAATATCTAGCAAGCTTTGAAGATTTAGAAGATCTTGAGAATTTAATGCATATCTAGTAAATCTTGGAGATTCAAAAAATTTTGTAAATTTAATATCACTCAATCTTTCATTTAATAGGTTATTTTGTTAGGATTATTTACTTTCCATGTTGGTTTTATTTTCTTAGATTTTAAGTTCTACAATTTAGGTATTTTTTGTTTAAAAATTAATTATGTTCCAAAATTAGTTTATTTCTTTGCTTATAAAAGACTTGTAATTCTAAGCAAAAAGTTGAATAAGTTAAACGATGATATAACCAACTTCTTGAATGAAAAGAATAGAGACTTGTTTCTCTTTTGTTCTTGCATGAACATATGATCTTATCAAGTTATACTTGTGGGGATCAAACCATGACTTATCTCCCACCTTCTCATCTATATCTTGGGAGTGGCGTCATTATCCTTCTTGATAATTTTGGTTCTTGATTAAGTTCTAATCATTGGGTTAAAGTTCTTTATAACTTTGGTTCTTGATTAACATATAATCAATGGGTCAAAAATTTTTCTTTTTATAAACCTGTTTTAATCTTTATTGGGGTTGTATTTCAATTTGCTTGTAAGTGTCGTATCGTTGTATACGGGGTTTGCATCAGTTGGTATCAGAGCTTTGGAAATTAATTCAGGTTTGATTCTCCAATTTATTTTTTTATTTTTTTTTAAAAGAAAAAAATTCAGATTTGTTCTTAAAAAAAAAAAAAAAGGATGAGTTTGAGCATGGAAAGAAACTATTGAATGATAAACACGTGAATGAGTGGAGTGAAACACGTGTGGAAATGTGTGAGGATTTTTTTCTAACATTTCTTTCAGGTTTCAAATAAGATCTCAAACAACAATAAAGATGATTCACGATTTGAGGACAAATCATCTTGAGGAAAGAGGGAATGATGAGATCCAAGGAAGCAAACAAGATTTGGGCCTAAATGATGTGATCCAAGAAAGCAAGCAAGCAAGATTGGGGCTTAAACTACAATGGGTCACTTTTGTGTTATTCAAAATATCTAGCAAGCTTTGAAGATTCAGAAGATCTTGAGAATTTAATGCATATCTAGCAAATCTTGGAGATTCAAAAAATCTTGTAAATTTAATATCACTCAATCTTTCATTTAATAGGTTATTTTTTTTATGATTATTTACTTTTTATGTTAGTTTTATTTTCTAAGATTTTTAAGGTCTACAATTTATGCATTTTTTGTTTAGAAATTAATTATGTTCCAAAATTAGTTTATTTCTTTGCTTATAAAAGGCTTGTAATTCTAAGCAAAAAGTTGAATAAGTTGAATGATGATGTAGCCAACTTCTTGAATGAAAAGAATAGAGACTTGTTTCTCTTTTGTTCTTACATGAATATGTGATCTTATCAAGCTATGCTTGTGGCGATCAAACCATGACTTATCTCTTACCTTCTCATCTATGTATTGAAAGTGGCGTCAATATTCTTCTTGATAATTTTGGTTTTTGATTGAGTTATAATCATTGGTTCAAAGTTCTTTATAAATTTGGTTCTTGATTGACATATAATCAATGAGTCAAAATTTCTTTTTTTTTTTTTATAAACCTGTTTTAATCTTTCTTAGGGTTGTATTTCAATTTGACTGTGGATGTTGTATCATTATATACAGAGTTCGCATCATTACGGGCTAGCTCCTTCTGGTAACAACAAGATATTAGACAGTAAGAAGGACATAGGAAGTAGGGGAGAGTTCGGGCTCCCTTCCGTGTTTGAAACTGATAGTGAGGAAGATGCTGCTCCTGTCCTAACAGCAGATCAAGCTCCTGCTTTTGCTCCCTAATCAATTTCAGCTCTAGCTCCAGCTCCAACTTCTGCTCAAGTAGCTTCAATAACTACTACTCAAGCAGATCCAGTTCCAATTCCTTCCCCACATACAGATCCATCTCATCAACCAGTTCCAACTTCTCATCCAACTTCAACTTTTGCTCCTCGACGAGCTCCAAAGATGGGGAAGCTCTCCCTTTTAAAGGCTTCTCCGAAGCGACCTATTGATTTTGTAGCCCCTCCAGCTGCTACTTTTAAGCGTCCAACTAAGACCAAAGCTCCTTCAGATACTGCTCCTAGTGAGGTGCAGCCTTCGGCATCAGTAGCAGATTCTCCACAGGTCTCAGCCCCGAGCTTATAACCAAAAATGGGTGAAGTTCAATCCAAGACCTCATCTCATGAAATCCAAATTGGTTTTAGTAGGGGTGGTAGGAGAAAATTAGCACCCAGTCCTTCATCGGTCAAGCAACGTCAAATAAACTAAGGTAAAGAGCCTGAGGTCACATAGGTCACGGAGAGGACTGTTCCACCAGCTAGGCCTCAATTTGAAAGTGGATCAGGGGGAAAATACTTGAGATCCTTCATTGACAACTAATCCGACATCATGTTGACCCATACCAAAGCTTTGGAGAATAACGCCCTTCACGGACTGGACTTAGCTGAATATTTAGGTTGTCATGTGATGTTGGTAATTGACTTCCCTTTTCATTTCTCATCTTCTTGTTTTGTTAGATACTAACTCATTGCATTTCAGGCCCCACTGGGGCAATAAAGTAAAGACAAGAAACTAGAACCTTTGAAGACCGAATAATGAAATTACAGGGCGAGCTGGAGAAGGAAAAAGAGGAGCTCAAGTTCTTGACTGAAGAGGCTGAGAATGCCATAAGGTGCCAACAAGCTTATGAGGTGAAACTAATGGATGCTAACGTGGCAAGGAGGGAGGTTGAAAAGGTCTTGATTCACATGGAAAATGGTTATGAAGTTTCGATATCGCATCTCAATGTCATGCTCTGCAACAGTGAAGAGGAATTGAGCAAGGCAAAGGACGAGTTGTAAAGGTCTGAACAACGAGCTGAGACGGTCAAACAACGAGCTGAGATGGTCAAACAACAAACAAAGGCTACGTTACGACGAGCTGAGGTTGCTAAGCGCCATGCAGAGGCTGCTTATTTAGAGGTTGCTATCTTAAAAGAGAAAATTACCAAAGTCAAGGAAGAGGCAGAAGCTCAAATTGCTAAAGCTAGAGAGGAGGCCGAATCGAAAACAGGTATCGATTTCCTTTTCACCCTGTGAAATGCCTATCCCAAGCTAGATTTCTCGATCTTTGGCAAGTTAGGACTCCAAGAGGTGGAAAGATTCAAAACTGAAGCTACCTCATCTCTAATTGTGTTAGATGCCCTTCCTTTGGCTATGGAGTTTCCTGGTGTGACCTCTCAAGCTCAAGTCATAGAACTCTCAAGTGATGAGTCTCCTTCAGGGTCAGCTCCTCATGATCAAGGCAATTAGCAACTTGTTACATTTCTTGTCTTTTTTTAGTTTCTACAGAACTTTATACTCCATTTGTTTCGACCTTCGAGATCATTTACAATGAACTTTCTTATTTTAATGAAATTTCTTTGTTATGACTTGTATGTTGAATGCGCTTGAATTACTATACTTGCTGTTCCATATACATATTTTATATCTTCATTTTCCAAGTTATGAAACTTCCTGCGAGCTAGAAAAATTAATCATTTGAACAATGGGTAATATAAATTGGTTTGAGATCGCGAAGCCATTGTAATCAATATAATAAAATCTTCATAAGCCAAGTAGCAGATCGAGACCTCGACTATCATATTGAAATGTTGAACTACGCAGAGGGTTGTAACCTTATCTGCAATAGTAATGCGTTCTCCGAGCTATGCAGGGGGTCATAACCTCACCTATCATATCAATAATTTTGCAAGCTATGCAGGGGGTCATAACCTTACCTGTCATAGCAATAATTTTGCGAGCTACGCAAGGGGTCGTAACCTCGCCTGCCATAATGATATTTTTACGAGTTACACAGGGGGTAGTAACCTCCCCTGCTATAGCAATAATTTTTACGAGCTACGCAGGGGGTCGTAACCTCGCTTGCTATAGTGATATTTTTGTGAGCAATGCAAGGGGTCGTAACCTCATCTACCATAAAGATATTTTTGCGAGCTATGTAGAGGGTCATAACCTCGCCTGCTATAACAATAATTTTGTAAGCTATGCAGAGGTTCGTAACCTCGCCTGGCATAACAATAATTTTGCGAGTTGTGGGTGTGAGAGCGAGCTAATAGGATGGAACCTGTTAGCTTAATAACTCATAAAATTTGGAGAACATGCAAATAAATTATTAGAGTAATCACTCAAAAATGTAGGCAATATGAGGAATTTAGAGCTTTCATTAACTTTGAAATAATTGAATTACAAATTGAACATGTATTCAGAGTTATCAAAAATATGAGTAAAGATGTTCAACATTTCAGGCTCGAGAAACTTCAACTCCATTCACATTTGCTAGACGATAGGGTCCATTTCCCAAGTTCTCTTTGATAACATAAGGGCCTTCTCAAGTTGGACCTAAGAGTCCATCACTGGCTTTGCGAGCTCCAAGCAAAATAAGACGTAGTACTAGATCTCCCACGTTAAAACTTTGAACTCGGGTTTTTCTGTTGTAGTACCTCGTAATCCTTTGCTGATAGATTGCTACCCTCAATCGTGCTGCTTTTTTTGCATCTTCAAGCAAGTCAAGGTATGTGGCAAGTAGCTGGTCATTATCTTCTGGATTGAAGGTTGCTCTACGTTGTGAGGTCACTTCTAGTTATGCTAGAATCATGGCTTTGGATCTGTACACTATTGAAAAGGGGGTTTCGCCCGTAGTGCTGTGAGCTGTGGTTCTATAAGCCCATAACACCTTTTGTAGCTCGTCCACCCACGCTCCTTTCTTCGCTTCCAATTTTGTCTTTAAGATATATTTTATTATTTTTTTACAGTTTCAACTTAGCAATTGGCTTGTGGATGGTCTACTGCTAAGAAGCTTTTGATGATCTTCAGGTTGTTGTAGAACTTGATAAACCGATCACTGCTGAACTACATCCCATTATCTATCATGATCTGCTAAGGAACCTCAAACCTATAAATAATATTATTCCAAACAAATTTTTCTATCTTCGTTGTGGAGATTTTTGCCAACTCTTTAGCTTCCGCCCACTTAATGAAATAATTCACAGCGACCACAACATACTTGCATCTTCCACGAGCTGTTGATAGAAGCCTAATCGGATCCATCCCTTAGATGGCAAAAGGCCACAGGCTCACCATTTGTTGGATATAAGCTAGTGGAGCTCATGGAACTCGAGCAAACCTTTGGCACTTGTCACACTTCTTGACCATGTTGATGGTGTCTTGCTTCATAGTGGGCCAGTAAAACCCTTACCAGAGTGCCTTTTAAGTCAAAGATAGTTCCCGGCATGATTTCCATAATAACCCTCATGTATCCGCTTCATTATAGTCTCGCAATCCTGACCGTCAATGCACCTCAAAAGCGGAGCTGCAAACCCTTTCTTGTACAACACGTCATCATAAATGCAATATCGGGATGCCCTAGCTTGCAAGCGCTGTGCTTCCAATCTATCATTTGACAGCTTTCCATTCTATAAATAATTCAAGATCATGCCTATAAGGAGTTAGGCTATACAGCTATGGCCATCATTGAATTTTTCTCTTCTGTGTTTAGCTCTAGTAAAAACTCCACTGGGATTGCCCCTAAGAAATCTACATCTCGAGTGGTTGCTAGACGAGCTAGTGCGTTTGCATATGAGTTCTAAGCTCGTGGGATCTGTCCGACCTCGTACTTCTGAAAAGTACTTAGCATCTCTTGGACTTTCTGAAGGTACACAGTCATTTTAGGTCCTCTGCTTTGATACTCCCCCCGTATATAGCAAACCACAAGCTGAGAGTCGTTGAAAACTCTTAATCGTTCAACTCGCATTTCTCTACCCAAGTGCAAACCTACGAGCAATGTCTTATACTTAGTTTCATTACCGCTAGCTTGGAAGCCAGATCTTAAGGCATAAAGGATTTTGTGGCCTTCAAGACTGATTAGCAAAATTCCAGCCCCAGCCTTCTACTCTCTAGATGACCTATCAACATATAACTCTCAGGTCAAACCTTCAAAGGATTCGAGCCTCTTCATCTGTAGGCTTTGTAAGTTCAGCGATGAAATCAGATAATGCTTAAGCCTTGATTGCCGTCATTGGCTTAAACTGGATATTGAACTGTATTAGCTCTACTGCCTATTTAAGTAAGCGACTTGAAGTGTCTGACTTCTAGAGAACCTGCTCCAACGGAAATTAGGCGAAAACTTCAATTATGTGAGCTTGAAAATAGGGGCGCAGCTTCCTCGATCCAATCACTAGGCAATAGGCAAACTTATCCATTTGTGAGTATCTAGTTTCAGCATCAAGCAGCCTCTTACTTACATAATATATAAGAAGCTGCATCTTTTCTTCTTCTCTCACCAAAGCAATACTCAAAGCATGCTAAAATACTCCCAAGTATAAAACTAGCTTCTCTCCTTCTTTAGGCTTGGAAAGGAGTGGAGCTCAACCCATGTATTTCTTCAATTGCTAGAAAGCCACCTCACACTGTTTAGTCCATTCAAAGTTCTTTGCTTTCTTCAAAGCATCAAAAAATGGGATACACTTGTCTGTTGCCTTGGATATGAACCTGCTAAGAGCTGCGACCTGGCCATTGAGGCTTTGCACGTCTTTAACCCGAGTAGGAGACCTAATGTCAATCAACACTCTAATCTTCTCTGGATTGGCCCCGATGCCTCTATTATTCACCATAAAGCCAAGGAATTTCTTAGAGGCTATCCCAAATACATACTTATGTAGGTTCAACTTCATCTGGTAGCTCCTCAAAATTTAGAACATTTCCTCCAGGTCGTATACATGGTCACCCACCTGTATGGACTTCACTAGCATATCATCCACATACACCTCTATGGTCCTCCCAATCTACTCTTCGAACATCATTTTGACCAGGCGTTGATAGGTCGCTTCTGCGTTCTTTAACCCGAAGGGTATCACCTTGTAACAATATAAGCCGCGATCAATTACAAACGAGATGTGCTATTCGTCCTTGGGATTCATTAGGATTTGATTATAGCCCGAATACGCATCCATTAAGCTCAGAAGCTTATGACCAGCTGTTGCATCCATGAGCTGGTCTATTCTAGGCAAGGGGAAGCTATCCTTTAGGCACGCCTTGTTTAAATCTGTAAAGTCAATATAAGTTCTCCACTTCCCATTCTTCTTCTTTAATAGCATAGGATTGGCGACCCAAATTGGGTAGTAAACTTCGAGGATAAATTTATTTACTAGTAGTTTATCTACCTCTTCCTTCAATGCGAAGTAGCATTCCTCTGTTATAGGTCTCCTCTTCTAGCAAACTGGCTTATGGTGGGGGTTGATGTTTAATCTATGCAATATGATCTTGGGGTCTATCCTCACCATATCTTTATGATTCCAAGCAAAAACATCCAAGTTCACCTGAAGAAAGTCAGCGAGTTGGGTTCTCACTTCCGAAATTAAGCCTCGTCTCAAATTTAAGCACCTTTCAGGATCTGCTTCGTTGACTTAAACATCCTCTAACTCCTCGATTGGCCCAGTGGCTCGGTCTACATCACCTCACGAGGGTCGAGGTCGTGACTTACCCCCTTTTCACTCACAGCTCGTGGCTTGCCCCCCAAAACCACGTTCACCTTATTTTTTCTGACATCCATCTTCATAGCAACGTCTAGCTAAGTGCTGCTCTCCCTGAACACATTTTATGCCATTAAGGGTTGAAAACTTGATTGTAAAGGTTCTGGTAGAGGTAACAACATCCAGATCGTTCATTGTCGATCTTCCCAGGACTACATTATAGGCTGATGGGCAATTAATGATCAGAAAATCTACCAATGTAGTAGCTTGACGACCTGATTCCCCACGTGTGAGTGGCAGCTTGATCCGGCCTATTGGTGTAATCGCATCTCCAGTGAAACCATAAAGAGACTCTAGGGAAGGCTTCAATTGTTCTACTCATAGCCCTATTTGGTTGAAGCAACCTTTATACATTACATTGACCGAGCTCCTTGTGTCGATCATAATTCGTCGCACCTCCATATTACTAATCTTAGCTTGGATGACAAGTGCATCATTGTAAGGCTAGCATACACCTCTAGCATCTTCCTGGGTGAACACAATATCATCCGAGGTCATTTTCACCTTCTTCGCAGGTCCCTCCAACCTACTATGACTTATGAGCAAGGCATGATTTGCTTTCCGAACATATCGTTCATGCGACCTGTTCGATGTACCTGCAATATGAGGGCTACCATGAATAGTAAAAATTATTCTTACTATAGGTTCATGCTCCTGCTCAGGAGCTCGCTTGAGCTACTGCTATGCTGGTTGTTGTTGCTGCTGAGGTCGTTGTCGCGAAGGTCGCAAGTTTTTTGGTCTCACCACGTAATCTCTCAAGCGACCTCTCTTAATCAACTTTTCAATGACGTCATTCAATGCCCAGCAATCTGAAGTATTGTGTCCAACCTTATTGTTATAAGCATAAAACTTGTTCCTATCTCTATGCTTGATAGGGGCTCTCAAAGGATGTGACTTTTCAAATCTTCTCTATTTCTTTTTGCTATAAAAATCATGTCTTGTGAATATGACAGGATGTCGTAGTTACCATAGCGACCTTGACGCTGGGGTCACTCATTTCTGGGCTCTTTCTTAGCCTTTTTGGCAATCTGATTGCTTGAGCCACTGCTTTGACCTTCGCCTTCATTCTTGTCATTTCTCCTCTTCTTTGATTAGTTGGAACTAGCCGCTTCATTTTTCTAATTTGACTTCTTGGGGCCGAAAGTCTCTTCCTATCTGATCTCCTTTACAGCTCATTCATAAAACTCTCTTAGGTCTTTTACTGGAGACTTATAAATACTTTCATACAATTTCCCATCTTTACGAAGCCCAGCTGAAATCGCAGTTAAAACACTTTCGTCTGATGGGTTCTTCCACATTGGCGACCTGAACCTGGTTATATAATCCTTCAATGATTCATTCTAATACTAGAAGATAGTAGCCAGATGGTAGGATGGTACGAGCTACTTCCTCAAAGCCCAGTATTGGCTGACAAATTTCTGTTGGCAATCTTCTAAACTTTCTATGTTGCGATTGGAAGATTTTTAAACCAAGTCGGCAGAATATCCCCTAGGGTGGCTGGGAAGACGCGGCACTTCACCAGTAAGTTGTTTGTCTGAAGGTCCATCTGGACATTGAATGCGTCAAGGTGGTCATAGGGATTGCTATCCCCATTGTACTACAGGATACTTGGGACCTTGAATCTGAAAGGGAGAGGCTGCGTCTCGATCTCTTTAGTAAAAGGAGTCCTTTCTTTGTAATGATCATGCTGGTCCGGGGTGTCAGGTCACGCTTTGAGCTGCTGTACCCTCTGAGGAAGCTCTTCTATTTGTGGATCTTGAGGTCTTTGTCCCCTTATATGCTCACAACCTGAGGAGCGGCGATCTGGCGCATATCTCTAGCTTTCTTTGAATAAGCCGCCAACTCGATGCGACCTTGCATGTCGTTGATTATCTACCTCGTTCTCTTCATATTGAGATGCAACTCAGGCTCGATCATGGCTAGCTTCCATATAGTGGCTTCCATCCTAACTCACCATTATTACCAAGCTTGTAAAACGTGTAACTTTTCTTTCTTCACGAGTTTAGTGACATTTAACTCTAGAGCACGAATTAGAAGAGCGAGCTAAACCGGTAGGTTGCGGCACCTCTCTCAATGGCCTTTCTGGTGCCAGCACTCCTTCATGCTACGAATAAGCTTGCCTTAGAGTAGCAGTCTTAATCCTGGGCACATTATGCGCTTAAGTCTGTACCAATACATTTACTACATCTGCAAGTTGTCATACCATATTCTCCAATGCCTCCTACCTTTGATGCCATGCCTGTAGCCCCTCGGCTATTGGGGCGATTGGTACTAGTTGGTAAGGGGGTAAAGGAGGTATACCCGCAGTAGCACCAACTGCCTGAACATGAAATGTGCTTGCTACAGGCATAGGTGCGTCTTCCATTTATTGCATATTATGTTGCTGCCAACTCATCTAACTTTCCGGTTGGTCAACTTTCGAGTCCACATATCTAGTTATTCTCATTCTCGCCATGTCTTTTGAAAACTGAAGACAATTGCATATTGCAATCTGAGCCGTCCTTCTAGTGCCAAAATGTCGACGTTGATTTCTGGTTGACTACAGTTCAAAGTCCAATACCTACAATCAATGTAAAACAAAGTAGAAAACAAGAGAAAAATAAAGGGGAGAGAAGAAGAATAACCTTAAGAAGAGAATTTTTACGTGGTTCAGTAAGTGTGCCTACATCCATAACTGTTTCTTTGATAATTTCTGTAGAGTAACAGTATATTATTGCTTCTGTATGTCTGTTACAATGAGTTTTAATCTCTATTTATAGGGAGAGGCGTTACAATTTGAGTTGAAATAAAATAAGAAAAAACCATATATTAATTATATTCCAAATCAGATTACACTGAATCAGGAATCGATTCCGCTAAATCAAGGATTAGATATATCAACATTTGAATTTGAATTTATTTCCAATTCTGGTAAAAGAATCACGATTAATTTGAGTTACTGCCTTTCTAGAAGATTTCCTTATCGAGTTGTTCATTGTGTGAGCTATGGACTGCATTGGATGATCTCGAGTTAAACCTCGCTCTGAGTAACGAGTTGTGCATAGTGTGAGCTGAGTAATACTAGCAGCGACCTGTAAATAACAGTTGTGATGCGAGCTCGCTCGTGTGAGCTGAAGAGCTCGCATAGGCTGGATATTAATAAACCAGGCTTTGTCTGCTGGATCATTTCATTGGGTCGACTTGTTGGATTTCTACCGGACTTTTATCAGCCCATTTACTGAATTCAAAATATACCCATAACACTTCTATTTGAGAGTTCAAGTTGAAGATTTGTAAGTGTACTCAAGTGATAAAAGAAAAAGATGTAGGGAAGATGAACAAACAAAGTCTAAAAACAAAGAGACAAATAAACCATATAAAAAGAAAGTCAGGACATATCAAAAAAAAAAAAAAAAAAGTCAGGCTCATTTTTATTTTACAAGTAAACAATAATTAAGTGGCGGGCAATACTTCCGTCACATGAAGAGGTTATATAAGTATATATAATTTTTTAGCTACACATTCTACCTTTAATTTTATATTATTTATGATATCAAATGATTTATATTTAATTAAGTACATAAAATGATAAAAAGAAAAAAAAACTATGTATGTTAATAATATAAACTTAAAAAAAATAATTCAAGTATTCAATATATAATTCTCAAAGATATCAAATTTATTTGTACATAATTATTTAATTTATAATTTTTTTCCATTAAGATATATATATATTACCATTTTTTAATTTCCAATTCTATAATTTATTATTAATTAAAATATATTACCAATTCACTTAATAATTTAGGTGATAAGGATTATGAATGACAACAAAATAGGATTGGCAAAACCCACATCTTACATTATTTTGAGCACAGTTAATCAAAATAAATACAAATGTCACATATAGATGTGTGTGTAATTCTGCTAGTCCACAAGTGTAGATGGAAATCTTTTTTGCAATTGTATCCACACCCAAACCCGCATCGGCTGTGGAATTTCACACCTAAATCCGCCCATGAACCCACTTAATAAAATCAACACTCACCCACAAACTCATTTAATAAAATCAAACACTCTCCAATTATGGGTGTAAATCCATGGGTTCACAAGTTTGTAGGTAGAATTGTTATATCTCTAAATATGATAAATCACTCTAAACATATAATATGGGAGTAACACAATTCATACCATTCATCTAAATTCAATGTAATAAAATAAACTAAGTCAATATGCGACAAACAAGTAATAATTTATATTTAGACCACACAATCAATGATAGATTTTAATTAGCAAACATTTGATCTATTTAGTGTCCATTTCATGATACATCCAAATTACCTATAATGCCCCTACACATTTTTATCCATAAATCCTTAATTCTTAAAATTTTATAAACAATTATGTAATTACAGAACAGCCCCTGCCTATATAAACTCTAAGAAATCGATAGAAAGTCATTCCCATCGCCAATCAAAAGTAAAATCTCGACCTATTTTGTGTGACTCGTACTCGATTGAGACCCGACCAGCCCTTTGGATATTTTTAAGCCATTATCTTATTTTTTTTTACCTTGCTAGAACATCTACTATCGCTAACGACCTTCTCCATTTGCCAAGGTATGCGAACTTTGGTTTCTATTTGAAAGTTTATATATATATATATATATATATATATTTTTTTTTTTTTATTTTGTTTTTGCGATTTTGAGGTTTTTTTGTACTATGGATGTTGGGTTATGATGATTAGGTTTAGAATACGTTAAATTTGGTTGGATTTGGATTGAAAATGGTTGATTCCGATGATAGCAACATAATCGCAATCAGATCAATTATTCATGGATGTTCAATTTTTCACTTCGACTTTCCACTACGATTTTTCACTTCGGTTTGTCATTCTCGATTTTTCACTTCGGTTTTACACAACGATCTTTCATTGAGATGTGAAAAACTGAAGTGAAAAACCAAAGTGAAAACCGATCTATGACATTGACCAATTATTTAGCCACAGTGAAAAACTGATTTTATTTTTCATATCTAAAATACTATTCATTTGTCGTTTTTCTATCATATTGATGGATTTTAGGTATAAATACAATTCGCAAACAATTGACAAGAATATGAGCGGGAATACACACATTGGTCAGAAATGGCTTGGTAAAATAATTGCAGCTATTACTAAACAAAATTTGTACGATCGGTTCATAGAAGAGTGTCCGTTCAGACATATTTTGAAGATAAACAATAACAATAGAACTGCTACCTTCGTGATATTATGGTTTCTTACTAGAGAGGTAGAGGTCACTAGTGGACGTCATGATGAAATGTGGTTTGAAATCGAGGAGAGAACATATAGGTTTAGGAAACAGGAGTTCTTACTAATAATAGGACTTCCTTTTAGGAATACCGACAAAGAAATCTTCAATATAGTGTAAACTAACATGAACAGTCCCCTATGATGATTGTTCAATGGAGTATCGCCGAATGTGTCCAGCCTAACCACCTTTCTCTAGGCAAGGAGACATCTAACGCCCCAAGGCCATACGGTTGATGATGTGATAAACAATGAAGATTTATTGAAATTAGCTAATGTAGGGATCGCTTTCCATCTCATCGTGGGGTAGGATGATAGGGCCACCATTGCTCATTTTATGTAGGTTATGGTAGAAAATGCAGAGGTGTGAAGCTTGTTCCCTTAGGGTACATCAAGCTATAGTACACTGATCTACTACCTCCATTTGACGATAAATGAATAGCAGATTAAAAGCTCATTAAGTATCATTAATATTTGTGGCTATCTTCTGACGTTTCTAGTACACATAATACAATTAATATTTATAGTTTCCTCCTAATACAATTAATATATAGAGTTATATAAATATATAAACTAACTATATGTTTGTTTTTTGTTTAATCATCTTTGCATTATAGTGGTGGTTAATAGAAATGTTCCTGGTATTGAGAGAGAAAATAGCGAGAAGTAACCAGTCTTTGAAAAATAAGCTATCAAGATGTAAGAGACGTACACTTAAGAGGACACTAAAAGGCATAAAAAGCCTTAATGATTTTCCCCCTGTTAGTGGTAAACCTATCCTAAATTGGTTTCATTTTTTTTTAAATATCCTTGTTTATACTAAGCATATAATAATAATAATAATAGAACTATACATATATGTATATATTGTAAATAGTTGACATGACGCAAACCCTTGAGCCTACTGACGTTGAAAGAGACACAGATTATTGGAAATATTTTAATCCGAAGCAATTAGTTTTCGAAAATGTACATAAAGTTGGTGGCAAAAGAAGTGAGGATGATGATGATGAAGATGTTGACAATTATGATGACGATGAAGGTGCACGAGGTAAAGATGACTATCAGGTGAAGGATGAGAGAGGTGATGATGATAATATCGTTGATGAGTTAATAAGGGAGGATGATGAACAGAATAAAGACGTCCAAAGTATGCAATCCGAATTAGAAGATACATTTTCAGAGTTTTAGACAAAAAGTCGCACAATATACGAAAAGTACATTCTAAGGTATGAATCTTCTATTTATTTTGTAGTTTACTGAATATCCATTTGAGTAAATGCAAAACTTATGGATTATTTTATAGTAATACGAAGTAGGATAGAGAGAAGAAGTCTATAAACATGATAGATGAAGTGTAATTGTTTAAATATATAGGTTATATTTCTCTGGATACTCAATAAACATGGGAGACTCTGTCAAAATTTCTTACAATTGTGTACGCTGTGTAAAATGATATATATATATATATATATTCTTCGTGATTGTTTGAGTATCTTGTGGATTTACAGAAAGCAACCCATAAGAAATTAAGTAAGATGGATAAGAGACAGAAGGCAACCTACAAGATCATTAGAGAGATGGATAGGAGGCTAGGATAGGTGGAAGAGCTTTTAAAAATTCCCAGGTCTTTAGCTGGTGGGCATGATCCAGAAGACAACGATGACTACGATGATAATGGTGGGAGCTTTGTCTGAGATGAGCACATCTATTGCCCACCACCATCAACACCATCACCACCACTACTACCATATCAGAGTAAGGGGGTCCATCAGTCATCTCAACATGAAGACCGATCAGCCATTCATTAGAAGGATCATGAGGTCCATCAATTTCAAGGTGTCTACCAATCACCTTACCAACAGGAGGACTAGGAGATCCACCATTCCTAGAAAGTCTCAAGTGGTCTATCAGATGTAGAGGCTGAGTATGGTGATGATTAGGTACATATATATAGTATATCTATTATGTTACAGTCTGATATATAATTCTAAATATGTAATTCTTTTTTTTTTTATTTGCTTACAGTTGGAGGATAAGGTCATCCAGGAACGGGGCAAATGAAACATAAAGCCATCGACACCTCTGCAAACGCCATACACAAATCCTGGACCTTCGAAAAAGAAAAAGAAAATACCCCAACAACAGGTCGAGGAGGTGGCAAAGTCTGTAAACCCTACAGAGGCTGTCTATAATGAATACAAAGCTTCCACGTCTTTGGACTTAAGGTATTGATAAAAAGCATCATTATCATTTCATCCTAGTTGCGAATGTAATAAAATTAATAATCAATTAATTTTTTACTAATTTTAGGTGCGTGGTTCATTATTGTGGGTGATGTGTGATACCAAACACATTGCGAACCCTTGAGAATAAGAACCAATGGTTGACTTCTAAGCACAGAGATTCTTATTTGATGTGCTTACGAAAGAAGTGGTGGAATGAGGTTGAGGACAATAGATACGTAGTCTATGGGAGTTCTTTGTTTGTGAGTGTTTACATTTCAATCAGTTATGCATTTACAATTTCTTGTCATGTGTCCCTGAAGTTAAATAACATGTTTAATTTTTGTCTTGCATTTACGTCGATAAAGATATAAACTTTGATCCGGTTACAGCTGATGTACCCTTAAAATGGCTTCTATTAGGTTGTGGTCAGGTAGACACATCAATCTCGTGGTGGCATGTTGAAAATGTAAGTGTTGTTCGAAGATTAAGATTTATTATTTGATCATCTGAATTAGTCCTATTATATTAACATTTGCAAACTGTAGGAGTTACTACCATGTCGTTTAAATCAAAATCATTAGGTCCTTTATTAGATGTGCCTCAGAAAGCATAAAATATTAATATATGATTCGCTTGCAAATATTGACATTGCCGAATAGATCATGCCACTGAAGCTGCTGATGTCTTTCACACTTATCTTGTTGCAGTTCATAGCATTTTATGAGAAGATTTAGATAGATATGCCATCCGTGGATGAGCGATGGAAACTTGTGTGTCTTGATAGATCAGTTGTGCCCCAGCAACCCGATGAGTGAGTAAATTTATAACTTCATTAATATATATACATATTTTAAATGTTATGTTAACATTATTTAATTAATTTATTACTGATACAAGACAAGTTATGGAGCATACGTGGCATATATGTACACAAACTTTTATAGTCAAAAATAGTACATAGAAATCAAGACGAACTGATCAGGTTGTAGATGCTATTGCATTGAGAGCAAAGATTGCTAGAGATATATATATGTTTTCGACACCATTGTATAAAGTAAATAAATTTGGAAAATGGGCATTAGACTCTGATGGAGAGATTGTATATAAGTAAATATATTAATTTATATATCAATTAATAATTTTGTTAATTGCTATTTTGTTAATTTAATAAACAGAATGTTAATATTGCTAGGTTTTAAATCAAGAAATCAGTTTTTTAAAAGGGTTGAAAAACCGATTTTCAATTTAAATAATTTTTTCAACCTGATTGATAACTGGTCAGACGAGAAAACCAATGATTAGTTTTTCAGGGGTTGAAAAATCGAAATCGGTTTCTTACCCCCACTGAAAAACCGATCTCATGTTTTCTCCCCGTTTTACCCTTTTTTCCACCATATTTGAAGGTTCCCTATAACCAAAAGAATACAAAAACGATAAAACTAATGTTATATCCCGTAACGAATCAACAATACAAACAAATATAGTTGGATAAATCAACATCAAGATTTACACAAAGTAAAATAATGTCACCTAAATGTCATGTCTTACTTTATTGTCACCATATAGAGTCATTATGTAAGTGATTTACCCAGTTTTTTGTTAATTGATTAAATTGAAGCAATTTTAGGGTCATTTGTTGGTGATTGATAGCCATCAGAAAGGAAGAAAATCAAGAAAAATCGTAATCGATTTTTTAAAAGGGATTAAAAAAATGAAATCGGTTTTTCAACATACTTGAAAACCAGTCAGAAGAAAAAATCAAGTAAATCTAATGATCAGTCTTTAAAGGGGTGAAAAACAAAATCGGTTTCTTACCCCCTTTGAAAAATCAATCTCATGTTTTCTCCCATTTTTATCTTCTTTTCCACCATATTTAAAGGTTCCCAGTGATCAAAAGGACACAAAAACCATAGAACTGATATTATAGTCCGCAATGGATCACCATTTCAAACAAACATTGTTGGAAATCTTATCACTTAAATGTCATGTCCTACTTCAATGTCACCATATAGAGTCATTATGTAAGTGATTTACCTAATTCTATGTTAATTGATTAAATTGAAATAATTTTGGAGTCATTTATTAGTGATTGATAGCCATTTGAAAGGAAGAAAATTAAGAAAAACCATGATTGGTTTTTTAAAGGGGTTAAAAAACTGAAATCGGTTTTTCAATATACTTGAAAACCGATTAGAAGAGAACATCAAGAACAACACATGATCATTTTTTAAAGGGGTGAAAAACCGAAATCGATTTCTTAACCCCATTAAAAAATCGATTCGTTTATTTCTTCCCTTTTTTACCCCCTTTTTCCACCATATTTGAAGGTTCTCAATTACCTATTGATTGTTGAAGCTGTTGATCGATTGTTTAAATGTTTAACTTCATTCATTAAATTTGTATTCATTCACTAAAATGGATGAAATTAAAATTAGTAAATTAAAAACTGATCCGATTATATACTGAAAATATATATACATAAAACAGAAGTTCAAATTACTGTCGATGTCTAATTATTGTTTTCATTATTACCCACCTCTAGATTGGGAGTAGAAAATCATTGAAGACATCGACATTGGTTATGTCCTGTCTCATGACACAGACGACATCTTTGGGATGGTGGGACATTTTCATAAGCATTTGTGCTCATCCCAACTTCTGCATCTACGACTATGCTTGTCCCTTCGCTAGTGAAAGCACAAGGGCTAGGGCAACGAAAATGATTATGTCCCTTCTGACCACATGTTCCACATTTTTTTGTGCGACGAGCTTCCGTAGCTGAAGGAATTTATCCTCCTTCAGCCTACCTACTTGTCTTTTTCCTATAGGTGGTAGTATAACCATGCTTCTAACTTTTGCAAAAACATTCCAATTGGCCAATTTAGGGATGGGATTGATCGGACATGCATATACAGCTTTCGACCACTCTGCACTATAATACTAACTACAAAGTATATCACAACTAACGCCCTTGAATCTGACATATATCAAAAATTTAAATGTCACGATATGACATAAAATACTAAAAGCAACAACGTACAATTACCATATCTAGCTACAGCACATGCATGAACACATGACAACTGTTCTAGGTTCCACTGCATACATGTATATGTGTTCTCTTGAATATTAACCATCGCATCGCTTTTACTAAGATGCATGACGTTATACGTGATCGGTTCTGTAATAAGATGTACATTATCTTCTACTGATAATTTTTTTGCCAACATGATAGGATCATACACAGCGGTGATAACATAAGTTATGAACTTCTTAGCAATAACACATCTATTATTAAATCATCTTTATAGCACATTTCTCACATATTCATGTATAGTTGCTATTAGCAAATAGCGTGCTTGCATCATGCAATTATTAAATGACTCTTCAATGTTGATGGTCATCATTTCATATCTTCTTTTTGAACAATATACTTGTGACCACCTGCTCACTCCAACCTTAATCAAAGTTTCATGTGTGTTGAGATGTAATGCCCAAATTTCTTCCAATATTTTATTGCAATCATCAGGCACATAACAATATGCTGCATTGTAAAATGCATTTTCTATATCTGAATACTTTTTACAATGTTGCTTAAGGTTTGTCACAGGTGGAAAAAAACACAACGTATGTGGGACTTCAGGAAGAGCTACTTTCATCCTATTCGATATACTTTTATGATGATTGGATACGATAAGCAAATCGTTTGACATGTCGATCTCCTCTCGCAACTTTTTTAGAAACCAAGTCTATAAACAGTCTGACTCTCTATCAGCAAATTTGAAAGCAATGGGATAAATCATCTTTGATCTATCTTTGCATGTCACAAAAAAAAAAAAAAAAAAAAAAAAAAAAAAAATCACCCCTTTATATTCATCTTTCAAATGAGTGGCATCAATAGCAACAACCAGTTTCATGTAAAATTGAAAACCATCAATAGAAGCTCCAAGTGCAACAAATGAATATAAGAATCGGTTGTTTTCATCATTCTTAATTACCGTCATTGTGTCAGGGTTTGACTTATCCACTTGTCCATATACTAGTTTCTTTACATATTGTAAAGTAAAGCCTTCCAAGCTATATTATACAAGATCTGCACATTATACTACTCAAATATTTCTCCAATCAAATGATTAGGTGTATAAATATCTTTCCCCACCTTTCCCATATATAATTTTTTGATGTTCCCACCTTCACACTCTTCATATGTGATTCCATGACTGTCTAACAATACGTGTGTTCCACCACATACTTCAACACAAACCATATCGAATAACCCTTTCTGCATCTGGCACAAACTATAAAGTTAGAACTCTTATCCTTATAACCAGTCTCAAATCGCTCTGTATCTGAACGTTTAACCCAATATTCGAACTTGGCTTTTAAAACATCTTCTTCAATAGTTGTACTCATTTCTTCTTTACTATCAAAGAATGCACATTTATACAATGTACCACGTTGATAAACGGTCAACATAGTGCTTAAAGTAGCCTCGATGTCACCTAGTTTTGCATCAAGAACAACCTAGTATAGTTGTGAAGGATTGCTTTAAAATTGTAAACCTGAAAATCTTATTTCTGGAAACCTTTCTTCCTAAAAGATATCATCAAATCGAGTTTTCTTTTTATCACTATCTCTAGTTTGCTCTTCATCACTATCCTGTGTCCCATTACCATTATCATCTGTGTCCCATTCTCACCATCAGTACCATCATTCATATAGTAATCATTAACGTCGTAAATGGGACTTTCCATATATGTAAATGTGGTGACAGAAACATCAATTTAATTACTCCTAATACCTAACGCAAAATAAAAATGACTTTTAACCATATGTAAATTTACAGGTCTAACCATATCTATCTCGTCATGTCTTGTGTCTGGTATTAAGTAGGCGATAATTGGACAAATGGCATGTCTACTAACTTCAACTCCAAAATCTTTCGTCGTAATCTTATCGATATAAATCTCTTTAACATTAATATTTTTTATCGCCATCAAACTAATCACCCCAAGATCGGACAAGATACATATCTTTTTAACTTGACCATTTATCATATTTTGTAGTAAATAATATATACGAATATTCTATCTTCTTCTATCAATATCAGCATCTCTGTATACAATGTCCACTAACGATAAAAACTACTATCTTTGTGGACTTCACACATGATCGACTCACCCTCAACGTAGTTACATCCATTCCATTCTCCGTCTTAGTTGATTATGATCGTCTCTTAAATCATTCCTCTAACATTCAAATACTATTATTAATAAATTGGTCTCGCTTCAATGGGTCAACATTACAAAATACAATCATATCAAATCAAATCTAATACTATAAATAAATGTCCAGCATCAAAAACACAAGAAATATCAAAATTATGCTAATACTGCCTAACTCGATTTTTAAGCAGACCAAAAAACCGGTACCGATTTTCTACTCTATTAATAACAGGGTTAGATGCATTGATTATATACTCACAACACTTTCCAGCCAAATATAATCAAATAGAATAAAGTACAATCATATCTAACCACATATAACACTAAAATTCAATACACAGTATTTAAAACATAATAAATATCAAAAATATGAAAATATTGGTTATTTTGGTTTTTCAGTCCACTAAAAAACCAATCTACTTCTTCAATCGATTTTTTATAGTATGAAAAACCTTCGGTTATGAAAAATTGATTTCGTCATAGATTTTACGAAAATGACTAGTTTGTCTTACGGATACTATATATGTGATAACCAAATCATTTTTACAACCTTTAGGTTGCAATGTGAATAAGACAACCTAAAAACCAACCAATTAAAACACATACATTATCTTCAAAACTCAAATTACTACAAATGGGAGAAGAAACTTCAAAACCTTTAACAGATGAAACTTGAATGAATTAAAAACCTTTAATGGACGAAGAAGCTTCAATGAAGAATCCCTTGCTAGATTATTTTTTGGCTAAAATGGTGAATCCAACATCAAAAACCATGAATGGAAAAGAGGAAAGAGAGAAGATATTGTTTGGAAAAAGAAGGCTATTTTGGTAATTTTCGATTAAGGCAATCGAGTGACTTTAACTTAAGTGTATTTTAGTAATCTTGAGTATATAATGGAAATAATTTGTTTGAGAGGTCAAAACAAATTTTTATAAAGATCTAGAAAAAACAAAAATTTCCTTTTTATTTGGGTAAAAACCATAAATTTCCCTAAAATTTATATGTATACTTATAATTGAACAATCCAATTATATTATTCTCTTTGTTTCTTTATATGATTCCGAGCTAGTAAAGGGACCACATAAAGAAACAAATAGACCTACAATTTAAGCTCCAATAATATTAGAATTATTAATTAAACTCTTTAATTAATAACTTATTATTATTAAGTTTACAGTTACTCCACTAAAAATTTAAGGTTACAATCTCAAAATTGTAGATATTTTATACAATATGAATTTTCAATATCCATCGATTTAATCATGTCATATGGTTCAATCCTCCTTAAATAGTTAATAATTAGAGCTAAGTCATTAAAGTTGTTATACCTCTCTAATTATATCTTAATCCATTAAGTATCATTGATTCTCTAATAAACAATAAATTCATAACAACTTATGAATTTATCTTTTCATTTACTCATAAACAGAAAATTGAGTGCTTTTATTGTTCAAGACCCGAATCAACACTTAAGGGAATTACTCATCTACTTCTTACAAGAAAGAGTGAATTCCACTATTATGTAGAATGTTCCTAGTCACTTATTAAATAACATTTCCAAAGTACGAAATTTATTGACCATGAATATGTAGTAGTCTCACCCATATAAATAAAAAAATATGACTCAACAAATAGAAGTCCATAAAACATTTAGGATTAAGATCAATTCATATATAATCATCTAGTCAATAAATATGAAGTTATTCGTTTAATGAATATTAATAAGAAATTTATTTTACCATGGTCCAGTCCTATATAATCTCTATTATATAAGGTGTCTCTATTTTCATATTATCATATGAATAATCTTAGATAAGATCATCATATTTAATATAAAATAGACCGCAGTTATAGATTTATCATAAATAAAGTATCCAGCTTTGTTTGCTTTTTTCGGGCTCTTTAGATTACTAATCTCAAACTAAATCCTTTTATATAACACTTTCATACTTAGTTTGAGACTATTTAACTAATCATGGATGTTACATGATATTTGTATAAAGCATACATTTTACGAATGCACATAATAAAATAAACATATTTTATTTATTATTTAATTTAAACGTTTACAAATTATAAACTCTTAAGGCATACAACCCTAACAATCTCCCACTTAACCTTGGAGTAGATGAGACATGTCTTATAATCTTAGACCCTCTAGATTGCCATTAAACACTTTAGTTGTTAAGGTTTTTGTAAACGGATTAGCATGGTTGTCCTGTGAAGCTATCTTCATCACCAACATATCCCCTCTATGTATTATCTCTCGAATGAGATGAAACTTTCTTTCTCTATGCTTTCCACGTTTGTGGCTTATTACTTTTTTAGAATTAGCCATTACACCGTTATTATCACAATTAAGTATGATTGACTTATCCATATTTAGAACAATTTCCAAATCTATCAAGAACTTACGGAGCCAGACTACTTCCTTAGTTGCTTTACAAGCTGCTATATATTCAGCTTTCATAGTGGAGTCAACGATACAAGATTGCTTAACACTCCACAATACTATGGCTCCACCACCTAGGGTGAATACTAACCCAGATGTGGATTTCCAAGAATCCTTGTCTGACTACAAATCAGAATCTATATATCTTGTTGGAATCAAATTCTCACCAGAATATACAAGCATATATTTTCTTGTTCTTCAAAGATACTTAAGAATACATTTACTACCACGTAATGATCCAATCCTAGGTTAAATTGATAATGATCAACTACTCACACTGAATAACATGTGTCAGGTCTCATGCATAACATAACATACATGAGAGTGCCTACTGCAAAGGCATAGAGAATTCATCTCATATACTCAACCTCTTAAGGTGTCTTAGGACATTGTTCCTTAGACAAGTGAACTCCATGCCAAGAAGGTAAATAACCTTTCGTGGAATTCTGCATCGCAAAGCATACAAGGATTTTATCAATGCACGATACTTGAGACAATGTTAACAGTTTGTTGTTGCGATCTTGTATGATTTAGATCCCAAGAACATAATTAGTCTCTCCCAAATCTTTTATTTGGAATTGGCTAGCAAGCTAGTTCTTTACATCAAATAATGCTCTTACATCATTCCCAATATGTAGGATATCGTCGACATAAAGAATGAGGAAAACCATTATCTTATCCATTATACGCTTGTATACACAAGGTTCATCAACATTTTGCTCAAAACCATAAGACTTGATCGATGTATCAAATTTAATATTCCAAGACCGAGAAGCTTGCTTGAATCCATAAATAAACCTTTGCAACTTGCAAACCTTTTGCTCTGGACCTTAAATTAGGAATCCCTCTAGTTGCACCATATAGATGCTTTCATCAAGATTGTCATTCAAGAACGCAGTCTTAACATCCATTTGCTATATCTCATAGTCGAGACATACAGGTATGGATAGAAGAATGCGAATGGACTTAACCATGACTACTGAAGAGAAAGTTTTTTCATAGTCAACTCCTTCTTTCTGAGTATAACCCTTTGCTACTAGCCTAGTTTTAAAGATCTTTACCTTCCCATCCACTCCTCTCTTCCTTTTATAGATCCATTTACAACCTATAGGTTTTACCTTATTTGGTTGATCCACAAGTTCCCAAACTAAGTTTGAGTACATGGACTCCATCTTGAGATTCATAGCTTTAAACCATTCTTCCTTATCATAATCCTCCATTGCATCATGATATGTCAATGAATCATCTACACACTCATCGAAAATAGCAATCTATGTTTCTCGAATCTTTCTTAACAAATTGGTAGTCTAATAACCCTCCCACTACGACGAGGTGGTAAATGATTCTAATAGAAGTCTGTTTGATGCTCAAACATGGTTTTAACTATGTTGTTCTCAATAACTATTGTTGATTGGATATTAGTCGAACCAGGCAATAACTCCTCAAATACAATTGTACTTCAAGGTTTGTATTCTTTTATGTAATTATCTTCAAGAAACGTAGCATTTGTCAATACAACCACTTTGTTATCTTAAGGATCATAAAAGAATCTATCTCTAGTTTCTTTAAAGTAATCTATAAATGGGCAAACTTGTTAACATGGTTTGAACTTCCCAGTCTTATTTTTCAACAAATGTGTTGGACACCCTCATATGTGAAAATGTTGCAAACTAGTTTTACGATCATTCCACAACTCTAAAAGTGTTTTAGGAACAAATGTTGGAAGGAACTACATTCAAGATATATACTGTAGTCTGTAGTGCATATCCCCAGAAGGAACCAGGTAAAGATGACAAACTAATAATAGATCTCATCATATCCTGTATGGTATGATTTCTCCTCTTTGTAACACTGTTCTGTTGTGGTGTTCCAAGAGTCGTGAGTTGGGATATAATCCCATTCTCAATCAAGTAATCCTTGAACTCTATATCAAGGTACTCTCCCTCATGATTTGATCGTAGAATTTTTTAACGTTTTACTTAATTGATTTTCAACTTCAACTCTAAACTCTTTAAACTTTTAAAAAGTTTTGGACTTTCATTGCATTAGGTAAACATACCCATATTTAGAATAATCGTCAATAAAAGTGATGAAATATCCATAACGACCTCCAGCTTAACATTAATTGGATCATAAAGATCCAAATGTATAAGCTCTAGCGGTTCTTTGGTTCTATAACCTTTTGTCTTAAAAGGTCTCTTAATCATTTTACCTTCTAGATAGGATTCACAAACAGACAAGTGTTGATTTTTAAGTTGTTTAAATATCTACTCTTTACTAGTCTATTTATTCTATAAAGATAATAATGTCCAAGTCTTAGATGCTAAAGGTAGGTATCATTATTGAGAAAAATCTTTTTGTCATTTTAGTTTAGGTTTTTCAACCTTAAACGTTTTAGCTTTGAACAACTATGAGTTAACGATCCTAACTCACATAAGTTATTTTCTAATATTTATGAACAACTATCCAAATTATTTTTAGAAATAATAACTGATTTATTATTAAAAAAAAATTGAATGTTGTTGTTCCATAAGTTTAGAAACAAAAAATCATATTTCTACTAAAACATTGTTCAAAACAATAGGACAATTATTAGAAAATAAAAGTTAAACTTCTACCACCGCTCTAGCTGACATGACATTCTCGGTGCCAACTTGTATGGTGAACTTGTTCATAACATAGTTCCTTTGAACTGCATGAAACTTTTTGGAAGAGCCTCCAGTATTATGCTTACTTGGCTCAAATTGATCACTCTACCATGAGTTATAACTATATTAAAGCAATCATGTTCAAGACATGCTCTTGAACTAATATCCCTTCCTTCATGTTAGCAATCATAATAGCACAAACGACTTTGTGTCATTGCTGCTCAAAAGGCTGCCCAAAAATCCCTAGCAATGACTTCAACATCTTATATGCTGTTGTCATTGTCTCGTGTTTCAAAGTAAGCACTTTGAACATGTCTACTAGGAAGTAGTAGTGGGTCTTACCATTAGTCTTAACCTAATTTTGATAGGGTTTGCGTACATTATGTATAACATTTGTTAGTGGTTGAGGAGGACATTCTTCCGTCAGGGCAAACTTTAAGTCCTCAGAGACCAGAATGATGTTCAAGTTTTTTTTTCCATTTAACATAGTTATCCCCATTTAGTTTATCATCTGCAAGTATGGTAATTAAAGGTGATGACATTGCTAAAATAAATCAACAAAACATTTTATTCAAAATTGCATTCATACAATATCACAAGTTTTGGTATAAAATTAAATACAATGCATGATACATGAATAATGAATTACAAATACCCTAAAAAGAATTACTATGCCGCAATAATCAAATTATTCAATCATCACATGATAAATAATTTAAAGGGATATTTGTAAAAACCCCCCTGAAAAATAAAATAATAAGGAAATACCCCCACTTTTTAAAATATTAGGTAAACTACCCCCACCGTTAAAATCCGTACAAACCGTTAGATATTCCATCCACAATTGTTAAAAGTCCAAAATGCCCTTCAATTTTGGAAAGTTGATGAGAAAAATATTATGAAAAAACCCCCCGAAAATCAAAATAATTGGAAAATACCCCCCTAAACTGAGGGTATTTTGGACTTTTAAACAATTGTGGACGGAAATCTCTAACGGTTTGTACGGATTTTAACGGTAGGGGGTAGTTTACCTAATATTTTAAAAAGTGGGGGTATTTCCTTATTATTTTGTTTTTCAGGGGGGTTTTTATAAATATCCCTAATTTAAATAAACATCATATGATTGATAGAGGTTTTTGGCTTTGATGACCTAAAACTAATTTTAAAGATTGCAAAATTTACCCAAGGCATTCATTGGTCTTCAACTGTTTTCTTCATGGACTTCATGATCTTTATGGGCTCTTTTGGGCTTACAATTAAATCTAATTTAATTATGAAGAACTTTCATTGAATGGATTGGGCTTCAAAACCTATTTCTTGATTTTTGAACCCAGTAAAAAATTATCTAAAATGAGTGGACAATTTTTTAAAATTTTACGATTGAAAAAAGAAACTTGAATCTTGGAGAAACGGAATAACGGACCACGATTGGGACTGTTCAGAAACAACCCAGCTGCTACCATATGGCAACAGATTTTGGGTTGCCAAGTGGCAGCAGCCATGTGCCACTTGGTGCACGCAGGCTGCTGCACTTGGTGTGCATCACACATACGCACTTTATGCATGCCACCTGTGATTGTGCATCACATGCACACTTTGATTTCCAATAGCCCAACTATTCAGGTGAGCTAACTAGCACATATCAATGCACCATTTTTCTGTCTCTTTTCGCAGCCAAACGCACAACCAAACTGGTTGAAAAACAGTTCGAACAGTCACTTAGTCACACTGCCGCACAGCTTGCAACAGCCTGGTTATTTTTGCACTGTTGAACTGGGCTATGCATCAAGCTATCGCACAGCCATTCGATGCAGCAGACCACACCAAATGCACTAGCTATTCAATGCCAAACCATCGCTTCATGTTTAACTAGTGCATCAGACCTGGTGTTCAAGTGGTTCAAAACCGGCTCGCATGCTACCGAGAAAAACCCGTTCAAAACCGGTTCTCACATCCATACAGCTGCACAGCCCGTTTTGAATCAGAATTCTTGCCCAAAAAAAAAAACAGCCTCGTTGACATTAATCTTCGCTTGTAATTTTTCTGAAAAATTAAATCCTAAAACTATTGAATTACAACGGAAACTAAAACACCACATATGGCTTACAAATTAAATAAATTAAATTAGTCAAACAACTATATAATTAACGATCAATCTATGCAAATTTCATTCATCAACATGAATAAATAAAAATATTTATATTATCAAATAATTAGTGTCTTAGCTTATGACATGAAAAGAATTATAATCAAAAGGAAATTCACTAATTATTAAATCAATTATTAAATTAGCAAAAGCGGCGCTCTGATATCAATTGAAGGCAAAAATCGATTTTGAATTTAATGTGGAAACATGGATTTTAAAAATTTTTCCAAACAAAAAGGTGTCTAATCAATCTTAGCAATAACAATTCAATAATTAAAATAATAAGATCGAATCATACCTTGCATAAAAATTGAATTGATCCTTTTTTATTTGTAGATTCTTAACCACTCAATCTTCTTTACTATCACTCTTAAAAAAAAGAAAAAAAAATTGTATGTGAGCACAATTTTTTTTTTATTTTTTGAAGATCCTATTGAGGTAGATGGTTATATGGTGTTTTTAATTTGTGAAAATTTTTTGGCTCAAGTAGCCAAAAATTGAATCTCTCTTATTACTAACATAAAACACCCTTTTTATAATGGCAAACTAGGGTTTTTTAATTTAACAAGGAATCTGATTTCGTTTTTAAATTGAAAGACTTAGTTCTTATTCAATATAGAATTAAATTTCTTATTAATTTGGAACTCTTTACTTTTAATTTAATATGGAATCTAATTCCTTTAATTTAATTTAATATGGAATCTAATTCCAATCAAATTAAATTTCTATTTCCATTAATTAATTAAATGATTTTTCATTAAATTAAATTATTTTAAATCATAAATAGTTTAATGACACCATTTAAAATTGAACCTATGACCCCTATAAATAATTAAATAATTAAAAATTAATTAAATAATTAGATATATTTAAATAATTTATGAACGTGTCCATAAAATTTATATGTATACTTATAATTAGACAATCTAATTATATTCTTTCCTTTGTTTCTTTATGTGGTTGTGAGCTAGCAAGGAACCAAATGGACCTATAATTTGAGCTCCAATAATATTGAAATTATTAATTAAACTCTTTAATTAATAATTTACTATTATTAACCATAGAGTTACTCCACTAAAAACTTAAGGTTGCACTCTGAAAATTGTAGATATTTTACACAATTTGAATTTTTAGTGTTCATCGATTTAATCATTTTATATTTCAATCCTTCATAATTAGAGTTAGATCATTAAAGTTTGTTATATCTCTCTAATTATATCTTATGCTATTGATTCTCTAATAAACAATATATATAATAACTTATGAATTTATTTTTCCATTTACTCATAAACAAAAAATTGAGCGCTCTTATTGTTAAAGACTTGAATCAATACTGAAAGGAACTACTTATCTACTTCTCGCAAGGAGTAGATTCCAATATTATGTAGAATGCTTCCAGCTACTTATTAAATCACATCTCTAAAGTATGAAACTTATTGACCGTAAATATATAACAGTCTTACCCATATAAATCAAAAGATATGACTCAATAAATAGAAGTTCATAAAACATTCAATATTAAGATCAATCGATATATGATCATCTAGTCGATAAATATAAATTTTTTTATTTAACAAATATTAATAAAAAATTTATTTTTATCGTGATTCAGTCCTATATAATCTCTATTATATAAGATGCCTCCATTTTCATGTCACCACATAAATGATCCTGGATAAGATTATCGTATTAAATATGAAATGGGCCGCAGCTGTAAATTTACCACAAACAAAATATTGAACTTTGTTTGCTTTCTACAGACTCTTTAAATTACTAATCTCAAACTAAATCTTTTTGTATATAACAGTTATATACTTATTTTGAGACTATTTAAATAATCATGAATGTTATATAATATTTATATGAAGCAAACATTTCATAAATACACATAAATTGAATAAAATAAACACATTTTATTTATTATTTAATTTAAACGTTTACAAATTATAAGCTCTTAGAGCACACAACCCTAACAGTACACATATATTGATTGCATGTGTACATAGATATATATACATGACTATAGGTGTACTACACACGTGTGCACGCACACGCGCACGTGCACATACTGACAGGACCCATTCCAAATCCCCCCTTTCTAGAATCCGAGAGGGCTTGCCTAACACCCTAACGAAAGCCTTCCAGACTCTAACTAACGGGACTAAAAGGATTCCATCGAGCCCTTATTACCTAATGATGGTAGACTTACTAGAGTATAGGCGAAAATATTTTGTTTTGTTTTAAATGCAAAAAAGGGTTTCCCATATTTTTTCCAAATTGAATAACCTATAACCTGTTTATGAAAACTTTTCCAATTTCATACATTTTTTCCACTTCAATTAGGACCTCAGGTCCTTCCCACAATTTCATTAAAATTGTGATCATACTAAAGCCTTTCAACTAAATATTATGTAAAAGAAATAACAAAAGAGTTTTGAACTATACCATGCATATGTTACAACCAAAAGACATGTATTTACTTATTTACAATCTTACAAAAGTATGCAAAAATGATTTCATAAAAAGCATCATGTCGAAGCTGGCCTACCTAGTCCAATGTAGGAGATCTGGCACTGTGAGCACTTGTTAATTCCTGCACCTGAGGAGGTTTTTCATAAATAAAGTGAAGAAATATGAACTAAAGGAGCTTAATGAGTGGTTAATAATCATTTGCTAATAAAACTTGTTCTTTCATAAAAATGCCTCCCAAAAACATTAAAAAGAAATCTCTAAATAGCTTATTAAAACGGTAAATCTTATGCATTCATAAGTAGCTTTAGGAAACTCATATTTATGCATAAAAAGCATAATAGTATCACATATCTGATGTTGAAAGTATAAAAGGCATAACATACTAAAATTGATCATTAACTTTCAACAAGCATTTAAAATAATAACTTTCTAAATCTTTACATCTAGTAATATGATCCTTTTGCTAAAGTTATACCAAATGGAAACCCAAGGAAAACTTATATCACATGTCGACTATCCTAGCGCCGCACAATGTGATGTCATGTGTCAACTAGTCTAGCGACGAACAACATGAGTCTTTGAGACCTCTTACCATCACATAACGGGATTTTTTATCGCTTAAGTGGAGTAAGATATTACCTTTTATGTGTAGAGGGCGACAAACTCGATCCCCCAATATTAGTAACACCCTCCAACACTTGTCATATACATATAGGGTACTACGATCAGGTCTTTAAACTTAAATTTTGGGTAAATCATTGGCCTTTGAAAACATTCTTTACTATACTTTAAATTTAACCATACTAAAACATAAAGCATATTGCTTTTAAAAAATACTAAAAGCATTCTCTTTACTTGACACATAAAAATATTTGTAAACTAACATCTTTATATGCCTTAAAACATGCATACTAGAAGCATGAAAGCATATTATTCTTAAAGGAAACACTAAAAGCATTTCCCTTACTAGATGCTTAAAATATCCATAACTAATATCTTTAATGAAATCTTAGTATTCATTTCAAACATACTTTAAAACATGCAAATATCGAATTTAGCAATTCATAAGAATATACTTATAATAAACTTGATAAGCAATCAATTAAAACTTAATAAAACTATCTACTCACATTTTACTTTTCAACCACTTGAATAGATTTCTCAATGTTCCTTCCTTGCTTCCACCTCCCCTACAAGTCATATACCAAAATGAAATTCATCACAACTAATCTATTTCGAGCCAATGCTAATTACACCTTAATTCAACTAAAAGAACTTATACTAAAATGTGCACCATAATTCACATACTTAGCCCAAGTTTTACATTACATACTTACATCCTTTTTCTTTTCATTTCTTTTATCCAAACTTGCTTGAATACATACATACTATCATGAAAATACATCAAAATGATTAAATCACATCTTGAGCACCCAATTCATACCATGGCTGAATTTACACACATAGGTATCCAACTTATTTCTTTCATTTTCATGGCTTTCAAAGGCATTAAATCACACCACAAATTATCAAATGCCCTGATACCAACTCAAATGAAGTTTTTGCAAAAGTTACCTACAGCCCTAGAATACTTACCTCGGCCAATCCTTTCTAATACTCCTTCTTTGATGTTCCTTTGAAACTTCTACACTTGTTTATACAAGAATCTACTTAAGCACATACCAAAACCATATAGTTTCATCAAAGTTATATTGAATCCAAGAAACCATCAAAAATACAACAAAATCAACTTTACTTACCAATTTTCTCTTCACTTCTTTTTCAGTCTTTTTCTTCTAGCACCAACTAGTAAGGGTTCATCAAGTTTTGCATTAAAATCACTCAAGAAATTCTTTATTTCTCTCCTTCCCTTTTTGGCTGAAATCTTCCCTTTCCCCTCTCTAAATTTTTGCTTTAAAAAACTCTAAATATTTCATGTTAACTTTCCTTTATATAGGTCTCCCACTAAGCTCAAATAACTAATATACTCTTGAACTATTTCTAAATTTCCAAACAAGTCCTTAGTTGCACTATTTGGCATTTGATTGACCCATTTGCTAACTAACCCTTAAATTAACTAACCATTCAATAATCTAGTTCCATGGCAACCAAACTAGTCACCCCCTTTTTTTTTTACCTATTTTCTCTCATTGGCTAATTTTGCTTCACATGGATCATGCTCTTGATTTCATTCGATGTAATACTCACACACAATTCATGTATGCTTGACTTGGAAATGTCTATTTTGCCCTTTAATGAATTTATTCAACATTCTTGTCTAATTAAATTCCAAAATATTCTAACTCATCCAATTCTGAAATTGACCATGTAGTACTCCAATTGAATATTATAATACTCAATTGCATGCTTTTCTTCCTTTAAGAAAAAATATTTCCAATGGTGTAAAATAAATAATATCAATAATTCTCCAAAGAGGGCATTTTTGTCCAATATATTCGAAACCATTAAAAATCCATTCAGACAACATTATTTCCATCTTGTTATTCTTGGAAACATCTAAACAGGTCTCACCCTAACTAACAAGACCCGACCTGAAATCCCTCTAATGGACCCAATGGTCCTACCGGGTACCCCACGAGGCCCTTCTGAAAACTAAATACCAAATCCCAAAAGGACGTCGTGGAGCAAACCCATATCTAAAATCCACTTACCTAAAATGTATCTGAAAAGTATTTTAATAATTATAACTAATAATATTAATTAAAGTAGACATATCATCGTGATTACATAAAATATCCATATAATATGGTTCAATCTTTGAAAGATATCTAATAGCATGATAAATAAAAATATTTTAACCCAATGGTAACAAAAAGGAAATGCTGCGTCATCAGTCGTCTAACCCACCTAGCCGGATTGCTGCGGATTGGTACCTTGATTTCTTGTACCTGCACCTGGGAGGTTTTGAAACATAAAACCAAAAAGGAGCGTAAGCGAAAAGCCTAGTGAGTGCGAGGGTTTTATTTTAAATTACGTTTTATAAAATACCTTCTAAAAAGATTTTTCTTTAAAAAAGATTTGTTTTCAAAAACTTGAGTTTCATAAATCTTCTGTAGAAATTTGAAAACTTTTTCTAAAATAATTTCTTTTTGAATTCTGCCTTTCGATAGTATGCTGATCTTACTAAAATCTGTACTAATGGGAAACCCAAGAAAGCTATAACCACATAAACGGGTAGACCAGCTCCGCTCAGTGTGGGGGGTCACGTGGCGGAATATCTATCATCGCACACAGTGACAAAGCTACAAAGACATCCCGCAGCTGCGTGCCGGAACTATCATCGCACAACGCAAGCGAGACAATACCCCACGGTGTAAAAGCGACTCACAGACATAACAGACTCTATCCCCTCGATGTTAGTAGACTAACCCTCCCAATACTTGCCCTACACTATGGGGTATACCGGCCGGGTCTAAAATACTAGAAGGTCTGTCTATCAATAAGCTTGGGTCGTTCCATTAGTCATTGAAAATCTTTACTCGTTTTTTTTTCTTCTACTATATTCAAATAGGCTAAAATTTCATGCTAATATGAACTGCTGATGAGCTAAAAATAATTTATAAGAATTGATATAATAATTGCAAGAAAATCTAAAAGGTATTTTAAAATAAATAAATTCACTTTTCACACTCACTGCCTGCTGTCCTATTCTTTTGCGTCAATGCTTTCGCGAGCTCCTCAATGATCTCCTCCTTCAGCTCGCTGCCACCTACACTTATTCACAAACGAAACTCACTTAGCTAGCTAATTTATTATCTTCAACTCTCAATCTGCACGAGCTGCCATGGGCTACAATACTGCCAAGCCAGCTCGAGCTGCGAGCTCGCATCTCAACTCGCCCAGCTCGCACATTCAGCGAGCTCCTACACTGCCCAGCTCAACCCGAGCTAAGGGCACTCGACTTCTAGCGAGCTCGCTCCTTTAACGAGTTGAGATCTTCCTCGAGCTTAGGTTGTTCTTTATACTTCTCAGCTCGCTTGCGAGCTACGACCTTAGGCCAGCTCGGCCAGGCACCCTGATGAGCTGCGACCTCACTTAACTCCTTCTGCGAGCTTCTGCCCTGACATATAACTCAGCTCACACACACACACTAAAACAACATATCAGGCCTTCACCAAAACTCAGGTAGCGACCTCATCAGGTTCAGCGACACCGACTGAATCATCTTAAAACAATATCAAACTACCACAAAATCAAAATCATTCTTAATGATTTCACTTACCAGACTTTACTCGGCCCTTTTTGCCTTGCTTTCTCTCTCGCTTGTAACTTCAATCTACCAAATCTACATATCAGAACTTTGGTTAAACACTTGCACACCAAAAGCTGTTCACGATAGCTTCTTATCAGCTTAAAATCGTATAAAATCATTTCTTTTTCCATTAAATCTTACCAGATCTGATTCCTCACCTTCCAAATCAGCTTAATCTTCCTTAAAAATGGCAGAAATCAACTTGGAGTAGCTGCAGATCTGCTCTCCTTCCGTCTCCAGCGACAGCTCTCTCTCTTTCTCTCTCTCTTTCTTCCAGATTTTTCTTTTGCCAACACACGCACCACACACCTATATTTATAGGCGTGGGTTAAGCTCGATCTCACCCTTGGACTTCTTTAAAATTACACATTTACCAGATTCTAGAGAATTCTTCATTTTTCCCCAATGTCCTTGTCATTTCCTCATATTTACAATTCTGCCATTCTTGATAAAATCTTTTTATTTTTACCATTTTACCCTCAGCTTTTAATATTAAAATTTCTCTCAATTGTCTTGAAAACTCTATAAAATTAAATTACACTTCCAAATACTCTAAAATCCCTTTTTATTATTTTCATAAATGAAATTTATACATGGACACAGTATAATCTTGGGAGAGGGCGTTACAATTCTTCCCCCCTTACAAAAATTTCGTCCTCGAAATTTATATACTATACTGAAAAAGATGGGGGTACCTCTGATACATCTGATCTTCAGGCTCCCAAGTTGCTTCTTCTACCCTATGATTCCTCCATAATACCTTTACTAACGGAATAACTTTGCTTCGTAACACTTGCTCTCTACGATTTAATATCTGCACCGGCTCCTCTACATAGGTCAGATTCGTCTTCAACTCCACAGGCTGCTCCTCCAGAATATGGGAAGGATCTAAAACATACTTGCAGAGCATGGATACATGGAATACATCATGAATCTTACTCAACTGCTGAGGCAGCTCCAATCTATAGGCCACGGGTCCGACTTTCTCCACGATTTCGAAAGGACCAATATAACGTGGACTCAGCTTCCCACGCTTTCCAAACCTGATTACGCCCTTCCACTGGGATATCCTGAGAAACACTCTATCCCCAACTTCAAACGCAAGGTCCCTACGACGGTTATCTGCATAGCTCTTTTGTCTGTCGTTTGCTATCTTAAGCTTGTCCCTAATGATCTTAATCTTATCCGAAGTCATTTGGACAAGCTCGAGACCTAATAGCTTCTTCTCACCTACCTCATACCAGCATACTGGAGTTCGACACTTTCTTCTATAAAGAGCTTCATATGGAGCCATACCTATGCTGGCCTGATAGCTGTTATTATATGCGAACTCTACAAGCTATAAATACGCATCCCAACTCCTTCGGAATTCCAAAGAACATGCTTTAAGCATATCCTCAAGCGTCTGGATGGTTCTCTCTGATTGGCCGTCCGTTTGAGGATGAAAAGCAGTACTGAAGTCTAGACGAGTACCCAAAGCCTTCTGCAAGCTGAGCCAAAACTTGGAAGTAAATCTAGGGTCGCGATCTGACACAACAGAAACCGGAATACCATGGAGTCTCACGATCTCATCTATGTAGAGCTGCGCCAACTTGCTAAGAGGGTAATTACTCTTGATTGGTAAGAAATGAGCGGATTTAGTCAATCTGTTCACTATCACTCATATGGCATCATACCCCCTTTGACTACGCGGAAGCCCTACAACCAAATCCATGGTAATATTCTCCCACTTCCACTCCGGAATGGAAAGCGGCTAAAGTAATCCTGTCGGTTTCTGATGTTCTGCCTTCACTTGCTGACAGATGAGACAGCGGGATACAAATTCAGCGATTTCTTTTTTCATCCCTTTCCACCAATAATGCTCTTTCAAGGTATGATACATCTTCGTGCTACCCGGATGCATGGCATATGCTGAAGAATGAGCTTCTTCCATGATTTCTCTTTTCAAATCGCTAATATCTGGCACACAAAGACGTCGTCCCATCATCAAGATGCCATCTTCCTTAATCGCAAAATCTACTTGACGTCCTTCTCCGATTTCTTGCCTTATCTTTACCAACTGGGGATCTTGCCACTGTTGTTCCCTTATCTGATCTATCATAATGGGGCGAACATAAAATGCAACTAATAAAGCTCCCGAGTCTGCTACACCGAACCAGACTCCTAACGATCTCAATTTCACTAGAAGTGGAAGATATATTTCCTTAAATGAGCTAGGGAACTCACAGGTCGTCTGCTCAAAGCATCTGCCACTACATTGGCCTTCCCGGGGTGATATTCTATCGTACAATCATAATCTTTAATTAGTTCCAACCACCGCCGTTGCCTCATATTTAACTCTCTTTGAGTGAACAGATATTGTAGACTCTTGTGATCTGTAAAGATCTGGCAAGGAACACCATAAAGGTAATGCCTCCATATTCACAGTGCGAATACCATTGCTGCGAGCTCTAGATCATGGGTAGGGTAGTTCTGCTCATGCTTCTTCAACTGTCTAGAAGCATATGCTACAACTTTACCATTTTGCATCAGAACACACCCTAGACCTTGCCTTGAGGCATCACTAAAGATAGTGAATCCATCCTCCCCTGTTGGTAAAGTTAACACTGGAGCTGAGGTCAATCTTTTCTTTAGCTCATCAAAACTCTGCTGGCAGGCATCTGACCATTCAAATCTTTCTTCTTTCCTGGTTAACCTGGTCAGTGGGGCTGCTATCCTGGAAAACCCCTCTACAAATTTCCTGTAGTAACCTGCCAATCCCAGGAAACTCCGGACCTCTGTAACATTTGTAGGCGGTCTCCAACCCATTATTGCTTCTATCTTTTGAGGGTCTACACTGATTCCTTCAGCGGATACTACATGACCCAGGAAAGCAACGCTGTCTAGCCAAAACTGACATTTACTAAACTTTGCATACAGTTGATGCTCTCGTAGGGTCTGTAGTACTATCCAGAGATGCTCTGCATGCTCTTCGTAGTTGCTTGAATACACCAAGATATCATCGATAAACACAATCACGAACTTGTCTAGATATGGTCTGAAGATCCTGTTCATTAGATCCATAAATGCTGTCGGGGCATTAGTCAACCCGAATGGCATGACAAGGAACTCATAATGCCCGTATCTGGTCCTGAAGGCCGTCTTCAGAACATCCTCTACCCAAATCCTTAACTGCCGGTACCCTGACCTTAGATCAATCTTTGAATACACTCTGGATCCCTGAAGCTGATCGAATAAGTCGTCAATTCGTGGGAGCGGATACTGATTCCTTATGGTCACTTTGTTCAGTTGCCTATAATCGATACGTAGCCTCAAGCTTCCATCTTTCTTCTTGACGAACAGCACTGGAGCTCCCCAAGGTGAATGACTGGGTCGTACAAATCCTTTATCCAACAATTCTTCCATCTGAATCTTTAGCTCTCTCAATTCGGTTGGGGCCATCCTATATGGTGCGATCGATATTGGCTCGGTTCTTGGAATCAAATCTATTTCAAATTCCATCTCTCGATCAGGAGGCAGTCCTGGAAGATCTTTCGGAAATACATCTAGGAATTCTCTAACAATTGGTATGTCTTCTAAGCTCGCTTCATCATACCTCTCCTCTATGGCATAGGCTAGGTATCCCTGGCAAGACTTCCTAAGCATCTTGCTGGCCTCCATTGCTGATATGACACTGGTAGAAAGCGATCTTCGGATCCCACGAAAGATAATATCGGGCTCTCCATCTCTAGGAAATCTGACTTCTTTCCGAAAACAGTCCATCCAGGCATGATGCATGGACAACCAATCCATTCCCAATATAACATCGAAATCATAGATATCCAATACAATCAAGTTCACTGGGAACTCTTCCCTTCAATGACTATTATACTTCCTCGAAATACCTTCTTTGCTTGAAGAGAACCTCCCGATGGGGTAGATACTACCATGCTACAATCTAAAGGTTCCGGTTTGACACCATTAACCTTAGCAAATCTCCTAGACATGAATGAATGGGTAGCCCCAGGGTCTACTAATGCATATGCATCTCGATCAAAAACAGAAATAATACCTGACACGACCTCCGGAGAAGCGTCTGCCTCCTGCTGGGTCACCGCGAACATTCTGGCCTGGGTACGGGGTCTGCCTGACTGACCTCTGGAAGGTACACCTCTGCCTGATGCTCTACTAGGTTGGCCGGAGCTGGAGGTTCCTCTAGCTTGAGATCCCCTCTGATCGAATCCTCGACCTCCACTAGTCTGCACTGGTGCTGCGGCCCTGGTCTCCGGTCTGAAAGCTGAGGCTGCATTCGGGCAATCCTTCATGAAATGGCCCTCTTGTCCACATCTATAACACCCGGTGCTACCTCTGAAACACTCGCCCGGATGCATCCTTCCACAATTCTTGCACACCGGCCAGTTCTTCCAACTATCATTGCTGCTCCCGGAGCCTACTGATTGCTTTACTGAACCTTGGCTAGATTGGGTCCCTTGGCTTGACCTTCGGCTGCCTGATCCAACTGATGACTCTCCACTCTTAGTGAACTTGCTAAGTCCTCCAGAGAAGTTTCCTGACCATCCACATTTCTGCATCATCTTCTTTGGCTTTGGTATAGCTTCAATGCTTCTTTCCACTCTGACAGCTGCCTCTACTAGCTCACCATACTGCGAATGAGCTGCTGATGCTACATAAGCTTGAATCTTTGGATTCAGGCCTGCTGCAAATCTCTTGGCCTTCTGCTCCTCATCATTTGAAATATAGGGCATAATGCGAACCAGCTCTGAAAATCTCTTCTCGTAATCTGCCACGGATGAGTTACCTTGCTCTAGCTTGAAAAATTCTTCAATTCTTGCATCCTGATAGCTCTTCGGATAGAACTTATCCATGAATTCCTGCTTGAATAGCGCCCAGGATACTCCTGCTACGTTTCGTCTCTGGATGGCCTTCCACCAGTCTTTTGCTCTATCTTTCAAGAGGAAGGCGGAGAATGCTACCATTTGATCCTCTGAGCAGCCCATAACTTGAAAGATTTCCTCATTTGTCTCTAACCACGACCACGCGCCCTCTGGATCACCGGTCCCATCATAAAGCCTAGCGCCCAATTTTCAAGCGCGTTCGATGGAAACCCTTGGTTCTCGCGGCTGATGAAATGTCGCTGCCAAAACTTGAGCTAGTTGCTCTATATTCAGATTGCCACCTACGGGCTCCGCAGGTTGCGAAGGTTCAGCTTGATCTTGATCTATGGGCACATTGACGGACTCGTCAACATGTCCCTCTCCTGGTGCGGGTACCTGAGCAGCTGCTCTTCTAGATGGGCGACCTCGACGACGCATGATTCTGTGAATTTTTGGTCATAAAAGGTATAAATTGGAATGTTAAAATAACATTATTAAAATCTGTAGGTAATTCATGAAAATTTTAACTAAAAACAATGCTCGGAAAAATCTTTTACTCAAATTTTCTAAAACTCTAACTCTGATACCAAACTGACAAGACCCGACCCGAAATCCCTCTAATGGATCTGGCGGTCCTGCCGGGCACCCCACGAGGCCCTTCTGAAAACTAAATACCAAATCCCAAAAGGACGTCGTGGAGCAAACCCATATCTAAAATCCACTTACCTAAAATGTATCTGAAAAGTATTTTAATAATTATAACTAATAATATTAATTAAAGTAGACATATCATCGTGATTACATAAAATATCCATAAAATATGGTTCAATCTTTAAAAGATATCTAATAACATGATAAATAAAAATATTTTAACCCAATGGTCATAAAAAGGAAATGCTGCGTCATCAGTCGTCTGACCCACCTAGCCAGATTGCTGCGGACTGGTACCTTGATTTCTTGTACCTGCACCTGGGAAGTTTTAAAACATAAAACCAAAAAAGAGCGTAAGCGAAAAGCCTAATGAGTGCGAGGGTTTTATTTTAAATTACGTTTTATAAAATACCTTCTAAAAACATTTTTCTTTAAAAAGGATTTGTTTTCAAAAACTCGAGTTTCATAAATCTTCTGTAGAAATTTGAAAACTTTTTCTAAAATAATTTCTTTTTGAATTCTGCTTTTCGATAGTATGCTGATCTTACTAAAATCTGTACTAATGGGGAATCCAAGAGAAGCTATAACCACATGAACAGGTAGACCAGCTCCGCTCAGTGTGGGGGGTCACGTGGTGGAATATCTATCATTGCACACAGTGACAAAGCTACAAAGACATCCCGCAGCTGCGTGCCGGAACTATCATCGCACAACGCAAGCAAGACAATACCCCACGGTGTAAAAGTGACTCACAGACATAACAGACTCTATCCCCCCGATGTTAGTAGACTAACCCTCCCAATACTTGCCCTACACTGTGGGGTATACCGGTCGGGTCTAAAATACTAGAAGGTCTATCTATCAATAAGCTTGGGTCGTTCCATTAGTCACTGAAAATCTTTACTCTTTTTTTTTTTTTTTTTTTTTACTTCTACTATATTCAAATAGGCTAAAATTTCATGCTAACATGAACTGCTGATGAGCTAAAAATAATTTATAAGAACTGATATAATAATTACAAGAAAATCTAAAAGGTATTTTAAAATAAATAAATTCACTTTTCACATTCACTGCCTGCTGTCCTATTCTTTTGCGTCAATGCTTTCGCGAGCTCCTCAACGATCTCCTCCTTCAGCTCGCTGCCACCTACACTTATTCACAAATGAAACTCACTTAGCTAGCTAATTTATTATCTTCAACTCTCAATCTGCACAAGCTGCCATGGGCTACAATACTGCCAAGCCAGCTCGAGCTGCGAGCTCGCATCTCAGCTTGCCCAGCTCGCACATTCAGCGAGCTCCTACACTGCCCAGCTCAACCCGAGCTAAGGGCACTCGACTTCTAGCGAGCTCGCTCAGCTCGTTTCTTTAACGAGCTGAGATCTTCCTCGAGCTCAGGTCGTTCTTCATACTTCTTAGCTCGCTTGCGAGCTACAACCTTAGGCCAGCTCGGCCAGGCATCCCTGATGAGCTGCGACCTCACTTAACTCCTTCTGCGAGCTTCTGCCCTAACATATAACTCAGCTCACACACACACACTAAAACAACATATCAGGCCTTCACCAAAACTCAGGTAGCGACCTCATCAGGTTCAGCGACACCGACTGAATCATCTTAAAACAATATCAAACTACCACAAAATCAAAATCATTTTTAATGATTCCACTTACCAGACTTTACTCGGCCCTTTTTGCCTTGCTTTCTCTCTCGCTTGTAACTTCAATCTACCAAATCTACATATCAAAACTTTGGTTAAACACTTGCACACCAAAAGCTGTTCACGATAGCTTCTTATCAGCTTAAAATCGTATAAAATCATTTCTTTTTCCATTAAATCTTACCAGATCTGATTCCTCACCTTCCAAATCAGCTTAATCTTCCTTAAAAATGGCAGAAATCAACCTGGAGTAACTGCAGATCTGCTCTCCTTCCGTCTCCAGCGACAGCTCTCTCTCTTTTCTCCTTCTTTCTTCCAGATTTTTCTTTTGCCAACACACGCACCACACACCTATATTTATAGGCGTGGGTTAAGCTCGATCTCACCCTTGGACTTCTTTAAAATTACACCTTTACCAGATTCTAGAGAATTCTTCATTTTTCCCCAATGTCTTTGTCCTTTCCTCATATTTACAATTCTGCCATTCTTGATAAAATCTTTTTATTTTTACCATTTTACCCTCAGCTTTTAATATTAAAATTTCTCTCAATTGTCTTGAAAACTCTATAAAATTAAATTGCACTTTCAAATACTCTAAAATCCCTTTTTATTATTTTCATAAATGAAATTTATACATGTACACAGTACAATCTTGGGAGAGGGCGTTACACTAACTTTTAGTACTACTTCTAAAAATCATATTTGTTGGGGTCAGCATCTCCAAACACAATTTATCAAAATATTTTAAAGAACAACAAAATGAAATTATGAGGCTTACACACACACACACTCATATATATATATATATATATATATGTATATATAAAAGTATGATTGCATATGTAACATCTATGTGTCATACACATGTAGCTATAGTTCAAATTAGATATGAAATTTCCAACGTTTTTGCATACGTACAAACACATACAAGTATAGCTATTGTTCTAATTTTGATATGGGATTTCGAATGTATTTTCCTACACACATACATATATACCTATAATTCTAGTTAGATATAGAATTTAGAACCTTTGTTGCAGATGCGTACAATCAAGCACACGCATGCAAGTATAGGCATTTAGGCACATGCATGCACACGCACACACAAACGCATAACAACACTTACAGTTCTAATTAAGTATGAAATTTCAAATGATTTTCCACATACGTATACATACATATATAAGTATAGTTCAAATTTGGTTTGAAATTTCAAACCTTTTTTCCTACGCGCACATACATATATAGCTATAATTCTTGGATATGAAATTTTGATCTTTTTTTTTTCTTACATATACATGCATGATATAGCCATAGTTGTAATAGATGTGAAATTTCGAATATTTTTCCGTACACGGATTTACCATTTATATATATTCTTCTAAATCTCTAACTCAAAATATTTTTATTTTGACTTCATTTAAATATTTTTATTTTAGTTTTATCTATGGGCCCTATCGATGATGATGAGGAGAAAAGTAAAGAGAACAAAAAGTCAAGATTAATCTAAATCTCCTTGGAGGAAGAAACAAATTCAAGGTAATCCCTAAAATGCTTTTAGTGATATTGGGATCTTAGACCTATGAATAAGATCTTATAGATCTCATTTTGTTCGAGTTTTTTTTTTTTGGTTTAAAAATTCAATTGAAGTTCCTGTGTTTGTGAGGATTTCAGTAGCTTTAATTTAATTGGTTTCTTCTAATTTGGATATCAATATATTGGTCCAATTTATTATGGCAACTTTACGATATTAAATTGAAGCCATTACTCAAATGATGGATGTTCACATGCCTAATATTGATATTTGGTTATCTGTTTGTGACCACTATATATACTTATCTTACTGATTTGTGGATCACTAAAAGACGTAAAAATATAAACCATCACATAATCTAGGATAAGATATATGGCGTGATAATGGAGTGTTGTATTTACGTACTATATCCTCTTTAAAACAGATTAATAATCAGCCTTGGCGCAGTGGTTTTAAAACCTTTTTACTACAATTCTGACAAATGTTTTGGATTTTAGATGCTCAACAAACTATTTGTAAATTTTTTGAATCAGGGTACATCGTTGCTGTCTACTCTCAAGCAAAACCGAAGTACCAACTCAAATTCTTTTAAAAATAAATTTTGAACTAAAATAGATTGTTAACTTAAGCTTGCATGTGGACTTGGCAAGGGTGTTGTCTTTAAGCAGTGAGACTTGAGCTGGAAGAGTAGCCAAAGGTGAAATTTGAATGCGGCAAGCTAGTGTGTGCTGCCATAGATTGAAAGTTAGATGGTAACTTGGCTTTCGCGATTTTAAGTGAGTGGGTTTTGGGTCAGTGGGTGGGTCTTTGGTGAATATTGCGGCAGGTGTGATGCAGGTCCGAGAAATGGGTAAAGCTTTATTGAAGTTTTTTTTTTTTTGGTAAAAAGTTGTTTTGTTTTTAAGATATTTTAGTAGATTGTGTGTGTGTGTCTACATATACATACATATATATATATATATATATTTCAAAGCTCGTGTCTCAATGGTAGAAAATAAGCAATTACTATTTTGATTATAATGGAAGTTACATTTTTAGAGTTTACTTATGAATGTAGGCACATTAGCCGAAACAGCCAAAACACGTACGTTTTGTTGTTCTTATTCTACAATTGTTTTGCATATTTGTGTGTTGAACTTATATTCCCAACAAAAAATCACTCTTTGACACTTTAGTTGAGGTTGTGAAGGTAACAACCACATTATTAAAATTTAAATGAAATATAAAATGCACCTTTGTAGAGTTTATTGTAATTTTTGGGCAAATTTTAATTTTGCCCCTAATTTTTTGACAACCTTCGATTTTTTAAATGTGAATTGATTTACAGTCTCGCCATCCCCAAAATTATCTAGGAACTTATCATGTTAAACCATTAGTCAATGATAAGGGTAGACATATACACTCCATATGTCAACACAAAAAACCGAAGAAATATATAACTATTAAATGAGTAAAAATTAATTAAAAATATTAAAGCAAATTAAAAAATCTGAACACATGTTGATCTTTGATTGGGTCCAGGGGGGTGGGGGTGGGGGTTTTGGGGCCGGGCAATTCACCGAATAATCAAATATGGATGAAAAATCTTTAGGTCAATTTATATTGTTAGATTTCTTTGCTGATAATGTCAAATAATACAATAAAGAAGTGTGGGGTTTATTTGATGTATGCTCAAGATATTGGAGAAACCAATTGTTGACGATCGGAATCGGTCAACACCCAGTCGGGGGTCGGAACCTCGCCGATGGAACAATTTGTACGGGGCCGGCGGTGAAGACCGTGCCGAGCCGGGGGTGAAGACCACGCCGGGCAGCCCCTTTTGGCCTCTTGGGGTCACGTCCGGAGTTGAACCCTCAACCTTATAGGTGTTATTGGTGTACAACTCCTACCACCAAGCTTTCTGGATGGGACATCCACAGTGTGTAGAGGAAGTCGCGACCTGTTCTTTCCTCAGCTTCGTCCCTTGCATCTGCAACCCGCGCTTCCAGTTCTTGAGCTGCTTGCTCTCTAAAGGCCGTTAGTTCTTCGAAAGCATTATCAGCAAGACGGTTGACGACCTCAGCCTCTTTCTTCATGTCTTCAACTCGCTGCTCCACAACCTCAGCCCGCTGAATAGCTTCCCCCACTTGTTGCTTAAGTATATCAGCCCGTTGCGCTGCTTCCTCGACCCGTTTTCCTGTAGCCTCAGCCCTCTGCACTGCAGCATTAGCCCGCTGCTTGGATTCTTCAGCTCGTCGAGCAGCATTTTCTATCTCTTCAGCTCGCTTCTCAGCAACCTCAGCTCGCTCCGCCGCAGTCTCGACTTGACGATCGAGCACTTCAATTTTATCTTCGGCAGTCGAAGCTCTTTGCTCTACCAGCTCGGCCCGCTGCTCAGACCGTTTGAGATCTTCCCTTATTTTGAGTAGCTCATCCCTTAGCATGTTGCGCTCATTCTCCATTTTACGAAAAGCTTCCTCGGCTGTCTGCCTTGCAGCGTTTGCTTCAGCGATCTGAGCTTCTTGACCTTGTATTCTGCCCGAGGTCAAACGAGCTAAATCATCAGTGGCCGCCTCCAACTCGAATTCCAGCTTCCTCATCTCATCCTTGGTAGCCCTTGTCTCCCTTCTTCGCTTCATTGCAGCAAGGGCACCCTGGAAATGATGTGCAGGTTAAAATCTAGTTAAGTAAGGAAATCAGTAGATAAAGAAAAATAACTTACCAGCATACAATGACGAACCGCGAACTCATCTAGATCCTCGCCCTTAAGACACCTATTCTCCAGGACATTCGTATGATTAAGCATAATTGTTGCCCAGCTATCAAGGAAGGAATTTAAGTATCTTCCTCCAGGAACCAGCTCGATGTCTGGTCTGGTTGGCGAGGGAGTTCTCTCACGCTCCGGGATATCGCGCGCATCATCATGAGAAGCACCACGTCGCGATACAACAGTACGCCTAGTTGCATGCCCACTGGGGCCAGCTCGGGTTGCCTGGGAAGCAATCTTAGGAAGAGCATCACCTTTTTCAGGTTGCGAGCTGGAAGCCGGGACTGATTGAAGATTTGCAAAAACATGCGAAAGTGGCACTTGGCTGGGAGCAGTGGTGAAAGGAGTAGTGACCTCAGTGGTAACAGGTACCTCGCTAAAGGCGGCAACCGCAGGAGCCTGATCCTCGGCAGACGATTTTGAGCGTTTCGAAGGGGCCGCTGGAGTGGCTAAGGCCTCAGTAGGCCGTTTCGCTGAAACAGTCGAGAAGGTAGGAGATACAGCAAGTCGTTCGAGAGGTGGAGATTTCAAAAGAACAATTTTCCTCCTGTTGGCTGGAAGTCGCCCAAAGGAAGGAGCTAGGGCTGGAGCATGAGCTGGAGATGGCAGTGAAGCCCCTGGAGTAGAAATGTGATGTGGAGAAGAGGATGGGTCAACCTGTGCAGTAGGGGCTGCAGGGACTGGGTCTGATCCTGTCCGAGCTGGAGCAGGAACTGAAGAAGAAGTTTTTCTAGACGCACCCTTTGAAGGGGTGCGAGTTGAAGACGATTTCGCCTTCGTTGGTGTGCGAACTGAAGATGATTTTGCTTTAGATGAGGCGCGAGCAGGGACACTTTGAGATGAAGTCTTCCGAGCTGGAGAAGGTGAGCGAGTTGCATCCGCTGATGATGAAGAGACTGATGGCGGAGGTCGGGAAGCAGACGCATCCTGAACTGGAACCTCAAAAACAGAAGGAAGTCTAGGTTTATCACTGATCTTGCCTATATCCTCCTCAGATCGCAGAAGAAGGGATTCCTTAGAAGGAGCGAGGCTGTAAGCTCTAAGGATAGCATCGTCAAATTTGCTGCTGATGCCCACGTCCTCTGTTTTGGCGAGCTTGTCAAGAGCTCGTTCTTCCTCCCTGCTTAGAGGGGACTCGTCAATTTTCAACTCTGCACAGCAAATGATCAAAACAAAAATGATAGTAATAAAGATACAAAATAAAATCAACTCGCTTTAATTTCCTTATGTATACCTGGTTTCAGGACGAAGCTGAAGTTTCGGAGATCTGCGAGAGATAGGCACGAGATATAAAACCAGCTCGTTTTATACGGCCCGACGTTGGACTTGCCCTTCGCTTCTCCTTTGGGCAAGAGATCTTTGTATTCTGACTGACAAGCTGTGAGGTAGTAAATGCCCTCCGACTTTTCTCCTTCTAATACGCTCAGAGCCTTGAAGGAGTAGAATTGTTGTATCATTTTTGGTGTAGGGGGACGAAGGCCGTTCTTGAGGAAAGCTATAGCCAGCAAAATGAGCTGCGTATAGGAGTTCGGAGTCAACTAAAATGGCGCGAGCTTAACCTTGTTGAGAAATGCGATCAAGTACGGTGGAATGGGGAATCGCAACCCTTGCTCGAAATGCTGAACGCTAACAGCAATGAATCCCCTGGGTGGATAACACGCATGATTTTGTGAGTCAGGCAGCAATATACAACAACCAAGAGAGATGTGGAATTGCGCGACAAACCCATCCACATCAGAATGCTTTAACGATGTAGGATGTCGAGCGAACGTATCACGAGCCTCTCTTCCCTGTATAGCATGAGCTCGGGCTTTATCATGCTCACGAGCTTCATTGCTTGGAACCATTCCCTTGCGAGTTCCGCTTGTAGACATCTAAAAAAAAGAAACGTCGTATTCAATAAACATAAGACTCGGAATGACGAAGGTATAATAAAACGTCATTTGCAAGTACGACAATGGCGATAGAGCAAAATGAATCCAAAACAGAAAGTTTAAAGAAAAAGAAGCCTCACCTTGAATCGATGATGGGTTGAAAAATGGCGAGTACGGATGTTGATTTCGAAGAGAGACAGCAGGCCCTGGTTGCTTGAAAGCTTGAACACTTGTTTGCTTTGGAAGAAAGTGACAGATGAAAGAAGGAAATAAAAAGGGGTCCATCGATTTATATAGATGAACAAGCGTAAGCCCCAACCGTTAGATCTTTGGAAAGTGTAACCGTCATAAATCTGACGGTACAACGTAAAACATGGTTTTGGAAATCATGCAGCCGTCAGTTGAAGGACGTGCGCATTAAATACGCGTGTAAAGGATGTGCAGACATCGTTTCAGTTACCACCCGCATGATCGCCACGTGTCGCAACTGAAAAGGTGGAACTTAAAAGTGCACAGTAACAGTTATGAAGGATGGCGTGTCAAAGAAGCCAGCTTTAACCAGTAAGATCAAGCTCCCAGCTCGTAGAAGCGAATTGAGAGCTGGGGGGCTAATGTTATACATATTTTTCGGACTCATTAATCGGGCTGGTAAAAGTCCAATCTAGGCCCATTCAGAACCCAATAAGAAGGCCCGATAAGATCAATATAGTCAAAGGCCATCAGACAAGGCCCAGTATTAATTCTAAGCCCAGTAAGCTCTTCAGCTCGCTCGTAGAAATCCTCCAGTTGGTATCAACAGACTCAAAAGCACAGTCAGGTCGCAGATCGCCTTTTGCACAACTCGCCTCTCAGCGAGCTCAAGCTCTAGACCACCATAGACTCGTCAGCTCGCTAGGCGCATAATTAGTACAATATCTTCCAGAAACAGGCAGTTACCGAGTTCGACCATGATTCTCTCTCCGAATATGGCAATTACCCAGTCAAACCGTGATTTCCTCATCAGATATGGAGATATATTCAAATTCAAAATCAAATCAACCTTATCTCAAGATAATTACAGAAATTTCCTGATATTATCCTAACATATTAGGAAGTATAATTAATATATAATTCCTTTTCTTATTTTTCCCAATAATTTAGGGAATGTAATTAATTCAGGATTCTTTTCTTGATTTGCTACAACCAGAATTGTAACACCCCTTTCCCAATAAATAGAGATTAAAATCATTGTAACATGATCATACAATAATCAATAATATACTGTCACTCTGCAGGATTTAAGAGATAGACAGTCGTGGACGTAGGCCTATTATTGCCAAACCACGCCGAACCACGTAAAAGCTTTGTGTTCTTACATTCATACCCGATTCTTGTCTTTGTTATTTCTTGGTATTTGTACTTTCTCACATTAATTGCAGGTATTGGGCATTGATTACTCGTCGACTGAATTCCAACATCGACACCAATGAAAGTTTTAGCTCTATGGTGAAGACGAGTTTTGGGAATCAATGGAAAAACATGTGTTTAGAAATCAATAAAAATATTCAATATTGAACGTTTCAAGTTTGATAACAAGAATGAGCATAGGAAATCAATACAAGAACCCAATTGACGTGTTAGCATTGGTGAGGAGGAAGAGTAACACACAACATGAGAACAAATTACATTGAATTGCTTGCAGATGAAGAAACCAAATTCAAGGTATTAATAAATAAATTGCCTTTATACCTCTCAGGATTTTTACCTGAATAAATTTCCTTTTTAGATCTCACTTGCTTGGTTTTATTTGTTCATGTCCAGAACATCTTGAAAAATACAATGGAAGTTTTTGTCTTGGCGAGGAGGAAGATGCACCACACGCTAAGGAATTCAAATTAACCTAATTGCTTTCAGGGAGATTTCCAACCGATCTAAGTAAAAATGTTTCTATGCACATCAGCTGCCTTCAATTTAATAAGCTTTCCTGTAGAATACCATTCAGTTAATTGTGATCTACATAAAATTCAAGTTTTGTGGTAAGCTTCATGGATTTGGCATTTCAAAGAAAACTATCATTTGCTGGTTTTGCATACATCTATCATTAGAATTTCTTGTTGATTATATCTAATAAATTATGTTTGTTCAACTACTTTTTGGTAATGTACATCATATATTGTCAATGATAAGTAATACCACTAATTTTATCTATGAGTTTGGGTATGAAAACTACCACATAATTTGAGTTGATAATTTATTTAATTGGTAAAAAAAAAAAGTAATTTTGTGGTTGTAAGAGTTGGTTAATACCTACATCTCTTAACAAATCGAGATCTTAAATTGGAATCTTTCAACCTTTAACTCAAAATGCAAAAGAAAATAGTTTCAATTTTTAACCTAATTAAGGATGGACTTGGGCCGAAAGGATCTCTCACATAAACAAGCCCAACCTTAGTTTTAGTTTACTCTACTAACTGAACACACTACTCTCATTGATTGGACTTGTTTAAATGGTTAACGAGTATTGTGTTGCAACCTCATATATAGATATGGGACTTGGGAACAGTCGATTCCCATGGATCACATCACTAATTCCTGAACTTACTACCTTCAATAATGAAATAAATTCAATTATTTTAAATAGAGTTTAGAAAAATAGCTCATTTGCTCCGTGATTTAACCTCTCTCTCTCATCTTTGTGAGGCTACCACACGTGACCTCCACCTCTGTTAGATTTTTGTTTTTAAAAAAGTTTAAATTTTAGTGATAGATAAAAGAAAAATATATATAATAATCTTGACCATCAACTATAATTTTTATATTAATATATCACTAGTTTATCAAAAGTTTAAAAATAAAAAGTTTTAAAAAAATACAAAAGCTTAGAGAGAGTCTATTATTCGAATCAAAGATGCAAACCTTGAATTTGAATGGTGATAAGTGATAACTATTAATGATTCAATGTATTGGCATTAAATACTAATTTATGGTAAGCATTAAATTCACCCTCTTTCATTTCGAATAAGGATTCTATACCATTTTTTTTCACTAATCATTTTATAATCTAATGACATGTTAGTATTTAAAAAAATGAATGATCAATATTGCTAGATTTTTTCTCTCTTATATATCATTTAAACTTAAATTTTTCTCATAAAAAAACTATCATTATATCAATATTAATATAAAATCCTTACTCCTTTTATTAGCCACTTGTCAAGGGCCGTTAATTATTTGGGAAGAAAATTAGTAATCTCCTTCCAATTGCTTTTTATTTTTTTTAAGTAACTTTTAAAAATTTTGAGCCCAATTTATACTGGTAAAACTCACAGTTTCGCTGCTGTTACGCAATAAGTCAAGGTATTTTTGTTTTGCGTCATTTGTCCTTGTGCTTATATAAATATTCGAGTAGATAAACTGTCTCTTTCAAAGAAAAGAAACAAAAAGGAAGATTATATTATCAATTAAATATTTACAATAGTTATTTAATGATAAGTGCTGTCCTACCTGGGCCCAAAAGTTGATTCGTAACCGGTTCAGGCAATAATAGACAAAGAAGCTTCAAGGAAATTCAGAAGCTTTTATAGTACAGAGTCTCGATAATTATCTCGAGGGAAATTTATAATTTTTGCCCAAATAAAAAGAAAATTTTCATCTTTACCCAAATTTTTAAAAAAATTTATTTTTGACCTCTCACATAAATTATTTTCATTGTATACCCAAGATTAACTACCCTTAAGTTAAAATCACTCAAATGCCCAAATTTAAAATTACGAAAATATCTTTCTTCTTCCTGACAATATCCTTCCTCTTTCCTCTTCTCTATCAATGATTTATGAAATTCAATTCACCATTACAGTTGAAAAACAATTTAGCAAGAGATTATTCATTCAAGTTTCTTCATTCATTGAAGTTTTTTTATCCATTCAAGTTTCAACTATTGAAGGTTTTGAAGATTTGTCTTCCATTTTAGTTTTAAAGGTAATGTATGTGTTTTTTTGTTAGTTTTTGGGTTGTTTTGTTCATATTGCAAACAAAAAGACTGTAAAAATGATTTGGTTGTGACATATATGGTATTCGTGCAATCTGCAACGAGATCTATAAAATTTACGACGAAATCGGTTTTTCATAACTGATAATCGGTTTTTCACGGCATAAAAAACCAATCAAAGAGGTGTACCGATTTTTCAGTTACTTGAAAACCGTTTTTGGTTTTTCAGTTGCTGAAAAATTGTTTCCAGTTTTTTAGTTACTGAAAACCCGTTTTACACTTTTTTGGTTTTTCATTTACGCTTTTTCGGTTTTCAAAGACTGAAAAACCAATAATTTCACTAAAAAACCAAAAGTAGCACCTTTTTCATGTTTTTTTATATTTTTGTGTTGTTATATATTGAATATGATTTGATATGATTGTATTTTGTAATGTTGTCTGATTGAAATGAGACTAATTTATTAATAATATTATTTGATTTGAACGTTACAGAAATGGCTCAAGAAACAGTTGTAATCAACTTTGACAGAGAGTGGAATTGATATAATTATGTTGGAGGGGAGTCCATCATGTATGAGGTCCATAAAAATAATAGTTTTTCATCATTGGTGAACGTTGTATACAAAGAGGTTGGTATTGATAGAAGAATGTGGGATATCCATATATATTATTTACTACAAAGTACGACAAATGGTCAAGTAAAAAAGATATGCATCATATATGATATTGGTGTTATTGGTTTGATGGCAATCAAAAATATTGATGTTAAAGAGATTTATATCGATAAGATTACGAGAGATTTTGGAGTTGGGGTTAGTAGGCATACCGTTCATCCATTTGTCACCGATTCAATACCAGACACAAGACATGACAAGGCAAATATAGATAGACTTGTAAATCCACATATGGTTGAAAGTCATTTTTATCTTACTTCAGGTATTATGAGCAATTAGGTTGATACTTCCGTCACTCCATTTACATCTACAAAAAGTCTCATTTGCAACATTAATGATAACTATATAAATTATGGTACTGATGATAAAGATCGGGACACAAATGATAATGGTGATAGGATATGGGATAGTGACGAAAAGCAAACTAGAGATAGTGATGAAGAGGAAACTCGATATGATGATATCGTTGAAGCAGAAGAATTTTCAGAAATAAGATTTTCAAGTTTACAATTTCATAACAATCCTTCACAATCATACTGGATTGTTCCTGATGTAGAACTAGGGGACATTGAGGCTACTTTAAGCGTTACGTCAACAGTCTGCCAACGTGGTACGTTGTATAAAAAAACATTCTTTAATAGTAAAGAAGAAATGAGTATAGCTATTGGAGAATATGCTCTGAAAGTTAAGTTTAAATATCGACTTAAACGTGCAGACACAGAGCGACTTGAGACCGATTGCAAGGATAAAACTTATAACTTTATAGTTCGTGCAAGATGTAGAAAGAATTATTCGATGTGGTTTGTGTTGAAGTATGTAGTGGAACACACGTGTCGTCAGACAACCATGGAATCACATATAATATGAAGGTTATTGTCATCACAAAATTGTATACAGGAAAGGTGGGAAAAGATATTTATACACCTAATTGTTTGATTGGAGAAATGCTAGAGCAGTATGGAGTTCAGATCTTATACAGTAAAGTTTAGAAGGCTTTACAACATGCAAAGAAGCTAACATATGGACAAGTGGATGAGTCATATCAACAGCTTTCGTTCCACTTTGAGATATTAAAACTTTCAAACCCTGGCACAATGACGACAATTGAAAGAGATGAAAACAACCAGTTTTTATATTCATTCGTTTCACTTGGAGTTTCCATTGAGGGTTTTCGGTTTTATATGAGATCGATTGTTGCTATTGATGCCATTCATTTGAAAAGTGAATATAAATCAGTGATTTTTTTCATTGTATGCAAAGATAGGTCTGAGATAATTTATCTCATTGCTTTTGAATTTCTAATGGAGAGTTAAACTGTTCATGGACTTAGTTTTTAAAAAAGTTGAGAGAGACGATCGAGATTTCAGACGATTTGCTTATCATATCCGATCGTCATAAAAGCATATCGAATAGGATGAAAACAGTTTTTCCCAAAGTCTCACACGTGTTATGTTTTTTCCACTTATGGCAAAACCTTAAGTAACATTGTAAAAAGCGTTCGGATGCGGAAAATGTATTTTACAATGCAGTATACTGTTATATGTCTGATGAATGAAACAGAATATTGGAAGAAATACATGCATTACATTCGAACACACATGCAGCTTTGGTTAAGGCTACAGTGAGCAAGTGGTCATAAGCACATTGCAGAGTCACTCAATAATTGCATGATGTAAGCACGTCATTTGTCAATAACAACTGCACATGAATATGTAAGAAATGTATTGTAAAGATAGTTTAATAATATATGTGTTGCCGCTAAGAAGCTTACAACTTATGTTACCACCGCTACGTATAATTATATCATGTTGGCAAAAAATTTATAAACAGAATGTAGCATACATCCTATTACAGAACCGTATCATTACAACATCATATATCCTAGCAAAGGAGATACGATGGTTGACATTCAACAGCACACATGTACATGTAAGCAATGGAACCTTGATCAATTGTCATGTGTTCATGCATGTGCTGTGGTCAGGAATAGTAATTATGCGTTGTTGTTTTCAGTATTTCATGTCATATCGTGACACTTAAATTATTGATACATGTCAGATTCAAGGGCATCAGTTGTGATACACTTTGCAATCAGTATTATAGCGTTGAGTGGTTAAAAGCCGCATATGCACATCCGATCAATCCCATCCCTAAATTGGCTAATTGGAATATTTCTGCAAAAGTTAGAAGCATAGTTGTATTACCACCCAAATGTAAAAGACAAGCAGGTAGGCCGAAGGAGGTTTGGATTCCTTCAGCTGAGGAAGATCGTCGTCAAAAAAAGTGTGGAAGATGTGATTAGAAGGGATACAACTGTCTTTATTGCCCTAAACCCCCAACTTCCATTAACGAAGGGACAAGCGCAATAATGGATGCAGAAGCTGGGACGAGCACAAATGCTAGTGAAAATATATCGCAATCCCGAAGATGTCGTTTGTGTCAGGACATTGGACACCACCAATGTCAATGTCCTCAATGGTTTCCTACTCCTAATCCAGAGATGGCTAATGACGAAAACAATAATTAGAAAATGATTGACATTTATTTCAACTTATGTTTCATGCAAAACGTTTTCATGTTAACTACTCCATTATATACTAATACAGCGATAACATTATAATCGGATCAGTTACTAAATTATGCTTCCATTTGGCACTGTTTTTGTATCTTTTCAGAAGCTTGGAACCATAAAACACATATCGATTTTTAAGAGTGCTGAAAAACTGATATCGGTTTTTTAGCTATGCTTAAAAACCAATTCACACCTATTTTTCAGATGGCTTATTATGACCAATAAATGAACCATAATGCATGTTATGATCGGTTTTTAAGGGTTTTTCAAGCGCCCTTAAAAACCGATCAACACGTGTCACAATAATGCATGTTATGATCAGTTTTTAAAGGCGCCTAAAAAACTGATTCAGGTGCCTTTAAAAACTTATCAACACTTGTCACAGAACTATAATGCATCTTACTAACGGGTTTTTAAGTCGCCTTCAGGCGTCCTTGAAAATCGATTAACATTTGTCATCAACTTTTTCTTTTCAGATAGCTTTTTATGACCAACAAATGACCCAAAAATTGCTTCTAGTTAACCAATTGACATAAATTTGCACAAATAACCAATTTAATGACCTCACATGATCACATTCATGTAACATATGATAATATCATGACAATATTTCACTTAAAATCATTTCATGTTGATCCACCCAATTATGATCGTTCCTAATGATGATCTTTTATTTGATATAACATCATTTCCATTGTTGTTATATCTTTTTAGAAGATCAGAACCATAAAATAGGGTGAAAAGAGTGGAAAAAGGGGTAAACATGAAAGAAAAGCCTGAAAAACCGATTCACTTGGCTTCAATGTCTCATTATTCTCGATTTTCTAATGTAATGAAAAACCGAATTCGATTTTTAAACTTCAATTAAAAACCGATTTAATGATTTAATACCTCATAATATAATTAGATGTTAAGAGTTAAAATTAGATAATTCGCATTATCATTTAATCTAATTTGATTAAAGTGTTTAATTTATTTAGATTTGTAAAGCAATTAGAAATATAGTTGTAATGTAGTTAAAATAAATATATTTTGAATAATTGATATTCGTAATGTGATTAGATGTTAAAAGTTAAAATTAGATAATTCACATTATTTTTAATCTAATTTGATTAAAGAGTTTAAATTATTTAGACTTATATGTCCATTTTATTTTCATTTGATTTTACAAATCGTTATTAACATAAATATTTAAACAATGAACATATTAATCTACAATTTTATCTATATACAACATCCCAATCAGAGTCTATTGTCCATTTTCTAAATTCATTAACTTTATACATTGGCATTGAAAACATATATATGTCTCTGGCAATCTCTACCCTCAGTGCAATGGCATCCGCAGTGGTATTCGGTTTTCTTGATTTCCACGTATTCTCTTTTGACTGTAAAAGGACATATATATATATATGGTCACATATACTCCGCAACTCGTTTTGTATCAGTTATAAATTAATTAAATATCATAATATATAGACTATATATATTAATTCAGTTATAAAGTTACTCACCAATCGGATTGTTAAGGTATAACTGATCTATCAAGACGCTCAACTTTCCACCGCTCATCCACGGGTGGCATATCTATCTGGGTCTTCTCATACAATCCTATGAACTGTAACAAGATAAACATGAAACACACCAGTAGCTCAATTGGCTGGAGCCGTTCATCAACGTTGACATTTATTAGAGAATCATATATTATTTTTTTTCTGCTCTCTGAGGCACACTTGACAGAGGACTCAGTGATTTTGATTCAGACTATATGGTAATAACACCTGCATTTGAAAATGTTAGTGCTAAAGAACTAGTTCGGATGGTCAAATAACAAATATTAATCTTTGAACAACATTTATATTATCAACACGCCATCATGGGATTAATGCGTCTATCTGTTTACAACTGTATGTAAGTCATTCTAAGGGTACATCGGCTATAATCGGATCAAATTTTATACCTTTGCTGACGTATTACTGATTATAATGCATTGTTATTAAAGCCTACATGATAAAAAGTAAACATGTTATTTAACATCAGGGGCACATGATCCGAACTTGTAAATACATAATTGACTGAAATGTGAACACTTATGAACAAAAAACTGTCATGGACAGCGTATCTATAGTCCTCAGCCTCATTCCACCATTTTCTTCATAAGCACATCAAATAAGAATCGATATGTTCATTAGTCAACCACTGGTTTTCATTCTCGAGGGTGGCCAATGTGGTCGGTATCACGCACCATCCACAATGATTAACTGAATGCCTACAATTCAAAAAATAAAAATAAAAATTAAGTAGTTTTATAAATTTTCTTACATGAATAACTAAGATGTAAGGATAATGTCGCTTTTTTTTTCAATACTTGAGGTCCAAAGTTGTTGAAGTTTTATATTCATTATAGACAACCTCTACGGGGTCTATAGACTCCGCCACCTTCTCCACTTGTTGTTGGGCCACTTTTTTTTTTTTTTTTCGCTGGTCTAGGATCCGTGTATGGCATCCATAGAGATGCTGCTAGCTTAGTCTTTCGTTTGCCCCATTCTTGGATATGCCCATCCTACAACTGTAAGCAAATCAAAAAGATAAAGGGCCAATACAACAATTATATGTCAAACCGCAACACATTATATATACAATGTCTACCTGCTTCTCCCACTAATAAGGTGATTGGTAAACCTCCTGCTCCTCCTGCTGATGGGGTGACTAGTGGACACCTTATGTCCAAACGACCTCCTGATCCTCCTGATGGATGGCTGACTGGCCTACATCGATAGGTGACTAATAGACCACCTCATCCTTATGGAAAGGTATTCGACGGATCCCCTCGTCCTGATGTGGTGGTGGTGGTGACGGGCAATACATGTGCTCATCTCAATCAAAGTTCTCACCATCATCATCATCATCGTCGTTGTCATCATCATCATTTGGATCATGCCCACCAGCTGAAGACCTGAGAATTTTGAAATGCTCTTCCACCCCATCTCCCTTATGATTTTTAAAGTTGCTTTTTGTCTCTTATCCATCCTACTTAATTTTTTATGGGTTGTCTTCTGTAAATCCATAATATACTCAAACAACTGCTTCACATTAGAATAGAATCATATATATCATTTTACTTAATGCACACGATTGTAAAAAAAAATAAAAAATAAATAAAAAAATTGATAGAGTCTCCACTGTTTTTTTAGTATCCAAGGAAATAAAACCTGCATATTTAGATTACACTTCATTTATCATGTTTAGAGACTCCGTCTCTATGTCCCACTTCATACTACTATACAATATATCCATATATTTTGCATTTACTATAATGGAAATTCACTAAATAATCATTTAAGTAGAAGATTCATACCTCAGAATGTATGTTCCTTACATCGTGTGACTTTTTTGTCCGAAACTCTGAAAAAGTATCCTCTTATTCGACTTACACACTTCAAACGTCTTCATTATGATCATCGTTACCCTTCACCTTATCATCACCCTTCATCTCATCATCATCCCTTGCACCCTCTACCTGATAATCATCATCACCCCATACACCATCATTGTCGTCATCATGATGATCATCACCACCCTCACTCCCTCCGTCGCCAAATCTATATACTCTATCATCAACCATATTATTCGGATTAAAAGATTTCCAATAATTCATATATCTTTTAGTGTTAGTAGGCTCAAGGATTTGCGTAATGTCAACTATTTGTATTATATAAATATATATAGTTATACTACAGTGATATAATTAATATAATTATCGATAGTTAAAATAAACAAATAATTGAGACCAACTTAGGTTACGTTTGCCACTTACGGGGGAGAAATCATCAAGGCTTTTATTTTTGTTAGTGTTCTCTTAAGTTCTCTTACATCTCGACAAATTATTTTATAAAAAGGGGTTACTTTTCGATATCTTCTCTCTCAATACTGGAAATAACTCTACTAACCACCACTATAATGCCAAAAAAATTAAATAAAAAACATAAATATAGTTAGTAATGGTCATATAATATATAATGTAAAATTGATTAAACAAAAAACAAACATATAACCCTATATATTAACCGTAATAGAAGGAAGCAATAAATATTGAAGGTATTAGTTATACTTGAAACGCCAAGATATAACCATAAATATTAATGGTTCTTAGTGGGTTTCTAATCCGCTTTTCATTAATTGTTATGTCGAGACAGTACAACAGAACACGACAGCATAATGTATCCCAAGGGAACGAGTTCCACGTCTCTGTATTCTCAATTATGACCCACATAAATGTATCAATGATGGCTTTGTCATCCTACCCTATGAAGAGATAGAAAGCGATCCCTACATTCGCTAATATCAAAAGATCTTCATCATTTATTGAATCCTCGCCTGTATGGTATTGGCGACTCATATAACTTCTTGCCTTGAGAAATGTGACTAACTCACTCACATTTGGTGACACTCCATTAAACATTCGCCATAAGAAATTGTTTTGGTCATTTGGCACTATACTAAAGATTTCGCGGTTGATGCCCCCAAAAGGAAGTCCTGTAACCAATAAAAACTCTTGTTTCTCAAACCTATATATTCTCCCCCCGATTTCAAAGCACATTTCATCACGGCGTCCACCTGCCACCTCCACCTCTTTGGCAAGAATCCACAATATTACAGAGGCAGCAGTTGTATTCTCAATAATCTTCAAAATATATCCAAATTGGCACTCTTCTATGAACCGGTTATACAAATTTCTTTTAGTAAGACCGACAATTATTTTATTAAGCAATCTCTGACCAATATGTGTATTTCTGCCCGTATGCTTGTCAATTATTTGCGAACTATATTTATATGTGAAATTCATCTATAGGAAAGAAAAACAAAAAAAAAAAGTATGGATAACAAAAAACTGAACTGGTTTTTTACTACATCTGAAAAATCAGTAAATGTAATAGATTAGTTTTTCAGTTTAGTTATTTATATCGATTTTTCAGTTCAGTTTTCATTTCAGTTTTCTAGATTGGTTTTTCATTTCGATTTTTCACTTCGGTTATTCGCTCCAAGGAAAACAATCGCGAAATAATGAATTGAAAAACTTATGTGAAAAATCGAAATGAAAAATCGATCTGATGCTGACGACACTACAATCGTCAGAATCAACAATTTTCAACCAAAATCCTACCAAATACAATTACATCCAATCTATTCTAAACCTAATAATCATACCCCTAACATCCATAACATCTCAAAATCGCAAATCAAATTGAAAAAATAGAACCTTTCAAATGGAAATCGTATCTTCGCAAGATGTGGAAGCTAGCCGGCGGTCGAAGATCCTTTAGGAAAATTGAAAATGCTGAGAGAATGGTCAAAAAACATGGATGTGTCTCATCGGGTCTCATAAAAACTGATGTCAATGGGCGTTTGCTTGGTTATAAAAGGCACTTCCATTGGATTTTCAGGAATATATATATACAGAGACTGTTTCATAATTTCATGTTTGAGTTTTTCATAAAATTGTAATAGTTGAGAGTTTATAGGTAAAAATATGCTGGGGTATTATGAATAATTTGGATATATAATGAAATTAATTTGTTTGAGGGGTTAAAAATTTTTTTTTAAAATAGTGGGTGAAAACAAAATTGATCTTTTTTAAATGGGTTTTCTTGTTATTTCCACTTATCTCGACTTATAAACATCGTCTCTCTTTATCGTCAACGCAAGTCTTATCCTTCGTCTTCTCCCATGACTGGTCAAATAACAAAATATGATGTTTTCCTCAGTTTCAGAGGAGAAGATACCCGCAACAAATTCGCAAGCTATCTTCACAAAGCTTTGTCTGACAAACAGATACGAGCTTTCATTGACTGGGAGCTTGAGAGGGGAGAGGAAATCTCCCCATCTCTTGTCAAAGTCATTGAACAATCAAAAATTTCAGTTGTCATCTTCTCTGAAAATTATGCTTCATCTAAATGGTGTCTTGAAGAACTCGTAAAGATCATTGAATGCAAGAACATGTTCAGACAGATTGTGATACCAGTTTTCTATGAGGTGGATCCATCAGACGTCAGGAACCAAACTGGGAGCTTTGCAGATGCATTTGCTAAACATGAACAACGTTTTCAGCAGAGCTTAGATAGAGTGCAGACATGGAAGGATGCTCTTAAGCAAGCTGCCAATCTATCGGGGCTGGATTCACGAGTCATTAAGTAAGTGTTCAGCTTTATATATATATATGGCCCTGACTAATTCGAGAGTTTTTTTTTTTTTTTTTTTTTAATTCGAAGGTATTAAAATAAAAAGATTTTTCTTTTCTTTTCAGATACGTTTTTATTACCATTTTCATTCTCATTATAATTGGAAAGAAGTAATTTGATTGATATAATCCATGGTTTCAACTTATACACATGCATAATAGGAAAAGCTCAATTATCACTAGTAATAACTAGATTCATTTTAATTATTTTCAGTATTATTTGAAATAAATCAAATTATCACCGTGATAATTGGATGTGCCGCACATAAAACGTAAGATTCAATACCTGTAAATTATATTTATATTTTAATTAAATGGTCTGTTTTTAGTGGAGCATATATAGCATCTAGTATTGGTAATATACCTACAATTAACTCTAAAATTAATATCAACTCTCATGGAATTAACTGTTCATGATATCGCAGAATATATTATCAGTGATCAAATTCAATTTCATTAAGCAATTTTAAAAAATTTTCCTTTGGAAGAACTAGCCTAATTCTTCGACAAGTTATTAGTAATATGTTGCTATAAATGTATATGTCAATAAAAGAATTCGTCTTTGTAATTTCCTGTAACTTATGCTATTGGAATTGTTTTGCCAATTTGTTTAGGCCTGAGTATGCGCTAGTAGAGAACATTGTCAAATTCATTTTAAAGAAGCTGACTGGCATGCAGCCTAGTGAAAACATGGATCTACTTGGAATAGATTCGAAGATAAAACAAATTGAATCGTTGTTACATGTTGGGACATTTTCTATCGAACAAGTTAAGTCATTGTTAAATGAAGCATCACAACATCTTGTTACAGAACATGTTCGCACTGTAGGAATTTGGGGCATAGGTGGTATAGGCAAGACAACTCTTGCTGAAGCTGTATTCAATAAAATTTCTCATCATTTTGAAGGTTCTTACTTTGTTCATAATGTTAGGGAAGAGTCTGAACAAAGTGGGGGATTAAATTGCTTGCAAGAAAAACTCTTTTCAGGAATATTAGGGGATGGAAATGTAAATAAAGGTACTTCTTTTACAAGGCGTACCTTTGTAAAAGATAGGCTTGGTCATAAAAAAGTTCTAATTGTTTTTGATGATGTGACTAATGTCAAACAAATAGAATCTTTGATAGTAAGTTTCGATTGTCTCGGTTTAGGAAGTAAAATTATTATAACAACAAGAGATAAACAAGTTCTTAGAAATTGTAACGTGCATTGTCAATATGAGCTTCAAGGATTACACCATCATAAAGCTCTTGAACTTTTTTGCCAGCATGCCTTTAGACAAAACCATTGTCCATTGGATTATGGGCAGTTGTCAAACAGGGTACTAAAATATTGTGGAGATTTTCCATTAGCTCTTAAAGTTTTGGGTTCTTTTCTACTTGGCAAAAGTAAAGAAGTTTGGGAAAGTGCATTAGAAAAATTAAAAAATTTTCCTCATCAAGATATTCAAAAGGTTCTGCAAATAAGTTATGATGGATTAGATGATGATGAGAAAAGGATATTTCTAGATATTGCATGTTTTCTCAAAGGGAAGGACAAACATTTAGTAATCAACATTTTGAATGCCATGGGCTTCTACGCAGAGATTGGAATAAGTGTTCTTATCGATAAGTGTTTGATAACAATTTCAAACGATAGTATAACCATGCATGATTTGCTACAAGCAATGGGTAGAGAAATTGTTCGGCAAGAGTCTCTTAATGATCTCGGAAAATGCAGTAGATTGTGGTATCACAATGATATCTATGATTTATTCTCAAAAATTAAGGTAAGATTCATTTTAAGAAAATTATTTTCTTTTATCTCTATACATTAGATTGGAAAGTGGACTCTTACTAAATAAAAAGTTCTATATAAAAGTTTCACCTCAAAATACATATGAACTTTAAATATGTGATGCTAAGTTATTGTTTTTCTTGACTTTCAATTAGGGTACTGAAGCAAATGAGGGCATCTCTCTGGATATGTCTAAATCAAAATATATCTGCTTAACTCCTAATGCTTTTGGAAAGATGCATAATTTAAGATTCCTGGAATTCTATACCCCACTCAAAACCCAGAATGAAAATAATGTGCGTCTTTCTGATCAAGGCCTTGAATTTGTATTCACAAAGCTTAGTTATCTTCGTTGGGATGGATGTCCATTGAAATCATTGCAATCACATATTAATGCAGAGAACCTTGTTGCACTGGACATGCCTCATAGCAACGTTGAACAATTCTGGAGTTGTGCTCAAGTGGTTTTTTTTTCCCCCCTTCTTTTACCACCTCATATATTATGATATGTCTCTCTCTGTAATTCTATTTATTTATTTGTATTTTTGTCTTACAGGTTTATCCGAAGTTAATACATATGAACCTGAGTCACTCTGAGTTCCTGATCGATATAGACCTCTCGCTAGTACCAAATATTGAGAGTTTGATATTAGAAGGCTGTACAAGGATGTGTGAAATTTCATCCTCATCGGTTCTACGTCTTAATAAACTTGTTGTCTTGAATCTAACAAACTGCAAAAGCCTTATGAGTCTTCCAAGTAGCATTGAATCAAAATCTCTTAAAAAACTTGTTGTCTCTGGCTGCTCAAATCTGAAGACATGCCCTCAGTTGCCATGTGATATCGAAGAGTTACATTTAGATGGAACTGCTATAGCAGAACTCCCTTCTTCCATCAAGAATTTATGCAGACTTGTTACATTAAGTCTCAGAAATTGTTCAAGCCTTAAGAGTCTCTCAAGCAATATTTGTAAATTGAAATCTCTCAAACATATTGATCTTTCTGGTTGCTCAAAGCTTCACAAATTGCCTGAAAACATAGGAGGTTTAGAATCTTTGGTGGAATTCAAAGCCGAAGGAACTGCCATTAGAGTGGTACCATCATCCATCGGATGTATAAAAAATCTTGAGAGATTGTCTTTTGAGGGCTGTAAGGGTCTAGATTCACCAGGTTTATTGCCCTCTTTATCAGTCTTGCAAAAGTTGACGTATCTACGTCTAACTGATTGTGGTATCGCAGTTATTCCTGAAAGTTTAGGTCACTTATCCCCACTAAAAAAATTATGTCTAGGGGGAAACAGTTTTGAAAGCATACCAGCAACCTTCATAAATCTTTCTAAACTGTTGTTGCTGGACGTAAGCTACTGCAACAAGCTTCAAGTTTTACCTGAGCTTCCATTGACATGTATTGACGCACACAGTTGTAAAACGCTAGATGCATTACCAAGTTTATCAATTCTAGACACAACTGAGTCAGTGGGCAGATTCATCACAGTTCGCTTCATGAATTGTTTCAAGCTAGATCGGAATGAACTGAGAGACATTATGAAAGATACTCTACAGCGCCTGGCAACTATATGGAAGAGTGGATGGTATGCTGAGGTATCTCTCAGCCTTTCTCGATTGATATGATGTTGCTTTGCTTTTGTATCATTTCAATTTGATACTAAAAGCCAATGATGTTACAATTTGCTTATTTCCATTTTACAGCCATATACCAATACACCACATCACAGGTCAAGGCCGTCACATGTACCACGCATTGGTATATGTTTCCCTGGAAGTGAAATTCCAGAGTGGTTCAACTTTCGAACTACAGGATGCTTTTTAACTATTAAGCTGAGACCAGGTTGGTTCAGTAACAATTTTGTTGGTTTTGCTACGTGCGCTGTTGTAGCATTCCAAGATTATCAAAATGATGACAGGGGCTTCTATGTTAGATGTAAATGCACATTTAAACGTAAAGATGGTCGCGGCTGTCATATTGGCTACGGCAGTTTGTATGAACAGAATTCAGACTATCATGATAGTCTCCCTGAGATTAATTCAGAACATGTCTTTATGGGGTTTGATATCTTTATGTATCCCCGTGATAATGGTATAGTAGGGTATAAGGATGAGGTCTCTTTCCAATTCTACCATAGAAATAGCAAATCTTGTGAGGTGAAAAAGTGTGGCGTTGGTTTGATGTATGGCGGAGATCGTGGAGAATTCGGTGCAATTAACTTAAGTTTAGGTGATGAGGACAGAGAGGAACCACAACAACACAAGAGAAAGAAGTTGCTTTAACCTCCTTCTGGAAAGAAATGCAACAAGGCAAGGTAAATGAAATGCTTATATTCGATTGTACTAGTAATGTTTTTTTGGCAGACTTGATTTCAATTATGTTTAAAAATTAAGTAATAATTTTTCTGGTAGGGATCCAAATCTAATATAGTGCTAATTTGATATGAAAGTTTTGTTTGGTTGGATTTGAGTGAGTTATCAAACGATTAGTTTTTCTTTGTCTACTTAATATTTTATTTTTGTATTATTATTTACTTTTGACTGAACTTGAACAGACCTTATTTGGAGCAAGAATACCCTGCAAAGCTTAAAAATACATCTATCTGAAGGAGCAATTATAGTGACTTCATGAAGTGAAACCGTTTCTTAACATTTTTCACTTACATGCGACACCATCTCATTTGTAATTGAATTCTGGTTAAATGTGACCGAGTTGGAATTGACTCTTAATTGATTCTTAACCTGATAAAAGCTTCATTGATGTATTATGATAGAATTGTAAGCATATTTATGTTCAAGTCTCTGCATTGCAGTGTTCCTTTCAACCTTTCACTCATTCCTTTACCAATTTGTTATTTCTCTCTTGATCTCTTTGGCTCTTAGTATAAGGATATAGTTCTCATCCAGGTTTTATCTCATTATTTGTTAAGTCTTCGATTGATTATGGAAAAGGCTCCAAACAAATACCAATTCTCAATTTCCAATAACACATTGTTAATGATAGTATAAACTATGCCAAGTGTTAGAGCAATTAAAAGTGAGAAACAGAGAGCATTCTCGGTAGAGGAGTAAGGTTTATAATGTGCCCCCAGCTAGGTGTTACAATTTTTCTAGTTATTAGTAAAATTTCCCTCGTACCGTCCAAGTTCACCAAATAATCAAACATGTATGAAAAAACTCTAGGTCAATTTATGTTGTTAGATTTCTTTATTGATAATGTTAAATAATACAATAAAGAATTTTCTCTAATAAGAAATTTCTTAAATTTGAGGACAACTCTATCCCTACTCTAAATTCTATCAAATTGTTGTTTTACTGTTACTGACTGAATTGTTTACTAATGTTGGTTTAATTGCTTAAAATTTTTTCTCCAATTTATATAATTTGTCGATAATACTCATTGAAATTTCCAGGAATGTTAATCATCCAAACTTCCCAACAATCAAATTTAGCAATTGAAAAACCACCTCTGTAACATGAGCAAAGGTAGTCAGTTTAATCACTATACATATTGGCTTGATAAGCGTGCTTTGCCAATTCTAACTGATATCAAATTTCTTATAGTAGGTATATTTCACATGAAGTCTGGACTTAGAATTCACACAAACTGGTTTGATAAGCTTCTCCATATTCCATAAAACCAGCAATTTGATTCACCAATTGAACTACTAGACCAAATATAATTAGAAGATTGTTTACACCAACCTAACAATTTCTTTTTTTCAGTATATATCAAACTATGAACAATACTTGATCATGATTCATGATCACGATGTTAGCTTCGATGCTCACAACTTTTCGACATGAAAGTAATATCGTATCGAAACATGCCCACAATTTTTGATAATTCAGACCTTGTCAGTTTTTCGAATTTTAACAAAGAAGCTGTGAGACCTTTTGTGATATGCTATTCAAATCATAACGATAATATTAAAATGATTATACTACTGCTTACAAGTAAGAAAAGCCAGGATAAGTTCGTCCAACAAAATTTCCCGGATTTTTGTGTTGTTTGAAAACTGAACAGCAAGTAAATACTCAACAAGATATCTACGCATAGCCCCAAAAGAGCGGAAAGCCCAAAAATTAAACATATGACGAACACCATGACACCCTTATTCTCCATCAAAACTTGATCCTCTCGAACCTTATCAACTTTCATCCTACAAATCGAATCAATAGCAACCATCAGCATTAAAAATCTTATAAATTTGTGTTCATTGTATTGATCCTTAAAAATCTCTGTCAAACTATGACACTGACAAAATCAACATTCAAGGAACGAAAGGAACCTGAGAGCAGCATTGTCTCTAAGAAGAGTATCCAACTGCATGGAAACAAGGGATTTCCAAGATTGAAGATCGCCGACATCTTTCTCCTGCAAAATGCAAGCAAAGATAACAAAATGAGTTCAAGCAGCCTAGTATGATTTGACAGAATAAGCATTGAATGAGTTAAGAGATTCACTTACAACAGTTTCCTGACTGTCAAGGAGATGTTTAATGTCCAATCTGATCTTCTCTATAAGCATATCTTTCTGTTCTATATCTTTGTCGAACTCTTTATAGATACTGCCATACTTAGAATTCAATTCTTCTAGGTATCGTTCCAAAACAGACAAATTTATGTCCAGCGAACGAACTTTTTGCATCAGTATTTTAAGAACAGTGTCTCCAGGCATCCTGCCAACTTGTTGATGGTGAATTTCTTCAACAGGATCAGGTGCATTATCTTTAGTAACTTCATGTTTGACATCTAAATTTTCTCCTGAGGAGTCAGATTCGAGTTCCTTGTACAAATTTTGATACAAATCATCACCCTGTGAGTGCTCCTGAGTAGAGGATAAAGGTTTTCGATCAATGGTAGCATCCTCGGGTACAAACACATCTTGAACTGAGATCAAATCCACCAGCATCCGCTCAACAGCATCCACTCCATAAACTTCAAGAACGCTTAATGTACAATAGAATTCTGAACCATGATGGTTCAGAAGATTTAACTTTAGGTATCTCACCCATTTTGGCTCTGCAAGAAGAAACCTCTGAGCATGCTTCACGTTTGCGGCAGTAAAATTGTCAACCTTGACCCATGTGTCCGTCGGATAAACTAAACTACCAAGAAGTTCAAAATCTTTCAGATTAGAAGAGTAATGCTCAAAATTTGCTATTTCGATTGAATCCACTAAGGTTTCTTCTGAAAGTTCTATGACAAAAAATTTCTCTTCTGCGGAACATGGATTTCGAAGGTACTTGTCCTTGTCTCGCGTTAAAATATTTGTGACACCCTTGGCTTCCTTGTTATAAGCCAAGACCTTTGCTCCCTTCGAAGCAGAGGCATAATTGTACTCTTTACCCCCTGGCTCCACTCTATGAATTACACCTCCAGGCTGACCAGTTCCAGACTTGCTTTTTGAGCTAAACGCTTTGCTCTTGAATTCCTCAAGTCCAACTGGTACAGCACGAGCAATTCGGTCAGTCTTTGTTAATCCATTCCCAGATTTCACAGTTGAAACATGGGTATCCATGTCAGGTTGCTCTACTGCAGAAACATAATTTGTGTTCTCTTCACTGGTAAGCAAATTGCCACTTGAACTTCCAGTTTCGGCAGTATTCTTGCAGGAATCCACAACATTTGAACCAGTTTCTTGAGATGGATATTTATCTACAGAACCAGAATGTTTATCATGTCCTGGCTTGGCTTCAGTCCAAGTTGATAGCCCACCTGGACATACCACAGACCCATCTAAATCAAGCACGAAGAGCAGCTAGTAAAGCAGGAACAAGCAGTGCGTCATAGTAATATCATACAAAAACAAAAACACCTAGGTTCTGTGTGTCCCCAAATATTTAGTTATCGTCATCACTATGTTAATATTTCGCACTTGCATTCCTCAATGCTATGATCCTCTTCTTCCCTATTAAACTGTCGTTGATGAATACACTCTTAAGGATAAAAATAGTTGTCAGCTAGTAATCTTTAAAAGAAGTGAAACCATCAATCTGTTGTCCACGTCAGGTTTGGACCCCTATCTTTCCTACAATCTGTCTGTCTCAGGTATTCACTCAAATGGTATCTAAAACACAGTCATTCGAGCAAGCATATCAGTTGCATCTAGTGCATAATTCCCTCAAGCAAACTATTACTGGAAACCACTGAAGTAGTACCAATGCAAACACAATTGCCTTTGCAGCTAAACTAACAAACTAATCTAAAACAGTCATATTTTAAGGAGGAACGAAGGAACTAGACTGCAGGTCTCTTCACATGAACAAACAGACATTTCTTTTTTTGATTCAAACAAACAGACATTTCATTAATGATAATGAAACAATTATCATCCAATTTATAATGATGTAGCAAGATATGAAGTTTTAAAACAAGTCATGTTCTCTAAAGCAGTCAAGCAAACAAATTCGTTATTCATTACAAAAATTAACATTTTCTCCAAACATATAACAACAATCAATCAAACAAACCACCAATCAACCTGATCATTCAAGAAAACAATCAATCAGAACATTACCTCTATAGCCATCAAAGCGACTGATCCACAAGCTCAAAAGGAAGACAAGCCCCCACAAAACGAAAACCAACGACAAGGAAAGCTTGTACAATCGATTCCTCCCACTACTCTCCTTCTTTAAAGCTCTTCTCTGCAAAAGAGCTCTACGTGATCTCTGCATTGCACATCAATCCTACATCCACTAAACACCCTGCAACATCAACAAAACAAACCACCACCTGCAACAACACAACTCAAACACTCTCAGCTTCACTTCCACAACCCATAACCTTAAAAATGCAACAAAACCAAATCCGATGACTATAAAACTGACACGGGAATTTCCTGTTAAACCAAAAAAAGTACCTAACTTGTAGATTCAGCCAAAGAATTCAAATAAAAAAGACCAATCATAACAAAAAACATCTTATACACTAAAAGGTTATTCTTCAATACCGCATAATTCACCTTAGCAGTAAAGCAATATCAACTCTTTTTATTTTTTCCTCCTCTCTCAAAACTGTTTCACCAAAAACCGATAATGAAATCACTCAAACTAAACAACCAATCAACCTATCAATGATCCGTAAATTTCCCAGCTGGGAAACGAACGGATCCAATCCAATCCAATGCACTATAATGCAGTCCAACTATAACTCAAAAAATGAAAACTAATAAACAAAAATGAAAACAGCAGTCACCTGAAATTGAACAAGTCTACATCTTATTCAAAGAGAACTTTCGAGATCAAAATGGCGTAGTAGAAGGCGATCATCCGCGTTATTTGTCTCTTCGAAGTGTTTTAAATTCATGTCATTGTCTCTGTCTCTCTCTCTCTCTCTCTCTCTCAATGTTTATTGTAACGGTTTCTACAAGTTTTGTTTTGTTTTGTTTTTTTCCTTGCTTTTGATTCTTGTTGACTCTCTCTCAATATGTGACTAAAAAGAGTTTTGTTTAAACTCTGCTGTCTTGTCCTTTTTTTTAACTACTTTCACTGTTGGTTAGATTCTTGAAATTTTTTTTTTTTTTAAATGGGGTTGATTTCTTTTTTCTTTTTACTATAAAGGGTAAAATTGAGAAAACAAGAAAAAGGAGGTTGGTTTCAGCAGGCAGTAAAGATTTTGTGATTGTCTTTTTGCTTGAAAGCAAATCTATTGGGGTTTTCAAAAAAATTGGAATGAGAGAGATCTAGACAGAGAGGCTCCACTTGCTATGCATTAGTGTTTGTTTTTCTAATTTTTTTAAAGAAAATAATGTAAAAATTGAGTTGGGTGATGCTGCTATATGGATCCGTGTAGTTGCAGAAGTGAAACTTGATAATTAAATTCTAATCCAACAATCTATAAAAATCTAAAATTTGAAAAGTAAAAATTAATTGAAAAACCAAAGAAAATATTTTTATTGCAACTCAAAACAGTAGAAGATTCAAGTCTAATAGCTAAATAGTAGAAGATTCAAATCTAATAGCTAAAACCTTAAGAGTTGAGTAAAAATAAAATGAATATTGGATTCTATTTGTGTTTGAAAGGAAAATTTGGGATAAATGACAAAGGGTGTTTTGGATTCTACACTAGCAGATGGTTGGGAAACTAGGTTTGGTATTTATACAGTGAAAGGAGAGTTTTTGAAATCATTTGATGTAAGAATTTTCAAATTTTTTACAGTTTGTAAAAAAGAATATTACCATTTCAATCTTAAATTTAAAAGATTAGACAAAGCTGTTTCTAGACAATTATTGGGTCACTAATGACCTAGATTTGGTATTTGAATCATGAAATTATGGTAAGGCATAGTGAATGAATAGAAAGTTGAATTTCAAATGGATAGAACAAATTTGTCTGTGCTCTTCATTGGCTGTATCCAAAATCCAGCCTTGCATTATTATAACTGTGTGATTTCACATACCATTTAAAGAAGTGAATATCAAAGAATGTTTGAGGAAGTGGATATAGTTTTAAATGTTTGGATTTTCTAAATCTTTTCATATAAGTCAACTTATTAAATAATTTGGTTAACAATTGTTTAAATGGTAGCCAATGTGAATCTATCAATAACAAAATTTTCATAGTAGTAATAAATTGTAGATTCTATATTTATTAAGTTTTTACTATCATCTAATGGTATATGAATTATCAATATTTTATTAATCATCACATCATCTTATAATTCATAAAATAATAACAATTAACATAACACATCATTTGAACATGAATTTAGATAAAATATTTAAAAAAATCTTATATTACTCTTTACAAATATTATATTCATCTACTTATTATTATTATTATTATTATTATTATATAAAAAGATTGATTCAACTATACATCACCAAATCATATTAATTTTTTTATTTAATCATATTAATAAATTGTGGGCTCAGAACGATTGCAAATAATCCTAATATTATGTACACGATTTTTTTTAATATATATAATGTACATGATTCTGATTATCTAATATTAAAGAATAATAATCTAGGATGGGAACCTTAAATTTGAGAATATTGTCTCTCAAAAAGTGAGTTCTAACTTTTAACCAAGTGTTAAAAGACTATTTAAAATAATAACCAGCAAACAGATTTAAATAAAAAGTAATTGAAAGTGGAGTGAAATGAAATTGTAAATAAAAAGAAATTGAAAGTGAAGTGAAAGAAATTGTATTTTGATTTTTGGAAAATAGTGAAACCAAGTGACATGCATGGGTGGTGGGGCGGTGGATTGATGTGGCCGGCCACGTTGGAGACAGCGAGTGACAGCCTGGTTTAGATTGCAAGAAACTTCAAATAATGACAAAAATTTCATGACATTTTAACGCGTCCAAGTCGGCGGTGACACGTGTAATCGCATCACTGGCTCGACTATCGAGTGTTAGCGTCACTGTGACTTGATCTTCGTTACACGCGGACACGATGAGGTCGACTATAGGATACACATGTTACCAATTTATCTTTTATATTTATTTATTTTTCATTTATCATTTTGTTTTGTGTATATATATATATGCTAACTATTTTGGATAGTGATAATTAAAATTTATTTATTGGATAGTTGTTGTTAAAGTTCTTTTTTTTTTTACTTGTTGAAGATTTATTATCATATTAATGTTTTCTTAAAATTTAAGGTGCTATTTGAACATGTTTTTGAAAATTGTTTTTTGTTTTATTTAAAAAAATAAAAACAACTACAATGTTGTTTGGCCAATCGATATGAAAAAATAATTGTTTTTAAACATACAAAGTAATATTTTCAAAATTGTAATCAAGATCATTTCTAAAAGTATTATAAGTAAGAAGATTCTTTCTTTTCTTTTTTTCTCAATTGAATTATAACTAAGGGATCATTTGTTTTTTAATCTAAAAATTAAACAGTACTATTGAAGACTGAAAATTAAATAGTGACTAAAACCTGAAATCTAAATAACATGTTTTTTTTTTTTTTCATTTACTTTTAAATATATTGTAAACTTATTTATTTTTTAAAATATAATTGTCTGAAAATTAGTAAATTTACATTTATATTTTTTTTATTATTTTTTATTATGTAATTTTAATTGATTTAATATAAATATCTAAAAATAAATAATTTAATAAATTTTAAATCATTTTTATATACATATTGATAATATTTTATTTATAATTAAAATATGATTAAAAATATAGTAGTATTAACCATATTTATATATTTAAATATAGTAATATATTTCACAAAACAACTAAAAAAATGAATGTTTAAGTAGTAAATTAAAATATATTAGTTTAATTCCAATATAATTTGAAATGAGAAGTATTTAGGTTTTACTTTTCAAATATATATTTTTTGTAAGTATTATGGAGAAAAAAAAATTGAGTAATATAAAATTAAGATAAATTTGAAATTATGTTATTTTGGAAACAATATTTGGAATAAAAACTTTTAAATGTCATTAAGTGATTTGCAATTAAATGAAAATTTAAAAATTCTTACTTAATTTTTTTAATTGTTTTTTAGTAGTTTTACGTGGTTTAACCACTTAAAAAAAAAACAACAAATGAAAATAACTTAATAGATACAATCAAGCATTAAGTAGAAAAAACAAACAACATATAAGAGCATCTCCAATGTTATTATAAAGTTTTAAGTTTCTATGAGGAACACATTAATAATCCACTTTAGAAGAAAAAATGGAAATACATATTTTCATCTTCAATGCAATTACCTAAAATAAAATATACATTCATTTTTAACTAATCACAATAAAATATGTATTATACTCTTTTTCTTTTTATATTTTACAATTAAAAGTAATGAGAATGAGAAGAATTCTCTATGTTTTTAATAGGTTGGAATATGAGAGAAATCATACTTCTATGAATGATTCTCAAATGAAAATCCATCTCCATATTCTCTATTTTTTTTTTGTCACATCATCTACACATTTTAATTAGATAATTGCATTGGAAGGAGTTTTTTTACATCATTATTTATCTATCCTACGTGTCAAAAAATGTAACTCCTATAAATAATTACATTGGAGATGCTTTAAATGCTTTAAGACATCCAAAGCATTTCACAATTTTTAAAACATATCATAACTTGCTTTTCAATCAAATACTTACTCTATGCCTAATACAATACCGTACCAAACACATTTAAATTTTATGGTTTTTGAAAATTATATTTAAGCAATACTACCAAGCAGGTTTGTATTTTTAAAATATGAATTTTGTATTTAAAAATTATCATTTAAAAAACGAAATCAAATACACACTCAATTTGAGAATTAATGTTAGAAGAGGGAACTTAGTGAACAACCAATAATTAAAAGCAATGTAAATGAATTTCAATTCTAAATGAATAAAATTTTACTTATGAATAAGAACTAATTGATAATTTCTAAAATGATTATTTTTTTGGATACCATTTGCAATATCAAGCTCAATGAGCGTTCTTTACTATCAATCCACATTTGGTGCGGTGAATTGGTGATCAATTTGTAGAATGAGTTCTTCAAAATTTTATAAAAGAAATGGACATTTTTTGCCTAGCAAAGTTTGTTATTTGTGAGATATAAAGAAAATTCTATCAACTTATTAATTCATCATGAAGGTTTATACATTTTTTATAATGTGAGATTTTTTAAAAAAAAATTATATATTCATATAATTTAGGTAAGTATATACTATTTTTGTCAACACACAAGTAATAAAATAATATTATTTTTAGTTTACATGCATGTATTAGTATAATAGGATTGACATCTATAATGAATTCACAACATTGATCATGTTTATAATTACATCAAATAAGATTGTATTACAATAGTCTATGACGACAAATTAAAAAAATCATGACAAAAAATAAACCAAATGAAGTCTCCCCTAATGATCACATTTAAAAGAAGCCAATGGAATCGTTAATTTAGAATTAATTCCATTTAACATTGCAAGATGACTTGTGCTGGAAGTAATTACATAGAAGAATAATAAATATGTATAATTATCGGCAAATTAAAATGTAAACAAGTAATGATTTGGGATGCATGTATCGACCAAACGTTTCTCAATAATCAATCATAGTACAATTTCAAAAAGTCTTTCAATGACCAACATAAACTTGAATTGGTCCAGTCCACTTCTATTGTTAAATAAAAATAACAAATTGACTAAACACCAAGTATCATTACTTCAGAATCCTGTCAACGTCCAAACAGCCTTCTCTGTTGCATTGGTCAACATGCCACAATTTGGCATTCTTTTATAGGATCATTGGTCAATTATATTTAATTAAATATCTCAAAAACAATTTTACATATTTTCTTAAATCTATAAATATTAATTTTCCTTGTAGTGAATAAAGAGTTCAAAATATGTCAGGAACAACTTCTTTTGCCTCACCTTAAACTTACGTTGGTAATTCCACTATTGGTTCCAAAAACCTAGGTTTCTTCTTATGAATCTCTTGAAGTCAACTCAAAAATTTTAAAATTTGATGGAATTTCAATGCAAAAATGGTTGACGTACCTTACATATATTTCTCCCAGTTTTTTATTTTTTATTTTTATTTTTTAAATTGAGACAACTATATTCAGATGATAATCATGAGACCACAAAGTTGGTTTTTATTCAAGTCTAGATATATACTCCATAATAAGAATTGCTTATTAAATCTCTAAATTTATTGTAAAATGAAGGGAAGCCAATCCACTCCCAAGTCGAGTCAATTTGACAAGATGAGAGCACGTAGGGATCATGAATCAAATTAAGTTATACATCAGATTAATATAATCCTGTTCCTATTTATAATAATAATAAAAAAAAAAAAAGCAAAAACAAAAAAAAACACAACAAAACAAACACTACTTCTTTCCTGGCATTTGAACAGTAAAAATGGGACGTCAGTTTTCAATTTTATATCATTGAGGCCCATGGGCCTGTTATTCAGATCAGCCCATCTTTTGATTTGCTAATGTATTTGGGCTTCTGCTTCTTGCTTGTACTGATTTTACTCTTTTCAAAAGTATAATAAATTTAGGGTTTTGTTGAAAAATAACTTTTTTTGTATAATCCATTGGGAAATTACCCTTTTTTTTTCAAACCTCTTCTGATGGATCCTTTTTGGACAAGAATATCTCTGATTACATTCCTAATTACCACTAACCCACCAATCCCACTAACCCGTTGCTTCTCTCTTCAGACCTATCCTCCATCTCTTCTTCTTCTTTTTCTTTCCTATTTTTTTTTCCCTGAGTTGGTTCGGCGTTCCTTCCTCTCTTCTTCTTCTTCTTCTTCTTCTTCTTTCCTATTTTTTTTCCTGAGTTGGTTCGGGGATTTGCCGAACCCAAAACCCAGAACCATCTCTGGTTCTGGGTTCGCGACCCAAAACCAGAGTCTCTGGTTTTGGGTTCAAGACCCAGAACCAGAACCATCATCTCTGGTTCTGGGTTCGCGACCCAGATCTTTTTTTTTTTTTCTCTTTTTGTTTGTTTGTTTATTAATGTTATAATGGTTTTATAATGTTGTTGTGGGAGATGATGATGTTGATGAATTGTGGGAGATTATGGATTTTGATGTTGAAGGAATGGGAGGGGTAATTTTGTTAAAAAAAATAATAATAAGTATCTGAACTATGTATATAAATTGTGAATTACAACTTTGTAGATACCCTGCTATTCATAATGAAGTCTACAAATGGTTCAACATAAGTTTTGATAAGTTTGGACGTACATCAACTCCACAACAAACAGAAGTGTGCCAAGCAATTTTCTAATATTTTGTGAATGATGAAAATGTCTTGTGGTGTTGATGTCTTGTAAAAAGAAAGTGGAGGGTGGGAATTCCCAACCTTCGAGTTAGGAATCCCAACCTCAAGGTTGGGACCCAACCTTTAAGTTGGGATTCCCAAGTTACGGGTTGGGAATCCCACCCTAAACACTGTTGGAAGTTGAAAAATATCCCGACCTCAAGGTTGGGAATCACAACATGTAGGTAGGGATTTGTAACCTGAGATTCGTTTGATCACAATCCGAAGGTAAGGATCACAACTTTCAAGTTGGGATAGAAAACCTTGAGGTAGGGATTCTAACTCTGTGGTTGGGATCAAATCTGGTGATGGATGCCAAATAAACTGATGATCCCAACCTTGAAGTTGGGATCCCTAGCTACTGGTTGGGATCAAAACCTAAAGGCAGGGATCCCAACCTCTAGGTTGGTATCAAACTAGAGTTATTGATTTCAATCTTAAAGTTGAGATCCCAACCCAGAGGTTGGGATCAATGCTTGGAGGTAGGGATCCCAACCTCTAGGTTGGGATCAAACCTGGACGGATCCCAATCTTAAAGTGGGGATCCCAACCTCCAGGCTGGGATCAAACTGGAGGTATGATCCCAACATCAAGGGATGATCCTAACGTTAAAGTAGGGATCCCAACTTTCAGGTTGGGATCAAACCTAGATGGATCCCAACCTCTAGGTTGGGATCAAACTGACTCCCTTTGTTACCATTAAGGGTATTTTTGTCCATTTGAGATTTTTTTTAAGAATAAAAAATAAAAATGTTAGTTTTGAGGTTGACTATTCCAAATGGGTTATTTTATGCATTTTCTCATAAATTTATATGAAAATCAACTATAACTATTTTCTATTTCAGCATCAAAATAATATGCAAAAAATTCCAATAAAAAATCTGACATTGAACCACAAATGTTATTCGGTACATATTACTTTAGTATTTTATTTTCATCCATGTAAACCAAATCAATAGTACTCATCATAACTCTATATAATAATAATTAGTCTATAAATTAAAGTGAATGGAAGATTCCAATTTTAACTCAATTTATTTCATGTCGAACAATTGTTATTTTTAAAGGCAAGGAAGTTAAGGAAAAGTGCTGTACGTAGTACTGAAACACAAAGGTAACAATACCTTTTCTGGTGAGTACAGGTTTAAACATGAGCTTTTAATTTTCTATATCAATTAAAAAATGTTAAAATGTCTGAATTTTAAACAAGGAGACATATTGAGATTAATTAAATTAATAATGGAAGCATGAGATGTGTTTAGTAATATTTTTTTTCATTGGCTCATATATTATTTTAGCTAGCTCAACAACCACATTTGATCCCATAAATGATATAATTGGATCAGTAATAAGGGGTGTAATTTAAATATGTAGTAATTCAACTTTTTTTTTTTTTTGAAGTAAGTAATTCATATGTTATATTGAAAGTTTTTATAGAAGAGAGTTAAATATATCTTATTAATAATCTATACAGCTTAACAACTGTTTAAGTTATTTCAAAATTGAGTAGAGGAATAAAAAAGGATTTTCTTCCCAATGATTGCACTTTGAGCTTTAATTTCTCATTCATCCAAGCACCATTTTAACCAAAGGAATATACTAATTCAATGACCTTATGGAGGAAAATGCAAATCTATCTTAATCTCCGAAACTGAGGTAAAAAAAATAAAAATAAAATAAAATAAAACCAATCAAAATGGTTTATAAAAATGAATTTTTGTGTTCCTTATTTCCAACAAAAATGAAAGACAATAAGAAATGTAGAAAAGAGGTTGAGTTTTATCTTATTCATTAAGGATAAACTAGACACTTTACACTTTTATGTGACATTAAAACTCAAAGATATTAGTCTAGTGACAATGAAAAAACAAGAGGGAAAGTGTTATGGGTATTTCTTGGATTCATTAAATAGGTTGGTAAAAGTCTGATAGAAGCCCAACAAATCAACCCAATGAAGTGGCCCAGTAGAAAAGACTCGGTTTATCAATGCTAAGTCAAGCGAACTCTATAGCTCGCTCTAGTGAGCTCGCATCATGGCCAATCTAAGCAGTTCGCTCCATGCACAGTTCGTTACTCAGTGAGATACAGCTCGAGATCGTTTAAAAGCGGTGTATAGCTCGCTCAACGATCAGTTAGACAAAAAATCTTTTAGAAAATGTAACAACTCGATTTGATCGTAATTCTTTCATCAGAATTGGAAGTTAATTCAAAATTTGAACTCAGTTAACGTGATCTCGAGTTTTACGAAACAATTTCCTGGTTTGACTCAACTTATTAGGAAGTGCATTTAATGTGAAATTCTTTTCCTATTTTATCTGTTCCAAAACTATGACGCCTCTTTCTCTATAAATAGAAGCTAAATTCATTGTAAACATACAAGCAATATTATACTATCACTCTGCAGTATTATTGAAAGACAATCGTGAACGTGGGCACACTTGCCGAACCACGTTAAAAACCTTCTGTCTTTTTTGTGTTGTTTTTGTTCTCTGCCATCTATTTTTCTTGTGTTCTGTTTTATTTCACATTGATTGCAAGTATTGGGTTTTGAGCTCTCATCGACTAAAAATCAATGTCGACATTTTGGCTTTAGAAGAAGAGCCCAGATTGCAATCTGTCTTGTTCCAATTCTTTGGTTTCTGACAGACGGTAAGAATAAGAGTCACCAGGTATATAGGGGAGGCTAACCAAGCGGAGATTTAGACGAGTCAGCCACAACAAAATATGCAGCCAGTGGAAGACGCACCCGCGCATGCAGTAAACACGTCTTATGGCCAGATTGTTGGAGCTACTGCAAGTATGCCTCCTTTGCCCTCTCGCCAGCCAGTTTCAAGCGCTCCAGCAATTGAGGGACAACAAACGTGGTATTAAAGGCAAGAGGCGTTGGAAGCTACGGTCAAACAGCTTGCATATACAATGATATTGTTGGTGTAGGCCCAGACGCAGAAGGCACCCAGGATCGAAGTTGTCCTAAGGCAGACGTATCGGCAACATGAAGCAATGCAGGTGCTCGAAAGGCCAGTAAAGGAGGTGTCGCTACCTGTTGGCTCAACTCGCTCCTTCAATTCACATTTTATAGTTGGAGGCCGCCCAGTTCATGAGGAAAGAGAAGTCGCGCGCCTTGTAAGCCTAGTGATAAGGGTTAGTCAGAATGGAAACAGACGAGTGGAAGCTGGCTATGATAAAGTCCGAGCTGTATCTCGGCGCGAGGAAGATGAGGTAGACAATAAGCGACATGCGAGATCGCATCGAGCTGGCGGCTTGTTCAGAAGGAGTCAAAGATATGAATTAGAATGCCGTTTTTCAGGCCGTGATCATAGAAGACATGGACCCCGAGACCCACAAGTAGATGAACTTCTTTAGAGGGTCCAACAGCTAAAAGCGTGACCTGGTGCCCCAGACTAGCGTAGGCACTGCGAGGAAAGGACTCCATTTGCCAAGGAGATTGAAACGCAACCTTTTCCTCCAAGATTTAATGTGCCAAACATTCAACAGTATAATAAGGATACCAACCCCTATGATCATCTTGACGCCTTTAATGTCCAGATGGATTTGCAGACGGACAATCCAATGGTGAAATGTCTTGTCTTCCTATCTACTTTAGGGGACATTCCACGAGCTTGGTTTAAGAATCTCCTAGCTCGAAGCATAGGAAGTTGGGAAGAGTGTCAGCAGAAGTTTGTTAGTCAATACAAGGCTTTGAGGAGGCAGCTCGCACGATCCTGCCATTTGGTTACCATTTTCTAGTGTTAGGGTGAATCGTTGAAAGATTACATCATTACATTCGGACGCGAGGTCACCAATATTAAGAACCTATTAGACGAGAGCATATTGACTGCGATCTCAACAGGGCTTTATAAGGATGGAAAGTTGTATGAAAGCATTTACAAGTCCTTAGTGAAAGACCTGAGAGAATTCTATGAGCGAGCTGCGAAGAAAATCAGGTGGGAAGAGACCTTCAGCCCAAATAAGCCCAACCAGAAGAACAAAACGGGCAGTTCTAGCCAGTAAAAAAAGAGAGGTAATGGTAGGAATGAAGGTAACGGTAGAGGTAGTGGCTCCAGTAATCAGATTGCTAAGAAGGCTAGAAGAGAACCCAGGAATAAGCGACCCCAGCGTCAAGGTTGCTATGATAGTTATAGCATCTTGTCGGATTCACAGGACAGAATCTTTACAGAAGAAAGAAACAGGGAAGACTTTGGACAGCCTAATCCTTTGAGAGACCCTGTTCAGCACAAAGATGGGAGTAAGTTTTGTGTTTATCATAATGAGGTTAGACACAATACTTCTGATTGTTGGGCGTTGAAGGACGCCATTGAAAGGTTAATAAAGAGAGATCGCTTGAGAGATTACATGGTGAGACCTGTAGACTCGCGACTTCCACAACAACGACCTTAGCAGCAACAACAACCGGCACAACAACAACCCCAACCAGCTCTCGAGTTAGAGCACAAACCTGCGATAAGGATAATTTTTACTATTCATGATAGCCTCTATATCGTAGGTGCTTCAATTAGGTAGCATAAGAGGTATGTTCGGAAAGCAAATTATACCTTGCAGGTTAATGGATTAGAGGGATCTGCGAAAAAAGGGAGGACGACCTCGAATAAAATTGTGTTTACCCAGGAAGATGCTAGAGGCGTGGTTTGGCCTCATAATGATACACTGTTCATCCGAGCTAAGATCAGCAACATTGAGGTGCAACGTATCATGATGGACACTGGGAGCTCGGTTAATGTCATGTACATGAGTTGTTTTGATCAAATGGGACTAGAAGCAAAGCAATTGAGACCGTCCCTAAAGCCTTTTTATGGCTTCACCGGAGTTGTCGTTGTGCTAGTAAGCTAGATTAAGCTATCACTTACACTCAGGGAAGCAAGTCACCAAGCTACTGTGTTGGCGAATTTTTTTATCATTGATTGCCCATTAGCCTATAATGTGGTCCAAGGAAGACCTGCGATGAACGACTTGGCTGTGATCACTTCAACCAGGACCCTCACTATCAAGTTTCTAACCCCCAATGGCGTTGGATGTGTTTGGGGAAAGTAACACTTGACCAGACGCTGCTATGAATATGTTGTGAAGATGAGTGTCAGAGGAAAGAAAGTAAACGTGGTTTCGGGGGGCGAGCCACGAACTATGACTGAAAAGATGGTTAGTCATGATCTTGACCCTCGTGAGATGGATACAGATCGAACTGCTGGGCCAGTAGATGAGCTAGAGGATGTTCAAGTCAGCGAGGTAAATCCTAAAAAATATTTGAAGCTAGGAAGAGATCTAACTCTAGAAGTAAAAGCTCAGCTCGTTGACTTTCTGAAGGCGAACCTGGATGTATTTGCATGGAGTTATAAAGATATAGTGGGGATAGAACCTAAGGTCATATCACACAAATTGAACATTGATCCCCACCACAAGCCAGCTTGCCAGAAAAGGAGACCAATGATGGGGAAGCGTTACTTTACGTTGAAGGAAGAGATAGACAAGCTGCTAGCAAACAAGTTTATTCATAAAACTTACTATCCGATTTGGATCGCCAATTCTGTGTTAGTGAAGAAGAAAAATGGGAAGTGGAAGACTTGCATAAATTTCACAGATTTAAATAAGGCGTGCCCAAAAGACAACTTCCCCCTGCCCAGAATAGACCAGCTCGTGGATGTTACAGCTGGCCACGAACTCCTAAACTTCATGGATGCATACTTGGGTTATAATCAGATTCCGATGAATCCCGAGGACGAAGAGCATAACTCATTTGTGACAGATCGCGGCCTATACTGTTACAAAACGATGCCCTTTGGACTGAAGAATGTAGGAGCAACTTACCAACGCTTGGTGAATATGATGTTTGAAGAGCAGACTGGGAAGACCATGGAGGTCTACGTGGATGATATGTTGGTGAAATCCAAGCAGGTGGGTGATCATGTGCGCGACCTGGAGGAGATGTTTCAAATTCCGAAGAGCTACCAAATGAAGCTGAATCCACATAAGTGTGCATTTGGGGTAGCCTCTAGGAAATTCCTTGGCTTCATGGTGAATAGTAGGGGCATCAAGGCCAATCCAGAGAAAATCAAAGCATTGATTGATATGAGGTCTCCTACTAGAGTGAAGGACGTGCAAAGCCTCAATGACCAAGTCGCAGCTCTTAATAGTTTCATCTCGAAGGCTACAGATAAATGCATTTCGTTCTTTGATGTTTTAAAGAAGGTAAAGAGTTTCAAGTGGACCGAACAATATGAGGTAGCTTTTTAGCAACTGAATGAGTATATGGGACGAACTCTACTCCTTTCTAAGCCCAAAGAGGGAGAGAAGCTCATTTTATACTTGGGGGTATCAGAGTAAACTTTAAGTGCTATTTTGGTGAGAGAAGAGGAAAAGACGCAGCTTCTCGTGTACTATGTAAGTAAAAGGCTGTAGAATGCTGAAACGAGGTACTCCCAAATGGAGAAGCTCGCTTATTGCCTAGTAGTCGCATCGAGGAAGCTGCAACCTTATTTTCAAGCCCACATGATTGAAGTTCTCACCCAATATTCCTTGAAGTAGGTTCTCCAAAAAGTTGACACCTCAGGTCGTTTACTCAAGTGGACGGTGGAGCTCACATAATTTGATATTCAGTTCAAGCCTAGGAAGGCCACTAAAGCCCAAGCACTAGCAGACTTCATTGCAGAATTTACAAGATCCGCGAATGAAGAGGCTAAGTCCTCTGAAGGTCCAACATGGGAGTTGTACGTTGATGGGTCATCTAGCGAGTAAAAGGCCGAAGCTGGAATTTTGTTGATTAGTCTTGAAGACCACAAATAATGAAACTGAGTATGAAGCACTGCTCGTAGGACTACGCTTGGCCAGGGAGATGAGAGCTAGGTTGTTAAGAGTCTTCAACGACTCACAACTCATGGTTTGTCATATACTAAAGGAGTATTAGACCAAAGGACCGAAGATGGTCATGTACCTTCAGAAGGTTCATGAAATGCTAAGTACTTTTCAGAAGTATGAGGTGAAGCAGATTCCACGAGCTCAGAACTCGCATGTAGATGCACTAACTCGCCTGACAACCACTCGAGATGCAGACTTTCTAGGGGTAATCCCACTGGAATTCCTACCAACTCCAAGTACAAGAAGAGAAAAATTCAGTGATGACTATAACTGTGCAGCCCAATTCCTGGATGGGTCCGATTTTGAGCTATTTACAAAATGGAAAGTTGTCAAGTGATAAGTTGGAAGCATGATGCTTGCGAGCCAGAGCAGCTCGATATTGCATATACGACAACGTGTTGTATAAGAAAGGGTTTTTAACCTCACTTTTGAGATGTATCGATGGCCAGGACTACGAAACTGTGATGAAGGAAATACACGAGAGCCATTATGGGAATTATACTGAGGGGCTCCCTCTAGCTCATAAGGCACTCCGACAGGGTTTCTACTACCTCAATATGAAGCAGGACATCATTGACCTAGTCAAGAAGTGTGATAAGTGTCAGAGGTTTGCTCATGTTCCACGAGCTCCACTAACATATCTTCAACAAATAATGAGTCCATGACCTTTCGTGATCTGAGGTATGGATTTGATCGGACCTCTACCAACAACTCATGGAAAATGCAAGTACACTATGATCGTAATTGACTACTTCACCAAATGGGCAGAAGCAAAGGAGTTGGTAAAAATTTTCACAACAAAGATTGAAAATTTTGTGTAGAATAATATTTTTTACAGGTTTGGGGTTCCTCAACAGATCGTAACAGATAATGGGATCCAGTTCAGTAGCGATCAGTTTCTCAAGTTCTACAATGACCTGAAGATTGTTAAGAGCTTCTCAATAATGGACCATCCATAAGCCAATGACTAAGTTAAAACTGTGAATAAGATTATAAAGCAGACCTTGAAGATGAAGCTAGAAGTAAAGAAAAAAGCGTGGGTACACGAGTTTCAGAAAGTGTTATGGGTTTACAAGACCACAACTTGCAGCACCACAGGTGAAACGCCCTTTTCGATAGTGTACGGATATGAGACCATGATCCCAGCAGAGCTAGAAGTTATCTCCTAGCGTAGAGCGACTTTCAATCTAAAAGACAACGACCAGCTGATAGTCACAAACCTTGATCTACTTGAAAAAGTAAGAGAAGCAGCCTGGTTGAGGGTAGCCGTCTATCAACAAAGGATCATGAGGTATTATAACAGGAAAGCTCGAGTTCGTAGTTTCAATGTGAGAGATTTAGTACTATGTCTCATTTTGCCTAGAGCTCGTAAAGTCAGTGATAGATCCTTAGGCCCAAATTAAGAAGACTCCTATATAATAAAAAAGAACTTGGGGAATGGAGCTTATCGCTTAGCAAATGTTAATGGAGCTGAAGTCTCTCGAGCTTGGAATGCCGAGCATCTTCGACCATACTATCGGTAACTCTTTGATTATATATTTAGTTTGTATTCCAACTTTATCAAAATTAATGAAAGCTCCAGTTTCCTTATATTGTTTGCATGTATTGAGTGATTGCTCTTTTAACATTATATTCAAAGTTCATGAGTTAGCAGGCTCCATCCTGATTAGCTCGTTACCACGTCAAAAAAGAGTAAAAAAAATAGGTGCGGTTACGTATCCCTACATAACTTGCCAAAATTGAGCCAAAATGGCAGGCGCGATTACGTACCTTGCATAGCTCGCCAAAAAAAGAGCCAAAACAGCAAGTGTGGTTACGTACCCCTACATAGCTCGCCAAAATAGAGCAAAAAAAAAAAAAAAAAACAGGCGTGGTTATATATCCCTACAAAGCTCGTCAACACTTCAATAAAGTAGTCCAGGTTTTGACCTATTGCCCTTATTAGAAGATTTTACTATGAATTAACTAATTCAAGCAATTACTCAAGTTATTATATCAGCTTTGTGGTTTCAAGCCATTTGATGTTACATATCATTAAAATGATTAGCTCGCATGAAGTCTCATGACTTGGGAAAATAAAAATGCAATATATAACAACACAATAATTCAAGTGCATTCAACATGGAAGATGTAAAAAAGAAATCTCCATTAAATTCAAAAAATTTACTACAAATTGGGATCAATGAAGTACAAAGAAGATTTGAGGGCAGAAAACAAGATAAGATATTGGTCTTGAGCAGGAGGATCTGGTCCTAAAAGGGAGTCATCGCTGGAAGACGAGTTAGAGAGTTCAATGACTTAAGCAGGCATCGCCTGAGAGGTGGCGTCGGTTATGTCCATTGCTAAAGGAAGCGCATCTGATATGACTGGAGACGAGGTAGTCTCTGCCTTGAATCTCTCCACAGCTCGGAGTCCCTCGTCACCTAAGATAGAAAAATCTAGCTCAGGATGAGACATCTATAGCGTGAAAAGGAAGTTAATACCCGTTTCTTTCTCTATCTCATCTCTGGTTTGAGCGACTCGTACTTCCGCTTCTTGAGCAGATCTCTCTCTGAAAACCATAAACTCTACACAAGTGTCATGTGCACGATGATTAGCAACCTCAGCTTCTCGCTGCGTAGCCTCCACTTGTTGCTCGACTGTCTCAGCTCGCTTCTCAGTAGCCTCTACTTGTTGCCCGACCACCTCAACTTGCTTCTCTACAATCTTAACTCACTGTTTAGCCTCTTCGGTTCGCTTCGCTGCAACTTCCACTCATTTAGCTCACTTTTCGGCAAGTTCGGCTCGCTACTCGGATTGCTTCAATTCATCATTTGCCTTGTCCAGTTCATCTTCACAATTACGGAGCAAGGCAGTAAGATGTGACCTCGAAGTCTCTAAGCAACCTTTCAAGTGGGCCCGAGCTTCCTTAACCTTTCTTCTGGCTATGTCGGCGTCCATCAGCTAAGCCTCATAGCCCTCCCTATGTCTCCTGGCATTCTGAGCCTCCTCGGTCAAGGACTTGATCTCCTCCTTAGCCTTCTTTAGCTCATCCTCCAATCTCATTATACGATCTTCCAAGAACTTGGTCTCCTTCCTCCGTTTTATTGCTCCAAAGGCAGCCTGAAACTCTACAAGTTAGTATTTAATAAAGGGAATAAAAAGTCAAAAACAGAAGTGAGTTACCAACGTTGCATGCCGACTTATGTATTCGTCCAGATCCAAGCCCTTAAGAGACTTATTTTCCAATGCCCTTATGTGGGTCATCATGATAGCCAACCAGTTGTCAATGAGAGATTTTAGATATCTTCCCCCTAGTCTATCTTCAGGGCTTGTCATTATTGGCGAAGCAGTTTTCTCAACCGGTGCGACCTCAGGCTCTTTACCTTTATATACATGACGTCGCGTGGTAGAGGTGCGTTTACCCATACTCTTTCTCCTTCCACCTCTGCTAGCACCAGCTTGGGTCCCCTAGGATGAGACTTCAATTGATTGAACTTCCCCCACTTCAGGCTGCGAGCTGGGGGATATAACCAGGGATGGGTCTGCTGTTGTCGTCGGGGGTGACACCTCGCTGGGAACAGTAATCGAATGAGCCTTTGCCTTAGCGGGTTGCTTAGAGGGAGTAGCTGAATGGGCTGGAGCCTCAGCAGATCACTTCTGAGGAAACTTCAGAAGAGTGAGCTTTCCCCTAGTTGGAGCTCGCTTAGAGGCAGAAGCTGAAACAAAAGTTGAAGCCGGAGGAATAGTATGAGATGTATCTATTGGCGAGGTACGAGCTGGAGTCGGAGCTACTTAACAGGAGCTGGAACTGCTTGAGTTGGAGTAAGAACTGGAGCTGGTTTTGCCTGCGAGGTGGAGGCAGGAATTTGGATTGATTGGGAAGCAAGAATCCAATCTGCCTCTGAGGTGGAGGCAGGAGCTGGAGCTGATTGGGAAGCATGAGTGGCTTCTTCTTCTTCTTCATGGGTACCTCAAAGACAGAACGGAGCTCAAATTCTCCCTTACTTTCTATGTCCCTATTGTAGTCAATCAGCAGAGAATCAACAGGAGAAGCAAGACCGTAAGCTCGGAGGAGGTAGCCGTCAAATTTATCACTGATGCTCGCTTCGCCAGAACTTGCGAGCATCTCAAAAGCCCTCTTCTCCTCATTACTGAAATGAAACATATCTGCTTTCAGTTCTGCAAAACGAAGTGTTAAAAATAAAAAATAAAAAATAAAGGTCGTAGTTTGCAAGGTATTTCTCTCTGTGTACCTGGACTTAGAACGAAGCTAAAGTTTTTAAGACCTTTGAGAGAAAAGCAAGAGACGAAAAACCAACTCGTCTTGTAAGCCCTTGCATTGGACTTGTCATTCACATTTCCTCGGGACAGGAGGTTCTTGTAGTCCGATTGACGAGCTGAGAGGTAGTAAATTCCGTCTCGTTTTCCATCTTTTGAACTATTACTAGCTTTGATGCTGTAAAGATGGTTTATGATTTTTGGAGTTGGGGGAGGAAGACCGTTTTTAAGAAAGGCCAAGGTCAATGAGGTAAGCTGTGAGTACGAGTTCGAGGTTAACTGGAATGGTGAAAGCTTGACCGTGTTCAAGAACTTGATCAAGTAGGGAGGAACTGAGAACCTGAGCCCGAGCCCAAGATGTTGGGTACTGATAGCGATGTACCTATTTGAAGGATAACATGCGTAGTCATCATGAGCGGGTGACATTGCATGACAACCTTTAGGGATATGGTATTGAAGAGCGACTCCCTCCAACTCAACAGAATCAACTGTAGAAGAATGATATGCGAACATTTCACGAGCTCCCCTCTCCTCGCGAGCTCGCCGCTCCGCTACGAGTCGACGAACTGCTTCAGAAACGACCCAAGCCTCAACCTGCCTTGGAATCTCCCGCTTTGAGTAGTATCATCAACATTATGGACTCCGCTTGAAGACATCTACACATGAAAGAGGGTACGGTTAGGTCGCAATAAGTAGACTACTAATGTTTTTCTAAGAAAGTCTCATATTTTACAAATCACTAATATAATGGGAGGCTCAACCTATGAAAAAATGACCTACGAGCTAGTAATCTACAGATATCTAATCCTACAGTTCATGTACATAGCAAGCCACAAACAGAAAACAAATCACAAATAGACAAGCAACAGAATCAAATCAACAGAAACTGAAGAGTCGTGATCAACAAGAAACGCAGGAACTGAGATTTAACATCAAGAGTATAAAGTATTCAACTCATTCCAAACATAGAATGCAATTGCAACGCAACCTCAACACAACAAATATGGACCAAGAACTAAAAAGTTTAAAGATAAACAAGAAACTTACCGTGATTCTTTATTGAAGATGTGAAGAACGATGACTGAGAGTGAAGAATTTGAGAACCGATGAAAAACGTGGCAAAAAAAAAAAAAATTGGGTGGCTAGAGAAAATGACAAGTGAAAGACAGAACTGAAGGGCTCTACCAGTTTATATAGATGGTCGAACTTGAGCCGCAACCGTCCGATATGGAGAGTGTGTAGCCGCCCTGAATCCAACGGTGCAGCATGAGTAATGGTTTTGTAATCATGCAGCCATTAATTGAAAGATGTGCATATTAAATACGCATGGCTCGAAATGCGCCAGTATCGGTTCAGTCATCATGTGAATAGTGACGACGTGTTGAAAACTGATGGAAATGAATTTGAAAGAGCGTGAAACAGCAATTCAAGATAAGTTGCTTTTACCAATGAACTCAAGCTTCCAATTCGCAGAACGAACTGAGAGTTGGGGGATTAATGTTATGGGTATTTTTTGGATTCACTAAATGGGCTGGTAAAAGTCTAATAGAAGCCCAACAAATTAACCCAATGAAGTGGCCTAGGAAAAAAAGCTAGGTTTATCAATGCTAAGCCCAACAAACTTTACAGCTCGCTCCAACGAGCTTACGTCGTAGCCAATCTATATCATTATGCAGTTCGGTCCATGCACAGTTTGCTACTTAGCGAGATACAACTCGAAATCGTTTAAAAGCGGTGTACAGCTTGCTCAATGGTCAGTTAGACAAGAAAATCTTCCAAAAAAGGCAACAACCCGATTTGATCGTGATTCTTTCATGAGAATTGGAAGTTAATTCAAAATTTGAACTTAATCAACGTGATCCTGAGCTTTACGGAGCAGTTTTCTTATTTGACTCTAACCGATTAGGAAGTGCATTCAATGTAAAATTTTTTTCCTGTTTTATCTCTTCCAAAACTGTAACGCCTCTTTTTTTATAAATAGAGGCTGAATTCATTGTAAACACACAAGGAATATTATACTGTCACTCTGCAGAATTATTGAAAGACAGTCGTGGATGTAAGCACACTTACCAAACCACGTTAAAACCCTTCTGGCCTTCTTTGTGCTGTTTTTGTTCTCTACAATCTATTTTTCTTGTGTTCTATTTTATTTCATATTGATTGCAGGTATTGAGTTTTGAGCTCTCATCGACCAAAACTCAACGTCGACAGAAAGTAAGTGATACTTCTCTTGATTTCTACCTTATTTTCTAAACTAGTATAATAATTCAGATTTTAAAATGGAGACATGACTCAAATACTTGATATTGGGGTATAAGGTGTGAGGGGTATACCATTTTGGCCAACTTCATCTTGCCAAAATTCTAATTATATTAATATTAACTCAAATGATTGGAATCCAAACGGTATCATTTATGTTTCTATCAAAATTCAAAATTTAAAACCTCTAATATATTCATCAAAACCGATATTTACTTTTTCAGAAATGTATCTTCATTCTGATACAACAAAACTTTTGAGGAACTTGACAAGTATAGAGAGTCATTCTATTTGTATATTTAAGTTGTTCTTTGATTTCATTGTACATTGAGTAAATAACCAATGAAGCTTGGGGACTTTAATGAATAATGACATTTTCTTTTTTAAATAATGAATAAGGACACTTTATAATACTAAATTTAGAAAAAAGAGCCAATGAGAGAGCTAACATGTTAGAAAAAAGTAAAATGATGATGGACTAATTAAAAATAATCTTTTGAAATTGTTGGGGGAAAATTGGACCTTCGTCAATTCAATTGAGCCCGATATTGAAACCAGTTAAAGTTAGTTTAAATTGGAACTCAAAATGGAGTCCATGAAAGCTCATTACCAAAGAGTACAGGCCCAAGCCCTTTTAATTAAAATGAGCTTGAAAGGACATCATTACCCCTTGAAAAAGAGCGGGAAAAGGCTTAGTTCAAAATAGGAGTAGAAAATCTACATTACGTCAATTTATCCCTTCTCATTTGTTAGCTCAACAAAAAAATCAGGCCTAAAAGTAGGTCTACAACTAACACATGGTAGGTGTCAGGCGGTAGATGAAAAAAGGAAGGGTACTCATGGCGTCACATGTCATTTGGAGTCAAACAACCAAGAATATAGGACCATACGTCTACCAAAGTTGAGCAAGTCAAACCAAAGGCCAAAGAACACTGAAAAGATGAAAGCGACCCAACCAATGAGGTGTTAGGAGACACGATGTAGAGGAGCCAACTAAAGGTATGCAGAAGGAGAGTTGAATAGCAAAATGAGGGAAAATGAACCCTAGGAGAAGTAAGACAAGTATAAAAGGGATCCACTGTTCCATAGAACAACAAGTAAGAGCACACACAAGCCTACAACATTGAGAGAAAGATATGACTCTTACAAGCATGATATTCGATAGTGAGGGAAGGAAAAGGGATTCATTGGATTCATTGAAAGAGGAGAAAATGGAGAAAATTGAGGTTGGTTTCAGCAGGCAAGAAAGATTTTGTGATTCTTTTTGTTTGAAGTCAAATCTTAAATGAGTGTTTTCAAAAATAAAATTGGAATGAGGGAGATCTGGAGAGGCTCCACTTGCTATGCATTATGGTTTGTTTTTCTAATTTTTTTAAAGAAAAATAATGTGAAAATTGAGTTGGGTAATGCTGTATAGGATTTGTGTAGTTGCAAAAGTGAAAATTGATAATTAAATTCTAATCCAACAATCTATAAAAATCTAAAATTTGAGAAGTAAAAATTAATTAGAAAACTAAAGAAAACATTTTTATTTTGTCTCAGAACAGTAGAAGGTTCAAGTCTATTAGCTAAACAGTAGAAGATTAAAATCTAATAGCTAAACCCTTAAGAGTTGAGTAAAAATAAAATGAATATTGGATTCCATTTGTTTTTGAAAGGAAAATTTGGGATAAATGAGAAGAGGCGTTTTGGATCTACACTAGCAAATGGTTGGGAAACTAGATTTGGTGTCTATAAAGTGAAATGAGAGTTTTTTAAAAATAAAATAATTTGATAAGATGAAAGAATTTTCAAATTTGATAAGAAGCAATGTAAATGAATTTCAATTCTAAATGAATAAGATTTTTTTTTTTTTAATTTGAAATAGAATAAGATTTTACATATGAATAGGAAATGGTTGATAATTTCTATAATGATTATTTTTTTGGACGCCATTTGCAATATCAAACCCAATGAGAGTTATTTACCATCAGTTCATATTTGGTATGGTGATCAATTTGTGGAATGAGTTCTTCATAAAATTTTATAAAAGAAATGGGCATTTTTGGCTTGGCAAAGTTAGTTATTTGTGACATATAAAGAAAATTCTATTAAATTATTTATTCAATATGAAGGTTTATACATTTTTTATAATGTGAGATTTTTTTCTTTTAAATTATATATTCATATAATTTTGGTAAGTATATAATTTTTTTGTCAACATATAAGTAATAAAATAATATTACTTTTAGTTTACATCCATGCATGTATTAGTATAACAGGATTGACATCTATGATGAATTCACAACATTTATCATGTTTATAATTACATCAAATAAGATTGTATTACAATAGTCTTTGATGACAAATTAAAAAAAAAAATTATGATGAAAAATAAGTCAAATGAAGTCTCTCCTAATGATCACATATAAAAGAAGCCAATGAAATCGTTAATTTAGAATTAATTACATGTAACATTGTAAGATGACTTGTGTTGGAAGTTATTACGATAGAAAAATAAGAAATGTGTATAATAAGTGGCAGACCTACATTGGGTCCAAGAGGAGCACATGCGTCCCTTGAAATTTTTTGCAAAATGATTAAATTTATTATATTAGTCATTTGATTGGTTAATATATAAATAAAATGCTACATTGCTTCACAACTAAAGAAAAGCGTTGATGGTTAGGTTTGCCCTTTTCACTTTCAACTCACCAAGTCCGAACCCATCCACAATCAAAATCTGTATATTAGTCCATGCTAGGATCATTGGTCAATTATATTTAATTAAATGTCTCAAAAACAAGTTTTCACATTTTCTTGAATCTATAAATATTAATTTTTCTTGCAGTGAGCAAGGAGTTCAAAATATGTCAGGAACATGTACTTCTTATGCCTACTTCTTCCATGGCGTTTGAGCAACGAAAATGGGACGTCGGTTTTCAATTCTATCAATGTGAGTCTACAAATTTTATTTCATTGAGGCCCATGGGCCTATTATTCGGATCAGCCCATCTTTTGATTTGCTAATGCATTTGGGCTTTGGCTATTTGTTTCTATTAATTTTACTTTTTTCAAAATAAATAAATAAATTTTGATGAAAATGGAATTTACAATAACCAGCTCAACTATGACTATTTTCTATTTCAGCATCAAAATAATAAGTAAAAAATTTCAATAAAAAATCTCACATTGAATAACCTATGTAATTTGGTATGTATTACTTTAGTACTTTATTTTCATTTATGTACATAGTACTCGTCATGACTCTATATAATAATTGGTCTATAAATTAAAGTTTATGGAAGATTTCAATTTTAATTGAATTTATTTCATGCCGAACAATTGTTATTTTTAAAGGCAGGGAAGTTAAGGAAAAGTGTTGTAGTACTGAAATACAAAGTTAACACTACATTTTCTCTTCAAAAATGAGCTTCCAATTTTCTATCAATTAAAAAAAAAAAAAGTTAAAATCTGTGAATTTTAAACTAGGATACATATTGAAATTAATTAAATTAATAATGGAAGCATGAGAAATGTTTATTAATATATATATATATATATATATATATATTTCATTGGCTCATGTATTGTTTTAGCTAGCTTAACAAAGACATTTAATCCATATATGATACAATTGGATCAGTAATAAAGGGGAGTGATTTAAATATGTAGTAATTCATATATATTTACTTATTTATTTTAAGTAAGTAATTCATATATTTATTTATTTATTTTAAGTAAGTAATTCATATGTTATGTTGAAAGGTTTTATAGTGGAGAGTTTTATATATTTTATTAATAATCTATACAGCTTAATATCTGAAATAATAATAATAATAATAATAATAATAATAATAATAATCTTTATAGCTTAACAAATTTTTAAGTTATTTCAAAATAAAATAGGGGAAGAAAAGATGATTTTGACCAAAAGATGACTTTTTAAGTTATTATTGAAAAAATAATAATAATAATCTTTATAACTTAACAACTTATTGAGCTTCAATTTCTCATTTATCCAAACACCATTTTAACCAAAAGAATATACCAATTCAATGATCTCGCAGAGGAGAATACAAATCTATCTTGATTTTTGGAAACTGAGATAAAAACCCCAAATGGCTTCTGAAAATGGACTTTTGTATTCCTTGTTTTCCAACAAAAATGAAAGAGAAAGAGGGATGTAGAAGAGAGTTTGAGTTTTGGTTTATTCATTAACAGTAAACTGTACACTTTATACTTTTAGACGATATTAAAACTTAAAAGTATTAATACAGTGACAATAAAAAAAATAGGGAAAATAAATAGTACTTCTTTTCATTTCCACTTTGTTTTCTAAATTGCTATAATAATTAAGGTTTTAAAATGAAGACATGACTCAAATATTTGACGTCGCGGTATAAGGTGCGAGGGGTATACCATTTTGGCCAACTTCATCTTGCCAAAATTCTAATTGGGTTAATATTAAACATGTTGTCAAATGATTGGAATCCTAACTATTATTTTTTATGTTTCTATCAAAATTCAATATTTTAGACCTTTAAGTATCCATCAGAATCGGTATTTACTTTTTTGTAGGGAGATGTATTTCAATTGTGATACAACAAAACTTTTGAGGAACTTGACTAGTATAGGTAGCCATTCTATTTGTATATTTTATTTATTATATAGAGTTGAATTTTGATCACTTAGATATTGGACTAATTGACTCAATAATTAACAAGGTCTTGATTTCATTGTATAATGAGTAAATAACCAACGAAGCTTAGGGAATTCAATAAATAATGACATTATATAATACTAAACTTATATAAAAGAGCTAATGAGAGAGTTGCCACGTAAGAAAAAATGTAAAATAATACTAGACTAATAAAAAATAATCTTTTGAAATATGATTCAAAATTTAACAGCAAATATGGGTATGTGACACTGACAAATTGTTGACCTTGATTACATGTTACATCAAAGAAGAAGCTGACTTTGAAGGAAATGTTTCCGGTGATTATGATGAATCTCAAAACTTGAGGCTCAACTCTCATTTCATGTAATATGGAGCTCTGACGACAGCTTTGTACACTGACTTAATGTGTCCCACATTTGTCACCTCTCATGTAAATGTTACCCTCTTCCTGAGATTTGAATGATGATAGATGAAAGGTTGAAGTTGAGTCCATGGTAGTGGTTGTTCTGCGTGCAAAAGACTATGATCCTGGTTCAATTGCTAATGGAAGCATTGTTGTTACCCATGGAAAAGAGGAAGTGAACAGTCTTTTGTGTTGATATTATATATGAGTCCTGTAATCATTCCATGTGGGACCCTCAAATATGCCGTGTATTCCAGATTGAGAAGCTGCAATTGCACAAGTTGTGTTACAAATGGTAATGCTTATATAGTTTCAGACACATAACAAAATAAATAGGGACACAATTGTGGAATGGATGAAAGCCATTTGAAAATTAAGCACTATATAAACAACAAGACGCGGTATCTTACCCGCTGCGCAAGTATGAGTCCAAGGCCTTCTGCTTGCATGACAGATTCTGCTGCAGTAACCATTTTTCTGTCTTATATTGCAAATCACGGTATGATTTTTCCTTCTGTTAATGTTGCATTAAGACTTCCCAACTGACAATCCAGGCTGAAACAAGTTAAGTACAATCAATTTACGCATAGATTCAGATTAAGAGAGAGGGAGAAAGAGTGAGTTCTTACACAGAACCATCTAAATTTTGGGGAGCTATATGTTCAAGGTACGTGAGTCCAAAGAATCGATGGTTTACTTTTATAGTGTCAACACACAGGTCCTGCGAGAAAAAAAAAATTGCTTTAACTACTAATGAGTAGATCCTTTTCCATATTTGAGTCTAAATTGTTTACTTTACCCTAAGAATCTGGTTATTTCAAATTGTAATTGCTGTTGGGAAGGCCTTGCCTATTGCAGTGCTTCTAACTGTAAGGAGCCACATAGATCAATGCATGAAAAAAGCCTATTGCGATTTAATCACATTGAATCAATGTAAGAGAACAATGGTATAATATTAATATCTATTCCATTGTTTAAAGCTTCATGAAATACTTTTAGAAGATCAAAATCCGAATATCTAGTGCCCTAAAAAGCCTTGTAAATAGTTAAGCAAACGAGAGGTGTCCCTCTTTGGCCTAACCTGACACCAGCTCTTTGTAGTTAGCTTTGTCAAGAAAATTGCCTGCTGCTATTGGAGCTGCATGAGTGCCATGGTCAATGGGGTCTCGTGGCAATAGAAGCTCCCTCATTTGACCCATGGCCTCTACTTCTTCTATTCGTTCTGCCTACTCAAGTAAAATCATCTCCAAAGTATTGATCTATACTGCAGGAAGAAAGCATTTGAAGCTAAAAATATGATGTCTACAATGCAAATGAGATAAAAAGCTAACAATCTTAATAACTTATTAGGTAGATGCACTAAAAGCAAGCACTTGAAATGTAAAGGAATGATACGAATGATACTAACCGGAACAGATGATAACAAATTTAGCAATAAATCAAGGAAACAAGATATAGAAATTGTCGAAAATTATACCTTTAACAATTGCATTGGCAAGTTTTCTAAACAACTCTTTGTGGCTTTCTAATTCATACTCTATGTAGCATATCAACTCTAGATATATTCAACAATAAAGGGTCGGGTGATTCAAATGATTTTTCAACAATTAAATTGGTAAAAAGAAATTACAATTAATACTGTATTGTACATTCTAAATTATTGCTGAAATGCAATAACAATGTGTTATCATTTTCATAGTTACCATCACACCCTCAACTGAATAGTTAAATGAGTACTCTTTCTTATTCGTATATAAGAAAAACTGTGGAAAAACAATGACAATGATAAAAGGCCTATGAGATCAAGAGCAGATGCTCCCATGTAATGCCAAATTGGCCATTGTATCAATAAAGCTTTAAGTATCTTTAAATCACAATAACCATAAATCAAAGTTCGATTTAGTAAGCAAGCAAATTAATTAGTATAATAGCAGACTTATAACAAATAAAAAAATAGCAGAATAAAACTGAGGTAACGCTCTAAAGAATACATTGCAGAGTGCTTTTTAAACTATTATAGAGAAATATGCTACAATTTCACCCACCAAAAGGAATAAATCAATCAAAACGAAGTTAAATGATAAGAGGAAGTTTACTAAATTACTAAAGTTTGTTGATATGCATAGAAACAATTTATTTACCTTGATAAGTTGGGTTTCTCCCAGGGAATCATTATGTATCATTTAGATCTTTTGGGATGTGAGTCGTCCTCCTCCTCTTTTTCATCCAATATTTCAAGATGTTGGCCATACATTAAGTGCACTCCACATTTTTCTATCTTGTAGTTGTCTGTATTGTAATTGTGTGTATTTACATCTTTATCGATCGTACCTAAAAAAGTGTGCACGAGATGGAATTGAAAAGACAACTGATTGCCATAAAGTTCACTGAAAAAGTGGAAACCAAACTCAATCTCTACATAGCTTGACCTATGGGCAAACGTCGAAAACTGAAAATGGTTCCGAGGAAATTTATTTTTTATTATAGCATGTTGATCCCCATCTTTAGATTTCACGCTGCATTCACACTTGACATAATATCCTCTATAGAAATTTTTGCCATGATGAGCAGATTGACTGTCTTGAACTGCCACAACAATGCACAGAGCAAAGCATAAGAAGTTATAATTGAACCAATCTAGAGACAGATTCACCTCAATAAAAGACCCCTTGTTTTGATACTCAAACAATATTGGAATCTTACTACTAGGATAACGAATAGTAAGAGGTGGTAGAAATCCTTGATCAACCTAAATTAAGTGAACAATTAGTTTACAACATCCTTGATTTTACCATCGCTTACAAGAAATTTGGCCTATGGCAACATGCAAAATACGTTGATATAGGTTTTCGCAACGTGCGGGAGCAAGTTACTGATGAGCATGTTGCCATAGTGATGATAGCTTTGGAAACGTGCGGCGTGTGTTGTCTTACCTTTTATGGCAACACGCACTGCATGTTGCGATAGGTTACAGCAACCTACAACTAGTGTTGCCATAGAATATAAGGCAACGTGCGGCGTGTGTTGTCTTACCTTTTATGGCAACACGCACTGCATGTTGCGATAGGTTACAGTAACCTACAACTAATGTTGCCATAGAATATAAGGCAACATTGACTGCACGTTGCCATTGATGCAGAAGACAACATGAACTACACGTTGCTATTATCACTTAAGGCAATATTGGTTGCACGTTGCCGTTAGTAAGTTATGGCAACCTATAATAGACGTTGTTGTTGATCTTAAGGTAACATCAGTTGCACATTGCCATTGATGCTTAAGGCAACATTGCTTGCATGTTGCCATAGGTTGCTTATGGCAACGTAAAATGCATGTTGCTAAATATCATTTTCAAATTTTTTTCATAATAAATAATTTTTCCAATACATATCATATGTTCAATAATACTTTTGGAGACTAATTATGAAACCTGTATTTGCAAACTAAAATTTCATTAATATATATAATGTTTACATGACTTTCATAATAACATCATAATCATAATACTTCTATAAAATTTCTAAAGCTTGTTTAAATAACATCTAATGTCACAACTCATGTCAACCTAATATTAGTGAATCAAAAAGAACATCAAGTAACTTATAAACCCTAGAAGTTTCAAATCTACCTTTTCTTACACCAACTTGATGCATTCTTTGATCCAAGCAACGGTACTTCCAATAGCTTAACTTAAAGTTTCATGCTCATCAGTTGGTCTACATAGCTTTATATCTTTAAATACAACATCTATCCAAACTCTCCAATGACATCTTCCAAGAGGCATATTATGGATTGTAACTGAAGGGTCTGTTGATGAAATCCTCCCTTCTGCAACAACTTTATCTTCATTTTCAGTTGGATACCAGTGCAAGATGTGACATTTTGCATTCTCTAGTTGGAAGTTACTTTGCGTTGTAGGGACACTTCCATGTTGTGACTGCAATAATAAATATAACATATTAATGTTAATTGAAAAGATGCAATGAACCAAAACAAAAATACTTAGAGTTATTGACCTGAGCATATTCATAAGAAGGCATGCAATCAACCTGAGTATATCCATGAGAAGGAGTGAAGTCATGAGACCCCATTGCATCCACCATTGCACATTTACTCAATAACTAAAGAAAATAATAATAGAAAATGTTTTCAGTAAAACTAATATTCTAATAAGTATATATCTATAATAAAAAATGAGATTGAAAATGCATACTTCTTAATTTTGTTTCATAACCATAGCTACCATCTCTTTAAGACTTGCAACTTCATTTTCTAGTGCTTTCATTTTTTTTGCCCGGAATGAACTTGTGCATCTACTTGTGATGGAGTGGCTCCAAATCCAAGACCTCTCACTTGGCCATGTTTCTCTTTTCCTAATATTCTTGTAATGGTATCTTCATTCACATTGTTATCGTTTGGAGAGCATTCTGATGAGCACAACTCCTCAATTTCATTCTAAATGCATATGTAAATTAATTAAAAGATTAAAAACTTCATAAAAAAATGAGAGAACAAATTATTGAAACTATATCTTACCAAAACATTTTGTACAACATCACTAACAGATTTGCCCTCCTTTCTTTGATGTCCTCTTATCCAAACATCAGCTCTTGTCACACTACTTGGGTCTTTACCTTCATCCGCGGCTTGCTTTTTCTACAACATAAAATTTCTACTATATTATCTACTTGAAACAAAACTAATCAATCTTATTGTAATTTAATCCTAAAAGTTAAATAATAAGAAAGTTTAACCATCATTTGTTGCAAACGAGCATAACCCCTTCGACCTGTTATGTGTCGGAATTGTTGACTTAGGCTCATATCACGAAATTGCTTACTCTTTGCCTATAACAAACCAAAATAAGTATTCTTATACATAATAATTACAAAAACACAAGCCACATATAAATGAAGACATTAATTTTTAATACTTCAAGTATTACTCACTTCAAATGCAGTAGATGTTCTCTCTTTAACAAATTTTTTCCATTCTTCTTCATTTGTAATGTTCTTTGGTTTAATTGACTTCAATTCCCGTTTTCTTTGGGGTTTTGCATTTGCTTTCCTAATCCTTCTAGTAATTCTACACTTGTATAGTCTCCAAAGAGCATCCATCTTTCGAAATATGTAGTCTTTATTACAATCTAAGAGCTTGAAATATTGCTGCATAATACACATATCAATTTAAGTGTTACTAAAACTTTCAAAGTTTGAACTTCAGAAATATTATAAACAAAAACTTATAAATATACGTACCAAAAGAGATGACCACAACATTTCTTTTGTTTGATTATCAAGTTGTTTCCAACTTGGAAGTGTAACGGGTACATGCTCTCTTACAATAGTTCCCATATAAGATGAAAGGGTAATTGAAGATCCATCAATTGTTTGACCATGCATATTAACATCTACTTCCATTGGTTCTTTGCCTTTTAATTTGGCCATATAAGTAGATCCGCGTTTCTTTGCTTTTTTGTCATTGTCATTGGCTTGACTAACTTGAGTACCACTTTGCTCATTTGGGGTGTTTGTACTATTTTGACCTCCAATCCTTGAATTTTGCTCTTAAGTTGAGATCTTATCCCACGATTTCTATTTTGACTTGTTGAAGCAAAGATTGCTCGTCGTTCATTCAAAAATCTTTTTGCAGCTTTTTTTGATGACTTTTAAGAACAAAACACATATATTTGGGGCTCAAATAACATCATAAAATATCAAAATCAATAATCGATCATGTGGATGCAAAATTATTGTGAATAATGAAGAAAATACAACAGCAGTGTAGTGAAAGAGTCAACCAAAACTGTCAACCAACTCACTAAGACATTTCATTGAACACTTGCTAAGCACTTAGTACAAACAATAGACTTAACAAATGTGCCATTAACGCATACCAATTCGTATTGTTGCAGGAGAATGTGATATTGTTTTGAGGGTGGTGGATGGATTTCATTACTGATAATTTAAATGCTTTAAGTGCTTGATTGTTACAAGTGTGTGTACAAATTCTTGTATTGTTCTAAAAACTAGGCCACTATTACTTGTTCCAAATTCTTGTATTCGTGTGACAGCTGACTGGAATCTTATGTTTCTTGTTGCATAGTATTGATAACACAAGAGAGAGATGATGCATTTATTTCCCAATTGTATTGGATCTGTGGTATTTTAGAACATGGAGAAATTCCTCTTATATTCTAAAGGCTCACTACTTGTTTGCTATAGATGGTTCATGAATATGAATAATTGAACAGGCCATGGTTCCTATAAAATGGATGATATCTTATATTGACAAGAAGTCTTATAACAAATTGAAGGACAAGTCATGACCGTGTCTAGGAATCCATCATTACATGTATTTCTTGTTGAATGACAGGTCATTCCATAACAAGTGAACATTTAACTATTTGATGGGTTTGGTTATTCGATACTAAAACAATTTATATGAAGTACGAGAAATCTATAGCTAATTAAGTTAGATGATGTTAATTGTCATGACACACCAGTCCAAAATCAAGCAATGTATGATAATAATATTTTTCTAATCCTTGAACCAGACTTGACGTTGCTTTTAAATAAATTGGCTTAATTTGAAGATGATATTCCTGTCAGATTTCTATGTAGAAATATAACATGAGTGAACAAGAAGAGATCAGGATCACAAATCACAAGAGCCCTAAAGAAAGAGAAAAAGAATATTATATAAACAATATTTGAATATTTTTCACATTAATATTTAAAATTTACTATAACAAATCTTAGTTGAGTGTGTTGCCTTCCCTTCCATATTTGATTAAAATCTTAACAATAGACTTTCACATTTTCTCCAATTAATATCTTGTGAATTACTTACTTAAAATTAACATGTCAATTTGATTAAAATTCTAACTTGTGCACATAATCGAATGTACACTATTGTTTTTCCTTTTTTGATAAAAGGAAAATTAATCTAGTTACAATTTATTTAATATTAAAAAAGTAATATTGCTAAAAATCTTATATTTCCATCATCAAGTATCCCAAATTAGAAATTTCAATGGTTTTCCTATTTCAAATCCCTTAACTACATGGATTCTCTTCACAAGCATAAATCTTATTAAATCCTTCTATCCCTTATTGGTCTTATATATAGAATCACCGTTCCCTACTCTAATGCTTTGATTTTACTCACCAGCTTTTTCCAAGAAATTAGATCTACTACTTGGTATTTAGTTTAATATGTCAAAAACTGACATCCCTTCAAATAATCTGGTACTTGAACTCAAAAACAGAGGGGAAAAGAGAGTGTTTAATCTTATAGGCATGTGGGTTGTACTTAGGAAGTGTAAATATAATGGTACCTTGTTCCTCTCTTTTTACGTGTATATGTGCTTAGTTGTATAAGTGTGCCAGTGTTAGTTGAAGTACTGTTTTTATGAGTTGCTTGAATTAGTTTAAATTATGCTATTTAACTTGTAACTTGGTAGAGCTGGGTTAAGGTTTTTGGTTTACAAATGTGTGTTTCAATAAACAATTCATATCAATTGCAAATCTTTATACATGTATTATTCGCTGTTGTTCAACTTTATTTTTTTTTTTTTTAGTTTTATTTTTTATTTTCAGTATCATGAAGTCTTATATGTTTTATTATAATAACAGTGTTGAATACCCAACCAATGTGTAGTTAGGCTTGACAATTTTATGACAATCATTTTGTTGGGATACCACTTTCGGTCAAAGCAAAAAAAGAATAATTAAAAGGCACTTTCAACTAGTTTGGACTTTGAATAGTACTATCTAAAGTTAGAATAATAGATAGTTACAGTGAACACAATGACAATAGAAAAAGAATGTGACTTTGGAACCCACATACATAAACAGCTTCATATAACATATCATACTGAATGTGACTTTTCTTAGTCAAATACTAAACAATATCAAATAGCAATAACAAAGTGAAAACAATATAAATATGAAAATTTAAATAGTATTATATATATACGCTAAGGACATGCCTGGATCTCTGTGAGAACAGAAATATAAACACTGCCCAGCCAAAGTACTCAACTTTCCCTGCACAAACACACAACAACGACAAAGTGAATCATCACAAAAGCAGTTTGATAAAAAAAAAAAAAATCAGTTGACCACCCCTAAAGGGAGAGAGAGAGTTAATGACACTGTGCAACATAAATTAAGGCATTTCACATAATCAAAAATCCCATTTGACGGACCAAAAACTCAAAAGTGCACAAATATAAGCCATTTGAGAGATAAACTAAAGATGAAAACCATGGATCTTACTTGTTTGATGAAGCACCACAAATAAAATCCATTTGAGAAGCACGATGATGACAGGCACAACAAGGGGAAGGGTGTGTCCAGATGCAAACTTTGGAGAAGGGGAGTGGTTGTGAGAGAGGAAACGAATGGTTGTAGGCTAATCTCTCAGTTTTTTATTTTTTATTTTTTATTTTTTAATGCTTTGAAACCCGCCCTCCAAGCTCTAGAAATAAGCTAAAAAATTGAATTCCCACCAAGTCAAACATCTCAGCATTGCTTTGTCAGTATGTTGCATTATTTTTTTAATTTTTTATGTGAAAATTGATAGTACTCCACGTAGAAATGACGACTGGACTTGGATTTAGCTAAACATCTTTTTGTTTTTTTGGAATATGACTTTTCTAAACTTTGACTGTTATAAAATATGTTCCAATCTAATTTTTTTTTTAGTTTCTAAAGTATTTTTTGGATATGATTGACTATAATAAAAATTATGTTTGAATCTGATTTATAGTTTTTAAAGTTGTCTATTTTGTACATAAGGTGATTGCACAACAATAACATGAGATTTATTAAATTAAATATTATATGCACAATTTAAAAATCTATTTTTATAATATTGAGAAGATCTACCTTCACAATAGGGAAAGAATATTGCCCATATAAATATTAATAATTTAAGCTCTTATCATAAATATTATTATACTAATCATTTAAGTTTTGAGTGAAATTCTAAAATACTAATATATTTTTCTCTACAAACTTATAATTAGTTTAAATTAGACCTTGTGTGTGTGTTTTATTTATTTTTTATTTTTTTATAAATATTGATACAAATCTACAATTTTCAACTATCTTGATTAAATTTATTCCGTACATTAGAAAAACAATTGTTTTATATATAAAAGATTCATTTCTGTGGGGGATAGAAGAAAGTATCTTAATATTTAGTAAAGAATTGATATTTAAACACATTCCCAAAAAATATATATATATATATTACTGTGATTCTTTGAAAGTGATTGTTAATTTTTATTTTAACTTTAAATTATAAAATTATTTACATTAATTTATAATAAATATTATAATAGAAAGCAACTATTGCATTATTTAAACATTAAAACAAAAACTATGATATATTCTATATATTCTTTATTTCTTGAATGAATATCTAATCTTTTTGGATATAAGGTTATGAACCACAAACAATAGTGACACAAATGAAAAATCAAAATAAAATTAAAATAATTAATAAATTAAAAAATTAAAAAATGGGACAAAAAATCAAAGATACTTTACCTTGTGTTTCACAAAATATGAATTAAATTATATTCTCCTTGATCCAAAATAATTGATTTGAATAATCTCAAAATAATCTCTAAGTAACATATTTACAAATGTTTTAATTAGATAAATTATTAGTATAAGAATTTCTAATTATTTAAACAATGAGACAAAAAATCAAAGATACAATCATCAAATACAAGAAAAAGAGTATTGGCATGTAGAATATAACATGATTCAACAATCAATCGAATTTGGAAACTAAGGGGATTGATTAAATTATTTTTATTCATTTTTCAAGTGATCCATAAAGAAAGCTTGCCCTGATTTGACTCAGTTAACCCAACTGACAACATACATATTGTAATTAATTCATAATTTTATCCTACGCTTATGATCGTATTCTTAAGAAAGTTTTTTTTTTTTAAAAAAAAAAAAAACTTATTATGATGAGTTATATTACAAAAATATGGCACTGCATATTGTAATTAATCCATAAATTTAATTAACAATATTTTTGTAACTTGTAATTAATTCATTCAAATTCTAAGGCAAACAGTTCAATGAAAATACTGCTAATTCTAATTCTGCAAATTCTTATAGTTAAAGTAAATAACTTATTCTAATTTCAATACATATCATTTCGATTCCAAGCTATTTCGATTTTGAATCCAATTCCCATTTTGATTCCTTCAAGTGAGATAAACACATCATTATACTTGTTATTTCAGATAACTTACTGATATATAATCATTATATTTTAATTATGATATTAAATTAAATTAATTTTAAAATTGAAATTATTTTTATCAATTTAATTATGTTACACCTTAGGTAAGTAATTTGTATTTAAGTCAAAGAATAATTATCTTTTTATGTTTGAGATAGCATGTGATTAGTCATTACGATATTAAATAAAATGACATTTAAAATTAAATTCATTTATATTAATTTAAAAGATAGGTTTTTAGCAACACACAGCTCAGCATGTTGCCAAAAGGCAGGTTTTGGCAACCTACAGCCATGCACGTTGCCATAATATGGGTTTTTGGCAACGTGCAGCTATACACGTTGCCAAAAGTTGGTTTTCTGGCAACTTGCAGTAGTGCAAGTTGCCAAAATATGGATTTTTGATAACTTGCGACAGTGCATGTTGCCAAAACATTAGTTTTTGACAACGTTCAGTCGTGCACAATGCCAAAAGTTAGGTTTTTGGCAATGTGCAGCATTGCACGTTGCCAAAAGGTAAATTTTTGGCAACTTGCAATAATGTAAGTTGTCAAAATATTAGTTTTTGGCAACGTGCAACAATGCATGTTGCCAAAAGTTAGGTTGTTCGTAACATGCAGCCTTGCATGTTGCTAAAAGATAGATTTTTAGCAACATGCATGACTTTGCATGTTGCTATATGTCACTTACTTTCGGCAACCTGCAATTGCATGTTGCCATAGATGGCTTCGGCAACGTACAACCCTTGCACGTTGCCGTAGGTCACCTACAGCAACATAAATCTGATGTATGCTGTCTTTCAAACGTTGCTGTAGGCAGAATTTCTTGTAGTCAAGTAATTACAAACAAAAACCAACTATTCCAAGAAAAAAAAAAACACATTATCACATTAAAAATGGAGGCAGAGAAACAAACCTGTTGATAAGTTATTTTCTTAATTAAAGCCGCTCGACCTTGCATTTCCAATAGATTATCTTGCGCAAAATTGTCGAGTGAATTATGATCCAATTTGAAATAATTGAAGAAATTAGCAATCATGATTTTTTGACCATGTAGTGCAAACATGTCATTATGAAACGAAGGACATGATATTTGTTCCAATGATGTGCAATTGACTGCATCTATAATTGCCCATGGAAGCTTCAGTAGAAATTTAAGCCTCTTGCAACTGATGATTTTTAGCCATTGTAGCTTGGAGAGATTTATGATGCTTTCCGGTATACTTTCAAGATTGATTTTGTCCAAATATAAGGTCTCCAGTGAGGTTAAGCAACCGAGACTATCAGGAAGCTTATCAATCTTTGAGCAATTAGAGAGGGCGATTTCTGTTAGAGTTTTCCACTTACAAACACTGGTAAGACTTTTAAGCCTTGAGCAGTCTGTGAGATACAAAGAACGTAGTCTGCAAAGATTCTCCGATGAGGGGAGTTCTTCTATTGCGATATCCCATAAATGTAAATCCACAATATTATTTGGGAATTCTGGAAGCATCTTAACTTTTGAGCAGTGAGCGATCACAAGAGTTCTTAGAGATTTGAAACCACTGCAATCTGGAATACCGGTAAGGCTTTCGCAACCTCCAAAGTACAAAGTCCTTAGCTTATTCAAATATTTATAAGATGATGGAATTTCACACAAACTCAGCTGCCTAGTGAGATCTAATACTTCAACATTGTTTGGGAGTTTTGGAGCCACCTTGAGTTTCTCGAAACCATGGACAATAATCGATCGTAGAGATTTCAAACCACTACAATCTGGAATACTCTCCAGACAGGAATTGCTTTTAGAATTGTTAGAAAAATAAATATATTGCAGCTTAGGGAGATGTTGGATAGATGATGGAATTTCAGTCAAACTTGTACAACCAGATAGATACAACCTCTCCAGATTTGTGGCCGTTGAGAGATCTGGCAAACGAGTTAGGTACTCGGAGCCGTCAAGGTCAATGTTTTTCAAATTATCAAGTTGCTGCAAGTAACAAAAAAAGATAACTAAAATAATAAATAACACAATTTAGCACTGTTGATATTACAAGTTTCAATGAATAAAATCATCATATAAATATCTAACATACCGGAGAACCGCACCATAGTTCTTCGACTTTGCTTCTTATCATTCTAAGTTCCACAAGATTCTTTGAAAGAACATTGGATTGCAATGATTTCAAGGGACATCCATCCCAATTGAGATACCTTAAGTTAGTGAAAATAGATTCAAGGCCTTGAGAAACATGCACCCTATTCCCACTATGTTTTGAGGCATAAAAATTCAAAAAATCTCAAGTTTTGCATATTTGCAAAAGCACAAGGATGTAAGTATATAGCTTCTGATTTTGACATATCCAAAGAGATCCCCTCGAGTGTTAAGGTTCCCTAATATATAGTGAAGAAAAAAAAAAAGTCAATATCAAATATATATAAAAGTTATGAATTAAGAAAACATAAGAATAAAAATAATTAAATAATGATATTCAAACTCCTAATACATCAACCTATGATTATTAATATATTAGTAAAAAATAATTTATCAAGTTTGTATTTTAAGACATTTAACTCTCATTGAAAAGCTTTATAATTAACATACTAAATACTGGTCAAACCCACAAAAATGATATATTTTCGTTAAACCAAATTGGTGAGCTTATGCCAAAGATTAATATTGGAAGTGGCACTTTACAGATTAATACTACTACTAAATCTCACCGTTACATTAGTCAACACATCATATATATCCTTGTGGTGCCACAACCGACTACGTTTGCCAGGATCATTGGTAGATTCTTGTTGGACAATCTCTTTGCCCATTGCTTGTAGCAAATCATGCATTGTAAGCATATTGTTTGATATGGTTATAAGAGATTTATCAATGAGAACATCTATTCCACTGTCAGGGAAGAAGCCACAAGCTTTCATGAGTGCTTTTACGCTATTAACATTCCACCTTTTAAAAAAACATGCAATATCCAAAAAAATATTTTGTTGATCGTTATCTAGTTCTTCATAACTAATTTTCAATACTTCATGGATATTCCTATCAAAATTTTTTTCCAATTTTTCCATTGTACTCTCCCAAACTTCTTTTGTCTTGCCGAACAACGAGGAACCCAAAACCTTAAGAGCTAGTGGAATGCCTCCAACCATTTTAACTACACTATTTGATAGCTCCATATAATCTACATCAGGGTGGTTTTGTCTGAAGGCATTTCGGCAAAAGAGCTTTAGAGCATCACTAAAACATAATTCCTTAACCTCATATATATTATCATCCATGCAACAATTCTTGAGTACTTGTTTATTTCTTGATGTTATAATGATTCGACTTTTAGAATCAAGACACCCAGGATTTCCAATGAGAAGTTCTACTTGTCTAAGATCACTTACATCATCCAAAATAATGAAAAACTTCTTACACCGCATATTCTTCATGAACGTACCAATATGTATATTTTCATCCCCTAATAACGCAGAAAGAAGCCCCCGCCGCAAGCAGTTTAGTCCAAAGTGTTGTTTTGAAGCTTCCCTAACACCGTCAGCAAAGTAAAAGGCATCAAATTGACAAGAGAATTTGTCAAATAAAGCATTGGCAAGAGTTGTCTTGCCTATACCCCCAAATCCCCATATTCCTACAATGCCTCTCTCTAACATGGTTTCAAGTTTTTTGATACTTGAATCTATTCCGACTAGATCCTTATTGTCACATGGGGCCATATTAATGTTCAGCCACTTCAAAACATCTTCAACAATATTTTCCACCAGTTTAGAATCCGGCCTAACAATTAAATAAAAAACCAATAGTAAGTAGAACTGAATGGAATTCTCTCCAGAGAAATTAAACATAGAAAGATAAACATAAAGGATAAATATGATCTGAATCTGGACAAATATATATATATGTATGTATGTATGTATATAAACTTACTTAACAACATTTGAAACAAACCCAGAAATATTGGCTGCTTCCTTGAGATCATCCCTCCATTTGTGCACTTTGTCTAAATCCTCCTTAAAACGATCTTCATGCTTATCAAATGCATCTGCATAACTCCCAGTTTGCTTCCTCACTTCGGATGGCTCTATTTTATAGAAAACTGGAATTACAATTTGTCCATGATTTTTATTGCATTCAAGGATCTTCTCAAGCTCTTTGAGACGCCATGTGGAATCAGCGTAGTTTTCTGAGAAAATGACAACCGAGATCTGCGACTCTTCAATGGCTTGGAGGAGAGATGGGGAGATTTCTTGCCCTCTTTCAAGCTGATCATCAATGAAAGCATCAATTACTTTCCTATCAAAAGCTTCTTCAAGATGGCTGAGGAAATTATCGCGAATATCGTCGCCTCTGAAGCTGACAAAAACATCATGCTTGATTGCAGGACGAGGAGAAGAAGGAGAAGGAGAAGGAAGTGGAAGAGGAGAAGGAGAAGAAAAATAAGAACGAACTGAAGCCATTGATGATCAAAGAAGGAGAGTTTAGATGTGGAGATGACAGACCAGAGATCTTGATATGTGAATGCTTTACAAATATTCCTCTGTTTTGTATATTTTATATTTCACTCATCTCGAGTCTTCATTGAATTTGATTTGTAGTTGCATGTCTCATCTCTTGGTAAATGCCAAGCAACTTCGTGGAAGCTACCTAATATTTAGGACTGCGTGAAAGCTTAATGTCAACAAATCGCTTTAATTATCGCAGACCCTTCCATTTAATACTCGACAGATATTTGATTGGAAATGGTTAGTAATGGCCTTTATCTTTAAATTAATCAATTTAAAACTATTTAATATTTATTATTAAACATATATAATAAATTTTAATAAATAAATAATAAATAAAAATATAAAAAGGTACATTTACGGCCAGGATATATTTACTGCAACATACCATTACAATTTATGTTTTTGAAAACAGAGAACAACCGAGTCTCCCCATTGGTTCAGAGTAATGAAGTCTTCATTGACTTGACTGTGGTTGGATGTCTCATTTCCTAGAAATTACATGCTTAGCTGTTTCGCTGAATGGTCTACCAAAATTTTATTTAGAATCTATCAATTCTTACAAATGAAAATTTGAAATAAATTGTCTTAGTTCTCAACATATTTCTCTAGTTAAAATTCTCTTCATAAAAAATAATATAGATTGCCAAAATTGTTTTTTTTTTTTTTTTCTAATACATGAAGATAATTCACCCAAATCCTGCAAATTTCAAATATGATCTCACTTTCCTGCACATTTTCCTATGTTACCTCAACGGCTTAACCCATATTAAAAACTTGCAAATTTCAATAACAATTCTATCGGTTTGCTTCTATTCAACATAAAAGAAAACGAAAAACAGCTGTCAATTCGATTAATCACAACAAGATAATAATTCAAAATGAAAAATAATAACATGATAAACGTAAAATATTCCTTCCCTTACAAAAATATCTCAAAATATTATCGTACCACAGTCCATAAAGATCTTTCATGTATAATATCCAAAAACAAGGGAAGAAACCGATTTAGAAGCCTAAAAACTTCAAAAATAGTAGTAAAAAATTTGAATAGAAGAATATGGCCATTTGGATTTCAAATACACCTTTGAATCCCATTGTTCTGACATTGGGACAACCATCTGTAATTTTTTTTTTTTGTAATTAAAAAAATAAAAAAAAAAGAAAAAGAAACTGATATTAATCAATGTAATGAAATCCTCCAAACACAGAAAGTCAAAAACAACTTCCTCTTCTAGTGTTCTAAACCGGAATTTCAAACCAAATGCTCCAATCAGATGATGTGGCTGACCTGGGTCATTAGCCGATAAAAATTGTGATGAATGTATGAATAATCATGAATTGAAATCCATCAGCCACTTAATAATACTTGCAACTTGAAGAAGCGAACTGCGATGGTGCAGGTGGCAACCGATTAGGTGTACGCCGACTGCTTGAGTTTTGGTTGCCACCTGCCTGAGTTCAAACCAGAACTGACATCGCCATTCTCAGCTGGATCACTGTAACACCGGATGTGACCATTGGATTTAGATCTAGAATAGTCGTTATATGAACCACGGTTCACAGGTCCATTGGCGGCTGCATTAAATGCAGATCTCCAGTCATCGCCTGATGCGCCACTTGTTCTCAGGTTGCTTTCTGCAGTAAGAGAAACAAAGGATTAAAAGTGACAAGATGTGTATAAAAGATCAATTTTTTTGCACTTTGTAGATGAACGAAACAATACCTGTCCCAATGTCACCACTGGTCCAGCTGGAGGCAGTAGCTGCCCTGTTGTCATGAATGCTGAGTTGTTCTGTTAGTTTAAAAAGAAGTGTGGACTGTTTCTGATACTGCTTCCTCCTACGCTTCACATTTTGGTCCTCCTGAAGTAGCTCTTCAATCCTTCCAGTGCTTTGTGCACTACAGAAATCGAAATTATAACATTATAAGCATAATTTTTCTTGAAATAAAATTTACGATATACAACTATAAGAGAACAGCACTAGCAGGGCAACCAGAAGCTAACACACATATTCTATAAACAAATAGTTAAATGAGAATATGTTCAACCTAACGGAGCCATATAACTGATTTAACATGTCTTCCTTCGCTTTCTAAACTTGGCAAAGAACAACTGCCTGCTCAAGCAATCACAAAAATATTAAAACAGTTTTACAACGAGCCACTGTAAGGATGGAAAATTACGACAACAAAGAATCAAGTGTACTTTCGGCACATCAGCAGCCAAACTGTTCAAAACTGCTTCGACATAACAACACTTCTTGAGACATCCATGAAGTTCTTCTTCTGAGTCAACGGGTCTTCAAGTCATAGTATCCTACAAAAAGCCCATCAAAATTATTAGTACAACATTTTTCTATGTCAAGGTGAAGAAAACATCAATTTTCTTGTGAGATAGATTTCACAAAGCAAGACAGTAGACTCACCAGAGAACCATCAGATAGACTCTGCCGTAGGGTCTGACCTTCAGATGCCACCTCAATTTGTCCTCCTCTTGCTTGAACAACTTGGCTTATCTTGTTTATCCATTCAACCTTGTCTGCCATGCTCTCAGCCTTCCAAACAACAGCACTATGGGCTGCAAGACAAATGGAGTTTAAACCGAGTATTAGCAAAACTGAAACAAATATGTAGACATGTGTTAGGAATAGGAATGCATAAATAGAATCCTTCTAATTATTTTCCTTTATTTAGTTTCCTTTAGTTTAATATATTATTTCCTTATTGAGAGAGAGACTTGTTTTGGTAGTTATTTAATTTAAGGATCTCTAGAATGGCAATATATAATTTGTATCCTTATTGAGACCATTCTCTCGTTATAAAAGAGAATGTTATGAAATAAAACGAATCATTCAGACTTTTGCAATAAAAAGAGTAAGGAGAGTTTGGGTGGTCTCTTAAGAACAAACACCCATCGTTATCTTTCAAAATAGGTTCTTCGAAGAAAAGTAGGAACGTGAACAAAGGGAATCAAAGGGATTTTCCGGTGAATCGACTTGTGATGAGATCCTATTCGCGGGAACATAAAAAATTGATATCAGAGCCAATCGTCTTGGATGATTCTGATCCGTTGGCGCTTAAAGTGCAAGAGTTAGACCAGAGGATGATGGAGTCGAACCAAAAGATTGGACAGGAGCTACGTGACCTACGCGAATCTGTCAAGGCAATCCAGCACATGCTGGAACTGCAGTGTGCAAGGAATGGGAAGGTCGCTGACCCGACAGATGGCTCCGGTAGTAACAGCCACAACTTGTCTGGACTGCCGAAAGAGCAACAGGGCAGATTGCAGGGGTCCTGTCCAGGCAGCGCAGTGGTTCTGCGTTATTCCAAGCTTGAGTTTCCTACTTACAATGGCATGGAAGATCCTTTGGGCTGGCTGTATCGCTGCGAGCAATTCTTCCTTAACCAACGGACGTGCGAAGGGGACAAGGTGGGGTTGGCCGCTTTTCACATGGTAGGTGAGGCGCAATTATGGTTCTACCGACTTGAACAAGAGGAATCGAGCCTCACGTGGGAATCGTTCAAGCACTACTGCTTGTTACGATTTGGCCCTCCTTTAAGCAACAATCCTTTAGGTGAGTTGATTAATCTGAAGCAAATCAGTACAGTTGAAGAGTATCAACGACAATTTCATGCATTCCTTGCTAGGGCGATGACGGTCCGCTCCAACCAACAAGTAGATATATTTACTGCAGGATTAACCGAGACGCTTCGTGTAGATGTTAAGATGCAGGACCCTCCAAATTTGGTGACAGCAATGAACATTGCGAGGGCCTTTGAACGAAAAATGCAGCTTAGTTGTGGGGCAGGGGGACAACATTTTTCTGCAGGAACAGCAACCAAACCTACTGCATCACTCCACTCATGTATCCAGTAGCGAGCAGAAAGGGACTGCTAACAGTGCTTCTGCGACTTCAAGCAATGGCAGCACACTGTCTCTGTTTATTAAGCGATTGTCCAGCGCCAAGATGGCTGAACGACGGGCAAAAGGTTTGTGTTACAATTGTGATGAGTCCTACTCAGCGAGGCACAAATGTAAAAAACTTTTCTGCCTTATGGTGGACGACGCAGACGTTCTGCCCGAGCAGCTGCCTCTAGTGGATCCCGGTAGGTCTTTCCTCTACTAACGCAACGTGGGAAAATGCACTCCAATTCCAAGAGTCATATCCTGAGTTCGAGCTTGAGGACAAGCTCGTTGTCGAGGAGGGGAGTAATGTTAGGAATAGGAATGCATAAATAGAATCCTTCTAATTATTTTCTTTTATTTAGTTTCCTTTAGTTTAATATATTGTTTCCTTATTGAGAGAGAGACTTGTTTTGGTAGTTATTTAATTTAAGGATCTCTAGAATGACAATATATAATTTGTATCCTTATTGAGACCATTCTCTTGTTATAAAAGAGAATGTTATGAAATAAAATGAATCATTCAGACTTTTGTAATAAAAAGAGTAAGGAGAGTTTGGGTGGTCTCTTAAGAACAAACACCCATCGTTATTTTTAAAATAGGTTCTTCAAAGAAAAGTAGGAATGTAAACAAAGGGAATCAAAGGGATTTTCCGGTGAATCGACCTGTGACGAGATCCTATTCGCGGGAACATAACAACATGATCACAGCTAGATGAGCAGGCATTGTGTGATAGAAAAAGTACCTTTCAGAACAGTTTTATATGGAACCTTGCTAGTTATCTTAAAAACAGGATTGGGTGCTTTCGCACAATCTGGTCCATTATCCTTTTTATCTTTCAAGCTTTTTGCAGGAGGCTCCTCCTCATCTGAAACCTCTTCAATATTGCACTCCTGTAGAAGTTGGTGCATAAGCAGTATCTAGTTCAATTGCATTTTCTTAAGATTCTAACATTCGCTCTATAGGTCCAGATGGCATAATGAAATTTAAAACGCTTGTTTGCAAGTAGATTTAGATGCAGCAAGTATTTGCAACCCTAGATACATTAAATAATCTTGATAACCAAAGGAAAACAAAATTATGGTTCTCCATACCTCTGAAGTGATGACACCATGGAAATGCCGTTTCTCTTGCTTTTTGGTATAACCAAGCTGTAAAATGATGGGTAACTGAAATTAAAATATAATAAAAATTACTGTATTTGTAACATACATATACGCTAACCCATAACTCTTGGATGGAACGATAAACATCATACTAGGATGGAGCAGGGGAATCTTAAACGAAAGAGGCTGCCTAAAATAACCATTATGTTAAGTGACAAACCTTTCTAGTCTTCTCATTCAAAACAAACCATCGTGTGCTTCATCCATTGGTTTTAGCACTTTTCTTCAATATAAACCTGAACATTATATAAAGTCGAAATTTTATATGCACATTCAGGTTGCCAAAAAACTGAAAAAGATTATACATAATCAGGCAAGCAAGGTTTTATAATGGCATTCCCAAAATTTTAATAATGAGATACACCAAAGCAATAATAGGTCAACAACCACAATTTGATAAACCACCACAAAATCTTGGATAACCAATACCCTACATAAAAATTATCAACCTAATGAAAGCAGCAATTACACAAACCTGCTGTTATTTCTCCTTCAGCACTTGCAGTCCTAAGAGCGGAAACCTCCTGTGTCTCTCTACTTGGCCAGACTTATCCTTCATTAATTTCAAACTTACACCACTTTGTTGACTGCCTGTCTGAGGGCTAGTTGCCTAGACGTATATACAGTACGTTATTTAGCAAGGCAAAATCAACGAAAAAAAGTTTCATTAGATGCATTAGGGAGAAAATGGCAACAAGCGGCCACTCAATGTTTTCATCCTTCCAGATTCATTATCCAGTTACATCAGAAAAAGGGACATCCCACCCTATTTAGTATTGCTTGCTCTGCATCCAGTCCTTTCTTGGAGGACCGGTTTAGCAAATATTGGATAGAACTAGCGAAGAGCTATTTACAAAAATTGGAAAACCTTGGGGTTATATCGACATACATTGTACAAAAAGAAATGAGATGCACCTATGGATTCCATCAAGTAATGATATATTAACCGCTGATTTAAGTAATTTTTTAGGAAAATTGGCATGCCATCAAATTACAGTTGTTTAGATTTCCCTACATTTCTGTGGGAGAAGTCCAAAGAATACTACAAACTTCCATACATATCATGGCTTGAAAGCGATTACTACATATACTACACCAGCAAACATGTTGAGGGTACCTCCTTTGCACCAAACGGATGAAGTGTTGGGAAAGCACAAAGGCTCGCTTCATGTCAACAAGCGCAACCACCATCTTTTTGCTCCATTCTTAAACCCATCTAGCACAGTAGTTGCAATTGCCACAACCTAGTCAAAAGATAGAATTGTTAAAGTACTATGAAAAGGTAAAGAAATCTTAACCATTCACTATTAAATCATGTAAACGAACTGATAATAAAGAACAAAATTGTAAGCCAGCCAACCTCTCTACTGAAATGAGGATATCTTCCCAACCCTGGTGTAGCATTTGCTGCAGCAGAAACCATATCAAGCAATACACGGTGTACCAGTTTTATTAGTCAACCAGGAACTCAATGGGTAACACACAACAATCAAGATTTTATTATTTGCACACTGCTGTCCAGACAAAAATTTATATATGAACTAGCAAATATAGTGATGCATTTGTAATTTTCTACTTATCAGCAAAAAATCAGGTATTAATTTTCTATCCAACTCTGAGTCAAATAAAGTTGGCAAACCCTGTCTTACTAAGCACACAAAAAATGTTGACACTCAGCATCATGAACTATGAAAAATAAAAAGAGATGGAAACCTTTCAGACTACAAAAAAAGGGGCTTTACATGCATAAGATTCCATTACCTCATCAACACAAAGACGTGATGATTCTGTTGCAAGCTCTAGAACACCTTTTATCAAAGATCTCAAACCCTTTTCGGGAGTTATGAGATATGGTTGATAACCATCTGCTTCTAACATAATCTGATGGAAAAATAAATATAAGGTCATTGAACATATAAATTTTAAAAGCATTATAACTATACTGAGCAGGGCACAAAAACTTACCCTCTTGACATTATTGATATCAAAATGTTTGTCTAGTGGGAGCTGCTTGATCCTGTTTGGAAAGTTGCCCTCAAGACTGGCAACAATTTTCCAGCCGGAACCTTGCCATGAAAGAATGCCATCAGGACATATTACAAAATATAAATAATAATTTAAAAAAAAAAAAAAAAACCAAAGGAATTATCCCACCACAGTCGTCATTTTCAGTAACATATTAGAAAGAAATAACTAAGTTTTGATATATAACATATCAATTAAAGGTTCATTCAATTGGACATGCTTTAGAAGAAGAGGGCGAAAACAGCAAGGGATAAAAATTGAAAAATGTACAATGCATTTTATATCCACTTCAATTACACACATCATGCCTACATATCACATAAACGGCTTCCTAATTATAGGTACTAGATTCTGTTCCATTAAGAGTGGGTTAGAGCCTTTCTAGTATGTACCTTACAACTCCCAAGGTACATTAAGTACCTTCCTATAAGAGGTCTTATGAGAGTGTAAACTTCTTGACTGAGAGTGGGTTTGCACAGTAGAGTACATACTAGAAACCTTTTACATAATTTACTAGAGGTTTCAGCTCTAGATAAGATCATACACATTTCCCTCTTAGATATATGTTTGTGTGTGCTGTGTTATAGACTTGGATTAGTCAATAAGCTAAGTAACTGAGAAAAAGAGACACAAAACAATAAAAGGACAAACTGAAGGAACACATCCACATCTTTACTAACAAAACAGCAAGCCTAAGAAACTATAACTTACCTCACCAGATGTAATGTGTTGTAGAAACTTGTCCTCAAATTCGTGGCAAAGTTCCAAAGCTAGAGCTCTTGTACCCTCACTACTATTGGCCATTTGCTCACTAAGCCGCGCTAACTCATCCTGAACTATTTGGGACTTTCCTTGTAAGTTGCATAAATGTAATTAATGAAGGATTAATGAACTTATAGTAACAGAAGAAATAGTTAACAACCTTTGAAGATCAAAGACCAATATTCATCCACTCATAAGTTGGACAGTGAAAATTGCTTGGGAATCAATCATACAAACATATGTCATCCTTATCTTTAATTGAATTAATACAAACGCTAGCAACACCTATAGATGAAACAATTCAGTACCAAGGCAAACTAAAGAATGATGATTCAGCATGACTTAGTTAAAGTGTGTCAGAGAGACTTCGTTACTGAAGTTGCATTAAGAACTTCCTTGTGTTATGTTCTTGTGACACGTTTTGTAGCAAAGTTCATAAAAAGTCAAGAAGAATAGGAAGATGAAAAACTATGTTCATCACAATGAAAACATTATACTTATGAGCATCACACAAAAGAATACAGATATCAAACATACACCAAAAGATGTTAATGATGCTAGTTGTAAACACTTACCCAGATAAAAGGTTTGGAACACCGAGTTTCATATGCTTGCGAATTTGTTGCGCCAGAGCATCCACCAAAGCCACTCTGCCTAGCTTATTATGGGGAGCTCCAGTCAATATGGATTTAAGACATTCACTCTCTGCTTTCCATGCAGTTTCTAAGAAGTTTTCAAATCCAGATTGCACACAAGCTATTGAGACTGACTGACCAATTAAAGCAACCCATGGGATATCAATTGTTTTTGGTGGACCTTGATTACTTAGGAGAGCCTGAACAACAGCAAGAACTTTCTGGTGCGCAGAAGCTTGATCGATTTTACTTATTGCCCCAACAGTTCTGGTACCTGTCGTCATCATAACAAGCTCCAAATTTAATCAATTAAAAACGAAACTAAGAACTAACCGGAAAACACAAACAAATAAAATCGAAGGGGAAGGGCATCAATGTGACTTCAGTAATAGAACACCCTAATATGCACAAGTGACCCAATATAAAATTCATCTGAAAATACATTTCTATTTTTTTTTTTTTTTGTGGAAAAGGGAAGCCCTTTACCTTCTCCCTCATACTCTTTGGCAACTCTGTGAGCTCGTGATGAAGCGATTTCCAGAGCTTGAGCAGCAGGAATAATTACCAGTAATATAGCATCATTGTCCTCAGCATATTCACTAACCTGGGACTGGCTATGGTACAAACAACAAAAGTTGTTTGTACCGTACAAACACATTTGGCTGCCAGTTGACAGCCAAATAGTGATAAATAATAATTTTATAATAAATAATATTAAAATAATATTTTAATAATAAAATAATATATAAATATAATATTTTATTATGAATTATAGTATTATAATAATATTATAAGTATTTTAAGTTATTATTAATATTTTATTATTAAATAAAAATATATTATATTATTATTAAAATAATTTATAAGTATAATAATTTAGTATAAAATATTATATTATATTAACTATTTTTTATTATTAAAAATTAATAATAACGTTGAAGTTGTTGAGTCAACAACTTCAACGTTCAATTAACAAGTTTAGTAACGTCAAGTTATTAAAATCAACGTTGAAGTTGTTAACTGAACATATCTGACGTTAGGACAACGTCAGAAGTTATTCAAACTTAACAAAAACAAACGTATGACGTCAACAAACGTTAAAGTTGTTCTATGAATAACTCCAACGTTATGATAACAACTTGTGTGACGTCATCTTGTTGAGATTAACGTCGAAGTTGTTCAACGAACAAGTTTGACGTTACGACAACATCCGAAGTTGTTCAATCTTAACAAAAACGGAGGTATGACGTCAGCAAACGTCAAAGTTGTTTTATCAACAACTCCACTGATAGACATAATTTATATACATTTATTACCCTTAAATATAGATTTATTAGTTCAATTTTATGTTAAGTTTATTTTAATTAATTGAGTTTTTGGTGAAACAGGAATAAAAGAGGATTTGTGTGTCAAATGAGGAAAAATTACAATTTTTGTCAAGTCAAAATCCCAATCAATCAAGCATTCAAGTCTTGCCTAAAATCTTTATCATGCAATTAGGAAATTGGTGGAGATAAGAAAGAAATCATTGAAGAAAAGAGGAAACAAATCAAGAAAGAAGAGGAAGCTGCAGATTTTTAGAGAAAAAAAATAAAGTGCTGTGCAGATTTTTGGAAGTAAAAAAAATAGTGCTGTAATTAAGAAATAAGTAGCAGTTTTCAGTTAAAAAGAAAATTGGAAATTGCAGCGATATAAAAGAGAAATTGTAGCAGTATATAAAGCAGTCGAGCAGTAGAAAAAAGAAGAAAAAAAATCAGACCTGCAGAACAGAAGAAAAAAGACAGCAGCAGTGACGGGAGAAAAAAGATTTCAACAAGAAGACAAACAAATTTCAGCAGCAAGTTCCAAAAGAATGATGCCGGGTTTTGATTTGTGTATTCTTGTTATTATCATGTTTGTTTAATTTTCTTTTCTGAGGTGTAGGATGAAATCATTATTGACTTTATAATGATTTTGCTATTCAAATATTATTCTTAATTTTGTGTTCCTAATGTTTAATAATTCTTAGTTTCATTGATTGATAAAATAAGATTAGTTTCACCTTAAATATCAAGTATTTTTGGTTGTTACAAAATTATTTTATTAATTTGACTTTGGATTGAAAAGGTTTAAATATAAGATTTTTGATTATGTGTTTTTCAATATTGGATACATATAATACTTAGATCTTATAAATTTTAGGTCTTGAAATAAGAATTACATATGATTTATTTTTATTGAAGCTTAATTGACAAATCCTGAGAAAACAACAGATTGATTTCTAAGTTGTTTCTTTAATTTTTGAGAATAATATTTTGAATAGTAAAACATTATAAGTTGATAATGGTGGATTCTGAACCTCAGATTTCTCGTCTATTGATTGAATTTTGCAATTTAATTTTGTTTTGTTAATTTAGAATTTTATTTTCGTTAGTTTTAATTAATTCTCAAACATTGTTAACTAGATTAGAATTAAATTTAATTTAGATTTAGATTAATATTTTATCAATCTCTGTGGGATCGATCTCGTACTTACATAATCTATTCTATAATAGATTCGTGCACTTGCGAGTACTAAAATTTGCACAAAAGTTTTTGTGTTATGTTAACAACTTGGGTGACGTCATCTTGTTGAGATCAACGTCAAAGTTATTTTGGGAACAAGTTTGACGTTAGGACAACATCAGTAATTGTTCAATCTTAATAAAAACGGAGGTATGACGTCAGCAAACGTCAAAGTTGTTCTATCAACAACTCCAACGTTATGTTAACAAGTTGGGTGACGTCATCTTGTTTAGATCAATGTCGAAGTTGTTCAGGAAACAAGTTTGACGTTACGACAACGTCCAATGTAACACCCTCCACCCGATTTCCATTCGGATGGAAACCCGAGTAGGAGAATGCTACCTTAATCGGTGTATTCGTTGTTACTTTACATAAATGTACTAAATAGAAAAAAAAAAATTCTCGAAAATCCGGCAGAGTTTCTTCTTTTTTTCTGAAAAATCCAAAATTATAAAAACCTGCATATTTCAAAAGCAAACACTTCTAAAATACATTCATTTTCTCAACTTCCATTTCGGACTCTTCGTCCGACTCCAAAATCACTTCACCACACAAACATTTATAATTACAACATTTAAAAAAAATCATATTCATCAAAATTAAAAACAAATAAAATGATAATTAAGAATTTTCTTTATAAAATTATTTTACAAATTGAAAACCTTCTTTGACACAACTTATACACATTATTATTTATTAAATCTCATAATTCCATATATATGTACCTACATTTCCATGTATTTAAACACCACCGTACAATACTAAAAGTAAAACTATCAAGGAGGGAGGAATGTGACTTGCAGAAAGCGCGGCAACTATCTTCTCGGCTATCCATATTTACAGCGTCCAAATTCAACCTACGCGTGGAAAATCCAACGCGCTAAGTATTTCTACTTAGTGGGTGTACACTAAATTTAAATTTCATCAATTTTAAAGATACAAGATTTTAAAGTAGAATTTCACAGTTATCAAATATTCATAATAAATCATAAAGAGATCAATTTATTAGTAAACACATATCTATGAAATGCCTAAAAGTCATTTTCCAAATATGACCTTATAAAATCATATTTCACTATTTTCACATATTCGTAAGAAAACGAAATAAAACCTAAATTCCATTTCAAATCTCCAACTTTGATCATTTCATCAAAATTATGTTATTGTAACACAAAATTTTCCTAATTTTCAAGCTTTTATCAAAATTTATAAATAACTCAATTTATTAATAATTATATATAGAAAACACATAAAATTTGTTTTCAGGCATATTAAGAATCAAACTTCCAAAATGTTCAAACTTTTATTAAAATTCATAATTACGTCAATTTATCAAGAATTGCACATATAAAACAAACATTTTAAATTCCTCATTTCACTAAAAATATCATAGGGTAACACCACCCTTCTATGTTTTTATCAAAATACTAAAATAATACGTAAGGAATTTACTTTATTAATAAAAGCACATATAAATCACGTAAAAAAAACCTTTCCAAACATTTCAATACGATACCTTCAAACTTATATGTTAAATCACAACGATAGCACATTATTAACAAATACACACATGTATATACACATAAAAATTATTTTCAAACATAGTTGCACGTTTTTCATTTAATATTTTTCTCAGTGCCCTTCGTAAACTCTGACACGATACCATGGACTGGAAACGGGTTTCACGTATCCCCCGGCATCGGACACTCGGTGACTACCCACCAGGGCACGTTTCACATATCACATAAATTCTGGGACCGGACACTCGGTGCCTCTCAAGGTCCATGAATTTCAATAAAAATTCTCATTCAAAAAACTCAAAACATTTTTTTCAATCAAAATATATATTTCTCATTCAAAAGTGACTCATCAATCTCATCAAAATCGTTGTGTCATTCTTCCGATATACATTCGGTCAAGGCACTAATTTATCCGTTACTTTCCGTTTCTTTTTCGTTTTCATTCGAAAGTTATTAAAATCACAATCCAATATCATTTGATAATAAATTGTCAAAATAATTTCACAAATCCTTTAATTTCCACATTCGGTCAATACTTTTTCTTTCACAAAATTTTCCAAAATTTTCATTATTCAATGCCACAAAATTCATCATAATATCACTTACACATAAATTGCCACAAAATCATTTATACTAAAATTCATACATAGTCACGAAATTGATTTAATTAAAAATTGAACAAAAACACATACTTTTTCCCAATCTTTTCCAAATTTAATTATCAAATACTATACAAAATCATTCATAACCTAAATCACACACCTTCATAAAATCTATTTAATTAAAACATTATAAACTCATATACTAAAATAAATCAAAACCTTTACTAATAAAAATGAGTTTTTTAAGATAAGTGTACACCAACCTTTTGGACGCTTTCTATAGCTTATCCACTCATATAACTCCTTTGATTTTCTTATCATCTTAGATCCCACCCTAAAATCACACAAAACTTAATCTATAACTCATAGAAAAATAAATTAATTTTCTGAAATCAAAATCCTATTAAAATAGACTTATCTATCTAGATAATTAAATACCTGAAATATTTGTTTTTCTCTCTTCTTCAATTTCTTCTTCTCGGCTTCTCCTATTTTTTTTTTTTTTTTGTTCTCTTGCTGTTCGCAGAACAGCTGCTTCTGTTCTCTTTCTTTTATTTTATGCTGCTGCTTGCCGTTTCTGCTCTTTGATTTCTATTGTTTCTGAAGACGCAAATATATATATAAACAACTTCTCCACCGCCTCATGCATTCAATTCTCCTCTTACTTTATTTGATTTTATTATTTTAATATATATATATATATATATATTTCTTTCATCACCCGGCAACCACACATTCATATATATATATATATTCTTTTATTTCAATGGGACCCACCACCTTTAATATATTTTTCTTTTCCAACACAATCCACTAACCATTTTCTTATATATATATTCTTCCATAGGGTCCCACCACTAATTTATATATATTGTTATTATATTGATTATTATTATTATTATATTATTATATAAAAAATCACGCAAGATTCATAATAAGGGATGTAAATTTTCATTCTTGTCCCCTATGACTTTTTTCCTTTTAATCCAATCTTCTTAATTTCTTTTAAAAATATCCTCCAATAGGATATTTATTCATAAGTTTCTATACTTCTAAAACTGAAATCAGATCAAATTAATAACAATAAATTGAATTTCAATTAATCTCTTAGATCGGAGCGCTACAAAATGTCCTGGTACATATATTTTATAATTAAATATAATCATATCATTTTTAACATCCAATTTTTTTTTTCTTAATCACTTAAAAATCACAATTTAAATCTTAAAATTTACCACACTATCTTTTTGATTTACACTCAATTTATAATTATCTTATGCCACATGTTTATCATTTCTTATATCTTTTTATTTGACTTTTCTAGGATACTCGGATTCAGCTTTTCTGGAAGTTTCTCGAAATTCTTTCAAAATTCACCGGGGCCTATATTCGGACTGCCTACATACTCTTGGTAATCTCAGTTACTCTTAAAAGTCATTCCATACTCTTTTTGAGCTCTCCGTAAATTCACTAAATCGTCTCCAATTATTTTTGAATTGATTCTATTTCCATCCGAATCACCTTGGAAAGTGTCATTTGAATTTCTAAAATGCTTCATGAGCATTTTAATACTCATTCCGATACTTTTCTAAATTTTTGAATTTTTCCGGGTTCCTGATCGGATCTGAAAATCGCTCCGTTTTGCCTCAAACGAACTCATTTTTAATCCGTTTCAGTTTCCTTAGACTCCATTACTTATTCCGGAGCTTTTCAACTTTGAGGTCCGCTTTTTGAAAAATTCACTATTCACACGGATACTATTCCGTCCGAAAATACTGTTCATCCCAAAATCACTATTCATCCTAAAAATGCTATTCATCCTAATATATTTTTATTTCTCTTAAATAGAGAAAATTCGGGATGTTACATCCAAAGTTGCTCAATCTTAACAAAAACGGAGGTATGACGTCAGCAAATGTCAAAGTTGTTCTATCAACAACAGCAACGTTATGTTAATTAGTTGGGTGACGTCATCTTGTTGAGATCAATATCGAAGTTGTTTTGCGAACAAGTTTGACGTTACCACAACGTCCGAAGTTGTTCAATGTTAACAAAAAACGGAGGTATGACGTCAGCAAACGTCAAAGTTATTCTATCAACAACTCCAACGTTATGTTAACAAATTGGGTGACGTTATCTGATAGTTAATGAAGAATTAATGAACTTATAGTAATAGAAGAAATAGTTAACAACCTTTGAAGATCAAAGACCAATATTCATCCACTCATAAGTTGGACAGTGAAAATTGCTTGGGAATCAATCATGCAGACATATGTCATCCTTATCTTTAATCGAATTAATACAAACGCTAGCAACACCTATAGATGAAACAATTCAGTACCAAGGCAAACTAAAGAATGATGATTCAGCATGACTTAGTTAAAGTGTGTCAGAGAGACTTCGTTACTGAAGTTGCATTAAGAACTTCCTTGTGTTATGTTCTTGTGACACGTTTTGTAGCAAAGTTCATAAAAAGTCAAGAAGAATAGGAAGATGAAAAACTATGTTCATCACAATGAAAACATTATACTTATGAGCATCACACAAAAGAATACAGATATCAAACATACACCAAAAGATGTTAATGATGCTAGTTGTAAACACTTACCCAGATAAAAGGTTTGGAACACCGAGTTTCATATGCTTGCGAATTTGTTGCGCCAGAGCATCCACCAAAGCCACTCTGCCTAGCTTATTATGGGGAGCTCCAATCAATATGGATTTAAGACATTCACTCTCTGCTTTCCATGTAGTTTCCAAGAAGTTTTTAAATCCAGATTGCACACAAGCTATTGAGACTGACTGACCAATTAAAGCAACCCATGGGATATCAATTGTTTTTGGTGGACCTTGATTATTTAGGAGAGCCTGAACAACAGCAAGAACTTTCTGGTCTGCAGAAGCTTGATCGATTTTACTTATTACCCCAACAGTTCTGGCACCTGTCCTCATCAAAACAAGCTCCAAATTTAATCAATTAAAAACGAAACTAAGAACTAATCGGAAAACACAAACAAATAAAATCGAAGGGGAAGGGCATCAATGTGACTTCAACTTCAAGAACACCCTAATATGCACAAGCGACCCCAACTTATGAAAAGAATAACTTGTACAGATGAGGATATTAATATAAAATTCATTTGAAAATACATTTCCTTTTTTTTTTTTTTTTTTTTTTTTTTTTTTTTTTTGTGGAAAAGGGAAACCCTTTACCTTCTCCATCATACTCTTTGGCAACTTTGAGAGCTCGTGATGAAGCGATTTCCAGAGCTTGAGCAGCAGGAACAATTACCAGTACTATAGCATCATTGTGCTCAGCATATTCACTAACCTAACCACGGACAATAACAAATTGTTGAGAAATGTATTTCCTAGGTATTATGAGTCTTATATTATCTAAAGTCTCGTTTTTGGTAACTTAGCTTATCTTTGTTTTTAGATAAGTGTTTTTTTGGTAACTTCTTAATTCAAATTATTTGATATCTTCTTGCTGTTGGGGTTAAGATGTAGAAATAATGAATAACTCTCTCATTTAGAGAATTATGAGGAATAAAAATATATTTTGTTCTCAAAACCACATGGAATCAGAGCCAAACTGTATCATATGACAAAATATGGTATGGCTTCACCAAGTTCTTCATCGAAAATATCCTCAAACCCATAACCGACTTCTTTTACCAATGGAGGAGGATCTGGAGGAGGAGCCAAAAACAATAACACCTCTCATCTTCCCATCACAAGTCATAGACTCAATGGGAATAATTTTATTTAATGGTCATAATCAGTTGGGATGTTTGTGAGTGGCAAAGGTAAGATAGATTTTTTGACCGGTGTCTCAAAAGCTCCTGCAAGTGATGATTCGGCTTACAAAAAGTGGGATGTAGACAACAATATGGTAATGTCATGGCTCATTAATTCAATGACCAATGATATTAGTAAAAGTTTTCTCTTATATGATAGTGTAGAGTAAAGGTGGGCATTTTCGGGTTCGAGTTGGGTTAAATTGAAAATCTCTCAACCCAACATAGGTTAGGTTAAAATTTTTTCAACGCAACCCAACCTAATAATAATCGAGTTAGTTTGGGTTAACATTGATCGGGTTGAATTTAATCCACCATGAATATATAAATTGTTTAGTTAATAAATTTTATAGTTTTAGTAATTTGATTACAAATAAAACAAGTATAAATAAATATTCAATAATTCAAAATAAAATATTTAATCCACCATAAAGGCTATTCTTGATCTTCATCTCTAGTAAAATTCTTCTAAAAGGAGAAAAACTTGAATTTAAAACTAAGGACTAGTGTTTGTCGGGTTAGGTTGGGTTGAGTTGAAAATTTTTTCAATCCATCTCAATTTTTTCAAGATTTAACTCAACCCAACCTGATAAAAAATGATCAGGTTAGGTTGGGTTTGTCGGGTTAGGTCGGAGATGCCCACCCCTACTGCAAAGCAAATTTGGCAAGATGCAAAAGAGACCTACTCTCATAGCAACAACAAATCGGAGATAGTCGACATTGAGAACAAGGTTTATAATTTGTAGCAAGGAGATTTGACTGTCACCCAGTACTTTAACACCCTTATTTGACTTTGACAACAAATAGATATGTCCAAGCATCTTGATTTTAGATGCATACATGGACTCAAACACAAAGAGTTCAAAAAGGAGAAGTGCATTTACAAGTTTGTATTTGGTTTGAATCAGAATTTGGATGAGGTTCGAGATAGAATTATTGGCATTAAACTGCTTCCAAAGATTAAGGGTGTGTCCTTAGAAGTAAGGAGAGGATATAGCAAAAAGAGATTGATGTTGGGGACTTAAAACAAGATAGAGAACAATCTCGAAAGTTCAACACTTGTTGCCCATGGAGGTCAGTCCATTAAAGCTAACAATCAGGCAAAAAGAGGAGGAAGACCATAGTGTGAACACTGCAAAAAGCTTAGTCATGTCAAGGAGAAGTGTTGGAAGGTTCATGGAAAGCAGGCCAACTAGAGAATCATAGCCAGTTTGGTGTCAATATAGCTAAACAAGACCTGATAGAGATGCTACATAAGTTGATCTCACAGACATTAGCACATAATTCTGCTAATGGGTCAGTAATAGATGTTAGAACCGTGGCACAAAAGTAAATGTATTAATGCTCTTGTTTTTCAAAGGCACAAATAAAGTCTTCGATTACAGACTTAGGGGCTTCGGATCACATGACAGGAGATTTGTCCTTATTTGATACATATAATTCATGTAATGAGGATTAAAATGTTTAAGATTGCAGATGGGTCCTTATCAAAGGTGATAGGAATTGGTTCAGTGAAGATCATAGAAAGCATCATTCTAAATTCTGTTTTATTTGTCCCTAATTTGGATTGTAATTTATTGTCGATAAGTAAACTCTTTAAGGAGTTAAACTATGTGACCAAATTTTTTTCTTATTGTTGTGAATTTTAGGACTTGGACAAAGGGAGGATGATTAGCAATGCTAAAATGTCCTCAGGTCTCTTCATTCTTAAAAGTGATTTTTCCTCTATAAAACAATCTTACCTAGCAAGGTGTTTGGGATTTCAAAGCCAGTCTAGTCATGTTAGAGAAAATAAAAATAATGTTGTTATGCTGTGGCATCTTAGATTAGGTTATCCTAATTTTTTGTACTTAAAGAAGTTGTTCCCATCACTATTTGACAATAAAAATCCTAGTTAATTTCAATGTGAAGTGTGTGAATTTTCAAAACATTCCTGAAATTCATATAAAATTCAGCCTTATAAGCCATCTGAACCATTTTCATTAATTCATAATGATGTGTGAGGACCTACAAGGATCAACAATATCACTGGATAAAAATGATATGTGTCATTCATTAATGACCATACAAGATTGATTTGGATATTTCTTATGAAAGAAAAATCTGAAGTGGAAAACATTTTCAAGAATTTTAATAATATGATTAAAACTCAATTTCAAGAAAGAATTTAAATTTTGAGAACTGACAATATAAAAGAGTTTTTCAGTTTATTATTAAGAGACTACTTATCTGCTGAAGGTATTAACCATCATACTTCATGTGTGGACACACCTCAATGGAATAGAATCTTAGAAAGGAAAATTATACACCTTCTTGAGATTGCTAGGTTCTCTAATGTTTGCTTCAAATGTTCCAAAATTTTTCTAGGGGGAAGCCATTCTTACAGCAGCTTACTAAATTAATAGATTACCATCTAGAGTGTTAAATTTTCAAACTCCATGTCAAGTCTTTTAAAATTATTACCCTACTAGTAGAATTATTTCTCATAGTCCTACTAGGGTTCAGATGTACTGCCTTTGTACACATTCACTCTCAATTTAAAAGAAGGTTGGATCCTAGGTCAATCAAATGTGTCTTTCTAAGTTATTCTGCAACCCAAAAAAGGTATAAATGTCATTCTCCTTCAACTAGGTGGTTTTATGTGTCAATGGATGTGTCATTTCTTGGAAGTAAATTCTTTTAGGTTAAATAAGGAGAAGAGGATAAGCATGAGAGTCCTAGATCAATTGAAAGTTATCCATTTGATTTATCTAGTAAAATATATCCTCACATGATTAGTGATCAAATTAGAAGTTCAGAGTGTGAACCGTGTGAGTCTCCTATTCATGACATTCCTATATTTGAGACCAATGAGTTATCCAAACGGCCAATTCCATCCATACTAGACTTTTCTCCTCAAAACTTATCAAAATAGTCAAGTGAGTTTCCTAACCACAGCAAATCTAATCCAAACACTAACAGACCTGATTTGATAGTCTACAAGAGGAGAAAATAAGACTCAAAAAAGACTGGAGACCGAATAAACCAAATGAAGTCTCTCAATTTTATGGTTTTTGAAAATTATTTTTAGGCAATACTACCAAGCAGGTTTGTATTTTAAAATATGAATTTTGTATTTAAAAATTATCATTTAAAAAACGAAACCAAATACACTCTCAATTTTGAGAATTAATGTTAGAAGAGGGAACTTAGTGAACAACCAGTAACTAAAAGAAATGTAAATGAATTTCAATTCTAAATGAATAAGATTTTACATATGAATAAGAACTGATTGATAATTTCTAAAATGATTATTTTTTTGGATACCAATTGCAATATCAAGCTCAACGAGCGTTCTTTATTATCAATCCACATTCAATGTGGTGATCAATTTGTAGAATGAGTTCTTCATAAAATTTTATAAAAGAAATGGGCATTTTTTGCCTAGCAAGGTTAGTAATTTGTGAGATATGAAGAAAATTATATTAAATTATTAATTCATTATGAAGGTTTATACATATTTTTATAATGTGAGTTTTTTAAAAAAAAATGTATATTCATATAGTTTAGGTAAGTATATAAGTCAACACATAAGTAATAAAATAATATTACTTTTAGTTTACATCCATCCATGTATCAGTATAATAGGATTGACATCTATAATGAATTTACAACATTGATCAAGTTTATAATTACATCAAATAAGATTGTATTACAATAGTCTTTGATGACAAATTTAAAAAAAAAAAAAATTATGACAAAAAATAAACCAGATGAAGTCTCTCCTAATGATCACATTTAAAAGAAGCCAATGAAATTGTTAATCTAGAATTAATTACATGAAACATTGTAAGATGACTTGTGCTGGAAGTAATTACCATAGAAGAATAATAAATATGTATAATTATCTGCAAATTAAAATGTAAACAAGTAATGATTCGGGATGCATGTATCAACCAAACGTTTCTTAATAATCAATCATAGTGCAATTTCAAAAAGTCTTTTGATGACCAACATAAACTTGAATTGGTCCAGTCCACTTCTGTTGTTAAATAAAAATAACAAATTGACCAAACAAGTATCACTACTTCAGAATCCTGTCAACGTCCAAACAGCCTTCTCTGTTGCATTGGCCAACATGCCACAATTTGGCATTCTTTTATAGGATCATTGGTCAATTATATTTAATTAAATATCTCAAAAACAATTTTACATATTTTCTTAAATCCATAAATTTTAATTTTCCTTGTACTGAATAAGGAGTTCAAAATATGTCAGGCAGTGGCGGACCCAGAAAATTTGTTCAGGGGGGCACATGAATGAATAAAGTAATAAAAATATCGAAAATTAAGAACATATTAAATATATAATGTTTTTATGTAAAAGAATGTTTGATAACATTATATAGTTTAAATAAAATAAAATGTACCATATTGTAGTTCACAGACATTAGGATCATAATTCCATATTTTAGTTCGAAGCCCTGGATCGGTAGGGAGATCCGACAAATTGACTTCAATATAAATTTTTTTTGAAGAAGATGATTCCAACTCAAGTGATGACTTTCTTTTCATATATCTCTCCACAACTACTTCACAACGAATAAAAACATAATAAATTTTTTTAAAAAATTAATAATAATTTATTGATTCTAAATAAAATAAAACTATGAAATAAATAATATTTTATACATATAAAATTGAATTAAGACAATACATTATATATGGACAATTTTAATGCAATAATTTATAGTTTAAGATTGCTCAAATTATTAAAAATAAATAAATTAAAAAAGTAATTAATTTAGAAGACTAACCTAGTAAGTCATAAGATATTAAAATGAAAATAAAGAGAAGTTAAATAAAGATGAAGAGAAAAAGAAAAAAAAATTGTTCACTACACTTGCAAATTGTCAATGGATTTTGTATAACATATAAAAAGTAGAAGTAAATAGAATTTATATAGGAGAGAATTGAAAAAATAAAATTTAATATGAACTAATTGGAAGTAGGAAAACTAGTTCTAATAGAAGTAATAAAGAAAAAAGAAAGTTAATTTTATTAGAAATAAGGAAAATAAATAATTGAATAAAAAATGATACATAATTCAAAAAATATAAGGCACGGATTTTGAACAACATGTTGGGTATGATAGAAGAAATTTATAATATATAATTCAGTTTTTAAATAATATGGTAAAAGATAAATAATAATAACAACAATAATTAAAAATAAAAAAATCAATTGAGATTTGACAGCTGTGACAGTATTGCACAGCATCTGTAGACTCCACACCTGTTGCTGTTTCGTGTCTGCAGTCTGCAGACTGCAACAGATAAGCTTTTTTTTTTTTTTTTTAAATACACTGTAAAGGATATTAATCAATTTTTTTTAGATTTCAGGGGGGGGGGGCACGTGTCCCCCCTGGTCCAGGCGTGGGTCCGCCGCTAATGTCAGGAATAACTTCTTTTGCCTCACCAATGCTGAAACTTACGTTGATAATTCCATTATTGGTTCCAAAAACCTAGGTTTCTTCTTATGAATCTCTTGAAGTGAACTCAAAAATTTTTAAATTTGATGGAATTTCAATGCAAAAATGGTTGAAGTACCTTAAATATATTTCTCTCAGTTTTTTTTTTTCGTTTTAATTGAGACAACTATATTCAGATGATAATCATGAGACCACAAAGTTGGTTTTTATTCAAGTCTAGATATATACTCCATAATAAGAATTGCTTATTAAATCTCTAAATTTATTGTAAAATGAAGGGAAGCCAATCCACTCCCAAGTCGAGTCAAATTGACAAGATGAGAGCAGATAGGGATCATGAATCAAATTAAGTTATAGATCAGATTAATATAATCCTGTTCCAATTTATAATTAAAAAAAAAAAAGCAAAAACAAAACAAAACAAACACTACTTCTTCCATGGCATTTGAACAGTAAAAATGGGACGTCAGTTTTCAATTTTATATCATTGAGGCCCATGGGCCTGTTATTCCGATCAGCCCATCTCTTGATTTGCTAATCCATTTTGGCTCCTGCTCCTTGCTTGTACTGATTTTAGTCTTTTCAAAATAATAATAAATTTATATGAAAATAGAATTTACAGTGGTCAGCACAACTATAACTATTTTCTATTTCAGCATCAAAATAATATGCAAAAAATTCCAATAAAAAATCTGACATTGAATCACAAATGTTATTCGGTATATATTACTTCAGTATTTTATTTTCATCCATGTAAACCAAATCAATAGTACTCATCATAACTCTATATAATAATAATAAGTCTATAAATTAAAGTGAATGGAAGATTCCAATTTTAACTCAATTTATTTCATGTCGAACAATTGTTATTTTTAAAGGCAGGGAAGTTAAGGAAAAGTGCTATACGTAGTACTGAAACACAAAGGAAACACTACCTTTTCTGGTGAGTACAGGTTTAAACATGAGCTTTTAATTGTCTATATCAATAAAAAATTTTAAAATCTCTGAATTTTAAACAAGGAGACATATTGAAATTAATTAAATTAATAGTGGAAGCATGAGAAGTGTTTAGTAATATTTTTTTCATTGGCTCATGTATTATTTTAGCTAGCTTAACAACCACATTTGATCCCATATATGATATAATTGGATCAGTAATGAAGGGGTGTAATTTAAATATATAGTAATTCAACTTTTTTTTTTAATTTTTTTGAAGTCATATGTTATATTGAAAGTTTTTACAGTAGAGAGTTAAATATATCTTATTAATAATCTATACAGCTTAACAACTATTTAAGTTATTTCAAAATTGAGTAGAGGAATAAAAGAGGATTTTCTTCCCAATTATTGCGCTTTGAGCTTCAATTTCTCATTCATCCAAGCACCATTTTGACCAAAGGAATATACCAATTCGATGACCTTAGGAAGGAGAACATAGATCTATCTTAATCTCCGAAACTGAGATAAAAAAAGCCCAATCAAAATGGTTAATGAGAATGAACTTTTGTGTTCCTTATTTTCCAACAAAATTGAAAGACAATAAGAAATGTAGAAAAGAGCTTGAGTTTTGTCTCATTCATTAAAGATAAAATAGACACTCTATAGTGACAATAAAACTCAAATATATTAGTCCAGTGACAATGAAAAAAGAAGAGGGAAAATAAGCAATGCTTCTCTTGATTTCCACCTTATTTTCTCAACTAGTATAACAATTTAGATTTTAAAATGGAGACATGACTCAAATACTTGATATTGGGGTATAAGGTGTGAGGGGTATATCATTCTGGCCAACTTCATCTTGCCAAAATTCTAATTATATTAATATTAACTCAAATGATTAGAATCCAAACTATATCTTTTATGTTTCTATCAAAATTCAAAATTTAAAACATCTACTATATTCATCAGAACCGATATTTACTTTTTTAGAAATGTATCTTAATTCTAATACAACAAAACTTTTAAAAGGAACTTGACAAGTATAGAGAGATATTCTATTTGTATGTTTAAGTTGTTCTTTGATTTCGTTGTACATTGAGTTAATAACCAATGAAGCCTGGGGAATTTAATGAATAATGACATTTTCCTTTTTAAATAATGAATAAGGACACTTTATAATACTAAATTTATACAAAAGAGCCAATGAGAGAGTTGACATGTTAGAAATGCTGGACTAATTAAAAATAATCTTTTGAAATTGTTGGGGGAAAATTGGATACTTGTCAATTCAATTGAGCCCAATATTGAAACCAATGAAAATTAGTTTCAATTGAGGCCCAAAATGGAGTCCACGGAAGCTCATTTCCAAAGAGTGCGAGCCCAAGTCCTTTTAATTAATATGAGCTTGAAAAGATATCATTACCCTATGAAAAGAGCGGGAAAAGACCTAATTCAAAATAGAAATAGAAAATCTGCATTACATCAATGTATCCTGTCTTTTTTGTCAACTCAACAAAAAAATTAGGCCTAGGAAAAGGCCTACAACTAACAAATGGCAAGTGTCAAGCGGTAGATGAGAAAAGGAAGGGTACTCGTAGCGTCATGTGTTGTTTGGAGTCAAGCAATCAAGAATAGGGGGCCACATCTCTACCAAAGCTAAGCAAGTCAAACCAAAGGCTAAAGAACATTGAAAAGATGAAAGCAACCCAACCAATGAGATCTCAGGAGACACGATGCAAAGGAGCCAACTAACGGGATGCAAAAGGAGAGTTGAATAGGAAAATGAGAGGAAATGAACCCTAGAAGGAGTAGGACAAGTATAAATGGCGTTTATTGTTCCATAGAACAACAAGTAAGAGCGCACACAAGCCTACAATATTGAGAGAAGGATATGGCTCTTACAAGCATGATATTCGGTAGTGAAGGAAGGAAAGGGGATTCATTGGATTCATTGAAAGAGCAGAAAATAAAGATTGGTTTCAGCAGGCAAGAAAGATTTTGTGATTCTTTTTGTTTAAAGTCAAATCTTACATGGGTGTTTTAAAAAAAAAATGGAATGAGAGAGATATAGAGAGGATCCACTTGCTATGCATTACTGTTTGTTTTTCTAATTTTTTTGAAGAAAAATAATGTGAAAATTGAGTTGGGTAATGCTGCTGTATAGGATCTATGTAGTTGTAGAAGTGAAAATTGATAATTAAATTCTAATCCAACAATCTATAAAAATATAAAATTTGAGAAGTAAAAATTAATTAGAAAACTAAAGAAAACATTTTTATTGCACCTCAGAAGTGTAGGAGGTTCAAGTCTAATAGCTAAACAATAGAAGATTAAAATCTAAGAGCTAAACCCTTAAGAGTTGAGTAAAAATAAAATGAACATTGGATTCTATTTGAGTTTGAGAGGAAGATTTGGGATAAATGAGAAGAGGTGTTTTGGATTCTACACTAGCAGATGGTTGGGAAACTAGGTTTGGTATTTATACAGTGAAAGGAGAGTTTTTGAAAAATTAAATAATTTGATAAGATGAAAGAATTTTCAAATTTGATAAGAAGCAGTGTATATGAATTTCAATTCTAAATGAATAAGATTTTTTTTTTTTTTTTTTTTTAATTTGAAATAGAATAAGATTTTACATATGAATGGGAAATGATTGATAATTTCTATAATGATTATTTTTTTGGATACCATTTGCAATATCAAGCCCAATGAGTGTTATTTACCATCAATTCACATTTGGTATGATGATCAATTTGTGGAATGAGTTTTTCATAAAATTTTATAAAAGAAACTGGCATTTTTTGCCTAGCAAAGTTAGTTATTTGCGAGATATAAAGAAAATTATATTAAATTATTAATTCAGCATGAAGGTTTATACATTTTTTATAATGTGAGATTTTTTAAAAAAAATTATATGTTCATATAATTTTGGTAAGTATATAATTTTTTTGTCAACATATAAGTAATAAAATAATATTACTTTTAGTTTACATCCATGCATGTATTAGTATAATAGGATTGACATCTATGATGAATTCACAACATTTATCATGTTTATAATTACATCAAATAAGATTGTATTACAATAATCTTTGACGACAAATTAAAAAAATTATGATGAAAATGAGCCAAATGAAGTCTCTCCTAATGATCACATATAAAAGAAGCCAATGAAATCATTAATTTAGAATTAATTACATGTAACATTGTAAGATGACTTGTGTTGGAAGTTATTACGATAGAAGAATAATAAATGTATATAATAAGGGGTGGACCTACACTGGGTCCAAGAGGGGCACTTGCATCTCTTGAAATTCTTTAAAAAATGATTAAGTTTATTATATTAATTATTTGATTTGTAAATATATAAATAAAATGCTACATTGCTTCCCAACAAAAGAAAAGCGTTGATTATTAGGTTTACGCTTTTCACTTTCAACTCATCCACAATCAAAATCTATATATTAGTCCATGGTAGGTTCACTGGTCAATTATATTTAATTAAATGTCTCAAAAACAATTTTTCATATTTTCTTGAATCTATAAATATTAATTTTTCTTGCAGTGAGCATGGAGTTCAAAATATGTCGGGAACATGTACTTCTTTTGCCTACTTCTTCCATGGCGTTTGAGCAACGAAAATGGGACGTCGGTTTTCAATTCTATCAATGTGAGTCTACAAATTTTATATCATTGAGGCCCATGGGCCTGTTATTCGGATCAGCCCATCTTTTGATTTGCTCATGCATTTGGGCTTTGGCTACTTGTTTGGGAAAATGGATAAAATGACCCATTTCCAAAGGTCAACATAAAAAATAACCTTTTATTTTTTTATTGATTAAAAAAGATGTTGAATGGATAAAGCTACCCTTAATGAAATGGGAGCCATAAGCTGAAATGCATCCTCAACCCATTTGCTAAAACTGTCTCGTTGTGCCACCAGTCTCTCCTCCTGCCGATTGCAACCATTCTCCCCTCTCGTCGATTGCAGCCTTCCATTTTGTCACTTCCAACACCTCACTCAGTCTTCTTACTTTCCAACCTCCCAGCTTCAAACCCCACTTCATTAAAATAGCAACAAAATGCCCCAAAACAGCCAGTCTCTCCTTCCATCGATTGCAGCTAGTCTCCCCTCTCGCCGATTGTAGCCTTCCGTTTTGTCACTTCCCACACCTCACTCGGGCTTTTTACTTTCTAACCTCTCAGCGTCAAACCCCACCTCATCAAAACAACAGCAAACGTCCCAAATTTGGTTAAAAATTAACAAAACAGGGAAATAGATGGCAATGGAAAGCAAATGGAGGCGGAGGCAGTTTCGAAAAAGGAGGAGAACCCAAAAGGGGATTTTGGTGTAGAAGAAAACCCAGACACAGGAGTTTAGAATAGAACAGAGGCAGTAGAGAGGAGGAAGGAGGTGGAGGTTAGCTTATTCGTGGCCATGGTGGATTGAGTTGATGGAGAGGTTGGTGAAGTTGAACTACTTTGATCATAGGAGGAAAAAAAGGACAAAATGGTCAGAGAAATGGGGTTTGATGGTGGTGATTATGTTTTTGATGAAGAGAATTGTGGTGGTGATGTTGATTCTAATGATGTGAAACTTATCCGGAGTGACGACTTGAATTTTGGGATTGACCGATTTTAATGATGTTTTTTCTACATTTTAGTTGAGAATCCAAACCTTCAAGTTGAGATTCCCAACCATAAGGTTGGGAACTCCAACCTTCCAGTTGGGATTTTTAGCTCGAACGTCGAAATTCCTCGAGTTCCGATAGGATCTAGGGTAGGATTCCCAACCCAAAAGTTGGGAATCCTAATCGTTAGGTTGGGAATCCTAACAGTTGTTGGGATTCCTAACCTATACGCCGGAGGTCAAGATTTTGGGGATCCCAACTTTCTGGTTAGGATTCATCACCCACGAGTTGGGAATCCAAACCCAAGGGTTAGAATTCCTAACCTTTAGGTTGGGATACCAAACTTCTCGACCTCCGATAGATTTTAAAGTGCGATTTCTAACCCGAAGGTTAGAATCACAACCTTAAGGTTGGGACTCCCAACCTCCAGGTTGGGATTCCCAACTGAGGTCAGTTTTTAAGGTGTGATTCCCGACCCTCTGGTTGGGAATCACAACATAAAGATTAGGAGTTAGGAACTCCTAGTCTACAATGTGATTCGTAACTCGGCAGTTAGAATCCCAACCTTTAGGTTGGGATTCCAACCCCCTAGTTGGGAATCCTACCATAGATTCCGTCGGGGTTGGTAATTCCAGACACCGGGGTTGAGAGTCTCAACCAGATGGTTGGGAAATCCAAACACCACACCCTAGATCCTACCGGAGGTTGGTATTTCTTGACCTCCGAGTTGGGAATCTAGGTTAAGGAAGTTGAGACTCCCAACCTTTAGGTTAGGAATCCCAACCCCCGGGTTAGGAATCCTATTCCTCATTTGGGAAGGTTCTCAACCTCTGGGTTAAGATTCCCAACCCAGAGGTTGGGAATGTATACCTAGGTTTGGAATGATTACTCTTTTCTATACTTCCAATAATTCTTGGATAATGGATGTTAAAACTCATCCGGTTGGGAGCTCCTAGGTTGGATATTTATTGCATAGTTAATGATGTGATACCTTTACGAGTATACTTTGAAATCATCTCATCATGATAAAGTAAAGTAGGAAGAGCTAACACAAAAGCGGTTCATATTGAGTAATCAATCCAATCAAATCTCAAACGTTGGATTCACAATGCTTAGAGGTGAAGACTAAACATCCACTATAAGAAGAATCTAGAAAAGGCTTAACATCCATTATAAGAGGAACCACAATAACAATTATTGTTTTAATCAATGAGTATTTCAACAATAAGTAATACAATCATTCACAACTCAAATAGTAAGAATACTCAAGCAACAACACACATGAAATCTTTTACAATAAAACGTAACCTGATGACATATTGAGAAGTTATATACTTCATATGATAGGAACTACTAAACTTAGACACAAGATAACGCACTGACTGATGCAACCTAGACACAAGACACTTTATATAATATAGCAAGAATTAGCAGGAACACCCATTTTATTTGCGTCTAACATCATCAGGGCACTGCCATAAAGAGTTGTAGATTCCCAAGCATCTGCAAAAGCGACATAATTTGCATTTTCATCGAGGAACCATGTTTGCAAATGTAATATTTTTGATATTAAAACAATGAAAGTCTATTTCATAGTGGCTATTAGACAAATAATGAGATGTACGATTCAAACAACTCAAGTGAATTACAAAGATGCTTACTGCAGCTTGGACTAGCCTCTGTAATGCAAGAGCCGACTCTATAATGCAAGCAAAATCTTTAGTTTTCAACAACAACTCCAATAAAATCAACAAGACTACAGTCGACTTAACGATTAAATACCTAATATGACAAAATTGCCAAAATTAAACAACAAAAACCAATATCGTAAACAATTAATGTATTTGAGCAATTGAGCCCAACTACAATTGCAAGTACCAAATTGTGAACCAAGGTTCCAAACAATATAAGTTTTATCTCCATGAATACATTCTACAAACCAAATAGATGCGATTGAATGCATTTGAGGTTTATTATTTTTGTTTAGAACTCATCATCATTTTCCTTAGCAATGTGTTTTGCGAGCTCTTGCTCTTGCTGTTGAACCTTCTCAGCAAGTAAGGTAAAGAGCTACAAATCCCTAATGCGCACTAAGAACTCCTGTCATAATGCCTTTAGCCCGTCCAGCAACATAGGTGAGATCCATGATCGGGTATTTAACTTTGTCAGGTTTCTCAAATGTTCAAGAACCAAGCCTGTGTAATACTATTTCAATTTTTAGTAACTAATCAAACAAAAACTGACAACAAAAATTCAGAACTTTAACCAATTTCGAATTATATATATAGGACTCCTGGTATAAAGACACAATTCATCTTGAGACATAATTCGAATATCACAACTAAAAGAAAGGCTTCAAAAAAAAGAGCTACTGTTGTCTATAAAAAATATTAATATTCTTCCCTTGGCAACCATAGATATGCCTGTGGACAAACAGTTGAAATTATATCACAAATTAGATGTTACATGCAAAAGAATGAAAGTTTTATGCATAATTATTGCAAATTAATGACAATGAACTTAATATGATTTTAAAATAGATTAAGGTACAACAATCATGAGATTGCAGATTAAATTTGTAGAAATATCTTTCTTTAAAAACAACAGAAGCTTTCTTCATCTTGCTGCCATAACAAAGTTCCATCTCCAGTAAGTTACTTTCTATAGAAAAGTTTAATAACATTTTGCACCACCACTAGAATTATGTCAAACCACAAAATTCAAATTATGCGAAAATTTACCATACCAATTATTAACATGCAACTTGAATAGAGGTCAGCATTCATGTGAATGCAAGACACTTGGAAGCATTAATTCATACATTCAACCATAGCAATATTAATATAGTATTTTACCATTGGGTCATAAACTCAAAATTTTTAATTAGGATATGTCTAGCCAATGTGTTGGCAACAAAACATCATCATAACTTATTTCAAGGAAAATGTTACTCCTATTGGAAATTAATACGTTCGATACTCATTTCTGTCATTGATGCCATGTAAATGTCTTTGTAGATCATAGTACAAGTCGTTATTGTTCAGATAAAAAACTATTCAATGCAACCAAAGGACAACAGTACAGACTCATAAAGTAGTAATATTAAGATATTGGCTACTGCAAAACCACGTCCACCTTCACCATCCCTAGTGAATATGGGTGTACTGCAATGGCAGAGGTAATATTTAACTTAAATCAAAACATCACAATAAACTCAACTACTCTACTACCATGCAAAATAAAAGCAGCAAACTAAAGCAAAACAACTTACCTTAAAAGAACATCAGAAAGGGCATTTGGACTAGGAGGAACATGAACAATATGGCTGCTATCATTATTGTTCACAATAGCAAGAAGTGCTTCCAATTTCTCTAGCTTACCATTGTCTTGTTCACCAAAATTGACAATGTCAAGTGACACACTATTTTTTTTCAATTTCCTTCCAATCATCTCCAACAACTTCTTTGCATGTTTGATACGACTTCAAACAAACAACTTTAATAAGCAACAATGAAATTTTAACATGGAAATGGTAGAAAGATAATAGATAAAGAGCTAAAGTAGAACATACCTTCCAGCAAATACAACAATTATTTGTTGCTGCTTTTTATTTTAGCGATGCTTAAGAGCCAGTTGAGGCACCTGGATCCTAGCAGCAAGATTCATCTCACCACATATTTCTAGATCTACATATAAAAAATGAAAAAAATAAAATAAAACCTAATAACTTAAGGCAAAAATTTAACCCTTTCAACTAAATGAGAATTAGTCGTTAGAGATTACCACCATAGAAAAAGAAGAAATTGACAGTATCAACTTCTCGTAACCATTTGAGATAACTCAACAATATTGTTAAGAATACCAATAATTTATGGCACATAAATAACACTATTTACCAATCCATAATATAATACAACAAGCAATGAGTTAAACCAACCAACCCCCAACACATACACAAAAATATCCAACTACCATCCAAAACACATACAGAATAATAAGACCAAAAATCTATTTCCAAATAAGTTGGAAGACAACCACAAACAGCCTTCTCCCTCAATAGGTCAAAAAAACTATCCTACACATGTTCAAAATCAAGTTTAAAGAGAAAAGATACAATTTCCAACATCTAAACAACATTTTCTCCACCCAAACTCAGACAGTTTTACAGCCAGCATATACCACTTCTCCAATCCCTTTGAATGCTCATTTCAACACTATTTGCATACAATAAAACATAAAGGCACACATTTCTCCATATCTCCCATCCACACATATTTATTGTCAATAACCATAAACTAGCTTAATCTTGAATAAAGAAATTGAAACAAAAAAAATTCTAACTCCTACAAATTTCATCACCGCATAACACATTCATACTTTACATCATTACAACATCTTCATTTTATAAAAGTAAATGCATAAACTAGCAAAAGGGTATTAGTAAAACTTGCAAATTACAACAAATACACCACAGATTGAAAATTCAAAGTCCAAATCCATTCATTTTCTAAAACATTTAAAGTTGTACCAATGAAAACATGATATAAGCTTGATATATCCACCAAAATAACACTCATATTTGCCAAGTTTTAAAAACCGCAACTATTGAGCAAGTTAGCAACTGCCAACAAATTTTCTTTAATCCAAACTATACTTCAGCAATCAAATTGAGTTCACTCAGATGCATTACCGATCATATCACATTACCGAAGAACATACAAACACAAAACTATTTTTTTTTAAAGGAACACAAAACAACTAACACATAAATGACAAAAATTAAACTTACAACAATGAGTTTCCTAGCATTTTCTGGTCTCCTTGCCAGCTGTATAGCAGCAGCAGCTACTGCAGCGCCAGATGAGATCTCAACCTTTCAAATGATGATCCTAAAATTAGCATCAAAATTCAAAAAGCCTACAACAAGAATTTAGATGTTGTATGATGGAAAAATGGAGTCTAAGACTTGATACGATCCTAAAATTATGAACAAACAAGCAAACTTTCCTTTAGAGCAAGTAGCTTAGTAGTTTCAATAGCTTTCTCACTTGATACCTGAGAAGAACTTGCAATGTAAGTTTATGAAAGAAAATATTATATGCTTCATAGGTCGTTATATAAGTGTCCTCACATAAACAAAACATGTAATAGCTTAACCTTTTAATCATTGAATCACCAACAAATAAATAAATAAATATTTCATTACAAGAACTATCAACTTTTCTTCAAATACTAATCAGAAAGCACAGTCCTTAAGCAAAGCTAATGCACTTCAGTTATCCTAAAGGCAAATGGCCAGAATAAACACAAATAAATGTCTGTAAGCTAGAATAACCTAACCAAAAGGCGAAATAATGCCAGACTCAAATAGTATTAGAGAAGCACTAGCTCATAAATTTCATATGACAAATTGGTTTCAAGACTTATAGTAATAACTTCATCAAATAGGTCAACATGTAGAATAGGAAGGATGAAACCCGCGCCAATACCTTGGATTGGATGCTTGCCTATTACATGTTACAACATGCATTAAGGGAAAAAAAAGACTGTCAAGGATTTTGATCGTCTCTAAGATGTATAAGTGAAAATCATTTTAAACAACTTCTAAGTTAAAGCAATAACGTCCGATCTATGTTATCATTTGCTGAAAACTTGAAATAGGATTTGACATTAAAGGTAAAACAGGAATGTTGATGGAAACTTTCATTTACAAAAAGAAAGTTATTAAAAAGTAGGACTTTTTGTGGTGTTGTCATATATTCATGGGAATCACTAGTGGTTAGATGCAAAGAGATACCATTGAAACACACCCTAAACAACATGGATGCTCTGACTTCTGCTCTTTGTTGTGTGTAACATGGTATGGCTATCAAGCACATGTTAATGTATCTCTACATGACAACTTTAAAATTAAACTAAGAGACTACAATCAGTGGTCCTAGCCAACATAAACTTTTGACAGTGAATGACACACAACAAGGCAGAACTGCCCTTTTTACATAGTATTTTGTAATTTGGCTTCCCTAATTATAATTTCTTTACAAATTGATTTTCTAAATGTCAAGGTTGGTTGCAGCCCCGGTACACCAAACTGATCTAGGTAGAAGACTCAGATACTTACAAACTAGTACTCCCAAGACATTTTCACATGATAACATGCTAAATAACATTTTGTCCATGTTGTTGCTTGGAATCTAACACAATTTTTCATATTGATATATCATTAAAGCAATGCATACCACCATTTCATAATGAGCTAATGCAAAGCTCACCTTCAAAACCCATTAAATTAGTCAGATGTGCAAGAATGAAACAGCACGTACATGTGCAATTGCTTTAGTAACATCCTTCTTGATTGTACAAGTGTCCTCCATAGTGCTACTTAATCAAACACCACAAAATATAGGCTATATAGCCAACCTAGCATGTGTCATAACAACACAGGTGAGTTAGTACTTGCTCAATATCAAGACTTGAACAATATATTGCAACAGAACTAAAAGCAAACTCCTTGAAACTGTTTGATTAGCCTTCTAAGAGTAGCATTTCCAGTTTTTCAAAAAATTAAAAAAGTATAGGTAAATTTATCTTTCAAAAGTGATAGAACTTCAAAACAACTAATTTAACATCCTAAATCTCCTCTATAATAGAAGTCAATTAACAAAATCCACAAGGCACATAGAAAATAAATAGCAACCAAAAAATTAAAAAGTAACCAAAAGTTTTCAAGCGGACAACAAATTAAGGAGACACTACAACAATGTAGATTTCATGAGAAGATAATTAAAAGAGCAAAAATATCTCAAAGCACAAGCATCAACCATATAAGAAGGCACAAAACAGACAAGCAGCAATCTTAAAAAACTTGCATGTCCTCAGTCAGGAATCCATATAAACAAAGCCAAAGTTGAGAAATTTACAGTACCTAGTACCAATTCCAATGAGAACATCAAGTAGCCAATACTGGAAAACACTAATTCTGCAGTATTAATAAATAAGCATCACAAAAAGCATAATATTTCCAGTAAAGTTCAACAACCCATTAGTGTAAATCACTACATTTATACATTAGATTGTTTCTACCAAGTCTAGAGATTGGGATTTCCAACCTAGAGGTTTACAAAATTCAAAGCACAAATCAAAAATTCTAATAACCACATCAAAGTGTTTACTCTACAAAAAACCTACAACCATAAAAACACCCCACAAGCAATTTGAGTCCTAATAGAACATTGCCACAAAGAGTATGAGAATAATGTTCTTACTGTGGAGTTTGTGGTTGGCTGCCGCACCTCCCACTATGCTTCTATTTTTTGCTTCTTCATCTTTCAACTTCTTCCTTCTTCTTCCTTCAACTTTTAGCTGCTTCTTCCTTCAACTTCATCTTGCTTTTTCTATCAGTTTCGAGTTCCTAATGGAGAAAGCAATAGAACCATGGGTCGATGGAGGAGAGCTAATAGTTGACAGTGAGAGCACCACGTCGGCTGGGTGGAGGAGGGATGAGAATGTCAGTGGGTTAGGGAATTTTAGAGAGAGAATGAGAGAAAAAAGTTTGAAAGGGAGAGAGTTATCGTGAATCAGAGATGGGGTGGGTCATGGGAGAAAAGCTATGGGTCAGTGGTAATTAACTATAATATTAAGGGTATTTTGGTCCAAAAAAAATCATGCTGTAGAGAATAAAAAAAAGAAGGGTTGTTTTTCGATTGGGTCATCAAAATAAGGTCATTTTTTAACAAAACCCTACTTGTTTCTACTAATTTTACTTTTTTCAAAATAAATAAATTTATATGAAAATAGAATTTACAATAATCAGCTCAACTATGACTATTTTCTAATTCAGCATCAAAATAATAAGTAAAAAATTCCAATAAAAAATCTCGCATTGAATAACCTATGTAATTTGGTATGTATTACTTTAGTACTTTATTTTCATTTATGTACATAGTACTCATCATAACTCTATATAATAATTGGTCTATAAATTAAAGTGAATGGAAGATTTCAATTTTAATTGAATTTATTTCATGCCGAACAATTGTTATTTTTAAAGGCAGGGAAGTTAAGGAAAAGTGTTGTAGTACTGAAATACAAAGTTAACACTACATTTTCTCTTCAAAAACGGGCTTCCAATTTTCTATCAATTAAAAAAAAAAAAAAAGTTAAAATCTCTGAATTTTAAACGAGGATACATATTGAAATTAATTAAATTAATAATGGAAGCATGAGAAGTGTTTATTAATAAATAAATATATATATATTTTTCATTGGCTCATGTATTGTTTTAGCTAGCGTAACAAAGACATTTAATCCATATATGATACAATTGGATCAGTAATAAAGGGGAGTGATTTAAATATGTAGCAATTCATATATATATATATATATTTAAGTAAGTAATTCATATGTTATGTTGAAAGGTTTAATAGTAGAGAGTTTTATATATTTTATTAATAATCTATACAGCTTAATATCTATAATAATAATAATAATAATAATAATAATAATCTTTATAGCTTAAAATTTTTTTAAGTTATTTCAAAATAAAATAGGGGAAGAAAAGATGATTTTGACCAAAAGAATATACCAAAAGAAAAGATGATTTTGACCAAAAGATGATTTTTTAAGTTGTTATTGAAAAAATAATAATAATAATCTTTATAGCTTAACAATTTATTGAGCTTCAATTTCTCATTTATCCAAACACCATTTTAACCAAAAGAATATACCAATTCAATGATCTCGTAGAGGAGAATAAAAATCTATCTTGATGTTCTGAAACTAAGATAAAAACCCCAAATGGCTTATGAAAATAGACTTTTGTATTCCTTATTTTCCAACAAAAATGAAAGAGAAAGATAGATGTAGAAGAGAGTTTGAGTTTTGACTTATTCATTAAGGGTAAAATATACACTTTACACTTTTAGATGGTATTAAAACTTAAAAGTTTTAACACAGTGACAACAAAAAAAATAGGGAAAATAAATAATACTTCTTTCCATTTCCACTTTGTTTTCTAAATTACTATAATAATTCAAGTTTTAAAATGAAGACATCACCCAAATATTTGACGTTGTGGTATAAGGTGTGAGGGGTATACCATTTTGGCCAACTTCATCTTTCCAATATTCTAATTGGGTTAATATTAAACATGTTGTCAAATTATTGGAATCCTAACTATTATTTTTTATGTTTCTATCAAAATTCAATATTTTAGACCTCTACTGTATCCATTAGAATCATTATTTACTTTTTTGTAGGAAGATGTATTTCAATTATGATACAACAAAACTTTTGAGGAACTTGACTAGTATAGGGAATCATTCTATTTGTATATTTAGTTTGTTATATAGAGTTGAATTTTGACCACTTAGGCGTTAGACTAATTGACTCAATAATTAACAAGGCGTTGATTGAGTAAATAACCAATGAAGCTTAGGGAATTTAATGAATAATGACACTATATAATACTAAACTTATATAAAAGAGCCAATGAGAGAGCTGACATATAAGAAAAAATGTAAAATAATACTGGACAAATAAAAAATAATCCTTTGAAATATGATTCAAAATTTGACAGCAAATTTGGCTATGTGACACTGACAAAATGTTGACCTTGATTACATGTTACATCAAAGAAGAAGCTGACTCTGAAGGAAATGTTCCCGGTGGTTATGATGAATCTCAAAACTTGAGGCTCAACTCTCATTTCAAGTAATATGGAGCTCCGACGACAGCTTTGTACACTGACTTAATGTGTCCCACATTTGTCACCTCTCATATAAATGTTACCCTCTTCCTGAGATTTGAATGATGATAGATGAAAGGTTGAGGTTGAGTCCATGGTAGTGGTTGGTTTGCAGGCCAAAGACTATGATCCTGGTTCAATTGCTAATGGAAGTATTGTTGTAACCCATGGAGAAGAGGAAGTGAACAGTCTTTTATGTTGATGTTATATATGAGTCCTGTATTCATTCCATGTGACAGGACCCTCAAATATGTCGTGTATTCCAGATTGAGAAGCTGCAATTGCACAACTTGTGTTACAAATGGTAATGCTTATATAGTTTCAGACACATAACAAAATAAATATGGACACAATTGGGGAATGGATGTAAGCCATTTGAAAATTAAGCACTATATAAACAACAAGACGCGGTATCTTACCCACTGCGCAAGTATGAGTCCAAGGCCTTTTGCTTGCATGACAGATACTGCTGCAGTAACCATTTTTCTGTCTTATATTGCAAATCACGGTATGATTTTTCCTTTCGCTAATGTTGCATTAAGACTTCCCAACTGACAATCCAGGCTGAAACAAGTTAAGTAAAATCAATTTACGCATAAATTCAGATTAAGAGAGATGGAGAAAGAGTGAGTTCTTATGCAGAACCATCTAAATTTTGGGGAGCTATATGTTCAAGGTACATGAGTCCAAAGAATCGATGGTTTACTTTTATAGTGTCAACACACAGGTCCTGCAAGAAAAAAAAAATTGCTTTAACTACGAGTGAGTGCATCCTTTTCCATATTTTAGTCTAAATTGTTTACTTTACCCAAAGAATCTGGTTATTTCAAATTGTAATTGCTGTTGGGAAGGCCTTGCCTATTACAGTGCTTCTAACTGTAAGGAGCCACATAGATCAATGCATGAAAAAAACCTATTGTGATTTAATCACATTGAATCAATGTAAGAGAACAATGGTATAATATTAATATCTATTCCATTGTTTAAAGCTTCATGAAATGCTTTTAGAAGATCAAAATCCGAATATCTAGTGCCCTAAAAAGCCTTGTAAATAGTTAAGCAAACGAGAGACGTCCCTCTTTGGCCTAACCTGACACCAGCTCTTTGTAGTTAGCTTTGTCAAGAAAATTGCCTGCTGCTATTGGAGCTGCATGAGTGCCATGGTCAATGGCATCTCGTGGCAATAGAAGCTCCCTCATTTGACCCTTGGCCTCTACTTCTTCTAGTCGTTCTGCCTACTCAAGTAAAATCATCTCCAAAGTATTGATCTATACTGCAGGAAGAAAGCATTTGAAGCTAAAAATCTAATGTCTACAATGCAAATGAGATAAAAAGCTAACAATCTTAATAACTTATCAGGTAGATGCACTAAAAGCAAGCACTTGAAATGTAAAGGAATGATACTGATGATACTAACCGGAACAGATGATAACAAATTTAGCAATAAATCAAGGAAACACGATATGGAAATTGTCGAAAATTATACCTTTAACAATTGCACTGGCAAGTTTTCTGAACAACTCTTTGTGGCTTTCTATTCATACTCTTTCTAATTCATACTCCATGTAGCGTATCAACTCTATATATATTCAACAATAAAGAGTCGGGTGATTCAAATGATTTCTCAACAATTAAATTGGTAAAAAGAAATTACAATTAATACTACATTATACATTCTGAATTATTACTGAAATGCAATAACAATGTATTATCATTTTCATAGTTACCATCACACCCTCAATTAAATAGTTAAATGAGTAGTCTTTCTTATTCGTACATAAGAAAAACTGTGAAAAAGCAATGACAATGATAAAAGGCCTATGAGATCAAGAGCGGATGCTCCTATGTAATGCTAAATTGGCCATTGTATCAATAAAGCTTTAAGTATCTTTAAATCACAATAACCATAAATCAAAGCTTAATTTAGTAAGTAAGCAAATTAAGTAGCATAATAGCGGACTTATAACAAATAAAAAGACAGCAGAATAAAACTGTGGTAACTCTCTAAAGAACACAATGCAGAGTGCTTTTTAAACTATTATAGAGAAATATGCTACAATTTCAACCACCAGGAATAAATCAATCAAAATGAAGTTAAATGATAAGAGGGAGTTTACTAAATTACTAAAGTCTGTTGATATGCATAGAAACAATTTATTCACCTTGATAAGTTGGGTTTCTCCCAAGGAATCATTATGTATCATTTAGAGCTTTTGGGATGTAAGTCGTCCTCCTCCTCTTTTTCATCCAATATTTCAAGATGTTGGCCATACATTAAGTGCACTCCACATTTTTCTACACTGTAGTTGTTCTTATAGTCTGTGTGTGTAGTTATATCTTCATCAAAGTTACCAGAAAAATTGTGCACGAAACGGAATTGAAAAGACAACTGATTGCCATAAAGTTCTCTAAAAAAGTGGAAACCAAACTCAATCTCTACATGACTTGACCTATGGGTAAGCGTCAGAAGATGTTTATGGAACCGAGAAAATTTATCATTTATTATAGCATGTCGGTCCCCATCTTTAGATTTCACGCTGCATTCACACTCGACACGATATCCTCGATAGAAATTTTTGCCATGATGAAAAGATTGCCTGTCTTGAATTGCCACAACAATGCACAGAGCAAAGCATAGGAAGTTATAATTGAACCAATCTGGAGGCAGATTCACATCAATAAAAGAGCCCTTGTTTTGATACTCGAACCATACTGGAATCTTATTACCAGGATAACGAATAGTAAGAGGTGGTAGAAATTCTTCATCAACCTAAATTAAGTAAACAATTAGTTTACAACATCCTTGATTTTACCATCAAGTAAGCACAAAAAAAAAAACCAAATTATTCCAAGAAACAAAAACACATGATCACATAAAAAATGGAGGCAGAGAAACAAACCAGTTGAGAAGTTATTTTCTTAATTGAAGCTGCTCGACCTTGCATTTCCAATAGACTATCTAGCGCAAACTTGTCGAGTGAATGACGATCCAATTTGAAACAATCGAAGAAATTAGCAATCCTGATTTCTTGGCCATCTAGTGCAAACATATCATTACGAAATAAAGGACATGATATTTGTTCCAGTGATGTGCAATTCTCTGCAGTTATATAAGATGCCCATGGAAGCTTCGGTAGAACTTTAAGCCTCTCGCAGTTCTTGATGTTTATGGACCGTAGCTCAGAGAGATTTATGATACTTTCTGGTAAACTTTCAAAATTCATTTCTTCCAAATATAAGTACCGCAGTGAGGTTAAGCAACCGAGACTGTCAGGAAGCTTATCAATCTTTGAGCAATTAGTGAGGCGGAGTGTTCTAAGAGTTTTCCACTTGCAAACACTGCTTGGAAGACTTTTAAGCCTTGAGCAGTCACTGAGACACAAAACACGTAGTCTGCAGAGATTCTCCGACGATGACGGGAATTCTTCTATTGGGATATCCGCCAATTGTAACCCCACAATAGTATTTGGGAATTCTGGAAGCATCTTAACTTTTGAGCAGCAACGGATCATAAGACGTGCTAGAGATTTGAAGCCACTGTAATCTGGAATAGCGGTAAGGCTTTGGCAACCACCAATACTCAAGCTCTCCAGCTTATTCAAATATTTGTAAGATGGAATTTCAGTTAAACTTGTACAACGAGATAGATTCAAACTCTCCAGATTTGTGGCCTTTGAGAGATCTGGCAAACGAGTTAGGTTCTCGGACCAACTAAGGTCAATGATTTTCAGATTATCAAGTTGCTGCAAGTAACAAGAAAAGTAATTAAAATAATAATTAACACAATTTAGCACTGCTGATATTACAAATTTCAATAAATAAAATCATCATATAAATATCTAACATACCGGGGAACCGCACCATAGTTCTTCAACTTTGCTACTTTGCATTCTAAGTTCCACAAGATTCTTTGAAAGAACATTTGATTGCAATGATTTCAAGGGACATCCATCCCAATTGAGATACCTTAAGTTGGTGAAAATAGATTCAAGGCCTTGAGAAACATGCACCCTATTCCCACTATGTTTTGAGGCATAAAAATGCAAAAATCTCAACTTTTGCATATTTGCAAAAGCACGAGGATGTAAGTATATAGCTTTTGATTTTGACATATCCAAAGAGATCCCCTCGAGTGTTATGGTTCCCTATATAATAAAAAAAAATTTTAAAAAAAGTCAATATCAAATATATATAAAAGATATGCATTAAGAAAAAATAAGAATAAAAATAATTAAATAATGATATTCAAACTCCTAATACATCAACCTATAATTATTAATATATTAGTAAAAAATAATTTATCAGGTTTTTATTTTAAGAACATTTAACTCTAATTGAAAAGCTTTATAATTGATATACTACATATTAGTCAAAAAAGGATATATTTTCGTTAAACCAAATTGGTGAGCTTATGCCAAAGATTAATATTGGAAGTGGCACTTTACATATTAATACTACTACTAAATCTCACCGTTTCATTAGTCAACACATCATATATATCCTTGTGGTGCCACAACCGACTACGTTTGCCAGGATCATTGATAGATTCTTGTCGAACAATCTCTTTACCCATTGCTTGCAGCAAATCATGCATTGTAAGCTATTGTTTGATATGGTTATAAGAGATTTATCAATGAGAGCATCTATTCCACTATGAGGGAAGAAACCACAAGCTTTCATGAATGTTTTTACGCGATCAACATCCCACCCTTTAAAAAAAAGTGCAATGTCCAAAAATATATGTTGTTGATCATCATCTAGTTCTTCATAACTAATTTTCAATACTTCATGAATATTCCTATCAAAATTTTTTTCTAATTTTTCTATTGCACTCTCCCAAACTTCTTTTGTCTTGCCTAACAACGAGGAACCCAAAACCTTAAGGGCTAATGGAACACCTCCAACCTTTTAACTACACCTTTTGATAGCTGCCTATAATCTACTTTAGGATGGTTTTGTTTGAAGGCATGCCAGCAGAAAAGCTTAAGAGAATTATTGAAACATAATTCCTCTACCATGTATATGTCGTTCACCCCACAATTTTTGAGCACTTGCTGACTTCTTGATGTTATAATGAATCGACTTCCTAAACCAAAATAATGATCAAGATCTCCAATCAAAGCTTCTATTTGTTGGAAAGTAGTTACGTCATCTAAAACAATAAGAAGCTTCGTAGGACGAAACCTTTTCTTGGTGTAGGGATAATAACCATATGCATTTCCACCCCTCAATTTCTCCGGATAAAGTCCTTGTTTCAAGAGATTTAGTTCCTTTTTTTCTGAAGCTTCTCTAACACTACCAATAAAGAAATGACCTTCGGGAAATTGACAATAGATTTTGTCGAATATAGCTTTAGCAAGAGTAGTCTTGCCTATACCTCCAATGCCACAAATTCCAACTTTGCGAACATCATTGTCCCCCATCCGTAACATTTCTTCAAGTTCTGTGATTTTTGATTCTATTCCGACTTGCTGCACGTTATCACTTGAGGGCGTATTGTTCTCACTTGAGGGCGTATTGATCAGCTTCTCCCAAACATCTCCAACAATTTTTTCTACAAGTGCAGATTCAGGCCTAGCAATTATGTAAAAGAATTAATAATAAGTAGAAGAACTGGATCATGAAGTGTTCAAGACAATATAAAAATAGGTTCCAAGGCTATTGTTTATTCTCTTTGAAGAAATTAGACACAGTAACTAAACATAGAGAGATTAACACAAGGATGTGCATGAATTAAAAATAAAATAAGACATAATAAAAACTTACTTAATGACACTTGCAACAAGCCCAGAAATATTGGCTGCTTCCCTGAGATCATCCCTCCATTTCTGCACTTTGTCTAAATCCTCCTTAAAACGATCTTTATGCTTTTCAAATGCATCTGCATAACTCCCAGTTTGCTTCCTCACTTCGGATGGCTCTGTTTTATAGAAAACTGGAATTACAGTTTGTCCATGGTTTTTGCTGCATTCAAGGATCTTCACTAGCTCTTCGAGACACCATGTGGAATCAGCGTAGTTTTCAGAGAAAATGACGACGGAAATCTGCGACTCTTCAATGGCTTGGAGAAGAGCTGGGGAGATTTCTTGTCCTCTTTCAAGTTGATCATCAATGAAAGCATCAATTCCTTTCCTATCAAAAGCTTCTCTAAGATGGCTGAGGAAATTATCGCGAATATCCCCGCCTCTAAAGCTGACAAAAACATCATGCTTGATTGCAGGACGAGGAGAAGAAGGAGGAGAAGGAGTAGGAGAGAGAAGAAGGAGAAGGAAAGGAAGTGGAAGAGGAGAAGGAGAAGAAAAAAGAAGAAACAACTGAACCCATTGATGACCAGAAAATGAGAGTTTAGAAGTGGAGATGACAGACTAGATATCTTGATATGTGAATGCTTTACAAATATTGCTCTGTTTTGTATATTTAATATTTCACTCATCTTGGGTCTTCATTGACTTTGACCCGTAGTTGCATGTCTCATCTCCTGCTAAACGCCAAGCAGCTTCGTGGAAACTACCTTGACATTTGGGATTAAGTAAAAGCTTAATGTTCAACAATTCACTTTAATTACTGCAGACCCTCTTATGGATAGTGAATTCCATTCCATTTAATGCTTGACAGATATTTGACTGGAAATATGTGATTTGAAATGGTCAGTAATGCCCTTTACCTTTAAATTAATCCATTTAAAACAATTTAATAATAATTAATAGAATTTTATAAAAATTATATCATAAATTTTAATAAATAATTAATAATAAAAGCAACATCGACGGCCAAAAAAAACTACAGGATATGTTACTGTAATTAACCATTACAATTAACATTTTTGGAAACACAGAACAACCGAGTCTCCGTTGATTTAGTATAATAAAGACCTCATTGACTTGACTAATGGCTGAAATATGTCTCATTTCCTGGAAATTGTATACAACAGAGTAAAGAGATGGTAATTTCACTTCACATGGTTAGCTGTTTCCCTCAATGTTCCACAAAAGTTTTATTTAAATTTCAAACGTAGATATACTGTCACCAATCAACAACCCACCCATTTGGTCGACAAAAATCACATCGCCTTTTGCTTTTGTGGACTGCTTTTGTTCCACCTTTAATTCATTTTTACTTTTGTGGACTGCTTTTGCTTGACCTTTAATTCATTTCTTCACCTTTAATTCCTTTCCTCATCGTTTCCTTTTGTGGACTGCTTTTGTTTCGCTTTTAATTCATTTCACTTTAATACTCTTCTACCCACCTTTGAGAGAGAGATAAGAGTATGAGACTTGTACGAAAGGAAAAAGAAAATATAATTTTCTAGTGGGACTTTATTTAGAATCAATCCATTCTTACTAATGACAATTCGGATCATAAATTGTCCAGTTCTAAAAATATTTCTCTAGTTATAATTCTCACAAAAATTAATATAGATTGTCAAAATTGTTAATTTTTTTTTCCTTCTTATATATGAGGATAATTCACCCAGGCGATAAATTTAGAACTAGAAGATCTCATCTATTCAAAACTATTTAATAAGAAACAGAACATAAAAAGAATCAAGTGAAGTTCTCTTTGGTTGCTTTCAACTTACTATGTGATCAAAATCATTTATATTTTTTAAATTCTGGTATAACATTAAGTTGATCAAAACTTCTAACATAACAATCACAATGACTAAGTTAACCTGTAGTAGTACACAAAGTTTCGACTTATAGACTACAAAACATAACAACAACAACAACAACAATAACAATAACAATAATAATAATAATAATAATATGAGAAAATAAGTGAGCAAAGTTTGACCCAAAAGAAAACTAAGTTAAGAAAATCCCTAACATGTAACAATCTTGAAAAGTACAAGGAAACTGATATATCGGATTCCATATAACGATTAAAAATAATAGTACTGTAATAATTTCAACCATTCCATTAAGAATTGAGATAGACAATTACGTTAAAAAAAAAGGGATATTATAAAATAAAAAAAAAAATACCTCTGAAAAGTGAAATAATAGTGATTACCCCCGATTTTATTTTTATTTGGTTAACCGCCCCTACTGTTAGGTTTCCATCCAAAATTTGTGAAATGACTAAAATGCCCTTTAAATTATAAATTAGTAACAATATTAAATAAAAAAACACAATTTCAAAAAAAAAAAAAAATCCTCTCACATGCTCGTCTCTCTCATCATCAACAAATTTGTCACCATCTTTTTCTTCTCTTTCAGTTCTTGTCATTTCTTCATCATCTCATTTTTGTATCTCTCATTTCTTTTTTTTTCCCCCCTTTTTTATTGATAAAGACAGTAAGTCATCTAGATGAACCCAGATGATGTTCATCTGGGTTCATCTAGATGAATCCCCTCATCTAGGTTTCAATCAAACCTAGATGAACATCATCTAGGTTCATCCCAAATGACGTATCTAGAATTAGGTTTTATTCGAACTTAGATGATCTTGGTCTGATTTAGACCTAGATATGGGCACATCATCTAGGACAAACCCAGATGAATATCATTTGGGTTCATTTTAGATGATGTGCCCAGGTCTAGGTTTTATGTTTGTGATGTTGATGTGAATGATGGGTTGAATGGTGCTAATAGTTTGATGATAATGGGTTGCAGTTGAAGTTTTTTCATGTTGCTGATAATTATGATGGTGCTAATGGTTTGATTAATGTTTAAGGGTTGATATCGAAGCTTTTTAATGTTGATGATGGTGGGAATCGAGGGTAATGGTGTTCGATGAATATGAGGTTAATTGGGGGTGGAGATTTATTTATTTTTTAATTATTTTTGAAAAAGCCTTTGTTTTATATGAGGTCCAAAAAATCATTTTATTTTTTTTAGAAAATTTATTAATTTTTTTAAAAAAATTTGTATTTTTTAAATTATTTTGATGTGGAGATTTTTTAATTTTGTATTTTATTTTGTATTGCTATTTTTTATTTTTATTAATTACTAGAATTATTGAAACAAATATTTTATTCATCCAATTACCATTATGCCCCTCACATTTAAACCCATCCAAGTTTTTTTAATAGTAGAGGGCGGTTTATCTAATAAAATAATAAAAAAAAATCGGATACTAATTGTCATTAGTTCACTTTTCCTAGGAGGGGGGAGGTGTTTTCATAATATCCTAAAAAGAAAAAACTCCTCAAATGAGTTATAATGATCGCTTTCTGCCTAATGTTCACATATCATCCTTCTACATCCTCATGTTTCAAAATTTATCACTTTACACCTTCTTGTTATTTAACTACTAAAGTAGTGTCTTGAACCGTCAATTGTAAGAGCAATTTGGAAATTAAAATTTGAAATTGATCATATATATGACAATATATTACTTTTAATTTATAATATTATATTATTATATTTAAACGTTTAATTTTAATTTAAGTTACCTATTTACCATTCATTAATGAATTTTATACAATTTATTTCTATTTTTGTCTTTTATCTAGTGTTTATTGTTTGTGTCAGAACTCAACTTTTCTAACTTTCAAGTTAAAAATAAAAAATAAAAAATGAAAATATTAGAGTATGTCATGTGATAATTGTGGATTTACCACCTTCGCAAGAAATCGTTTTTTACTATTATTATTGTAAATAGACAGTGATTCTTTTGCCTATATATAGGCATGTATGTCGTGTGAAAAAGTATGTGAATTTTGCTTTTCCAAAATTAGTAAAAGGCATAAAGTACTCTTCTACTCTCTCATTCTTTTCTTTTCACGTTTTGTTTACTTCATTATTTCATATTCATTTGTTTACTTCTATTATATCTTATATGTGTTATCCATATATTTTCTAACTTCTACATATTCTTTATTTCATTTTATTTATTTTATAACAGAGTGGAAATTGATAATTACACATTTTAGCAATCTTGCATATTTCAACTTTTTAGTAGAATTTTTTTTTTTTTGAAAGAACTTTTACTGGAATTTCATGACTATAAAGAGTAGATTACTTTCGTTAATAGCTTAAATAATTTGTCCATAAGTAAGAATATTTCAAACTCCAAACTCACTTTGGAACAACTTGCAATTGATGTCAACAGAAGCAAATGGAAGTTTCCTCGTCCTCCCCATGAAGAAGTTTTCTTCAATGACCCCCATTATTCATTGACTTATGTTTCCATTGTTTTCTTGAAAGGAGAGCAAATGAGCAACCCACCTCCCTTGTAAGCAAAGTTTTCATTTTTTCTTTTCAACTTGTAAATGTTTCCACCTTGGACTAAAAAACTTATAAAAGTTTCCACTTCTTTTTCAATTTTTTCATGACCTCAATAAAAATGAGATTTTCTCTCATGTATATAGGTTGTCTCCCACTCTGATGTGGGTGGCTTCTAATTGCATGGGGTTGCTTATACAGGTCATGCTACTAGGGTCCTACTAGATTTGTTTCAGTTGTCTCCTAAGTTTATCTTGGTAACTCAAAAAAAAAAAAAAAAAAAAAAAAAAAAAAAAAAAAAAGAATACATGGGGCTGTCAATTCCATTTTAGGTAAATAATTGCCTCCAAAGATCCAATAGGATTATAAAAATCACTTTCCCATTTTAGGTAAAATTTAGGATAATAAAAATCACTCTCCATTTTAGGTTAAATCCACCCAACCACATTAGAAAGTGAGCAACTTCTATGTTCACTTTATAAAGAAGGCAAATTGTATAAACTTTCTTGAGGTTTGGTGAAATTGCATAAAAATGATAATGTTTGGATAACTTGCACTGACCTCCCCTAAAGTTCCAAAAACTCAACATAAACTTCCTTTACTATTAATCAATCACTGTTAAATTCTCAAGTCAACAATCAAAGATATAAAAGACTAAAATACCCTTGATATTTGGGATTAAGTAAAAGCTTAATGTTCAACAATTCACTTTAATTACTGCAAACCTTCTTATGGACAATGTGTTTCCATTCCATTTAATACTTGACAAATATTTGACTAGAAACATTTGATTGAAAATGGTCAATAATGCCCTTTATCTTTAAATTAAGGGTTAATTGCACTAACATATACTGATTTTTTTCCTTGATGACTATATTCAACAAATTCCTATAATTATTGTAGCCTCCTATTCGGTTAGGTAACATCCGTTAGAACAAACGGTTGACTAACTAATGGTGGGTAAGACTGTCAACTAAGCTACAAATAAAATATCAGTTTATTAAAAAAATAAGTAAAAAATTTATTTAATATAAATTAATATAAATAAAATAGGAAAAATTTATATTTGACAAGATAGACGCTAAACCTCATCTGTTGGATGATGGTCACCTTCCATGTTCCATCTCATCTTCTCTTCCTCAAGTACAAATTTTTCATTCCAACCACCAAAAATCTAGATAGAACTCTTCACCAAATCCCAAATCTGATCTCCATATTTTTTAGTTAAAAGCTAATTCCTGTTATAATTGCTTAGCTAGAAAATAGAGACTAGAGAGATCATAATTTCACTTCAAGTGATCAACTATTTTGCCTAGGAAGTTTATTTAAATTTCCAAAGGTATATAATATATTTGTTGACACCAACTAGTCTCATTTTCACAGGAATCATCATTCTCACTCTAACCACTGGGTTTAGATCAAAATGGAATGTCCAACTTTTATTGTGCTTTCTCTTCTCCTCCATCTATCTCTTTTTGTCAAACCCATCTCCATCAACCACTATCGAGCCCAACAATAATTACCGTCGAACTCGTCTCTATCACAATCTCTTTCTCCCACCACCACCACAAACCACCCTAAACAACCACAACAATCAAACCAAAAAAACCCACAATCGTAATAATCAACCAAAATCAACCACAATTATCTAGGTTCCCTAATCAACCACAACAATCGAACCAAAAAAACCAACACCCATAACAAATCGATCACATTAGCAATAGACCTATCGACATCCATCATCACTAGTAAGAAAGAGAGAATGGGAGAGAAATAAGTGAGAGAGAATCGCAACAAACTTGGGTTGGTGATGAAAACGAAATGGAGACGGAGGTGGGGACTCAGCGATGAAGACGGCAATGGCAGGTGGTCGGTTACAAAGAAGAGGAAAAGAGACTAAAAAGGAGAGAGAGTGTGTGTGTGTGTGTGGTTTCCAGAATTGGTTGGAGAAGATGAAATGAGGAGAGAGAGATTGATTTGTTTTAATATTTGAATATAAAAATTTTATTTTAATTTTTGATTTTAATATTAATATAATTTTAATCTAATCTCAAGTTCTACTAAACATGAGACAGTAATTTTTTAATCCAATTCAATCTATTTCATTCCAATCTCACATGCCAAATATAGCCTAGGAGTACGTATAACTTAATACCGTTGAATTACATCTATTAAATTATTCATGTTTATTTTTTTAAATGGTCAAACCATCTAAAACTACTTAAAAACTATTTAAACAAAAAAAAGTAAGGATTATTAGGGTTTGTTCGTTTTTAATCTAAAAACTTAATAGCCTTGAATATTACTGAAGATTAAACCATAACTGAAATTTGAAACTTAGAGACATGTTTCTTTTTCTTCTAATGTTTGGATATACATGTTGATCGTTTGTTTTTTTTTTTTTTTTAAAAAAAAAAAAAAGAAATCTGAAAATAAATATTTTTATGTTTATTCCTTAAAACTTATAATTATTATGTATTTTTATTTTAAATTTTAGATATGTAGAAAAAATCATTTAATGAATTCTAACCAAATTTATCTATACATTTCTAATTTTACATCAATGTAGTTTGTATTGACAATAATAAATGTATATTGTTTTAAACAATAATAGTTTAAGAAAATATTAAGGTCACATAGCTTATACATTCTTTTTAAGTTATAAAATATTTGTCATTAAATTGCTATATAGATATAAAGATTCAAATTATTAGTAACCATATGAAAAATGATAAGTTGTTGGATATTAATGAAAATAAAATTGAAAATGTGCATCTTTTAGAAAGATAGGCTTTATGGAAATATATATATATATATATATATATTGGTTATGATTAAGTGATTAGGTGTTTAAGTGATGAGTTTGAATTCAAGTATTTTATATTAAGTTATTTTTAGTAATTGTAAGTTATTTGATCACTTAAAAATAAACTAAATTTGTTTAATAAATCTAATTCAAATCCATTAAGTAATACATTGAAAAAATAATAATAATAAGCTCTTAACTTATAACTTAATTGCAAATCACCTAATGATAGTCAAAACATTTTATTTCAGGTCTACTATCCCAAAATACCATATTTTCAAATTTATACTATTATATTATATAAATTTCCTTTCCCCCAACACCACCCCCAAATACTTTTATAAAAAAAATCTTTTAAAAGAAAAACATTAACACATCTCATCCCAAATTTTCTAATAATTGAACTACTATATTTTAATTTATAATTGAAATATTTATTATTGTATTTGTTTTATAATTTAATTCAGAGGTCATTTTATTTTTATTTAAATATATAAATATCATCAATTCTATTATGTTTTTAAATCATATTTCAATTATAAATAATATGTACGTAATGGTATTTTAGAATTTGTTACATTATTTGTTTTTAATTGTTTATATTATATTAAATAAAGTTTCATAGGGAAAAAAAAAAAAAACTTTACAATAGATTCAAATGTGAGAAAAGAAAACATATTATTCAAATTTTAAATACCAATCACTATTTAATCTTCAACAACTTTTACCACTCTTCAGTTTTCAAATAAAAAAACAAACGACCTTTTATACATAATTATTTATTTCTTTCTATTGGTTTTCAATTGACCTTAACTCAAATATAATTTCTGGAAATAAAATCAATTACAAAATGGTCCATTGAGTTTTGCCCTTTTTTTAATGTAATATTGAATATTGCTTGTGTCATCAGTAGAACCCTGTTTCATATTTTTAATGTAAAATATATAAACACACATGCCAGATATTTGTTTTATTTATAATTTGACTATACTTCTTTATTTTTAAAAATGAATGATATCAATAAAATAGAAATGTTTGATGAGTTTCTTATTATTATTATTATTTGTTTAAATAGAAAATTGATATCCATTGACCTTGACTAAAAAAAAAAAAAAAAAAAAATAGTATGTCTTTTTTTTTTTCAATTTTCCAAGCTAACTTAGATTCTTTTGTTAATATTATCTAAACAGCTATTTCTTCTTCCTTTCAAAAAAGGGGAAATAAAAAAAAAAAAAAAAAAAAAAAGGAAACAACAAAAGCAACTATTTCTTGATGCAATAGAGGATTTAATCGTAAAGATGAATAAAATACATATACATATATATATATATATATATTAATAAAGAATCTAAATATTTAGAAAGCTTACTTGTGCAGTGTATTTATTTATTACATTAAAATTTCAATTCAAAATTATTAGTAAATATTGAATGAAGAGCATTTGGGAGATGAGTCTTTGGTTGTTAGTGATATTAAGGCTTTGTGTAAAGAAGTTGGAGTTGTTAAGTGTCTAACCCTTCCTAGAAATAGGGACCGTTTAGCTTATAAGCGAGTCTCTCATGTCTTGTTCTCTTGTGAGGTTTGTGAGTGGTTTAATGTCACTGAAAATTGTATTGTTTCTGGGTGTGGTTAATAAAGTTTTATTTCATTTTATAGAATTTAAGAGAAGAAATGGTGGAAAGGTATTTTATTATTCTACAATAGAGTTACATATATATGTACACAAACAAAGTTGTAAAGAAAATAAATTAGTTGCCTTCTTTGTCTAAGGAAATACATTGATGAGTGAATAAATTACCCCTATAAATAAGAATTGACATTTGACTTCTCTTGATTTGTGGGAGAGATTGATTCTTTCCTATCATTGATATTAACATTTGACTTCTCTTGATTTATGGGAGAGATTGATTCTTTCCTATCATTGACATTTGATTTCTTTTGATTTATGAAGGAGATTAGATCTTTCCTATTGTGCCCCTACAAGATGGTGATTCTATCAGAAACACCAATCTTGGAATGTGAGAAAGCAAACCAAGATTTAGCCAATGGTTCGGTGAGCACATCTACAACTTGATCATAAGTAGATACATGAGCGATGACCCTAAGTGAACCTACATAAACTTTTTCCCGTACAAAGTGGTAGTTAAGAGTAAGATGCTTCAACCTTGAATGAAATATAGGATTAGCACACAAGTAAGTGGCGCCAATGTTGTCACATAACAAACAAGGTGGCTCGGAGCAAGTAATATGTAGTTCACTAAAAATATTAGTTATTCAAGTGACTTCGACAGCAACAAATGCAATAGAGCGGTACTCAGCTTCAATAGAGGAGCAAACAACTGTATGCTACTTTTTGGAACACCAAGAAACTAGATTGTTGCCAAGAAAGATGACATAGGCAAAAATTGAGGTGCAATCATCATGATTACCTACCTAGTCGACATCTAAATAAGCTGCAAAAAGGAGCAATTAAGAATGTTGCAAGTGAAGACCATATGTAATAGTGTGCTTAAGGTATCAAAGAAGTCTCTTAGCTACAGTCTAATGAGTTTGACATGGAGAGTGCACATACTGAGCTAATTTATTCATTGCACAAGTAACATCGAGACGAGAGATAGATAGGTATTCCATACCACCAATAAGTTGCAATATTGAGAGGCATCAACTAGGGGGAGCCATCATTGAGAGTGAGTTGAGTGTTGGAGTTAAGAGGAGTTACAGATCCTTTGATCCCATCTATTTTAAATCTTGTAAGTAAATCATGGATGTATTTCTATTGAGAGAGAAATAATCCATTAGTAGTGGGCTAAACCCCTATACAAAAGAAAAAATTAAGGAGCTCTAGATCTTTGATGGAGAACTTGTTTGAAAGAGCATCAATTACATGACGAACAAATGTTGAAGAGTTTCCTGTAATTAACAAATCATCCACATGTATGAGAAAATAAACAAGTACAGAATTGTGAGTATAGATAAACAAAGAGGAATTAGAATGAGAGTTGACAAATCCAAAAGATAAAATGAAACTCTGGAGCTCAGTGAACTATGCTCGAGGCGCTTGCTTTAAGTTGTAAAGAGACTTATGCAAGCGGTATATGTGATAAGGTTGTGAAGGATCAATAAAGCTAGGGGTTGTGACATAAAAACTTCCTCATTTAGATGCCTATGAAGAAAAACATTATTTACATCAAGTTGATTTACAGACCAATGACATGAGATGGTAATAAAAAGTATAACCCAGATGGTTGTAGGCTTAATTATTGGACTGAATGTCTCAATATAATTAAAGCTAGAGCATTTATGGAAGCCTTTGGCCATAAAGCGAGCTTTATAACGAGCAATATTGCATCAGGGTTCCATTTTATTTGAAATATCCACTTACAACCTACCACATTATGATGAGATTCACATGGCACTAACTCCCATGTACCATTTTTATCTAAAGCATGTAGTTCATCATGCATGGCAGCAATCCACTCTTTGTGTTTAAAGCGTTGAGTAACAAAGGTAGGTTCTAAAGGTGGAGAAATTGGGTGTTTTATCGTAGTGAGAGAGAAAATGGTTTTTGGACAAAAAATGTTATTTTTGGAGCGTGTTTGCATGGGATGAGAAGAAAGTGGAGTGGTAGGATATGTAGAAGGAGGTAAGGAATCAGTACTAAAGAGTGACTCATTGGAGGAGGAGCCTATTACAATCTCATGAGTGGTGGATGGTGAGGAGATGTCAAGAGCTTGCATGGGTATATCATTGGCATGAAGAGTGGAGGTGGATGTAATAACACCTTCGGAGGAAGTATCATGTGAAGGAGTAGGCTCAAGTGAAGTGGACACATGAGAAATGGAGACATGTTTGTCTAATGGTTGGGTTAAGACGTGACTAGGAGAGGACTGGTTTGGTGATAAGTTGAACTCAGAAGCAATTGACATGGGTGACAAAAGAATAAAATTGATGGGAGCCTAATCATTCAATGGACTCGATGCAATTTCCAAATTTGAGGAAATCTTATTAGAAAGTGAGGATTTTAAGTGGGATTTTGAACATCGTTTGGAAAGAGTATGAGTGTTGACTTTATCTTGGTTAGTGAATATGGGCAAGGATGGAAATATGTGTTCAATGAATTTAACTTAATGAGAAAAATAAAATTTGTGATCAGTAGGTTCAAAACAAATATAAGCATTGTGAATATTAGAGTATCCAAGAAATAAACAAGGCTTTGAATGTTGCTCGAGTTTATGGGTTATGTACGGACAAAGCCAAGGATAACACAAGCACCCAAAAATTTGTAGCTTAGAATAATTGGGAGAAGAATTGAACAAACTTTCAAAAGGTGATTTATTTTGAAAAATAAGTGTAGGAAGCCTATTAATGAGAAACTGTTGTTTTAAAGGCAAATGACTATAGAGAAAGTGGCAACGAGGCACGATGGAGAAGTGTGAGACTAGTTTCAACAATGTGTCAATGACTACATTTGGTGGAAGCTATGTGTTGAGGTGTATGTGGAGGTGAGATCAAATGTTGAATTCCATATTTTTCAAATATAGTTTTTAAGCCTTGATATTCTTTTCCACCATCTGAGTAAATAGTTTTAATTGAGTGTTTGAAAAATTTTCTACCCTAGCCTTAAATTTTGGAAAAATATTAAAAACTTCATATTTAAATAAGAGAGAAAATAACTATGAATATTTTGTAAAATGATCAATAAAAATTATGTAATAAGAAAAACCATCAATAGATCGAATTGGGGAAGGACCCAATATATCAATGTAAATTAGATCAAGAGGATAACGACTCTTTAAGGCAGATTTGCCAAAAGTAACTAACGGCTTTTATTATAGTGACATAAATCACAAAATGATGACTTTGATAAATTAGAAAATATTGGAAGCATGTTTTGGGAGACAATTTGATGGAGAATTTTGGATGATGGGTGACCAAGTCTGTCATGCCAATGGTCAAGAGAGGCTTTAATACCCACAAATGCTTGTTTTATTCATAGTGCAAAAGCATCCTCATTGGACCACTTATAAATATTGTTCCTACGTCGTCCCTTTGTGAGAGGTGTCCTTGTGGTGAGATCCTTCACACAAAAAAAAGATGGGTAAAATTCAATTAAAGCATTATTGTTTTTGCAAATTTGAGAGACAGAAATCAGATTTTACTTCATAGATGGAACATATAGCACATTCGAAAGAGAAAAAGAATGAGATAGGGTTGTGAGAGTAGACTTGCCAACATGTGTTATATTCAAATATGTATCGTCACTAATGACAATATCGTTAGGGCCTTCATATGGTTGATAAAGGGATAAGTTGCTAATGTCTGAAGTGATATGGTGAGAGACACCTGACTCCAATAACCAATTGGAAGCAGAGTTGTTGGTGGTGATGGCTATATTGGCAATGGGTGTTGCAGTTGAAACCAATAATTTTTTTGCACTATAACATTGCCTAGCAGTATGACCCCACTTATCACAAAATTGAAAAGTCATTAGGATATTTTTGCCAAAATTTGTTTTGCGAAAATTATTGTTTTGATTTCCAAACTAGTGGAGCATTGACCTTGATTGCCCTTACTAGTTTGGAATTTTCTTTTTTGCCAGATTGATTGCTATTTTTTGAAGAAGAGAATCTAGCTGCATTGGCAGTGATGTTATAGATAGAACAAAGTTCCCAATGTTTGAGAAAAGCTTCATATTCGACAAGTTTGTCATAAAGTTCATCAAAACTGATGACAGTATCTTTGGCATGCACAGCAGTTGTAATCTCTTTGAACTCAGGACCTATACCATTAAAAGCGTGTATGATGAGATATTGGTCTAGCACTGGTGCTCCGATTAAAGTCAATTCATCGGCAATATCACAAATTGTAGCAAGGCAGTCAGTTATAGGTTGTGAGCCACGATTGGTAAGAGTGAATTATTCTACTAATCCCATAATTCTAAAAGAGGAGGAATTAGCATAATTTTTTGCTAATCAGTTCCAAGCTTCTATAGATGTTTTGCACAAATGAACTATAAGAACGACCTTAGAACTAAGAGAGCCAATAATGCCAAGAAGAAGTTAATCTTGTCTCATCCAGAGAGAGTAATTTGGATTTTCTGAGGGTGGACAAGGCTTTGTTCCATCAATGAAACCAAGTAAATCATGCCCATAAAGATGTGCATCAAACTGTGTTTTCCATGAGTAATAGTTTGTAGGTGTCAGTTTTAAAGGCACTTGGTTGGCAATGTTTATAGAAATGAGATTTGTTGAGTTTATATGTATTGGTGATAGGTTGAATGAGATTGGTTGAGTCTGAATATGTAGAGTTTGTAAATGTAATAGTGACAGTTTGATTGAGTAAATGAGAGATTGGATTATCACTAGCCATGGTAAAAAAAAAAATTAAGGATCAAAGACTCGTAAGAGTGTTTTGAGCTCTGATACTATATAGAATTTAAGAGAATAAATGATGGAAAGATATTTTATTATTCTACAATAGAGTTACATATATACATACACAAACAAAGTTCTAAAGGAAATAAATCAATTGTCTTCTTCATCTAAGGAAATACATTGATGAGTAAATAAATTACTCCTATAAATAAGAATTGATATTTGACTTCTCTTAATTTGTGGGAAAGATTGATTCTTTCCTATCATTAATATTGACATTTGATTTCTTTTGATTTGTGAGAGAGATTGATTATTTTCTATCATTGACATTTGATTTCTTTTGATTTATTAGAGGGATTGAATCTTTCCTATTACATTTCAAAAAAATATATATATATATGTATATTAGTAAATATCATTTTTGTAATTTTTGTTGGTATTGTATGCTTAATATTAATGTCTTGTAGAAATACTTTATTTTAGATTTGTGTTTTAATTAATTTCTTAATTTATTTATGAGATATTTAAGTCCTATAAAAAGGGAGTATGATAAATAACAATTGAGCATGTGAATATATTGATGAAAGTAATTAAGGATTCTATTATATCAACTTAAAATTTTAAATTAATTTTTTGCTTAAAGTTTTCAACATTCAATTTTAAGTGAAAACTACAAATATAGTATAATTCGTAACATAAATATAGAAGTTTTGGGTTTTTTCTGTTAACTTAAATTTTTGCACACCAACTCTTGGTAAGAATGGTTAAGCACCTCCTTTTATTCTAAAAGGTTAAAAGTTCAAATTTCACCCTTATTGAAAGTGTAGGTAATTTATGAATTTAATCTCCTCTCCCCCACTATAACCAAAAATATATATATTGAATTTTTTTTTTTTTTTTTTTTTGCTCTTTTTAAGATATCATCTATAACGAATGATTTGAATCTAAACTATTGATAGTAGTAAAAAAAACAAAATAATGGAGCTCAATTGTATATCTTTTTAATTTTCATTTTCATCCCTTTCTTAGGAGATACATCAACCCATAAAAGAAAAGTCGTACGTGAACCATGACAAAAGAGATTATAAAATCTTTATGCAGATTACTCTTATTTTAAAATCAATCTCTTTAATTATTTTAGGTACCTCTTTAATTAGATTAAGATAACAAAAAAGTCGACATAATAATGAAGCTTTATTTTGTAGTTGGGCAGTTGCCATGTTGGTTTAGCACTTTGCCTCCGACATGATAGAGTGCGGGTTCTATATGGGGATGACTAAAATACCTGAACTGATCTAAACCTGATCTATTTGGGGTGGGTTTAAAGCGTAGCAATCCATTTGGTGCAACTCTAAAAAATTTCAGATTGAGTTTGGGGCAATATTTCTTATCCTACCCGATTCGGTAACTCGGTCTACATATAAATATTAAAAAAAAGAAAAATCTAAATCTACGACTATGTATTAAAGGAAGTTATTACTTGGTGTCCAATTCTTGCATTGTTAACTGTGAGAGTTTTTATATGAATTTGAAACTCTTTAAGAAGGAATACGGTTATCATAATCAATTTGTCTCTTTTTTGTCTATATATTTGTTTTTTGATATCAATTATATAATTAGTTAAAAACTAAATTGAGTTAACAGGGTTGAGTTTGAAGCACATCTCTTTAATTAGGTTTAAGTGTGGCAAGGAAAGTAGTGACCCATTTAAAGCATGGGTCGATTTTGGGGCACCATTAAAAATTTTTTTATTGGGTTTGGCCCTTGCCAAACCCTATTCGATCCGATCTATTGATATTCCTAGTTCTACACCATTAAAACTCCCGTTCCCACCAATAAAATATGTGAGTTTTCCACCCACCTTGTGTGGGTCATCTCTCTTTCTATGTGTAAGATGTTTTTATTCATATGAGAGCTTTTTCCCGAATTATGGTTCAGAGTCAAATTTCGTTTGATCTCGACTGATCCTTAGGTTTGTATCGATCATTCAAAAATAAAAAAAATGAAGCTTTGCTGTTCACTTTTGGCTTAACTGCAAAAAGAAAACCAATATAATAATGAAGCTTTACTTTAACTCAAAAAATAAAAAAATAAAATAAAATAAATGAAGCCATAACTTTTTATTACATAATGAAGTTTTACTTCCTTTGTTATGTGGACTGCTTTGTTGTTTACTTTTGACTTAATTGCTATATATATACACACACACTAATTTTACTGTATATACAATGTTTCTAGCATTAGTGCCCCTTAATTTTAAAAAGTTAATACTAACCAATCAAATTCATCAATTACATTTTTTCTCATAAAATAAATTCTCTCTTATATTTAATCTGAATATAATAGATGAATTTGATTGGTTCATCCTAGCTTTTTCAAGATAAGGAATCTTCATTTTAAAAGCATTATATATATAAATATATAAAACTTCTATAGTCAGAAAAAACTACGACGAACCAATCAAATTCATCCATTATATTTTCTTTCCTAAAATAAATTCTCTCTTCTATTTAATTCAAATGCAATTGATAAATTTAATTGGTTTGTCCTAATATTTTAAAGTTATGAGATACTAACCATAGAAATTATATCTATATATATATTTGAACTAAATACACAAAACTCCTCCAAGAAAGATTTAATGCAAACGAATTAGTTTTTAGGTTTTTATAGCACTATGCCCTCATGATAATAGTCAACAGGTGTCAAATTGATGGTTGACCGAGATTTTTCATGCAATTATGAAAATGCTCTCGGCTTTTTTAACTATAAAAATAATAAAAATCAACCATAGAACCATTAGTAAAATATAAACATAAATTAGAATCACCACAAACATATATATATATATATATATATATATTGTGGCATGATTTTCTTTTAATTCTTTTTAATGTTAACATTTTATGAATTAGAGGACTATCGGGATCTGTCGAGATTAATAATTGATAGAGCGATCTAGATGATTACTCCCACAAGCGGAAGATGGTGGATGACAACTTCTACCAAGAGTAGATTTATACTCACACCTCATGTTTTAATAGAATAAGGATGAAATTTGAACATTTGACCTCTTATGATCAAAAGAGGTAATCAATCACTCCTACTAAGGAGTGGTGTGTTTCTTTAAAATTTTATGTTCCGTACAAAACAATCTAAAAACATCAAGCAAGAATGGTCAATTTTCAAATAAATCAAAAAAAGTAAATGTTAACATCAGTATAAACACACAATCAGAGAACATAACAATATGATTGTCATTATTCTCATGAAATTTTTAATGTATTATACGTGCATGTTTCAACCATTTAAATCACACTACAATAAGTGACATATATCCAAATTATATGTCAATGGTTGTTGGCGCCTTTGGTTGGCCACCGGCAACCCCCTTGCCATCCATTGTGAGAGACATGGGTTTGATACCCACCCCCCCGGACATATCCAAATATATATGTATATAATAATAATAATAATACTAATAATAATAAATAATAATATAAATATAACAATTGTCTCCTACCATTAGTGTGGGTTGCCTTCCCACTCTTGTATGGGTTTCCCCTCATCTCCATATGGATGAATTTCTTCCAATTTAGAATTGTTCCCTAGGTCATGCCATAGTGTCCCCATCTGATTGGTTCTAGTAATCTCTTAAATTAATCCAAACTCTTCAAAAAATATATATATATATATCCAAATTATATAACAAATAATTTAATTTTTGTTGTCATCAACACACTCTCACTAAATATTCAAAAAAAAAAAAAAACCACACTTTCACTCACTTTTTTTCTAAAAAAAATAATATTGAAAACAAAAACAAGATAGTTCAAAAAAAAAAAAAAAGAAAACAAAAACAAGAACACATTTTCACTCTATGCAATTTTTTTTTTTAATAGCTGGTACAAATTCAGGGATTTATCGAAACCAAATGGAATTTAAATGCTGAAGTATGACCTGATCCATATATAGATGAAGAAAGATCATATAAGGTGGACGGCCAGCCCACGTAATTAGCAGTGGGAAATACATTGTGGATGTGTATTATTCGTGCAAAGAAGCACGGGGCAACGTAAATACCAGCGACCCCTCTTGTCCGGCTACACTCTACACTGTTTCTTGTAAGACGCATTCTCGCGTAAAAGAAAAGCTGATTTCTATTATAATTGCTTAGCTAGAAAGTAGAGAGATCATAATTTCACTTCACGTGATCAACTATTTCCACCAGGAAGTTTATTTAAATTTCCAAAGGTATATAATATATTTGTTGGCACCAACCAGTCCACTAATTTGGTTGAAAAAGTTGGTTCACTTTTGCTTCATTTTTATATGTTTTTTGAAAGATGTTCACTTCTGCTTTTTGCCTGCTTCTGTGGGCTACTTTTTTTTTTAACCTTTTTTTTTTTTTTTAACTCTTTGGGCTACTTTTATTCATGACCCTTTTATCATCACATCTTTTATTTATTTATTTAAATTAGGACAAATCACATATATCCTCTTAAGAGTTGATAAAATTATATTAATAAGACAGATTTGGCCGCGATGACACAAACGTCTCTTTTTCTTTTTTTCTTCAATACTATAAAACCATTTTATCCCGTCAATATGACACTTTTTTTTTTAAACATTTTTTTTTTTTTTTCTTTCCTTTCTTACATGAAATTTATTATTAATATTATTTTTACAAACTTTATTAAAATATTAAAAAAATAATACATATCATAATATCAATAATAATCATAAAATAAATGTTATTTAAAAAATCCATTCTAAAGAACTAGATTTTACTTTTCAAAATAATATTTAAATAATTGTAATTTTATTTTATTAAAATAATATAATACGTAATTTTTTTTTTTATCCAATTCCATAGTACAATATTAATAAGTCATTGGATGCTGAAGATCAGAGTATTGTATAACTTGATTGCATTAGGACATTGTCCTAAAGAGACTTCATATAATCTCAAGTATAGTGCTATGCATGCCTTAACCTTAAATGATTTTTCCAATTTCCTTCTAATTCCCCAAAGTTTTCCAACAATCTTAAGATTGATGTATGTCGGTGTTTGTTGGAAATTTAAGTTCAAAATATATTTTAACGGAAGGACAAATATTTCTTCTTTGTTATAAGACACTGATATTTATGTTTCTTATGGTATAAATATCTTTCAAGTGATTTGATACTAATATTGTTGTGTTTATTATTTAATTTTGCGAGTTGTGCATAGGGATTTGGAACCCCAATAGCATTTGGTGTTCAAATCATACTATGGATCACGAAGTATTATTGTCTAGATATGGCCTTTTTTTTTTTTTAATCTCTATAGCATTCAAATGCTTCATTATGTTTTTAGTGATAACAACACATGTAATTTAGAGGAAGTGGAAGAGTTGAGGAGAAGAAAAACAAGGAAAACCTAAACCCATTGATGGTCACAGTGACTAGGAGATATGGAGACAACAATGATGTTGATATGTGTGGATTGACTAATCTGGCTAGTTAATTCCTTACAAATATAGCCCTATTTTTATTTTTTATTTTTTTAAAATTTTCATTGATCTTATGGTTGTATATTCTTCATACCCCATTTCATGGTGAATGGCAAGCAGGTTCATGGAGGCTGCCTTGGTACAATTCGATTAACATGCTTACATGCAAGGCTTTATTGACTTCTTAAAAAGTTACTTCTATTTCTTAAGGCATATCCAATACTCTTATGGATTGTTTTTTCAAAAATATATACCATATCATCAATGTCAAGGGATTTGCTTTCTACATAACATAGATATCATTTAATAAATAATCGAATAAAAAAATTATTATCCAATATGCTATATATTTCTATTTAATGTCTCAATATATTTCTATTTAATGTTTCCATAATTTCCATTTAACGCTTCCATGTTTTTTGACTTTTAATTATATTTGAAAATTAGAATTAAATAATTATTGATTTAGTAATATGTCTGTTTAACACACCATCTGAATAGATAGTCATATTGATAATGTCTCTCTCTCTCTTTTTTTTTTTTTAATCACCTCAACTTGACATTGATAAATGATAATTGCATTGGAGAGATTTATTTTAACTTAATGTTTATTCATTTTATATGACATGTAATTTTTCACAATCCATAATAGTATTTGAGATGTTCTTGCACTCTATAAAATACCAAAACAATTAAATACTATCAAAGTTATTACTTCTTTAATTAAGTTATTTGATGAATTGGTGAATGTAACTGATGGGAGAAATAACAAATATTAACAAATCACACAGTGGAATTTTTTCTCCCCCTGAATAAATCCTATGAAAAACCACTAAGTAACGCACAAATCCACCTACCACCACCAATCAAATAATGAGCAAATAAAATCACTATCACATGCGCAAATAACACAAGTCAATTTTTACGTGGAAAACCTCTCCAATGCAAGGAGTAAAAACCACGGGACCGTAGTCCACTCAAAAATATCTACTAATAATCAAATGTGAGAGTAACAAACTGTTTATACATCAAATAGGAACCAAAATCGAGCAACAATTATTTAGGTTCCCTAGTAACACAAATTTAAGTTTTAAATAACAAGTGAAGAGAAAAATACAAACTTAGCAGGAGGTTCTGGACTGCATCGCTCTTCACTGGGACCTTCAAATCCGATCTCCACCGTCCAAATTTAGAATCACGAGTGCTGAGTATACTGTCCAAATTTGAACTCGATCCAACGGTGAACGAAAGAGATATTGTTCTTACAAAAATACTGTGCAGACAGTGATGAAAAACCTGACAGCTCTGTTATGGGATGTATATCACGAACGACACCTATGTTTACGATCTCCACCGTTCAGAATCAAGGTCTGGAAGAGATCAATGCGCTGTCCAAATTTCAGCACGATCCAACGGTTAACGAAAGAGATATTAAAGAAAATCCAAAACTGTGCGGGATGAATTTCCTTACAAAAAACTCACTCTCTTGTTTTCTCCTCTCTTACACACGAAATTCACTCTTCACAATTGATTTTTCTGCCTCAAACCTCTTAACTCTCATAACCACAAAACCCTAGCCTCCAATTAATAAAGGAAATCAAACTTAAATAGGGTTATGATTTCTAATCACACTGGGGTTTCCATATGGGCTCAATTTAATTTGTTGAGACTTGTTGGGCCTCTACATAAGAGAGAATCCAACCCAACAAATCTCTTCCTTCCCGATTATGTGGAGGGGTTCTCCATTCCAGCGAACATCCTACAAACCTCAACCTTCTCACTTGGTAATGCTTTTGTGAACATATCGGATCCATTATGGTCTGTATGAACTTTTTCAAGTTCCAGCAGTTTGTCATTCAAGACATCTCCAATCCAATGATATCTTATATCAATATGTTTCGACCTTGCATGAAAGGTTGAATTCTTCCCAAGGTGAATGACACTCTGACTATCACAGAATAGCACATATCTTTGTTGCTTGAAACCAAGCTCTCCTACAAACTTTTTCATCCACAACAACTCTTTACAAGCTTCGGTTGCTGCAATAAATTCAGCTTATGTAGCAGAAAGAGTAACACATTTCTGCAATCTCGATTGCCAAGCTACAGTACCACATCCATAGGTAATCAAATAACCAGATATTGACCTACGAGAATCAACATCTCTTGCCATATCTGCATCAGTAAAGCCAACTAACAATGGTTTCTCACCGTCGAAACCAAGTCTCAAACTAGAAGTATCCCGGAGATATCTCATGATCCACTTAACAGCATTCCAATGCTCTTTTCCAAGATTGGACATGAACCGACTAACAACACCAACGGCATGAGCTATGTCTGGTCTCGTACAAATCATTGCATACATCAAACTCCCGATTGCTGAAGTATATGAAACTCTTTCCATGTCATTTTTCTGGGCATCTGTAGAAGGACATTGCTCTATACTCAACTTGAAGTGTGCACTAAGTGGAGAACTAACTGCTTTAGCTTTGTCCATGTTGAATCTCTGAAGTACTTTCTCAATGTACTTCTCCTGTGACATATATAATTTCTTAGCCTTTCTATCATGATCAATTTGTATGCCAAGGATTTTCTTTACTGACCCCAAGTCTTTCATAGCAAAAGATCGACTCAATTTCGTCTTCAACCTGTCAATCCTTGAAATATTCCTACCAACAATCAATATGTCATCAACATAAAGCAGTAAGATAATAAAATCATTATCAGAGAATTTTTGAACAAATACACAATGGTCAGAAGTTGTTTTCTTGTAGCCTTGCTCCCCCATAACTGACTCAAACTTCTTATACCATTGTCTCAGTGCCTGTTTCAAACCGTAAAGACTTTTCTTCAACTTGCACACATAATCCTTTTTTCCTTTTACACAAAAACCTTCTAGTTGCTCCATGTAAATCTCCTCCTCTAAATCACCATGGAGGAACGCAGTCTTCACATCTATTTACTCTATCTCTAAGTCAAAACTGGCTACTAAACCAAGTACAACACGAATGGATGACATCTTCACAACTGGAAAGAATATCTCATTAAAATCAACGCCTTTCCTCTGGTTAAACCCTTTAACAACCAATCTAGCTTTGTATCGAGGTCGAGTACTAAGCTCATCATGCTTGATTCTGTAAACCCATTTGTTCTTCAAAGCTTTTCTGCCTTTGGGCAACTTGACTAACTCAAAAGTATGATTTTGATGAAGTGACTACATTTCATCTTGCATAGCCTCAAGCCATTCCTTTTTGTGCTTATCTTCTAAAGCTTCTGCATAACACTCAGGTTCTCCCCCATCAGTCAATAACACATAATCACTTGTAGAATATCGAGTGGAAGGACGTCGATCTCTGATAGACCTCCTGAGTGGTACATCTAATGAAGCATCAGGTATTGGCAACTGCTCATTAGTTTCAACATTTTCATCTCTCTGTGAGGAACCATCCATATCAGCTTCAGCCTGTTGTTGATCTTCAACCTGTGTGGGTAAATTTGTTGAAGAAGACAAACTCAAGTCAACCAAACCATCACTGTCACTGGACACTGGATTCCCATATTTCTCAATATCCTGTATGGTCTGATCTTCCATTAACACTACATCTCTACTTCTCACGAGTTTCTTCTCAACCGGATCAAAGAATCTATATCCAAACTCATCCTGACCATAATCAATGAAGATGCACTGTCGAGTTTTCACATCAAACTTGTATCTCTCATCTTTGGGAATATGTACAAATGTCTTGCACCCAAAAACACGTAAGTGATCATAAGAAACATCTTTACCACTCCAAGCTCTGTCCAGTACATCAAATTGCAATAGAACACACGGTGTGAGATTAAGAACATGTACGGCAGTACTCAAAGCCTCACCTCAGAAACTTTTTGGCAACTGTGCTTATGAAAACAAACATCTCACTCTCTCTACTATTATTCTATTCATCCTCTCAGTTAAACCATTCAACTGAGGAGTTTTGAGAGGTGTCTTCTGGTGTCGTATACCCTGTTATCTGTAGTACTCATCAAAAGGACCAATATACTCTCTCTCATTATCAGTTCTGATGCACCTCAACTTTTTCCCAGTCTGTCTCTCAACCAATGCTTGAAATTGCTTGAACACATCCAACACTTGATCTTTTGTCTTCAAGGTGTAGACCCATGTCTTTCTGGAGTGATCATCTATGAAGGTCACAAAGTATAGGGCTCCACCGAGTGATCTTGTCTTCATAGGACCGTAGAGATCCGAATGCACTAAATCAAGTATACCTGACTTCCTTATAGGTGGGGAGCTGTGAAAGCTGACTCTGTTCTACTTCCCTGCTAAGCAATGCGAACATCTTTTCAGCTGTATATTTTTCATGTCAGGTAGCCGTTTTTTCTGAATCAAAACAGTCAAACCTTTCTCGCTAATGTGTCCGAGCCTCTTGTGCCAAAGTTCTACCTTGTCTTCATCTTGAACTGCATTGATGATGAACTTTGAAATTTTTGCCTGCAACAAGTATAATGTAGAACATTTTTTACCTCTAGCCACAACCATGGCTCCCTTAGTGAGCTTCCATTGACCATTACTAAAGAAGTTACAGTATCCCTCATCATCAAGTTTACCTGTAGAAATAATATTTACATGAATGTCAGGAATATGTTTTACATTTTTCAAAACTAACCTAGAGCCATTATCTATCTCCAGGTTCACATCTCCAATGCCAACAACTTTTGCCGTGCCATTATTCCCTGTCTTTACACTCCCAAAATCACCATGTGTATAAGATGTAAAGAAATCCTTCCGCGATGTAACATGAATAGAAGCACCACTGTCAATCACCCAGCTAGTCTCATGACATGTAAAATTAATGGAATCAGCATTATACATAAAAAGAAATTCTTCATGAATGGTGGTAGCAACTCTGTCATCATTGCTATTATTTTTACTTTTCTTTTCTTTGCTTGTGTCATTTTTATTTTTCTTTTCCAATTGCTTACAATATTTCTTTATGTGTCACTTTTTGTGGCAGTAGTGACACTCAACATTTGCAAATTTATTAGACTTACTTCTGTGTTGATTTCTATTCTTCGGACCCCTGCTTTTACTTCTCCCTCTGCTTTCTATAACCAGAACTTCTGAAGATGAAGTAGATCCTTGTGTTTTTCTTCTCATCTCTTCATTCAGAATATTATCCTTGACCAAATCCATTGTCATCATTCCATTCGAAGTAGAGTTCGACAAAGAAGATCTGAAAGTCTCCCATGAGTCCGGTAATGTACCAAGTAACTATAATGCTTGTACCTCATCATCAAACTTGATACCCATGCCAGCCAACTGATTTATAATCCACTGATATGTATTCAAATGATCTATCAGAAGAGCATCATCATGATATCTCAGATACATCAATTGTTTCATCAGAAACAATTTATTATTTCTGGTTTTTTTGGCATACGACTCCTCAAGCTTGACCCATAAAGTTCGTGCATGTGTTTCCCTACTGATATGATTCAAAACATTATCACTTACTCATTGCCTAAATAAACCACATACTTGTCGATGAAGTAAAGTCCACTCTGCATCAGATTTATCACTAGGCTTTTCTGTAGCAAAAACAGGTAAGTGAAAATCTTTCACATACAAAAGATCCTCCATCTTTCCCTTCCAAACATGATAGTTCGAACCGTTCAGAGTAATCATTTTACTTAGATTTAAATTGTTCTCTATATTCATCATTGCAAAATTCATAATCTGGCTCTGATATCACTTTGATAGGAGAAATAACCACCACCACAGACTTGAAAGAGAAAATAAACAGTTTGTTTCACCATCTAATCAAATTCTTATTGACTTAGTATGCAATTTAAAGAGTCAATTAAATAATGACTATTTATTTTCCAGTAAGTAACATTTGATTTCATAGGAAAACAAGATCTTATCTAAGACCAACCTTGAGAAAAACAAGATCTTATCTAAGACCAACCTTGAGAAAAACAAGATCTTATCTAAGACCAACCTTGAGCATGTGGGAGAGGTGCAACCACTCTAGGCCTCCAAATTTTGGGGCCCCAAATCTTACAAATTGCAAATTACGTCACTTGGGCAGCAGTGCAATTGGTTAAAGCACCGATGCCCACCATGGTCTTCTGTTTCACACTCTCCACCTCTAAGTTGGTGTTTCTCTTATCTATGTGTGAGTTGCCCTTCCATTCTTATGTGGATCACTCCCTCCGGTATGGAAGTCGCTCTCCGGGTTGCATTACTAGTGACCGATCTTACTTGATCTTAATTGTTCTTCGAGCCAGTTCCAGTAATTAAAAGAATTTGTTACAAATTTCCAAATTTGTATATAATTAGTTTATAAAATAAATATATAAATAATGTTCCAAATAATATATAAACTCGACATGTGTGGTAAAGGGGTCTTTTGCTCCTGTCCCATTCAATAACTCGAATCCCTACAATCGCATTTCTTATTTCTTGTTTTTGAAGAAAAAAAAAAAAAGATTGTTGTCAACAAGATTTGAACATGAATTGTATAGATTCTAAGATGATGCTTTGGCCATTATGTTACCAACAATGCTGTTTAGTTTTGTTGTTTTTATTTTTAAAATGAGTCTCTTTTTATTTCTTTAATACAATTTGTTAGATATAAGGTATATAAATAAAGAGACCTATTTTAGTTTTCACATTGGATCTTTAAAATGTCAAGACCAGCCCTAATCTTATCCTTCTAATTAGGGGTGGGTATCTCTAACCCAACCCGACAAACCCAACCCAATCCAATCATTTTTTATTGGGTTGGGTTGGGTTACATATTAAAAAAAAGGAAAAATTGAAAAAATGGCGCTTTTGGGAAGGCCATCCCCAAAAGTAGCCCTTTTATTTTATATTATTAATAAAAGCACTGAAAGGACAAAAACGCCCTTAATGAGTAATTTTTGAAATCAATCCCAACCTATAGGTTGGGATCTCAACCCCGAGGTTGGGAATTTCAAATAGGGTTAAATATAAAAAATTGGGATTCTCAACTTTTAGGTTGGGATCCCAACCTAAAGGTTGAGAATCCTAAACTTAGATGTTTATTCAAGTTTGGAATTCCCAACCTCAAGGTTGGGATTCTCATCCTTGAAGTTGAGATTTCAAATATGAATATTGAATCAAGATTGGAACTCCCAACCTTTAGGTTGGGATTCCCAACCTGGAGGTTGAGAATGTCAACCTAAATGTTCAATTATATATATTTCGTAATTAAACAAATTTTTAGGGTTGTTTCGTAATTATTAAATTTAGAATAGAGGGCGCTTCTTGGGTAAGGAGCGCCCTTAAAGATATTTTCTAAAATTACAAAATTGCACTTTTATTTTTTTGAATTATCAAACCTGACCTTATTATTATTTTTTGAACAAAATTACCCCTCCTATTTCTTCAATATCAAAATCCATAATCCCAACCTCAAGGTTAAGATTCCCTATCAATCCTAACTTTCAAATTGGGAATCCCAACCTCGAGGTTGAGATTCCCAACCTTAATTGAAAATTTAAGGTAAAATTCATAATTAAATAAATTTTTGGGGTTATTTCATAATTATCAAATTTAAAATAGAGGGTGCTTCTTATCCAAGAAGCGCCCTTAAAAGTATTTTTAAAAATTACAAAATAGACTTCTAATTTTTTGAATTATCAAAACGGACATTATTATTATTTTTTGAACAAAATTACCCCTCCCATTCCTTCAATATCAAAATTCATAATCTCCCACAATTCATCAACATCATCAACCACAATTCATCAACATCATCAACATCTCCCACAACAACAACAACATTATCAAATCAACAATTAACAAACAAACACAAAAAAAAAAAAAAGAAATCTGGTTCTGGGTTCGCGACCCAGAACCAGACCACTCTCTTCTTCTTCTTCTTCTTTCTTTTTTTTTTTCCTGCCTTGGTTCTGGGTCGCGAACCCAGAACCGGATTTGATTCTGGGTTCGCGAACCCAGAACCACACTGGTTCTGGGCTCGGCTGGTTCGCGACCACCATCGCGAACCAGATCCAACTCAGGAAAAAAAAAGAGAAAAAAAGGAAAGAAGAAGAAGAAGAAGAAGAAGAAGAAGAAGAAGAGAGGGTGGGTCAGTGGAGAGAGAATCAGAAATGGGGTCAGTGGAGGGAAAGTTTTAGAGAGAGAATCAGAAATGGGGTGGGTCAGTGGAGGGAAAAACAATGGTAAATGGTAATTAGCTGAACTATTAAGGGTATTTTGAACCAAAAAGAATCATGTTGCAGGAAATTAAAAAAAAAGAGCTAATATCCCAAAGGGTCATTCAAAAAGGGTTATATTTGGTTAAAACCCTAAAAAAAATTGGATGGGTTGGGTTGGATTGGGTTAAAAAATTTTCAACCCAACCCAACCCGAACCCGACAAATGCTTATTCCAATTCTAAATTCGAGATTTTCTCCCTCTTTAGAAGAACATTTGTTCAAGATGAAGATTAAAGACAACTTTTATGTCAAATTTACTCTTTTATTTGTAATAATTGGATCTTTATTTGTATTCATTTTATCTGTAATCAAATAATTAAGATAAAAAAAGTTATCAAGTAGACAATTTATGCCTTTATGATAAATAAAATCTAACTTAATCAACTCAACCCAACCTAACCCGACTATTATTGGGTTGGGTTGAAGAATTTATTGGATTGGGTTGGGAGATTTTTAACCCAATCCAACCCGAATCCGAAAATGTCCACCCTTACTTCTAATATGTTTATCGAATTAATTTTCCTTAATATATAATCATAATAATGTCATGAGTTTTATATACATATATGTGTGTTTGAGTTATTTATATAGAGACAACGAAATTCTTTGGTCTTCTAATTGCTTTAAGAAGAGTTGGTGAAATTTCCTCTCCTCTTTCCAATTGGTCATCAATGTAAGTGTTGATGTTTTTCTGACCCATTGCTGCTAGAAGATGGTTAATCAATTTCTCGTGGACATCTTCGCCTTTAAAACCAAGGAAAACATCATATTTCGCTGTAGAAAAAGTAAAGCACATATTGTTCGTTCCAAAAAACACTGTTTTGTTTTTGAATGAATATGCAGGCTAAAAGATGAACTCCTCCTCACTAGCACTATGAGATTTGGTGGCTCTAACAAATCACATATTGTCATATACCACTTGGAAGAACTAAATCAAAATTAACTTTTCTCTCTTCGTTTTGTAGGTTTTATTTAACATGTATTTCTGTTTTTTCCAGTTTAATTTTTCTTGGAGATGACTCGGACAAGGATTGATAGCACTCGTTGCCTGAAAGGACCAATTGTCCCCAATTCATTTCCGTACTCTGCTTTTTCTTTTATTGCCTTTTTAAAAGAGAGAAATAGGATGTGAGAGTTTACATGGTATAGCCGAGTCCAGCAGAGTGGTTATTAAAATATTCATCAAGCAAAGGAATCCACTGAATGTTGATCAGTCATCCATCGATCGTTGGAGAAAATCTTGGGTGTATCAGATGTATTGTTGATTGGTGTATCCAAGCACTGAGCATTTGACGTACAGTAAGAATAGGTATGACACTATTTCCGTAAAATTTTTTGCGATTTGTGTTAAATTCTCCGGGTGTACTTAGCAATACATGTGGTGCATTGAAGAACTCCCCAATTGAGGAAGACCTCCTCCACATTCCGCGTATACTACCATATGGACAGACAACCAGGCACAAACTCCCTATGAATCTACATCAATGAATCTACATCCATCAACCAAACTCTGTCTTATTAGCTATCTCTGATTGTTCCAACATGAAAATGTCAAAAATCTAAGTTGATTCATTTGCTCAAGTACAACACATATTCTTGAAATTTTACTAAAATTTAGTTTCTGGTTGTATTGTTTTATATTAAAGGTTTAAAAAATATTAGAATAATACAATATTTGACATGTTTTGTGTGTTAAATTGCATTGCATTAGTTAATATGTTTTAATTGGTCTAATACAATCTATTAATTACAAACGATGGAGAAATAATAAGAAGAAGATTAAATAATATTAATAAATTTCAATAACAGTGAGAATAATAATAATTTTCACTAGTAGTAATTAATAATTTTACTGATAACAAACTAATAATAATAATGATAACAAATCGCAATAATAATTTTTCTAATATTAATTGTACAAATAATTTACGTTAATAAAATACTAAATAAAAAATTATTGCATAAATTTGGTTAAGCAAAATTAAAAATAAAATTTTATTCTTACAATTAATTAATAGTAATATAATATAAAAATTAAAATATTATTGAAATTGGTTATACTAATAATGATTTTTTAAAAATATATATTAATTATATTTTGAGAGTGTAATACAACTATATATCTATTTTACAAAATTATTTTTATTCTGAAAAATATCAATGTTATTTTTAACAAAGTATTTAGAAACAAAAAGTCACATCCAAATATTAAATAACTTAATATAGTCTATCACTAAATATCAATATAACTTAATAAAATTTAATACAAAATATCACCAAACAAAAGATTATATATAAAAAATATATATATTCCAACCCAATTAAATATAACCCATACAATGCAATGCAGTTCAATATAGTGAGCCAAACGTAGCCTAAAAGATGAATAGACTTCAAATAGATTTCACTCAAATGTTGAGAGGTAAAGGAAATTTTTTAAATTTGAACTTTTAATACATAGATCAGATCTTCAGAGGAGCTTTGCTTTCATCAAGGTAGTTCCCCCCTGCCCCCCTAACCCGCCCCCCTCCCCCTCCCCCTCTGTTTTTGTTCGAAAACATCAAGGTAGTTCTTATTGGGTTATATTTGTGCACAAAAATTAGACGCCTAAAGTCATCAGGGACAGACACAAAATGGGCCTGACCTTATTATAGGGAGCAGCACTATTCTACCCCTTAAAAGCTGTACATACAACCCTTTAAGATTTTTAAAAATTCATATTCTATAAAAATTCATATTCTATAAGTATACTCTAAGTATAATTAATTATGTCCATTCATTTATTTAATTTGTAAATATTATAGGTAAATAATTATAAAGATAATTAAATTAATTAAATTAAAACATTAAAAAGAGTCAAACTTTTTTTTTTTTAAAATTTGTTTTGATGCTCTACTTCATGTTTATGGCTTTTCATTCATATGTTCTTTCTTATCTTCATTCAAAATTCTTGTATTTCACCAAAACTCTATATGCAAAATCATCAAACAAAACTAAAAACCTCAATTTTCATTTTCACCCACCAACCACCAACCACAACCACCCCCCACCCCCCCCCCCCCCCCCCCCCCCCCCCCCCACCCCCTCCAAAAAAAAAGAAAAAAACACAATAAAAAGTTTTCATCTTCAACTATCCTTCATCAAAACAAACTACAAGTTTCCTATTGGGATTTGAAGTTAGAGTATTTAAATTTGATTATAATAATAACAACACCATTTTTGAATTAAAATATTAATAATTTAATTTAAGGGTAATATTATAATATTAAAAATGTATAAATTAAGAGGTGTACATACGATCTTAGAGGGGTGAAAATATCACCACTCTATTCTAGGTTAAAAGCAGCCTAACTCAAGAGCCATGAACGATTGCAACTCCATCAGCATTCATCTTTGGCAGCTCCCATAAAAAATATAAAAGTGGTAGCACCATTCAATGATCAGGCAATTTACTTTGACGTGGTTCCAACTCATTTAATTGATTCAAGCAAAACTAACCAAAACTTGATTTAAAGCGTATGGCATGTGTGCATAATTGTGAATTGTTTAGCAGTTTGGATCTTGTTTTGCCTGTTTTTGGGACTGCAAAAATGGGCTGGTAAAAGCCCAAAGAAGCAATCCAATAACAGACCCAATTAGGAAAGCCCAGAATCTCCATCACCCAGCTCAAACCAAGCTCGCAGATCGCTAAGGCATTCCAGACCTCAGGTCGCAACTCTCAGCTCTCAGCTCGTTATGCATCCAGATCCCAATTGTCAGCTCTCAGCTAGTTAAGCATCCAGCTTGCAGGTTCAGGTCTTAGGTCGTAAGTCTCAGCTCGTTATACATCCAGAACCAATTGTCAACTCTCAGCTAGCTTAGCATCTAGCTTGTAGGTCTCAGACCTCATGACGCAGCTTTTAGCTAGCTAAGCATCCAGCTCGTAGTTCTCGGCTCTCAAACCTCAGGTCGCAGCTGTCAACTCTTAGCTAGCTAAACATCTAGCTCGTAGCTCTCAGCTCGTTATGCATCCAGGTCGTAACTTTCAGCTCTTAACTAACTAAGCATTTAGCTCACAGCTCTCAGTCCTCAGCTCTCAGAAGTTGGCGACAATCAAATTCGAGACAAATTTGAGCTCTTTAGTTTCATGTCAGATTCAATAGCTGAGATTAAAGCTTCTCGATCCCATACTTGTGAGATCTATGTAATCCCAAATCTCTGAGGAGCAACTAATGTAGGGATGGTCATGTCAGAGTTATTAATTAATGCAATATGACTATGACAGAGTGGTTACTGTAATTATTATTTCTTAACATATACTACACTCAATTATAAATCTCTCTTTATAAATAGAGATGAAATTCTTTGTAAAGAGAGGGAGAGCTCATTTTTAGTGATATGGTCACTCTACCAAAATAGTTTTAGAGTGAACCGTCAATGTAGGCACCATTGTTGAATCACGTAAAAATTACTGTCTCCACGCTGTTCTTCCTCTTGTACTCTTTGTTTTTTGCTTTGTTTCTCTTTGATTGCAAGTATTGGGTCTAGACTTTTCGATCGACCATTTTCATGCGTCGACATTTTTGGTGTTAGAAGAAGGACCCAAACTGCAATCTCGAGTTTTTAGCAACTATGGCGAAAGGAATAACAACCAGAAGTTCAAATTCGGCAGCTGATCCACTTGAAAGGTAGACAGATCACCAAAAGCATGATTTCCAACCGATGGAGAATGCTACTGTGCCTCTATCAGGCACATCTCATGCTCCTATGACAGGTGTTGCTGTAGGTATGCCTCTAACGGTCTCTCACCAGTTAGTACCATTGAACTCTATGACCAGGGGGCCGTATGTATGACATCAATGGCACGAAGTATTAGAGAGCACAATATAACAACTTGCTAAGGTAATCAAGGTGCTGGTACAGGCTCAAGCACCAACTCTTGAAAGACCATTCAGAGATTAACCGCGACCTACCAACTCAGTTCATTCCTCCAGCTCACATATAAGAACTGAAGGTCGCTGAACTCGTGGAGTTGGGAGCTCACAAAGGTCTCGTTTGGAATATGTGCCAGGTCGTGGCTCCTCAGATCACGAGCTTGAAGGAGGATATAACCCTCAGAACCCAATAATAGAAGAGCTCATTCAGAGGGTTTAGCAACTGGAAGCGTGACCTGAAACCTAGATTCTGAAAGAGCAACATGAAGAGAGAACTTCCCTCACCAGGGAGATCGAGTTGCAACCTCTCTCTCTCAGGTTCAAACTTCCCAACGTTCTGCCTTATAATGGAGATAGTGATCTCTACAACCATCTGGATGCTTTTAATATACAGATGGACCTTCAGACATCTTCCAAGCTCTTGGTGAAATACCGTGTTTTTCCAGTCACCTTGGGTGATGTTCCGCGAGCTTGGTTCAGGCGTCTCTTAGTTGGCAGCATAAATAGCTGGGGGGGAATGTCAACGAAGATTCATCAGCTAGTACTAGGCTCTGAAAAAGCAGCTCGCACCACCATACCACCTCTATAGTCTTTCAGCGGTAGGGCGAGTCTTTGAAGAATTACATTACTAGGTTCAAGCATGAGGTTGCTAACGTGGAGAATCCCTCAGATGACATCATCCTAACTGCGATGTCAGCTGGGCTTCGTAAGGATGAGAAGTTTTATGAGAGCATATATAAATCCCCAGTAAGGAACTTGGGTGAATTCTATGAACGAGCTGCAAGGGAGATTAGATGGGAAGAAACCTTCGACCTCAAAAAGTCTGACGAAACGGATGAATCGAGCAGTCCCAACTAGTTGAAGAAAAGAAAAAATGGTAGGGACGGAAATGAAAGTCAAAATAATGGCTCAAGGTATCAGGTCGCTAAAAAGACTAGGAACGAACTTAGAAGCGAGCGACCTCAACATCAAGATCGTCATGTTAGCTACAACGTCTTGTCTAATACGCAAGACAATATCTTTGTAGCGAAAAGGGGTAAAGAGGATTTCGAGAAACCCACTCCTATGAAGACCCTCGCTAAGTTCAGAAACAAAAACAAGTTTTGTGCCTATTATGATGAGGTCAGACACAATATTTCAGATTGCTAGAAGTTGAAAGATGCCATCGAGGACCTAATCAAACGAGGTCATCTAGGAGAATATGTGGTACAACCAGCATAGTAGTAGCCCCAGCAGGCTCCCAAGCTAGACGTGAACCCTTAGTGCATCCACATTGTAGCTACTCCCAACAGGTCATGTACCTAATTTGTAATTCAATATAAGAAATCAATAGAAAATATGAATTTCCTTCAATGTCTTATATTACAGCTGCTTTATTGATTTCTTAAAATCATGTCATGAAAAGCGCTTACGCAACCTGTCAGTTGAGCCAAACATTGATTAACACATTAATCACTTAGATTTTTCTATCTGTAGGAAAAACCAGAGGAATAAAGTACAATCATGATAGGCCTCAAAAAAATATTTAGTTCAGTAGCCTTGATAGAGTCGCCATCAGACGGGAGGAAATCTGAAAAGGCACCAAGATAGGTCGTTACACATCAACTTTTACCAGCGAGCTCGTGCTCCTAGTCCAAAAATCGCACTGAGAGCTGAGGGGCTTATGTTATTCCTATTTTTGGGACTATAAAAATGGGCTGGTAAAAGCCCAAAGAACCAATCCAATGACGGACCCAATTGGGAAAGTCTAGAATCTCCATCACCCAGCTCAAATCAAGCTCGCAGATCGCTAAGGCATTCCAGACCTTAGGTCACAACTCTCAGCTCTTAGCTTGTTATGCATCCAGATCCCAACTGTCAACTCTCAACTAGCTAAGCATTCAGTTCGCAGGTCTCAACTCTCAGGTCTTAGGTCGTAAGGCTCAACTCGTTGTGCATCAAGAACCTAACTATCAACTCTTAGCTAGCTTAGCATCTAGCTCGCAGGTCTAAACTCTCAGACCTCAGGATGTCGCTCTCAGATAGCTAAGCATCCAACTCGTAGGTCTCGGCTCTCAGACCTCAGGTTACAACTGTCAGCTCTTAGCTAGCTAAACATCTAGCTTGCAACTCTCAGCTCGTTATGCATCCAGGTCGCAGCTCTCAGCTCTCAGCTAGCTAAGTATTTAGCTCGCAGCTCTCAGTCCTTAGCACTCAGAAGCTAGCAACAATCAAATCCGAGACAAATTTGAGCTCCCTAGTTTTGTGCTAGATTCGATCTCTGAGATTAAAGCTTCTCGATCTCATACCTATAAGATCTTTGCAATCCTAAATCCCGAAAAGCAATTAATGCAGGGATGATTATGTCAGAGTTATTAATTAATACAGTATGGCTATAACAGAGTGGTTAGTGTAATCATTATTTCTTAATGTATATTACACTCAATTATAAATCTCTCCCTATAAATAGAGGTGAAATTCTTTGTAAAGGGAGGGAGAGCTCGTTTTTAATGATATGGTCACTTTGCCAAAATGTTTTAGAATGACTCATGAATGTAGGCACCATTGTCGAACCACATAAAAATCACTGTCTCCACATTGTTCTTCCTCTTGCACTTCTCTTTGTTTTCTGCTTAGTTTCTCTTTGATTGCAGGTATTGGGCCTAGGATCTTTGGTCGACCATTTCTAGACGTCAACAAACCTAAAAATCATGTTTACTGCAATATTTATATACCATTAAAGTTATGTATGCGCTTCTTTCATAATTGTTCCCCATTAAAATCTATTTTAGAAAAAGAGATGATATATAATAATAACTCACTTAATATGAAAAGGTTTTTTTATTTAGTTTTATTATGTTATATTTCTTAAAGAAATATCATTAAATGATTTTTTAGAATTAAAAATATATATTTTTTAAATATTTAATGGGATGTACTTATTAAAGGGTGCCCCAATTTGTAATGAACAGTTAATTGTTTGAGAAATTATAGCTAGGAATTGATACAACCTCACACACTATTATTCCTAGTTTCAAACAAAGTCGGGCGTCTATAATCATCTTCTCACAATTGGTTGGTAATTGGCAATTTTGAAGTTTTAGGTCTATCATGCCACCCTCCTTTTTTGGATGGATCCCATTACATTGAGTTAACTAGATCATTTCAGGCTCTTGGGTTGGCCTGATTTTCACCTTGCCATGGACAAAATCAGGCCCTTTTATTGAGAATTTTCCAAGATTAGTACTGCAAATTTCATTTCCTGTTGGGAATTCTATGTGGGTAAACATGTATTGAAGGTGTGAACATTGAAAGGACTGAAGTAAAAATAATTAATTTGCTAATGACTAATGACTAAACTCTTGTAAAAGTTTTTTCTGCCCCTCTGAGGCAGTGAAAGAGAGATATGGTGAGAGATCGTGAGATAGAGAGAGAAAAATACCGTGAAAGAGAGATGGTGAGAGAGAAAGAGAAGAGAGTGGGTTTGGTCCGTGTTGAGAGAGAGAGAGAGATTGATGAGATTTTGAAAAAATAATTATTTTTATTTTATTTAATAATTAAAAAATTTATTTTGCCATCCAACTGTTATTTTTAAATGAATTCACCTTTATACCCTTAAAAGTTAACAAAATTGTCAGTTTACTAATGGAAATCACTGGCTCTCTAACGGCTAGATAATTTTGGATAATATTTTCAATATCATGGGTGATTTGATATTATTTTCAAATTTAGGGGTAAAATGATAATATCCCTTGTTTAATTTTGCATGCTGTATAGAGGGATTTGGAACCCTAGCAACATTTGATGTTCATATCATACTATGGATCATGAAGTAGCATTGTCTAGGTATTACAATTTTTTATTTTATTTTTTATCCCTATAGCATTCAATGCTTCATTATGTTTTAAGTGATAACAACACCTATATAATAAAGTAGTCAAAACAGAAAAAGAAAAAGAAAAACCAAAAAAAAAAAACCTATATAGCATAGAGGAACTGGAAGAGAGAAGAAGAAAAACAAGGAAAATCTAAACTCATTGACGATCGGAGTGACTAAGGAGATAACAGAGATGTTGACGTGCGTGTACTAACAAATCTAGCTGGGAATTCCTTACAAATATTGCTCTATTTTTCTTTTTAATTTTTAATTTAATTAATTAATTTAATTGAGCTTATAGATCCTTCATATCCCATTTCGTGGTGGATGGCAATCAGGTTCGTGGAGGCTTCCTTGGTACATTTCAATTAACATTCTTACAGGGGAGGCTTAATTCACTTAAAATGTTACTTTTACTTCTTAGTTCTTCAACTTCGTATAATACTAAAACCACCTTTAAATACTATAAGCTACCAAAATTATTATTCTTTAATTATGTTATTAGTTATGCAAAACATTTAATGTGTATCGTATTTATTTGATTTCAAAAATAATTTTAGATGTTGCTACAATCGTTACCACAAACTTGAAAGAGAAAATAAATAGTTAGTTTCACCATCTAATAAAATTCTTACTAGCTTTTTTGAGAAAAAAGACCTTATCGACTTGTATGCAATTCAAAGAGCCAATTATATAGTGACTATTTATTTTCTAGTCTAACAATTTGTTTCATACGAAAATAAGATATTTATAGATTGCGATTATTTATCCTTCCAATATGTTTATCGAATTAATTTTTCATAATATATAGTCATAATAGCATCATAAGTTATTTATATATATGAGAAGAAAATTATAATTGGATAGATTAGGTCATGATTTCATATGCATGTAAACATTATTGTTTATCTAGAAAGATTAGTGATGATACATGCGAAAATTTCAAAATGTCAACTCCCTTAAATTTTTTCAATAGTCTTAATTTGTGCGATACGACAAGCTAATTTTTTACATCAATAATGTGATCTGATACTTATTCATTTAATCAAATGGTTATTATATTTCTTTATGACTTTTACAAAAGCAGTTTGAATTCTATCATACATATTTATCAACATGTTTGAAGAACTTTCATTTTAATTATGAGAGTAAATTTCTTCTATTAGGTAGTGTTATCTTATGTCCTAGAAAACATCTTAAAACTTAGAAATTTAGAGAAAATGTCACAATGAATTAATGGATGATTTTTTTTAATCTCTTTTTCTTTCTCTCTCTCATCCTCCGATTAGCATACAAGTAAGTTCATTAATCTTCCTAGACCTATCTACTTTATCTACAATGGAAAAAATCTATTAAGGTGCTCTCTCTCTCTCTCTCTCTCTCTCTCTCTCTCTCTCTCTCTCTCTCTCTCTCTCTTTCCTTAATTGATGCTATCTAATTTATATTAAGTCATATATGATTTGTTAAATTTTCATTTTGTGTTTGATTTTGATATATATTAGAATTGGGATTATACGGTAGCAACTTCTGAATTTCTTTTATTTTTTGCATTGTGACATGCACTTTTACATATATCCTTCACTTTCTTTTTGTTTATTTAATAGTTGAAATTTATTATTTGTTTCATTTTCTCAAACTTGACATTTTAGAGATCTCTAACATTATATAGATATATATATTACACATGACTAAAAATAATAGGTGAATTTATTCTTTCAATTTGTTATTATTATACTTATCAAGCTATTTTTTTTTAATTATTTATTTTTACGGTCACAGTGGTAAAAGTCGATTTTTTGTGTTTTGGACCTTTTGGTTCATAATTTTCTGAAAATATATAAATATATATATATATATATATTTGGTAATGAGTAGCTTCCATTCTGATTGGAAACGGTGACAGAAACCTTAATTGCAAGGAAAAGATCTAGATGCATATCAAGCTGATCAAAAATAGAATTAAAGAGTTAATTATCATTCCAAATAACGATTTACATTAATTATCCCTCCACGGGCACTGCACTATTCAACAAATTACCTCGTTGATGAATCTTTCAGTTTCATCATGATATCTTTGACAATTTTCTCTACAAGTTCAGCCTCTGTACTGCAAAAATATGGAAAACAAAATAACAGTCCATTTGCTAGACTAAATTTATTATCACATAGTAATTAACATGGGTAAGACACAAAGTCCAATTATGCAAAAGTACTTCAGTTTAAAACTCGAGGCTATTGCTCCTAGCCCATTTAACAAATTGCAAACCTCAAAAGATAGGTAAAACTTCAAGAAACTCTACATTAAACAAAGTAGATTTATTAGAGCATTTCCAATGCAAGTATGAATTGTGAAAAAATAAAATGCCACATAGGATAAATTGATAGAAGGTTAAAATTCACATCTCCAATGCAAACTTCCCTAACCACTATCAAGCTGACATGACAAAAAAGAAAATAGAGACTGTCAACCTCAATGTCTATTTCCAGAGAGTCTTCTGGACAGCCATGTCAGTAATAAATGATTGATATTTTCATTAAATAATATTTTATGGTAATTTACTTCAATGATGTATTATTATTTGACTTTTTATTATTGAAATGAATAGAATAGCATTGGAGAGTCTTTTTAGACTTGAATGTCTATCAATCCATATTTATGCCATGTAGGATGCATATTTCCTTGACATTGATGATATGTTCATTTTTTTAAAAGACAATCCACATTTGCATTGGAGATGCTCTTACAAAAAGAATGTATAATTTACTAAAACAATAACACAATGTGTTTCATTTTTAAAAGATTTGGATTGCATATATTCAATTATTGAAATTTGACGGCAGAACCAAAATATTTGATACTTAATAAAAGAAAGTTACTATTTATTACCTGGTTTTACGTGAATCCCACCCAGATAAGTTGCTAGCTTCCTTCAAAGCAACTTTGCATCTTTTCACCTTATTTTTGAAATGTTTTTTATGCTTAACAAATGCTTCAGCAAAACTTCCTTTTTGATTCCTTACATCTGATGGATCCACCTCATAAAATACTGGTATTACAATTTGTTTATGCTTTTTCTTGCATTTCATGATCCTCACAACCTTATCAAGACACCATCTAGAAGAGGCATAACCTTTAGAGAAAACAATTACAGAAATCTTCGATCTTCTAATTGCTTTAAGAAGACTCGGTGAAATTTCCTCTCCTCTTGCCAATTGGTCATCAATGAAAGTGTTGATGTTTTTTTGACCCGTAGCTGCTAGAAGATGTCTGATAAATTTCTGGCGAACATCTTCGCCTCTAAAACTAAGGAAAACATCATGTTTTGTTGTAGAAAAAGTAAAGCACATATTGTTTGTTTTAAAAAGAAAAAAAAAAACACTGTTTTGTTTGAGTAAATATGCAACCTAAAGGGTTGACTCCTCCTCACTAGCACCATGAAATTTGGTGGCTCTAACAAGTAGTATATTGTCATATACCACTTGGAACAAATATTTTAAAATTAACTTTTCTCTCTTCACTTTGTAGTTTTTATTTAATATGCTTCTGTTTTTTCCAGTTTAATTTTTCTTGGTGATGACTTGGACAAGGATTGATGGAATCGTTGACCAATTCTACATTCCTTCATTTGCTTCTCAAAAGAGAGAATTAGAAGTGAGAGTTTACGTAGGATAGCCAGGTCCAGCAAAGTGGTTATTAAAATATTCGTCGAGCAAAAGAATCCATTGAATGTTGTTAAGTCATCAATCAATCACACCTATATATATATATTCATCCATTGCAGGTGTCTTATTGAGGAGAAAATCTTTGATCCACCAAATGTATTATCGATTGGATTGGTGTATCCAACCACTAAGCATTCGACATATAGTAAGAATAGGTATGACACTATTTTTTTAAATGTTTTGTAATTTGTGTTAAATTAATTCTCTTCGGCTGTACATCCGGTGCATTTAAGAATTCTTATTTAGATAGATCTCATCTACTTTCAGCATACACTAATATATGGACAGACAAGCAAGTCAATCAACTAAACTATTGTATTATTATCTACTATCATTGTTTAACATGAAAATGTCAAAAGTCAAATGTTGATCAATGCATTTTGCTAAAGTACAACACGTATTCTTGATGTTATTATATTGTTTTATATTAAAAGTTCAAAAAAATTAGAATAATGCGATATTTGATATGTTTTACGCATTCAATTGTATTGTATTAGTTAATATGTTTTAATTGGCCTATTGTATTTTTTTTAAGGAATAATACAATGTATTAATTGTTAAAAATGGTGGAAAAATAACAACGATGACAATAATAATAATAATAATAATAAATTTTAATAATATTAATAAATTTCAATAATAGTGAGAATAACAGTAATTTTCATTCATAGTAATTAATAATTTTACTGATAATAAAATTAATAATAATTATAACCAATCTCAATAATAAAAATGTTAATAATAAACTCAACAGAAATAATAAAAAATGAAAAAAAAATAATAGCAGTTTTAAATATAATACCAAAATAATGTAATTTCATTCTAATATTAATTGTACAAATAATTTAATTAATGAAATATAAATGAAATCATATTACATAAATTTGATTAAACAAAATTAAAAATAAAATTTTAATCTTACAAATAATTAATGGAAATATACTATAAAAATTAAAATATAATTGAAATTGGTTATACTCAAAATAATGTGTTAAAAATATATATTAATTATATTTTGAAAGAGTAATACAACTATACATCTATTGTACAATATTATTTTTATTCTAAAAAAATCGAATTTTATTTTAAAAATATTTATAAACAATAAGTCATGCCCAAATACTATATAACTTAATATAGTCTATTACTAAATAATATGTAACTTAATAAAATTTATATAAAATAGCACCAAATAGATGACTGTATATATTTAAAAAAAAAATCCAATCCAATTAAATATAACCCATATAATCCAATGCAATACGATATTGTGAGTCAAACATAGCCCAAAAGCTGAATGGACTTCAAATAGATTTCACTCAAATGTTGAGAGGAAAAGAAAATTTTTTAAATCTGATTTTTTTTCTTTATGAAAATTAAATTTGAACTTTTAATAATACATAGATCAGAAGAGTTTCGCTTTCATCAAAATAGTTCTTATTGGGTTGTATTTGTGTATAAATATTAGAGGCCCAAAGTCATCGAAAGTCATCCAGGATAGGTGCAAAATGAGCCTGACCTTATTCTAGGTGAAAAGAGGAGCCATCAATGATTGTAACTCCATCAGCATTCGTCTCTGGCGGCTCCCATAAAAAAAAATAATAATAACAGGGGTAGCACCATTCAATGATTCAGGCAATTTATTGTGACGTAGTTCCAACTTATTTGACTGATTGAACCGAAACTAACCAAAACTTGATTTAAAGTGTATGGCATGTGTGAATAACTGTAAATTGTTTAGCAGTTTGGACCTAAAAATCATGTTTACTGCAATATTTATACGTCATTAAAATTATGCACACACTCCCTTCATAATTGTATCTTACTAAAATCTATTTTAGAAAAAAATTAATATATAATAATAACGCACTTAGTATGAAAATGTTTGTTTCTTTAATTTTATTATATTATATTTCTTAAAGAAATCTCATTAAATTATTTTTTAGAATAAAATTGATTTTAAATAATAATAATAATAACAATGGGATGCACATATTGAAGGGTGCACATAAAAATCTAGAGGATGTAAATACCACTACTCTTTCAGGTACTTACACTTGATTTTGAGAACATATATGTCAACCGGAAATGGTCCCCCGGTTTGTAAGGGACGCTTAATAGTTTGAGGAATTATAATTAGGAATTGAGACACCCTCACGCACTATTATTCCTGGTTTCAATCAAAGTCGGGCTTCGACATTCATCTTCTCACAATTGGTTGGTAATTGACAATTTTGATGCTTCAGGCCTATGATGCCACCCTCCTCTTCCGGATGGCTCCTGTCGCAGTGAGTTAACTAGATCATTTCAGGCTCTTGGGCTGGACGGATTTTCACGTTGCTAGGGACAAAACCAGTCCCTTTTAATGCGATTTTTCCTGGATTAGTACTGTAAATTTATATTTCTATCCATTGCTCGTAGCAAATCATGCATTGTCATATCTCACAAAAAAAAAAAAAAAAATCATGCATATTATTGTTTGAAATTTATGCGTTATGTGGAAGTCTAAGGATAAAGATAAAATTTGTTTTTAGGCTTTTTTCTAGATAATAGTTAGAATTATTTAAATAAGATTGGATTGGTTTTATCTAATCTAATCATATATTTTTAGCTGTATTGGTGTATCAATATAGTTGTATAAATAATGACTTACATAATGGAAAGAACATTAGAATTTATTACCTTTCATTTTTGAGACTAAAGATATCATTGTGATACCATAATTGACTTCATTTTTCAGGATCATTAAGAGATTCTTGCCGAACAATTTTTCTATCCATTGCTTGTAGCAAATCATGCATTTTTATACTATTATTTGTAATTGTTATCAAATACTTAGCGATGAGAACACTTATTTCAATCTCTACATAAGGTCATGACATTCAAAATATTGATTACTAAATGTTTATTCTCCCCATTAAAAAAACACACAATATCTAGAGGTATTCTCCTCTCGTTATCATCTAATCCATTATAACTTATTTGCATAACCTTATGAATATCTTTATGAAGATTTTTTTTTCCCTAACACACTTTCCAAACTTCTTTACTTTTACCAAGGAGAAAAGAACCCAAAACTTTAAGAGTTAATGGAACACCTTCACAATATTTTACTACCCTATGTGATAACTGCCCATAATCCAACGAAGAGTGGTTTTGTCTAAAGGCATGCCGACATAAAGTTCAAGAGCTTTATGACGGTGTAATCCTTGAAGCTCATATAGATGATCCACTTTATAATTTCTAAGAACTTGTTTATCTTTTGTTGTTATAATAATTTTATTTCCTAACCAACACAATCAAGACTCTCTATCAAAGATTCTATTTGTCAAAAATTAGTCACAACATCAAAAACAATTATTTTATGACCAAGCTAATCTATTACAAAGGTGCGCCCAATAGAAGAAGTACCTTTATCAACTAGAGTTATGTTGCCTACACCACCTATGCCCCAAATTCCTACAATGCGGACATCTTGTGTTGCTTCATTTAACAATGACTTAACTTGTTTGGTAGAAAGTGTCCCAACATGTAACAACGATTTAATTTGTTTAATCTTTGAATCTATTCCAAGTATATCCTTATTTTCACTAGGCGACATGTTAGTCATTCTTTAAAATGAATTTGATAACGTCTTTTTCGAGCACATACTCAAACGTAACCAAATTTGCAAGACAATTTTAATAGTATAAGTTGTAGGAAATTTCAAAGATTGATTGTTTTATTAACATATACATTTTGAGCAACTTATTACTAATAACTTGTCGAAGAATTAGGCTCACTCTTCCTATGGAAAGATTTTTTTTTTAAATTGCTTAATGAAATTGACTATGATCACTAATAATATATTCTATGATATCATGAACAATTAATTCCATAAGAGTTCATATTAATTTTAGAGTTAATTCTTAGTATATTACCTGTTGACGTCTGAATTTGGTCGACTCAAGTTCTTGACTCAATACCTGCAATTAAAGAGAAACATAACAAAATCAAGAGAGAAGGAAGAGGAAGAATAGAGATTGCAAAAGAATTTTCACGTAGTTCAGCTCAAGAACAATGTCTACGTCCACGACTATGTTCTCTGACAATTTTGTCAAAGTCACAGTATGCTATTAATTATTGTGTGTTCACAATGAAATTTCAACTTCTATTTATAGTGTGAGCGTTACAATTTAAGTACAGGTGAAATAGAAAAGAATATCGTATTAATTATACTTCCAAAATCGGTTTCCACCATATCAGGGATAGATTCCACATATCAAGATAGATTCTACCGGCATAAGAATTTGAATTCATTTTCAATTCTGGTAGTTGACTCATTTTCAATTTGGGTTGTTATCTTTCTGGAAAATTCCCTTAATGAACTTGTCTTGAACAACCTCGAGTTGAGTATAAGACGACCTGAACCGTCACAGACCAACGATCTGAGAATAGTAGTGGCAAACTGCAAGCTCGTTTGTGTAAACTGGGGTGTTGGCGAACTAGACCTTCGTCTTTTGGGTAAATCCATTGGATCAGTTCCTTAAACTTTTACCAACCCATTTATGTGGTCCCAAATATACCCACAACATTATCAATACTAGGTGCTACATATGCTCCAATAAAAACATATCATAAATTTAAAATATAAATATAATACTGAATCTCATCAATATTGGTTGAATTTAATGAAAAAAAAGTGCTAATCTCATCAATATGGACATCAAGCAGACAACATATATGTAACAGTTGTGTTTCTAGGGTACAACAAATCCAACCTTGTTGAAGAATACACACTCCAGAACATCTTGGACAGTATTACTAGTATTGTTGGGGTTCATGCACAACATTTCCTGGAAAATAATAAGAAGAGGGCACACTCCACAACATTAGCTTTTTCTATGGCTAGCGTATACTTTGGTTAACATGACAAATGTATAGTGTTTTATCATTCACTTTGAACTTGAATTGCAGATGTGTGTTCAGTGCAAGAAACTAATAGACAGAGACTGCCCAATGGTTTGTATACCATGAATCCCTTGTTGTATAAGCTCTAGTGTTAATTGATACAAATGCATTAGTTAGAAATTAGCATAAAAATTTAATTTATAAGAAGAGGGCACCCAATTGCTTGTAGTCAAAAAAGAAATTACTCCTCAAAAGAGCTATAATGATCATTTTCCACCCTAACGGTTACATATCATCCTTATACATCCTCACATTTCAAAATTTATCATTTTACACCTTGCCCTTATCTAACTATTAAAACAGTGTCTTGAACCTTAAATTGTAAGGACAATTCAGAAATTAAATAAATGTTACATCACCTTAAATGAGAAATTAAAATTTGAAAATGATCATATATATGGCAATATATTACTTTTAATTTATAATATTATATTATTATACTTAAACTTTTAATTTTAATTTAAGTTACCTATTTACCATTCATTAATGAATTTTATAAAATTTGTTTCTATTTTCGTCTTCTATCTAATTATTACTGATTGTGTCAGAACTCAATTTTTTAAACTTTAAAGTAAAAAAAATGAAAATATTAGAGTAGAAATTGATAATTACGCATTTTGGGATTTGATAATTATTAAAGAGTATATTATAATTTTGTTAATAAATTGAATACTTTGTCCACAAGTAAGAATATTTCAAACTCCAAACTCACTTTGGAACAACTTGCAATTGATGTCAACAGAAGCAAATGGAAGTTTCCTCGTCCTCCCCATGAAGAAGTTTTCTACAATGACCCCCATTATTCATTGACTTGCATACAATATGTTTCCGTTGTTTTCCTCAGAGGAGAGAAAATGAGAGCAACCCACCTCCCTTGTAAGTAAAATTTTCATTTTGTTTATCATACACAGTATTATTATTATTATTATTATTTTATTGTTATTATTTTTAAAAACTTATATAAGTTTCCACCTTGGACTACTATGAACACCTTTTTTTTAAACTTTATTTTTTTTAGAATAGATTTTTTTTTTTCAACTTGTAAATGTTTCCACCTTGGACTAAAAAACTTATAAAAGTTTCCACTTCTTTTTCAACTTTTTTGTGACCTTGAGAATACGTGGGGCCGTCAATTCCATTCTAGGTAAATAATTGCCTCCAAAGACCCAGTAGGATTATAATAATCACTCTCCAATTTAGGAAATATCCACCCAACTACTTTTTCCTCGATAGGAAGTGAGCAACTTTTATGTTCACTTTATAAAAATGTTGGGTAATGTTAGGTGGGTGCCCTATGTCCTCGCTTCATATCTAGAAACATAAGTGGGGTAACGTTACAAGGGAATATATGCTATGAGCTCTGCCTGTTCCTTTCTTCTCTTATCTCCCATTTCAACCAACTTTTCTTTTCTAAATTATATTAATTTACCTTATACATTCTATGCCTCCGTTTCTTTTAATACAGCATTATTATTATACTGTTTTTTTTTTCGAAATTTGTGTATTGGTTATAATGTTATTATCTTATACCATCAAATATATATTATGCTCTTTCAAAATTATGATGTACCCTATTTTAGAAGAAAATGTGTCCATTTTTACATGTACAAATGGACCATGCATCGAACTAGCTTTTTATTAGAATGCTATTATATTATTATGATTCCTTTGGAATAACGTTATTAATCATATTATTTGTGCTTCACTTTTTAAAATTCGATTCAGTACCATTTAATGCTCTACATTTTTTACAACGTTTCACCAATAAACACCCATGGTCCGGTGCAAAGGCTAGGAGTGACTCACAAATGAACCCAAAACGCTTAAATGTTTCTAATACTAATTATTTAGAAGAAAGACAGTAGAACAACTTTAAATGATTGAAATTAACATTTGAATTAATTTAAGCCGTTACATTAAGATTTATTGTTGCACAAATATATTTGACTTAAATTAGGCAAAATTAGCAAAAATAATCTTATGAAATTAGGATTTTTTTTTTCTTTTAGCCACATGCAATGCTCATCAATTAGTTTTTTAACGAAACTTGGTAATTTGTCAAAATTATTTTCTTATTAACTAATAAGTGTGTAAGGGGAGTGACATAAATATACAACAATCTGGTTATGAGAACATATCGATTTGGGATTGGACTGTCATGATAATAATTTGATGGGTGGTTGTATATTTAACTTTGTACTCTCCATTACACAAGTTTAGTATCTAATTATTCAATGCACCTGGTTTTTATGAACATTTCTTTTCAATTCTTTTTCTGTTTATTATGCTTAATTGTTGCATTTAAATGTGTTTTTAACTCAAGTTAGAGTCACTATTGCTTTATGTGGAAAAAAAAAAAAAAAAAGAACCTCTACTGTAGGACCTAGAAGCGAAACGAAAGCCACTTAAATTAGTAGTCAATGTAATAGTGAAACTATTGAGAAGCGCAATGCCCTGCTCCATCTCTCTCATGATTCAAATTTTATTGAATTCCCACTTCCCACCACCAAGTATAAATGAAAATTGCTTTGAAAATCAACTAGGAATATGCTATATTAGTAGTCATAGTGAAATTATTGAGAAGAGCAATGTTGGTCTATATCACTGAAGCTGATACATGAGACTGCTGCATAAATATTGTCATTTCCAATGGAGACTTTCGATTAAATAATAAAATATGTTTTCTTTAAAAATAAACTCTGAAATGCTTGCCAAATCATGTTTTTAAGATTCAACATAAAGATATCATATAGTTTGTTTAGTAAGGTTTTCACTAGATATATTCATAAATTTTTAATTCATAAGATTTGAATCTGGATTAATTTAAATTTAAAGTGATTTACCAGCTCTTGACTCATAGCGAAACTTCTCACCAATCATATAAGCTACCTTGTATTTTACTGATAAAATTATATACATCAATACTTCAAAAAAAAATTATTTACATCAAAAGCTGTTAATATTAGTTGTTCATTCATGAAGCAATTCAAATTAAAACATTTCTCATTTCAAAAAAAAAAAAAAAAAAAAAAAAAAAAAAAAAAAAAAAAAAAAAAAAAACATTTCTCAGGAACCTCAACATGAACCTCTGCTGTAGCCTTCACCATATCCTTCCGGGACTGAAAAACCTCTCCATCGCAAATAAAATGCCTTTGGCTAGAGAAAGTATCTGTATCGCAATTACCTGAATTTACTGCCCCCTTGAAAAAAAAATGCAGAAAATATCTCTAATTCTGAGCAATGGACCTGTCTCAGATGTTCCCTCGTCTCCTGAAGCTCTCCATTGACTGTCAAGATCTAAGTAAGCTGCCTGCAAGTATTTGTAAGATGCACTCACTTGAGAACAATGACGGACTCAAAAATTTATATGAGGAGGGACACTTTTGTGATGAAAAGATTGCAAATAAATATATGTAATTAAACTATATATATTTATTATTAAAGTTAGTAATCAAGTTATATTTATAGTCTTTTATCTAATAAACGTATGTAATTTATAACAAAGTAAAATAAAATAAAAGTAAAAGATAAAAACAATTATAATTCATATGAGTATTTTTATTTATAAATTTATCATATAAAATAGTTTATGTAAAAGAACAATAATTCACACTAAAAATCATGAGTAAATCAAAGCCTATTAAGATTAAATAACATTATTTTCTAGTTCATGTAAATATGATATAGTTTACAATAAATATAAATAATTTGAAATGACTATAATATTTTGTGAAATCAAAATGTTTTATATTTAAAGATTAGTTTTTAATAATGCTAAAAAAGAAAGAAAGAGAGATAGAGAGAAACATGTTTTGACGGGGAAATTGATTGAATTGTAATGGAAAAAAAAATAAAGAAAAAATAATATATTTTAATAAAGAAAGAAATTGAACCATGGTGGATAAAAGAAAGAAAAATATGGTCTATGTCATAATAATAATTAAAAATATATATATATATGCACACACATTTATAAAATAAAGCAATGATTAGGAGTGAATAAAAAAGTTAAAATAAGGCTGTAATGATTCAAAAGGAGGTTGAACCATGGTTCTCTTGGATTAAGAGGTAGGCTCAACCATCAAAGCTAGTATATGTATGTGCATGACTTGGCATTCTATATATGTGATATACTAAGTGACTAAAAAAGGAGGAAAAAGCAAAAGCTTTTAGGTGGGCTAGGAGTTGACCCTCTGACTTTGGCAGCAAAAGGAACGCATGCAACCACCAACACTACTCCAAACATGTCGTGTTGTCACATTAGATTTATATATTTAAATACATAATGATGAATATAATAAACTGAATTAATTTTTTAAAAATTTCAAGGAAAGCACATGTCCAGTCCCACCCCACCTCCTCCCGGTCCAATGGTGGGTCCGCCCCTACTTGAGAATCTTAGCATCACAAAATCTCACAGATTACTTGAATTACCTTAGCATACCAATATCAGCAGCACGCAAATCAAGTAACCTATGGCAGTTTGCGATGCTAAGACACACCATGATGAATCATGATGAATAGTGGGAGCAACTTTGCTAGCACTGTGAGGAAGCCTTGAGGAAAAATAGAGCTGCACACCATTCTGTATTTTATATCTATGTCCTAATTTATTAAAATGCCCTTAAAACCTTTAACATCGTAGTCTTCCATAAATATTTACTTGTTTACGATGAGCTATATCAATAATCATACTCCGTTTGAAAACTTTGTATATTATTACAAGTATAAGAAAACTTTTGAGTATATATAATGATTAATTTAACCTTAATTATAGTTTATGGGGATAAAAAATGTTGGTCTTTTCCTTAGAAATATAATATAACTAGCATATAACCTTGTTGTGTGTATTTTTCGGACTCATTAAATGGGTTGATAAAAGCCCAAATTAAGCCCAATTCAAGCCCGATAAGGTCAAAGCCCATTAGAAGAGGCCCAGATGACTCTAAGCTCAGCGAGCTCTGCAGCTCACTGAGAAAGATTCTTCAATTTGCATCAGCGAGCTCGTAAGCACAGTCAGATTATAGCTCGCCTCGTATACAGCTCGTCTCTTAGCGAGCCCGAGATTGCAAACCACCATGACAGCAGCTCGTTCAGGAGTGTAATTAATGCAGTATATTTCAGAACAGGCAGTTACCTAATTCAACCATAATTCTCTCTCCAGAAACGGAAGTTTATTCAAAATTCAAACCGAATCAACATCATCCCTAATTTTTTGGAAGCAGTTTCCTGATATTATTCAAACATATTAGGAAGTGTAATTAATCTACAATTCTTTTCCTTATTTTTCCTTATTATTTAGGGAATGTAATTAATTTGGGATTCTTTTCCTGATTTGTTGATTACCAGAATTGTAACGTCTTTTCCCCTATAAATAGGGGTTAAACTTCACTGTATCAGATCATCAGATAATATTTAATAATATATTGTCACTCTGCAGAGATCAAAAGATAGACAGTCGTGGACGTAGGCCTTGTATTGCTGAACCACGTAAAAAAGCTTGGTGTTCCTGTTTTCATTCTTCGTTCTTGTCTGTGTTTCTCCTTAGTTTTTGTACTTTCTCACATTGATTGCAGGTATTGGGCATTGATTACTCGTCGACTGAAATTCAACGTCGACATTTTGACGCTAGAAGAAGAGCCCAAACTGCAGTCTTTCTTATCACAATCTTGTGATTCTTGACAACATGGCAAGAACCAGACAAACCAAGTACGTAGGCTCTCAAGCAGGCCAGGCGGAAAGCCAGACCTGTCACCACCAGCATGATGTGCAGCAGGTGGAAGGCGCACCCATGCATGTAGTAAAGACGTCATATGCTGGTGCTGCGGCAAACGTACCGCCTTTGCCTCCGCGCCAACCGGTTCCAATTACCCCGATAGCAGATGAGCGACAGGTGTGGTATCAACGACAAAAGGTGCTGGGGGATATGGTCAGACGGCTCACAGAGGCCGTCAACATGTTGGTGCAGGCTCAAGTGCAGAAAGTGTCAAGGGTAGAGATCCAAGTACCAAGGCCTGCACCCCAGTAGCAGCATAAAGCGATGCAAATACCTGATCGACTGGCGAGAGAAGTCCCAAGGCCAGCAGACTCAGCTCGTTCGTCCAATGTGCGTTCTAGAGCCAGAAACCCAGTCCATGAAGAAAGGGAGGTCATACGCCCAGCCAGCTTGATGGTGAGACCGAGCCATGATAGACACCAACAAGCAGAGGTTGGACATGATAGAGTCAGGGCTGCAGCTCGCAATGTCGATGAGGTAAATGGACGACGTGCAGGGTCCCATCAGCCTGGGGGTTGGATTGAAGAACATGAGAGATATGATCCAGAGCATCCTTCCCCGAGCCGAGACTACATGAGGAGATACGAACTCCGCGATCCATAAGTAGAGAAACTCCTCCAAAGGGTCCAGCAGTTGGAGGCATGACCTGGAGCCCCAAAGCAGCGTGGGCTCTACGGAGAGAGGACCCCATTCACGAGGGAGATAAAGATACAACCTCTTCCTCCGAGGTTCAAGATGCCAAACATCCAGCAGTACAACGGGGATAGTGACTCCTATGACCATCTCGACGCCTTTAACGTTCAGATGGACCTACAAACAGGCAACCCCATGGTGAAGTGCCGAGTATTCCCAGCTACTTTGGGAGATATTCCAAGAACGTGGTTCAGGAATCTCCCAGTTCGCAGCATAGGCAGTTGGGAGGAATGTCAACAGAAGTTCATTGGCCAGTATAGGGCGTTGAGAAGGCAGCTCGCTCCATCCTGCCACTTAGCTACTATTTTTCAGCGTCAAGGTGAATCATTGAAGGAGTATATCACCAGGTTCAGACACGAGGTCGCAAATGTAGAGCATCCATCAGATGAAAGCATATTGACAGCAATCTCAGTTGGATTATGCAAGGATGGAAAGTTGTATGAGAGCATTTACAAGTCCCGAGTAAAGGATTTGGGAGAGTTTTATGAGCGAACTGCGAAGGAGATCAGGTGGGAAGAGACCTTCGGCCCGAAAAAGCAGAATCAGAAGAACGAAGCGGGCAGTTTCAGCCAGCTTAAGAGAAGAAACAATGGCAGGAACGAGGAAGGTAGGAGTGATGGCTCAAGTAATCAGATTGCCAAGAAGGCGATAAGAGAGCCAAGGTATGAGTGACCTCAGCGTCAAGGTCGCTATGAGCACTACAGCATCCTGTCAGACTCATAAGACAGGATCTTTGTAGCGGAAAAGAACATGGAGGATTTCAGGAAGCCCTATCCTTTGAGAGCCCCTATTCATCAGAGAGATAGAAGTAAGTTTTATGCCTATCATAATGAGGTCGGGCACAATACTTCGGATTGTTGGGCGTTGAAGAACGCCATTGAAAAGCTAATTAGGAGAGGTCGCTTGAGAAACTACGTGGAACAACCTGCAGACTTGTGACCTCGGTAGGAACGACCTCATCAACAACAACCAAATCATCAGCAACAGCCCCAGCGAGCTCTTGAACCCGAGCACGAGCCTGCGGTAAGGACGATTTTTACAATTCATGGTGGCTCCCATATCGCAGGTACCTCAAACAGGTTGCATGAGAGGTACATCCGAGAGGCAAATCACACTTTCTAGGTCAGCGGGTCAGATGGGCCTACTAAAAGGGCGAAAACTACCTCGGACGAAATCGTATTTATTGATGAAGACGCTAGAGGAGTGATCTGGCCTCATAATGATGCGTTGGTTATATGAGCTAGAATTAGTAACATGGAGGTACGACGCATCATGGTCGATACCGGGAGCTCGGTGAACGTGATGTATAGGAGCTATTTCGATCAGATGGGGTTGCAAACAGAACAGATAAGACCGTCCCCAGAGCCTTTATATAGGTTCACTGGAGATGCTATAGTACCAGTGGGCCAGATCAAACTGTCATTGACTCTTGGGGAGGCAGGTCGTCAGACAACTACTTTGACAGACTTCCTGATAATTGACTGCCCATCAGCGTATAATGTGGTCTTAGGGAGATCTGCCATGAACGAGTTGGACGTGGTCACTTCCACCAGAACTCTTACAGTTAAGTTCCCAACTCCAAATGGCATTGGATGTGTTCGAGGAGAACAACACCTAGCAAGGCGCTGCTATGAGAATGCAGTAAAGATGGGCGTCAGAGGAAAGAAAGTGAACGTGGTTTCAAGAGGCAAGCCACAATTCGTAACTGAGAAAGGAGTCAATTATGACCTGGACCCGCGCGAGGTAGATGCAGACCGAGCTACAGGTCGAGTTGAGGAATTAGAAGATGTGCAAGTCAGCGAGGCAGATCCAGAAAGGTGCCTCAAGCTGGGAAGAGGATTGACTCCGGCATTAAGAACCCAGCTCGCTGACTTCTTAAAAGCGAACTTGGACGTATTTGCATGGAACCATGAGGACATGGTGGGAATAGATCCAAAGGTGATTTCTCATAGGCTGAACATTGATCCTCACTTTAAGCTAGTTCGCCAGAAGAGAAGGGTCATGACATGGGAATGCTACTTGGCATTGAAAGAAGAGGTAGATAAGCTGCTGGTTAACAAGTTCATCAGAGAAGCGTACTACCCAACCTAGGTTGCAAATCCCGTGCTAGTGAAGAAGAAGAACGGGAAGTGGAGAACCTGCATTGACTTCATTGACCTGAACAAGGCGTGCCCCAAGGATAGTTTTCCCCTACCAAGGATAGATCAGCTCGTGGATGCTACTGCTGGCCACGAGCTCCTGAGCTTCATGGACGCATATTCGGGATATAATCAGATCCTAATGAAGCCCGAAGATGAAAAGCACACCTCGTTCATGACTGATAGAGGGTTGTATTGCTACAAGGTGATGCCCTTTGGGTTGAAAAATGATGGAGCAACCTACCAACGCTTGGTGAACATGATGTTCGAGGAACAAATTGAAAAGACCATGGAGGTCTATGTTGATGACATGCTGGTAAAATCCAAGCAGGTAGGTGACTATGTTCGCGACCTGGAAGTGATGTTTGAAATTTTGAGGAGCTACCAGATGAAATTGAATCCGCACAAATGTGCATTTGGAGTAGCTTCTGAGAAGTTTTTGGGCTTCATGGTAAACAGTAGAGGTATTGAAGCAAACCCTGAGAAGATCAAAGAGTTTATTGACATGAGATCGCCAACCAGGGTGAAAGACGTGCAGAGCCTCAATGGCCAAGTCGCAGCACTGAGCATGTTCATTTCAAAAGCTACAGACAAGTGCATACCATTTTTCGATATCTCGAAAAAGGTAAAGAGCTTTGAATGGATTAAGCAATGTGAAGTAGCCTTCCAGCAACTGAAGGAATACATATGGCGAGCTCCACTCTTTTCTAAGCCCAAAGAAGGAGAGAAGCTGATTCTGTACCTGGGAGTGTTACAGCAAGCTTTGAGCACTGCATTGGTGAGGGAAGAAGAAAAGACGTAGCTTCCCGTGTATTATGTAATCAAGCGATTGCAGGATGCTGAAACCAGATACTCCCAGATGGAGAAGTTAGCTTACTACCTGGTGATCGTATCAGGGAAGCTGCGACCTTACTTCCAGGCTCATACAGTTGAAGTCCTCACCCAGTACCCGCTAAAGCAAGTTTTGCAGAAGGCAGACACCTTAGGTCGGCTATTGAAATGGGCAGTAGAGCTCACACAGTTCGACATCCAGTTTAAGCTAAGGACGGCCATCAAGGCTCAAGCCCTAACGGATTTTATTGCAGAGTTTACGAGACCTGTGGAGGATGAAGCTGAATCTTTCGAAGATCCGGCCTGGGAACTCTATGTGGATGGATCATCCAGCGAGCAGAAGGCTGGAGCTGAAATTTTATTAATCAGTCCTGAAGACCACAAAATCCTATGTGCTCTGAGGTTTGGCTTCCAGGCGACAAACAATGAAGCTAAGTATGAAGTTTTGCTCGTGGGATTGCATTTGGTTAGGGAAATGCGAGCTGAGCAATTAAAGGTCTTTAGTGACTCGCAACTCGTTGTTTGCCACGTAATGGGGGAATATCAGGCCAAAGGACCAAAAATGGCCCTCTACCTCCAGAAAGTTCACGAGCTGCTAGGAGCGTTTCAGAAATATGAGATGAAATAGATCCCACGAGCTCAGAACGCACATGCAGATGCACTAGCTCGCCTGGCTACCACGTGAGATGCAGACTTCCTTAGGGCAATCCCAGTCGAATTTCTACCGGCCCCAAGTACAGAAGAAAAGAATGTGATGATGACAATATCTGTACAGCCCGACTCATGGATGAGCCAAATTATCAAGTATTTGCAGGATGGAAAGCTGCCAAGTAATAAGTTGGAAGCACGGCGTCTGCGAGCTAAAGCGGCCAGATACTGCATCTATGATGATGCGCTGTACAAGAAAGGGTTCTCAGCTCCGCTGTTAAGATGCATCGATGGCCCAGAATGTGAAACAATACTAAGGCAGATACACGAAGGCTATTGTGGGAACCACACTGGGGGGCTGTCTTTAGCTTATAAGGCACTTCGTCAAGGCTTCTATTGACCCACTATGAGGCAGGACGCCATCGATTTAGTGAAAAAATATGACAAGTGTCAGAAGTTTGCCTAGATTCCACGAGCTCCACCAGCTTTTCTCCAACAAATGGTGAGCCCATTGCCCTTTGCAATATGGGGGATGGATTTGATCGGGCCTTTACCAATGGCGCGAGGAAGATGCAAGCATGCAGTGGTCGCGGTGGACTACTTCACCAAGTGGGTAGAAGCAAAGGAACTAGTTGAAATCTCCACATCAAAGATTGAAAAGTTTGTATGAAGTAACATCATTTGTAGATTTGGGGTTCCATAGCAGATCGTCATAGATAATGGGACCCAGTTCAGTAGCAACCAGTTTCTCAAATTCTGTAGCGAGCTAAAGATCAAAAAGAGCTTCTCATAAATAGATCATCCACAAGCCAACGGCTAAGTAGAAGCTGTGAATAAAATTATAAAACAGACCTTGAAAATGAAACTAGAAGTTAGGAAAGGGGCATGGGTAGACGAGCTCCAGAAAGTATTGTGGTCTTACAGAACCACAACTCGTGGGCCAACAAGGGAAACCCCATTCTCAATGGTGTATGGGTCAGAAGCCATGATCCTAGCCGAGCTAGAAGTCTCCTCACAACGGAGAGCGACCTTCAATCCAAATGACAATGACCAACTACTCGCAGCAAACCTAGACATGCTTGAAGAAGCAAGAGAAACGGCCAGGTTAAGAGTAGCTGTCTATCAGCAAAGAATAGCAAGGTACTACAACAAGTATGCTCGGATTCACAGATTCAATGTAGGAGACTTGGTCTTACGTCTCATTCTGCCAGGAGCCCGCAAGCCAAGTGTTGGATCCTTAAGCCCGAACTGGGAAGGACCCTATGTTGTCAAAACAAACTTGGGGAATGGAGCTTGTCGTTTAGCTAATGTGAATAGAGCTGAAGTTCCTCGAGCTTGGAATGCCGAGCATCTCCGCCCTTATTATCGATAGACTTTTTGTTGTATAAAACTTGAATTCAATTCAATGAATAAAAGCCCATTTCCCCTAGTTTGTGGTACAACTTGTTTCACTAGGCTAACGGGCTCCGAGCTAAATAGCTCGCTAGAATAATAAGAGCCTAAAAAGCAGTCGAGGTGACGACCCACTACATAGCTCGCTATAAAAAGAAAAAAGAAAAGAGCCATAAAAAGCAAGTGACTAAGTGTCCTTGCATAGCTCGCTAGAATAATAAGAGTCTAAAAAGCAGTCAAAGTGACGACCTACTGCATAGCTCGCTATAAATGAAAGAGCCAAAAAAACAAGTGACTAAGTGTCCTTGCATAGCTCGCTAGAATAATAAGAGCCTAAAAAGCAGTCAAGGTGACGACCTACTGCATAGCTCGCTATAAATGAAAGAGCCTAAAAAGCGAGTGACTAAGTGTCTTTGCATAGCTCGTTATAAAAATAAAAGAGCCTAAAAAGCAGATGACTAAATTGCCTCTGCATAGCTCGCTAAAACGAAAAGAAAATGAGGTCATTAACCTATGCATGGTTAATTAACCTAAACAGCTCATCAACGATATCCATTTAATAGGCAAGTTTTCGGCTTATTACAACAAGTTGCTTGTTTAAGTGATTGTTTGAGTTATCACTTTTGATTAAGTAAGAGCTTATGCCATGCTGATTAGCCCGTATAGAGAAAATATGTATTACACCACATGAACATTCAACACAGGAGAAGTGAAGAAAGTAAACTTCATTAAACACTAAAAACTCCATTACAAAAGAAAGCTGAAGACAAGCAATTATAAAAGAAGAAAAGATTACAAGAGATCAACAAAGTACTAGCCCAAAGTTGGGGGATCTACGCTTTCAGTTGGAAGGTCATGGGGAGGAGACGAGCTAGGGGGCTCAAGGTCGCCAGCAGGCTCAACCTGAGAAGTCGTGCCGAGAGCTTGCTCTGCGAATGGAGCTGGATCAATCGAAGATGAGGCAACCTTTGCTTTAAACTCCTCAAGAAGTTCGAGTCCCACATCTCCAAAGATAGAAAAATCCATCTCCGGATGAAACTCCACAACGTAAAGAGAAAGTCACGACCTGTTGACTCCTCAGCCTCATCCCTTGCTTCAGCAACTTGAGCCTTCAGCTCCTGAGCAGCCTGCGCTTTGAAGGTCGATAGTTCCTCAAAGGCATTGTTTGCAGCTTGGTTAATGACCTCAGCATTTTTCTATATGGCTTCTGCCCGCTTCTCAGCAGCCTCAGCTCGTTGAATGGCCTCCCTCACTTGTTGACTAAGCACCTCAGCTCGGCGCTCAGCTTCTTCAGCCCGTTTCTCCGCAGCCTCAACCCTTTGCACTACAATGTTAGCCCGTTGCTCAGCCTCTTCAGTTTGCTGAGCAGCAGCTTCCATTTCCCCAACACGCTTGTCAGCGGCCTCAGCTCGTTCTATTGTAGCATCAACCCAGTGATGAAGCACTTCGATTTGATCATCTGCAATTGAAGCTCGCTGTTTGGCCCCCTCCGCTTGCTCTTCAGTCCGCCTCAGCTCAACTTTTAAGTTGTCACGCTCGTCTTCGCAGTTACGAAGCGAAGCAGTGAGGTGTGATCTAACCGCTTCAAATTTATCCTCTAATTTCAACAGAGCTTCCTCAGCTTTTTGTTTCTCAATGGTCGCTGTAGCCAATTGAGCTTGATGACCCTCCTCATACTTGTTCCCATCTTGGACTTTCTCGACCAGAGACACTATATCATTAGTGGCAGCCTACAGCTCGTCCTCCAATTTCCTTATTTGATCCTTGTTTTCCCTTGTCTCCCTCCTTCGCTTCATTGCAGCTAGGGCGCTCTAAAAGGGTTATAGGTCAACATTTGATAAAATAAAGAACTTGGCAGATGCAGGAAGATGACTTACCAGCATAGAATGGCGAGCTACGAACTCGTCAAAGTCCTCGCCCCTAAGACTCCTGTTTTCCAAAGCATTTGCATTGGTAAGCATAATTGGTGCCCAGTGGTCAAGAAAAGAAGTTAGATATCTTCCCTCAGGTCCAAGCTCGATGGTTGGTCTTGTTGGCGAAGGGGTTCTCTCGCGCTCTGGGATATCGCGCTCATTCGTGGAAGCGGCACACCACGAATGGACGGTGCGCTTGGTTACCTACCTACTGGTACCAACACCGGCTACCTGAGGAGTGGTCTCGGATGGATTTTCCCTTTCTCCACGTTGAGGAGCGACCTCAGTTGAAACTGCCTCTTTTCCAGGCCGCGGGGTGACTTCAGGTGGAGCTCCTCATTGCTGCGAGCTCTGATGCGGAGTCGACTGAAGATGCTCGAATGAGGTTGAAAGAGGCACCAGGCTAGGAGCTGCGATCTCAGGAGCTCGGGTTTCAGCATGTGGCCTTGAGCGTTTTGAGGGAGCAGCAGGAGAGATCGGAATGTCAGCTGGTCGTTTTGTTGAGGCTGTTGGAGGAGTAAGAGACTTAGCAGGATTGTCCGATGGGCATTTTATAAGAGTTAGTTTCTTCCTGTTGGACGGAACTCGTCCAGAGAAAGAAACTGGAGGGGAAGAAATTCTTTGAAATGCACCCGTTGTTGGAGTGCAAGCTGAAATAGGCTGTGGAGCCTTTGATACAGTTATGTGATGTGGGGAAAAAGATGAATCTATCTGTACAACAGGGGCTGTGTGGGATGGATTTGATCCTGTCCGAGCTAGAGCAGGAGCCAGAGAGGTAGTTGTTTGAGATGCGCCCTTTGATGAGGCGCGAGCTGAAGACGCTTTCGCCTTAGATGAGGCGCGAGCAGGAGCACGTTGGGTAGAAACCTTCCGAGCTGGAGAAGGTGAGTGAGTTGTACCCACTGCTGGTGTAGAGACTGGTTGTGGAGGTTAGGAAGCAGACGTGTCCCCCACCTGGACTGGAACTTGAAAGACAGAAAGAAGTCTAGGGTCATCGCCCATCTTGCCTATGTCCTCCTCAGGTCGCAGAAGAGGGGAATCCTTAGGTGGGGCAAGGCCGTAAGCTCTAAGGACAACATCGTCAAACTTACTGTTGATGCCCGCGTCCTTTGACTTCGCGAGTTTGTCAAGAGCTCGTTTCTCCTCGCTACTGAGAGGAGACTCATCCATTTTTTGCTCTGCAAAGCAAAGCATTAAAAAAAATAATAAATAAATAAATAATCTTGGTTCAAGCTTACATTATTTTATCTTGCATACCTGGTTCCAGAGCGTAGTTGAAATTTTGGAGACCCGCGAGAGAGGGGCACGAAATATAGAACCAGCTCGTCTTGTATGGCCTGACGTTGGACTTGCCCTTCGCTTCTCCTTTGGGCAAAAGATCTTTGTATTTTGACAGACGGGCTGTGAGGTAATAAATATCTTCCGGTTTCTCTTCTTCTGCTACACTTAGAGCCTTGAAAGAGTAGAACTGTTGTATAATTCTTGGAGTAGGGGGAGAAAGGCCGTTCCTGAGGAAGGCCACGACCAACGAGGTCAACTGCACGTAGGAGTTCGGAGTCAATTAGAACGGCGCTAGCTTGACCTTGTTGAGAAATGCGATCAAGTAAGGTTGAATGGGGAACCTTAGCCCCTACTCGAAGTGTTGAGTGCTGATGGCGATGTACTCTTTTGGTGGGTAGCATGCATGATTCTTTGATTCAAGTAACAGTGCACGACAACCCAAAGGGATGTGGAATTGAATGACAAGTCCTTCCACATCAGGTCGCTTTAACGATGAAGGATGATGTGCGAATGTATCCCGAGCTTCCCTTCCTTGTCTAGCATGTGCTCGGGCTTTATCTCGCTCACGAGCCTCACCGCTTGGAATAATTCCCTTATGAGCTCCACTTGAAGATATCTGTATAAAAGAAGCATTTTTAGGTCGCAGCAAGCAAGTTAGTAAAATAATGGATATTCCATAAGTATTCTACTTCGCAGGTCGCTAGTATCATGGGGGGCTTGGCCTAAAAATAAACGACCTACAGGAACGACCTACGAGCTAATGGTTCACAGGAACTCAGTTCTACAGTTCGCATGCATAACAAGGCACAAACAGTAATCAGGTTGCAAATAGATATGTAACAGGATCAAATTAGCAGAAGTAGAAATGTTTTGTTCAGCGAAGAACTCAAGACAGCAAAGTTTTATAATGTTCGAAAAGATGCAAAAAAAAAAAAAAAAGTCATATTCAAGTTATTTTAAGTAACAACAACGATGATAATTGCGAATGTGAGTGCAAAATTGACTTAACAATATAAAAACAAAAATTTGAGATTTGAAGTTTGAAAAAAGAACTCACTGTGAATCTTTGAAGAGGAAGAAAAACGGCGACTGGAAGGGTTAATTTTGCGAAAAGACAGTTGATCTTCTGAAACTTGTGAGTTTGGTTGCTTGGTTGCTTGATTGCTTGGAGAAAAAATAACAGATAGAAAGAAAACAAGGGGGTGGTCCATAAGTTTATATAGGACAAACTAGTTCAAGCCCCAACCGTTGGATCTCTGTACAATGTAACCGTCATTAATCCAACGGTGCAGCACGAAGTATGGTTGTGTGATCATGCAGCCGTCAGTTGAAGGACGTGCGCATTTAATGCGCGTGTAAGAGACGTGATGGTGTCGTTTCAGTTACTCCATGTATGGTAGAACCGTCAGTTGAAAGACGTGCGCATTTAATGCGCGGGTAAGGGACGTGCTGGCATCATTTCAATGACCTCCTACATGATTGCCACGTGTTATAACTAATAAAGTGGAATTTGAAAAGGGCGCAGAAGCGGTTATTTAAGTTACGCGTGTTAAGGAAGCCAGCTTTTACCAACGAGCTCGAACTCTCAGTTTGCAGAACGAACTAAAAACCGGGGGGCTGATGTTGTGTGCATTTTTCGAACTCATTAAATGGGCTGGTAAAAGCCCAATTCAAGCCCGATAGAAGGCCCAATAAGGTCAAAGCCAAGTCAAAACCCATCAGAAGAGACCCAGATGACTCTAAGCTCAGTGAGCTCTACAGCTCGCCCAGAAAGATTCTTCAATTTGCATTAGCGAGCTCGTAAGCACAGTCAGATTATAGCTCGCCTCGTATACAGCTCGTCTCTTAGCGAGCTCGAGGTCGCAAACCGCCATGACAGCAGCTCGTTCAGGAGCGTAATTAATGCAGTATATTCCAGAACAGGCAGTTACTTAATTCAACCATGATTCTCTCTCTAGAAACAGAAGTTTATTCAAAATTCAAACCGAATCAACATCATCCCTGATTTTTTGGAAGCAGTTTCCTGATATTATTCAAACATATTAGGAAGTATAATTAATCTACAATTCTTTTTCTTATTTTTCCTTATTATTTAGGGAATGTAATTAATTTGTGATTCTTTTCCTGATTTGTTGATTACCAGAATTGTAACATTTTTTCCCCTATAAATAGGGGTTAAACTTCATTGTATCAGATCATCAAATAATATTTAATAATATACTGTCACTCTGCAGAGATTAAGAGATAGACAGTCGTGGACGTATGTCTTGTATTGCTGAACCACGTAAAAAAGCTTGGTGTTCCTGTTTTCATTCTTCGTTCTTGTCTGTGTTTCTATTTGGTTTTTATGCTTTCTCACATTGATTGCAGGTATTGAGCATTGATTACTCATCGATTGAAATTCAACGTCGACAAGCCTCATTTAAGTGAAGTAAAAACTTTTAAAATAAAAAAGTTAGAAAAATATTTCAAGATAGAATAAATATATGTATTACTTTGATAACATAGCCATCTATGATTTATCCATGTAAGTATCAATATTTGTATTTTACATCTTTTAAATGAAAATGGTTTGGGCAATTTTTATAAAAGAACTTTTTAATTAATTTTCCCATATTAAAATCATTAGAATTGTTTACTTTTGAAAGGAGGGATGACGTTATGGGAGGTGGTGTTCCGTGAGTGGAGATGTCAGAGAAGGAAATGATTAGAAGATATGATTTGATAATGGGTAAGAGATAGATGATAGGGTGATGGGTAATAATTTGACAGATAATGATGTTGTGAAAAAAAATATACATATGCATATATATATATATATATATATATATATATATATATACCCTTTTTTTGGGGGGAGGGGGAGGGGCGGGGGTGCGGTGAGGGTATGATGATCACCAAAAATTGATTATAATTTGTAAAATTATCCATTTTATATCTATTGTTTAATTTTTATCCAAAACTTTCTTTAACGTTAATAAAAACATTCAAAATATCCCTTGAAGATTTATAAAATAATGAAAATACCTCCTAATGAACACAATAAAGTTATGAAACGTAAAATTAATATTTTTCATTAATTTTGTAATATTAGAGGAATTTTAGATAAAATTAAAATATAGATGATAAAATGAATATTTTTATAAACTAAAATGGATTTTTTTAGGATTATTCTCTCACTCTTTTTTTTTTTTTTTGGTTTAAAGGATTACAAACTCGGGGTTGTTCTCTGGAGCCCCTACAACATGTGACATCTGTGCAAAGTTCACTTTTTATGGTTCCAAGATTATTAAGTTGGGGACTGCTTGGTTACGATCAAAGTGATATATGCATCGGTTGTTGTAAAGACAGAGACCTAAGTTTATGATGCGTGAGTCCCACTCCCACATCAACGATTCAATATGACTCATTTTCAAGAACAGGATTTTGCAAAACAATGTCAAACAATTAAGAGTTTCTGTAAATGTAAGTACGTAATACAACTTTTTGAAAAGTTTTAAAGTGAGCTTTTCCTATGGTGTAATTAGAGGCACAATCACATGACTAAATAGATCAAGGTGCAATTAAATAACATGTGAACTCACACGGTTACTGGGACTATCGCATCTATATCACTGCATTACGTGTGTAATATAAATGGATGAAGCCTACCATGCATATTTCTTCTATCTAATTATTAACATCGTGCACTGAAATTTTTTTCTAATCAATAAAAGCTTGAGAATCAAAATAAAATCTAATCCATATCTTAGATTGATGAATAAATTCCAATTTATTTAATGCCTTTCCTCTTCATTCAAGATTCAGAGATAAATAAAGAGATAGAAGCAAGCACAAGTTGGAAAATTCAAAGGAACTAAAATGTAAAGCTATACATAGAGACATCACAATTGTGAATTCAGTTCATCATCCTTCTTGATTCTTCACTATGCAATTTATCAACCTCCTCATTTTGTTCCGATATTTCAAGATGTTTATTAACTATTAAATGGACTCCATATTTTTCCACCTTGCAAATTTCTTCGTACGTCATTTGAGCTATACAATTTGAAAGTGAACTCATTATCATGAAGTTCACGGAAAAAGTGGAAACCAAACCCAATAATCACATACCTTGACCTTATGCTGTAATAGAATTATAAAATTCACCCAAAAGACCAAACATCCTATCCCAATTGTGGCCCCCTTCTGTGAGCCTTGTTTGGTATGTGGAATTGTGTTGAATTATTTTAATAGAACTAGATTAGATTTGATAGGATTGGATTAAATAAATTAAATAAATTAATATAGTGACTTGTTTGGTGCTATGTAAGATTGAATCAAAAATAACACTATACATTGTTTGATCTATTATGAGATTAGATAAAAATTGATTATGTATTATATTATTTTTATAAAATAAAACTAAAAAAAGATGTTTTAGTATTATTTTAAAAAAATAAAATCTAACTCTTTAAAAATTAATTTAAAATAATATTTATTTTATTATTATTGAAATATATTACTTTTAAATATTTTAATAAAGTACATAAAATAGTATTAAAAATAAATTTGATTAATGTAAGAAAGAAAATAAATAAAGTAAAAAAAAAAAGGAAAAGTCCCTAGATGGTGGGATAAATTTACCAATTAGGTGAGTTAAATTTATTCCACCGACATGGAATAAAATGGTTATATGGGATTGGAGCTTGAGCAACAAGAATAATTAGCAATAATATGTGCTCAGCTTATTCACTAACATAAGCAAGGACAATAACAAATCGATATCACTATTATCATTTAGCTTAACTAGCAAATAAACACAAACAATGAACCACATAATTCTTTCACTGCGAACACATAGTATAACACATCTATCAAAATGAATAAAGAAATGAACGTTGGCCACATATAGAATTAAGTGGATCAAGAACTGGACTCATGAATATTTAAAACGTAATAGACCATGAATGTTATAAACGAATTCACATTTAAAAGTTTCTAAAAAATATAGGGCCCAAATGAAGTTCTCTTCAAAATATATTACTAAATTTATATAAAAATAAAATTTACAATAATAAGCTTAACTATGACTATTTTTTATTTCAACATCAAAATGATATATAAAATGTTATGCCCATTTTCTCAACCTAGACAAATGGGTCAATATAGGCCCAATTAGTAGGAACAGGAACTGAAGCCCAAGAGGCCCAATCCTCAGATCGTTACATTGAGCTTGCAAAGTCACTGAGCTTGCGAGGTCGCGAGCTCGTGTGACACCAAGACATTCTGAGTTCACCCTCGATCCACCTCAGAACCTATTCAGCTCGCACAGCCCACCTAATCAGGGAGTTCGCATCAGGCGACGACTTCTGCAACAAGTCATCAGTTCCACCTAATTCATAAATTTCTCGCCGGCGCCACTTACACAATTATCCAGGAACATTAAATGCAACGACTGCGTATTTATTGAAGAGAAGACTTCTCCTGATATAGTTAATGTAGTCTACGCATAAGGAGAATAATGATTATCTTTACAATAAATACAACATGGTTTGTGTCAGATTAGTTGAAAATAACCATCATTGTAGCATGTATAATACTCTTGATTGTATCTCTCCCCCTTTATAAATAGGGGAGATTTTTACTGTACAAAGATAGTAAAAAAAGCACACTAGTATACCGTCACTTTGCCGAAATTGAGCCAGAGTGACTCGTGAACATAGATGCAGTCGCCGAACCACGTAAAAATCCTTTGTTTGCATTCATTCTCCTTCCCCCCTTTCTTTACTGCATGTCCATTAATATCATCTAGCTACCACGACCAACATTCTCCTCACCTTTATTGCATTGCACCAACCTTAAACCTCCTTTACCTTCCATTTAACACCATTAATATCATTTATTATTGGGTTTGTAGTCTGGGCCCTAGAATTTCTGAGTTGACTGTTTCTAAACGTCAACATAAAAAATCTCAATGAATTATATATATGTATATATATATATATATATATAACCGGTGCAAGGGCGTCCTACATGTTATAGGCCAATTATAAAGACCAAGTCAAGCTAACTATTATATATAATTGACTTTATAAACTTTATTTTGTCTTTTATTACTTTATTAATTTGAAATTGGTACTTACTAATTTATTAGTTTACTTTTTGAAGACAGATAAATAATGCTACACAAAAGTGACAAGAAAAAAATTGATAAATAAATTATTCAACTCTTATTTGAATTGATTATATATATTATCATTAATAACATATAATTATGCCAAACATATTATTTTAATATTGTTATATGTTGAGTTGGTTATAACTTGTAACTAATATTTACATTTTCCACTTTCAACCAAATAGATCGTGGAGTTCCAAGTTTCCCTTATTATATTGTATATGATGTGGAAATATCACAAAATGGGAAAGCTAGGGCATTTGATATTTGTATCTTATTTCATTAGTTTTATTATTTATGTTTTAAAACATACATTTCTTTTAGCAAAAATGTTATTTCAAAAGAAAAACAAACTTCTATTCTTTTACATTTTTGGTCATCTTCTCTAATTTTTTCCATAGCTGGAATCTCTCTTCTTTATCCGGTGTCACTCACTCTCTTTTCGTTTTCTTCTTTTTTTTCACTCCTCCTTTTCTTCTTTTCCTTCTTCGGAAAGAAGCATGAAGCTTCCTCACTAGAAATGTAGACATGAAATGAGGACTTATAGATTTGCAAGTCTATTATTGATAAACCCCGATCCTAATTTCCCCAGAGAATTCATTTTCTGTGATCGGATAGAGAATAAAGAGTTCAGAAATAGTGCAAGGAGCCTAGTTAGAATTCGATTATATTTATAAGGCCCTGAGTATTGAGAATTTTCGGTGAATAATGTTCGAATCCAGAATTAATAGTGATTTTTTTAAAAAGATCCGAAATTAGTGTTTAAGACCAAATTTGGACCTGGTTATATTGTCCAGGGTCATAAATTGAGATTCAGTGAGAAACAGAAGTTTTCGGTGAATAGTATTTTTCGAACGGAAATTTTTAAATGAATAGTAAAATTTTTAGAAATTGACCTTAACGGTCAAAAAAGGTCCAAAAAGAGTAGGAGAGTATAGAGAAACAGAAACGGATAAAAAAGAAGACCATTTGAGTTAGTTTTAAGCGATCCGAAGAAAATTACGATATTGCCCTTTTAAGAGATTAATGAGTTTTAATGAGTTTAAACTCAATTGAATTTTTTCGAAGCATGAGATTAATAGATAAGACACCCAATTAAAGTATTTCATGGTCAATTTGAAGATTTGATGACTATGGAATATTTTCAGAATATTTTCCAGTTGAAATGAAATTAGATTATAAAAAGGGTAAAATGGATATTTTAAGTTAAGTATGTATGGATCACGCATGAGCATAGTATGCAGAAGTTTTAAGAAGTGTAACCCAAGTGAATGAGAATGGGTTAAAGAGAATGGACATAAAAATCGAGTATTTAAACTATAGATACGTATGAAAAAGTTATCGGTTTATTCGACTAGATTTCAGTTAGGAACATTTTTTTTATCAAGTATATATGAGAGGTATTAGGCCAAAATTGAAGCTTATAAAGTTAAATTGGCCATAAGATATGTGTATAATATTTATGAAATATTTTTCGAAAGGATTAGAAATGATTTATATGTTAATCAAGCGAGGTGAGCTCACGGAATAAAGTAAATGATATTTTAATTCAACCAATAAGAAAAGAGATAAGTGGCATGAAAAGTAATGGTTATGAAAGTGTCATATGTCATCTAGTGAATGGTTGGATAGATAAATGGATAAGAAATTGCCAAGTGGACCAATGGAATTAAAAAGTATAAAGTTTTGGGCACTAGTAAGATTATTGAAAGTTTGAGGTTATTAAATGAAATTTTCTTGAGGGACTTAACTGTAATTGAGTAATAATATATATAAAAATAAATTTTGTCTCATTAGGAGACATTTGTGTCAAGAACCAGAGAACCAGAGAAGAAGAAAGAAAAGAGAAAGAAAAAAAAAAGAGAGAGAAAGAGAGAGAGAGGGAGAAAAGAGAGAGATTCGATTTGATTTTCACCGAGGTTTCTTTACGAAAGTTGTTCCTCGTCACCTCCTCTAGCTAACCTCCAAATTTGAAGTGAAAAGATGGCCTATTTGGTGAGTTATTTCAGTTTAAAATTTTATATTTTATGTTAAAACCCATTCTCTCTCTAGTTTCTTTTTCAAATTTTAGTTTAAGGATAATAAGAGGGACTTGTGAGAATGATTTTAGTATAATTTGTGAGTTATTTGGTGGACTAAAAATGGGTGAGAGAGAGAGAGAGAAAGTTTAGGCTAAAAATGAGTTTTTATGGGATCCGAATTCGTTTTCGAATCTAAGACTTTAGATAAATGTTTTAGAGGTTAGAAAATAATATTATGAAGTTAGATTTCGAAAACGAAAAGTTTAAGATCAATTTCGGAGCTAAACGAACGAGTTGAAGGGTGTTTTCCGAAATCCTTCCAAATACGTTCGTTTAACATTCGAAACGATTTATTTAATCATGATTGGGTGTTAGAACACTAGAGAATTTATTATTGAAGTTGTCGGATATTCGAACCGAAAAATAATTTTTATTAGTAAGTGAAATCGAACGAATTTTGTTCGATGCATCCGACGATGAAATTGAGTATATTGAAGTATTTCTAGAAAAGAATAGGTAGGATTCATGTAGAGAAAATAGATTTCGAAAGCCCCGATTGAATAGAAATTGAAATCCGAAAGTTTAGACGTTAAAGGATATTAATAGAATTAAATGAGATTTTTATTGATTTTGAATGAGTTAAGTGATCCTAAATGGATATTTGATGTTTTAGGGTAAAAGCAGAGAGTTCCGAAGGCTTACGGATGAGGATCGGATTCTATCCGAGGACGTGTTGTGAGTGGAACTACGAGTTTTTAAAGTTTATATTTTCTTGAAGTTTATTTAAAGTTAAAAGAATTTATTATAAATAGTTATTCATTTATTAATTGAATTTATATTATAATTCTAGTATAAATATTTTAGTTTATTATTTATGTATATGAGAATGTGCTAGAATTAAAGATCTTAGGCTTATTGCCTTGAGATTTAGAATATTTCAGTGTATTAAAAAAAAAAAAAAAAAAAAAGAGATTTTAATAGCCTATGGTTTACCCTAGCCTCAGTTTAGTACCCGACCGAATGCCCTATGCGTGATACGGTAGATGAGAGGAAGTCAATCAGTGAGATTTGAGTCTAATCGACTCTTGTGTGAGCGAGGCATGAGTGATCCGTATACACGTATAGGGTAGTGTAGTCGGTCCGTAGCGTGGGCCCGCTTTCGGCGACTACACATGGTAGATTCCCCACTCCTAGTGGTTAGCTAGATTTTATATGCTACCACGACAAGAGTAGATATTCCCTGGGTTATCATGTAGGCGAGCATTAGAAAAGATTTTAAGAAAAGATTTCAGAAAGTATTCTAGAAAAGAATTTTAGAAAGAATTTTAGAAAGTATTTTAGTTTTTAACAATTGTTTTTGGGAGAATATTTTATACATAAATGAATTTTAGTTCATCAAAATTATACCACTCACTGAGTTATACTCATAGTTTTCTTTAAATGTTTTTCTTAAAAATTCTCCCACAGGTGCTGGAGTTAGTCGTACAACTGACGAGGTTCAGTCAGACGTGCAAGCGGACGAATAGGATGACACTTACTACATATATATATATATATATTGTTAGTTTGATCATGTATATGTTCATTTATATAGTTGTAAATATATTAAAGAAATAGTGGATGCATTAGTTAAAATTGTTTTATCAAAGTTTTCTGAAAATTAGTTTTCAGATTTTATTTACAAGTTTGTGATTGCGTTGTGAGAAAAGAGCCAGAGGCTCTTGAAGTTGAGAAATTGATTTCATAGAAGTGTTTTTATAAACTGTATTTGAAACTTGCAGGGTGGCATAGTTTAGAAAACAGATGACATGCTGTCGAAACTTTTAAGAAAAAGTGAAAAACTTTTATCACTGTCACCTTGTAAAAGAAGTTAAAAGATCTAGCTAAAGGAGTTTTCGGTGCCTTGACGAGATTCCTCCGGGCTGAGTATAGGGTTCGTTGGAATTCTTTCGGGGTGCTACGGGATCTTTCTTGGGTCTAGAGAAGGGATTCAGGAAGGGTCCCGTCAATTATCATTACTTTAGGCAGCACAAACTATTTGATTAGCCTTCGCATTTGTTCATAACTGCTGTAAAACTACTGAATTTCAGAATTTTGGATATGTTTAACCCCTTAAAATAATTTTGAAACAACAAACGGTTACCAAATATTAAAACTTTTCGGCATCTTGGACTCAAATTCACAACTTTTTACCTTTCATTATCAAGTTTAGCGTTCTAATACAAAATTGCGTTTTCATTAAAATTATTGTAGAACTCCAATAATTTTTTTTTTTTTTTGGGTTCAAAATTGGTCAGATTCCACACTATATCAAATTCAAGAATTTTTGTAACGCAGTATTTTTTTATTTTAAAGAAGAAAATAGAAATTAATTAATTATAGAGTTTTATTTTTTTTTTTTTTTGGGAAGCTTACAAAGAAAAGGATATTTATTAAGAAAAGGATATTGATTTATTAAAAGAAATATATATAAGCATAGATTTTAGTTTAAATGGGATTTGTATAGACTAAAATTCCTACTACTACAAGAATTGTATATTATAAATAAGGTACATTTTAGAGTAGAAAAAAAAAATAATATACGTTTCTTCTTTTTCAAATTTAATCAACTTACTCTTGAGTCTCAAGAATCAAAGAGGTTTTAGGTAAGTTTCTTCTTTATATAATTTTGTTCAATATTTAGATTATATCTCATAGGTTATAGATTTTACTTCTAGAATGATGAATATGTTGAAGTATATAGTTGTTTCTTTTTGACTTAAGTGAAATTTGACTTAAGTATGCATTACTGGTGCTAAGAGATTGATTTAGATGATTTTGGAGAGGGATTAAATTATGTTAATGATTAGCATATACAATTTTCAAAATTAAGTACTACTAAAATATTTTGTTTTGAAAATCAATCGATTTTGAGAAATTATTTAGTTTAGCTACATTGCTTGGAAAATTGCAAAATTTAATATTTAGATAGTTTAGTATGTCTTCTATTATCATATGAAATTTCATGATTTTTGAGGGGCTACAGAATTTATTAAAATTCTTCTAGTGTGCTGTTATCAAGGTAAAATTTTCTAGACAGTTTTCAAAAGGCTGAAACAAAGAGTTTATTACCCAAGCTAGCAGTCCCAGATTAATGTGAAATTTTTATTGGAGGTGGATTAATGTGTCTGTACTATCCATATAAAATTTCAAGTTGATTGGAGATTTAGAGAGTTAATTAAAAAAGATTTAGTGTGACAATATCGAAAGTGAAAATTGGACGCAAAAAGGATAAAATTTCTGATTTATATTATAACAATGTTAAATTTGTTTAAGAAAAATTATTATGGTGATAAGATTGTAATTATATTCATTATGTAATTGCATAGGTTCATGCGATCATTGAGCTTATTTTATGAATTTGTGCTTAATCAAGATAAGTAAATTCATTCATGATGTATATATGTCAGTTTATGAGTTTTTGGATATTCTAAACACTATATTTATGTTTAACATTGATTATAAACATGATTTTTAAATTGTTTATATAGCAATAAATGTTTTACAGTAGTTTAAAAATTATTTACTTCTAAAATTTATATTATCATTTGATTTAAAAAGAAAATCTATCATTGAAGCATAACTAAAAAACTTTGCAATAATATATATTGAATTTAAAACCTCTTATTTCTTAAAATTGATTTACAATTATTAAATATTTTATAGTGTGTTTTAAAAAAAACATCTTTTAAATAAGATTATGAAAATTGTTTTCGCTTGTTATCTATAGTTATTGTTCTAATATTGGTCCAGTTAGATTCTTATGTGCATGAAGTCTGTTATTTTGACTATGTCATATGGGTAATTATGACATTCTGTTATTTTAACCGTGTCATACAGATAATTGTGACATGTTGTTATTCTAGCCATATCACATAGGTACTTGTGACACTATAAGACATAAACATACTTTTTATTTACATAACGAGAATTTATGTTTAATATGATACTTTGTTTGTTGTTCTATGCTATATGGTATCTTCTACAAATTTCAAGATTGATTATATTGAACAATAGTTTTGATATATGCTTTTATGTATTGAAGTTTTATATCTGGCTCATAAAGGTATTTATGTTGACATTTATATTATGCATGAATTTACTTACCGAATTGACGGCTCATCCCCTCGTCTACACCATTTTGCAGAGTAGAAATATATTTGTGGACATTAAGTGTTAAAACTTAAAGTTCACCCGAACATGAGGTTTTGGTGTTAGTTAATGCAACTCCTTGTATTTAGTTTCAAATTATTAAGGATTGAAAATTTAGCAAAGACGTATTTTGTTTTAGAATTTAATTTTTAAGAACTTTCTTTTGGAGATTGTGCTTGGATATTTTTATAGATTTCTTTTAAAGTTTAGAATAAAATTTCTATTTGGAATTTATTTTTAAGATATAATTTGATCGTAATATCCTATTTCCTTGTTATTGGATTTGGGGTGTTAGAATTTTAGTAACTTAAATTCCAAATATTAAAATGGCATAGATTGATGAAACTAAACAAATCGAAAGAGAGTAAAACAGATTAAAAACAATAATCCAAACCTTAAAATTACAAAACTGATTAATATAATTCGAATCTTAAGAAAAATAGTCCAAATGCTCATGAAATAGATTATTGACTAAACCAAATACTCTATTCCAAGCAGATACATATAAACAGGTATTACTGTTGCAAACTAAATGTAAGACCCGAATCCAAATACCTAAAAGATTAATCAACCCCAAATAAGAATTAATAAATAAGCCTAAATTGAGTGTAAGCCCAATGTATATAATAAAGTTAAAGTAATTGGACAAAAACCTAATTGGGTGAAGGTTGTGGCTATGCAAAGAAAAAAAGGGTAAAGAAGGGGAAGGGGGAAGAGGGAGAGGGGGGCGGGCGCAAAAAAAAAATATATATATATATATATATATATATCCCTAATTGTTATGAGGGTTTGAAGCCATATTGTTTTCACAATAGCCAAGTCCCATATCATTCAAAACTCTCTTCTCCATTAACAAAGTAAAACTCTCCAACCATAGCAAGATTGAAGATTAAGGTCGTTTATGAATCGAGTAAGTTTTCTATCTTCTTCATTTTTTTTATTAATATTAAAAACCTTTTGATATTTTGGACTTATGAGATCATATTGTTATGTTTGGAATTATTTCAAAATAATAATAAAATTTTATAGAAGTTTTAGAAGAAACAAAGGCTGCAAGATCATTTTATTTTTTAGTAGACCTATCAATTTAGTGTAATTGTTTGAATAGGTAAATTAAGGTATAAAATTATGAAATTTGGTATGAATGCTCCTTAGGGTGTTAGGTTATATCTTGAAAAATTTTGTGGTCATAGGATAAGCATGTAATAAATTATGAATTTTTGTTTACTTCTGACTCAGTAAAATAAAAATCTAGACAACATTGAAATATGTTGAATCTTAAAATTTTTGGACATGCAATTGATTTTGTTTTGGTGTCATTAAATTTCTATATGATCCAATATGAGTCTTTTGTAAACCATTAAAGTTTGAAGGACTTTTATTAAGTGGTTTATTTTTGAAATTTGAACATTAAGGGCTGTTTAATTTCAAAATTGACATCAATACAGTCTTGGTTTGGATTCAGATGTTTACATCGATAGATTAACAATGATATTTATGGCTGAAAATTTTTACAATATTTGTTCTGAGTCCTTAGAACATATATATGCATTTTCAAGATAGTGTAGACAGTAGAAGATTTTAATGGTATTGGGATTTAGATTAAATTAGTAAGTTACAAGTTTATAGAAATTTATGAGTTTCGCAATGTGATTTTAGGTTGATAAGAGAGAGTAAATTCGTGAAGTTATTTTCTATATTGGAATAAACGGAAGAGGTAAGTAAACCTTATACATTACCTTAATATATATGCGTTCAACTTACAAAATATTTTGATTGATTCTTTTAAACAACAATCAAATGAAATATTGAGTTTTTCAATGTTACTGTTCATTATATTTTATTTAAATAATTTTGTATCATCAAATATATGTATTTTGTATATCGATTGAATTATATGAATAGTATTATCTTTCCTATATGAAAAGTATGAAAATATTCCTCCATGTATGAAAAGTATGATATGTATTGTTATCGAAATTGTAATAAAAATTTTTTGGCTCATCTATTCGTAGTTTATTTAATTGTAATGGCCTAGACACCAGAATTACAAGTGTCATAATTGTATTGTATTAGTCCAATTTGAATATTTATTATTGCATACATTAATTGTATTGGCCCAGCACCGGAATTATAGGTGTAAATTGTATTGGCCCTACATCAGGATTACAGGTACTAATTGTATTGGCCCTGCACCAGGATTACATGTGTAAATTGTATTGGTCTCGCACCAAAATTACAGGTATGAATGATATTACGTGATATGAGCCACTTCCATATTTGTTTAAATTTATATATGAAATATTTTCTGTTATTTTGACTTCAGTTTAAATAATAAATGTTTTATATATTGTATTGTTAAACATTTTATTGTTTAATTGACTTTGATTTTGAAAATTGAATGTTTTTTTTATATATTATATCGTTAAATGTTTTATTGGTATTGCTATATTCGTTGCTTTTTAATTACTATGAAATTACGATTTTATTATTAAATTACGATTTTATTCTTACTGTAAAACTACTTTATAAAATTTTAATATATCTTTTTGATTATATATTACATTGAAATGTATAATGTTTATCGATTGAGTTGACGGCCCATCTCTTCTCTCTACTATTTTTACAGATTAGTAGGTATTATTTGTCTTGAGGGATGACTTCGAGTAATTGGTGTTTCTTGGAGAAGGATTTTAATTTTGCTATTGTGATTATATTTCTTCCTGTTGTTAAAAAATCATTTAAGTTTGTTTCATTGGTTAGAATTCAAATGTAAAGATGAATTTTTGATGTTCGTGAATTTGAGTTGTTTAAGATTATTTTGAGGTGTTGAAATAAATTATGTTATTAGGTTAAATATTTTATAAAATTTTTCATTAATTGAGTTTTAATTTTGGAGATTTAAATGAGTAATTGCACATTCATTATATTGATTTTTATGACAAATTGAGGCGTTACACTCAATATTTGAAAATGCAAATATTAATGCATGAGTTGTAACTATTACATTATTTTCTAAAATAGTATTAGATTTGTTGGACAAAATTAAAAATTAGTATTAACTACATATTGCAAAACAGGATTTGTTTAGTGATAAGACTCTACACTCATATTAATGAGGTTGCCAATTCAAATGATGTTTTCCTCTTTTTTTACTTCTGAATTTATTATGGATCAAAATAAAAAGAAAAGAAATTAAAACTAACTATAAAGTGAAAAAAAAAAAAAAACAAATGATGGTTCTCCATAGGGTCAAAGTGATGACACCACAAAAATACCATTCTTCTTGGTTTTTGATACAACCAAGCTGCTAGAAGTAGGATAATTGAAGCTATAAATCATAAGACTTATTCTATTTATGAAATACAGATTTGCAAATTTTATAATTCTTAGATACAAGATGGATATTATATTGAATAGAACAGGAGACTGTTAACCAAAATGAACTACAAAAAATCCAGATACAGCAGTGACAAACATTTCCAGTCTTCTCATTCAATATAAACCATCGATTGCTCCATCCATTAATTTTCGCACTTTTCTTCAATATAAACCTAGACATGATAAAAGTTTATGTCGACGTTGATTTTTGGTCGACCGGAGATTGTAAGCCCAATACCTGCAATTAATGAGAAACAAAGTGGAGTGCAAGAGGAAAAACAGTTGGTGTAGAGAGATTTTTACATGGTTCGGCAATGGTACCTACGTCAACGACTATGTTCTCTGATGACTTTGGCAGAGTCACAGTAGATTATTAATTTTATCTCCTCATTTTACAATTAGTTTCAACCTCTATTTATAGTGAGAGGATTATACAATTTGAATACAAAACAAATAAGGAAATAAATCTCCACATTAATTGTCCTCCATAACTATCTCCTTTAAATCAAGAGAGATTTTCGAAATTGATCCCGAGATTTTGGGGATCAGATCTGCACAAAATCAGGGAGTTCGACTCCTTCTCGAATTGGTTTGCTGTAAGCTTCTAGAAGACTACCTGGCACGAGCTAGGTGAGCTGACATATCGATCTCGTTTATAGAACTGAGCATGTCTTGAGAGCTGAGAGCTAAAAACTTAATCCTGCAAACTGAGAGCTTAGAGTTGCGAGCTAAGAGCTGAGAGCTGCGAACTGAGAACTGAGCTGAGCTAAATGATGCGAGCTGGATCCTGCGAGCTGTGAGCTAGATCTAGCGAGCTACGAGCTGAGATTTGAGAGCTGGATCCTGCTAGCTGAAGGTATGGCGAGCTGAGAGCTGGATCTTGCTAGTTGAATACTTAGCTAGCTGAGAGTTGGATCCTGCTAGTTGAATACTTAGCTAGCTGAGAAATGGAATGCCTTAACAATCTGCAGGCTTGCTTTGAGCTGGGTGATGGATCCTGGGCCTTTTCAATTGAGTCTGTTATTGGATTGGTTCTTTGGGCTTTTACTAGCCCATTTTTGCAGTCTCAAAAATAGGCATAACATAAGCCCCCCAGCTCTCAGTGCGATCTTCGAACTGAGAGCTAAAGTCCGCTTCATTTCAACGTTATCATTGTTGAACTAATTCGTCTTGCTGATGGAATCTTTAGAAGTCGTTGATTTTGATGCGACGTAGCTCGCAAGTCATAGTTCGCAAATTGCAACTCACAAATTTTTTCGAGCTAAGTAGCGAGTCGAAACCTCGGCTAGTATATCGAAATTATGTCGAGTTATGTAAGGGGTCGTAACCTCGCCTAACATAACAAAGTATTGGTAAACTATGCAGGAGGTCGTAACCTTGCCTGCCATAACAAAATATTGGCGAGCTATGCAAGGGGTCGTAACCTCACCTGCTTTTTAGGCTTTGATTTAGCGAGCTATGCAGGGGTACGTAACCTCGCTTGCTTTTTAGGCTCTTTTTTTGTAAGCTATGCAGAGGTACGTAATCTCGCCTGCTTTTTTGGCTCTGTTTTAGCGAGCTATACAGGGATACGTAACCTTGCATGCTTTTTAGGCTCTGTTTTGGCGAGCTATGCAGGGGTATGTAACCTCGCCTGCTTTTTAGGCTCTTTTTTTTTTTTTATTTTTAGCGAGCTATGCAGGGGTACTTGACTTCGCTTGCTTTTTAGGCTCTTTTTTTATTTATAGCGAGCTATGCAGGGGTACTTAATCTCGCCTGTTTTTTAGGCTCTTGTTCATTTATAGCGAGCTATGCAGGGGTACTTGACCTCGCCTGCTTTTTAGACTCTTTTTCATTTTAGTGAGCTATGCAGAGGTACTTGATCTCGCCTGCATTTTAGGCTCTTGTTCATTTATAGTGAGCTAGAGCTGCTGAATATCGAGCTGAAGATGTTGAATAGCTCTCTGACTGGTCTTTTAAGAGTTGGGCTTATCTTTCATTGCTGCTGAATTCTAGGCGCATTTTATGTTTGGGCTTGTGCCAACACCCTGACTGCGTCTGGAAGCTACCTAACCGTATCTGCCAACGCCTTCTGCTACTGATGCCACACCTGCAATAACACCTGTTGTGGGAACCTGAGATGCATTTGCCATAGGCATGGTTGCACCCTCCATCTGTTTGGTGTCAGGCTGAAGCTGGTAATTCTTCCTCTTGTCAGAATGATTGAAAACTCAGAATGTTGCAGTTTGGGTCTTCCTTCTAGCGCCAAAATGTCGACGTTGGAATTCAGTCGACGAGTAATCAATGCTCAATACCTGCAATCAATGTGAGAAAGCACAAATACCAAAAAAGGATAAAGACAAGAACCGAGAATAAATGTAAGAACACAAAGCTTTTACGTGGTTCGGCAATAATAGGCCTACGTCCACGACTGTCTATCTCTTAAATTCTGCAGAGTGACAGTATGTTATTGGTTATTCTCTCTCATATCATGTTACAATGATTTTAACCCCTATTTATAGGGAAAGAGGAGTTACAATTTTGGTTGTAGCAAATCAGGAAAAGAATCCTGAATTAATTACATTCCCTAAATAATTGGGAAAAATAAGGAAAGGAATTGTAAATTAATTATACTTCCTAATATGTTTAGATAATATCAGGAAATTACTGTAATTATCTTGAGATAAGGTTGATTTGAATTTAAATTTGAATAGATCTCCATATCTGATGAGGAAATCACGGTTTGACTGGGTAATTGCCATATTCGGAAAGAGAATCATGGTTGAACTTGGTAACCGCCTGTTTCTGGAAGATACTGTACTAATTACGCGTCTAAGCGAGCTGACGTGTCTATGGTGGTCTCGACCTCGAGCTCGCTGAGAGACGAGCTGTGCAAAAGGCGAGCTGCGACCTGGCTGCTTTTATGGGTTTGTTGATGCCAGCTGGAGAATCTCTTTGAGCTAGCTGAAGAGCCTGCTGGGCTTAGAGTCAATACTGGGCCTTGTCTGATGGGCTTTGACTACGTTGACTTTTTCGGGCCTTCTTATCGGGTCTTAGATGGGCCTAAATTGGACTTTTACCAGCCCAATTAATGAGTCCGAAAAATACATATAACAGTTTATATGTCCATACAAGTTGCTTAAAACATGAAAAATTGTATTATATAAACATGCAAGCAAGGTTTTTGAAGGCATTCCAAAAATCTTAATAATGAGATACACCAAAGCAATAATTGGTCAACAACCATTAATTGATATATTATCATGAAATCTTGGCTAACCAAACTAATTCTAAAACCTAAATACAGTTATTACACAAACCTGCTGTTATATCTCCTTCGGCTCCTGCAGTCCTCCACGCAGAAAATTCCCGTGCTTTTTCTCTCCTTGACTGGATTTATAATTTATTCTTCATTGATTTCAATCTTACACCACTTTTCTGGCCATCTGTCGGAACTGGCTGTATAGAAGTATGTATGGAACAAGTATATGCTTAATGTTTCCATCTTTCTAAATTCAAAATCCAGTTACATCACCAAAGGGACCTCCTACCCTGTTTAGTGTTGCTTGCTCTGCATCCATTCCTTTTTTGGAGGACCGATTCTTCACCTCCTCTGGCTGTTGTCTTTCCATCCTAAGAAAAATAATCGAGTAAAGTTCATAAGCTGCAGTGAATCAAACTTTGCAAAGATCTATTAACGAAACACCAAGGATTGCATTGACATAAATTGTACACAAAGAAATGAGATATGGAAACGGACTCTATCAAGTAAAGATGATTTAAAATTCATAATACTCATGCAGCATAAGCAGTTGTTATGAGTGATGCCCTCAAATTACAGTTGCTTAAATTGCCCTTTAAATCTGTTTCCAAAATGCCATATCATGGCTTGCCAGTGATATTGTGGCTTTAACGTACAATGGCTCCTTTGGACCAGAAAACCTGCTATGATGTGAATATTACAAAAGCTCGTACATATTATTGCTAGACAGTGAATACTATAAAAAATACACCAGCAAAACATGTCTAGAATACCTCCTTTGCACTAAACAGATGAGCGTTGGGGAGGCAAAAAAGCTCGTTCCATGTCAACCAGTATAACCACCATCTTTTTTTAATTCATTCTTAAACCAATCCATTGAAGTAGTTGCAATTGCCACTGCCAAGTAGAAAGTTAGAGTTGTTAAACTATAATTAGATGGAAAAGAAATCTGAACCATGCACAATCAAATCATTTAACAAACAGACAAAAATGAAAAGACCAAAATTGACCCCAACCTCTATTGAAAGGAGGATACCTTCCGAGTCCTGGTGTAGCATTTGCTGCAGCAGAAACTATATCAAGCAATACAGGGTGTACCTGCTTTGTCAGTCAACCAGGCACTCAATAGCTAGCACAAGACAAACAAGATTTTAAGATTTTCACACTGCCATCTAGACAACAAATCATATAGAAACTAGCAAATATAGAACTGAAATTATAGTTCTATTTATCACCGAAAAAGTAAGTGTTACTTGTATGTCCAACTCTAAGTCAATTAAAGTTGGCAAACAATTTTTTACTACGCACACTATTCATTGATGAGACTATGCAGCTCCATCAATGAATAAGATGTTAAAAAGCTAAATTCTTGCAAAAAAAAATGGATTAACACTTAGCATCGCAGCTAGGAAAAGGAAAAATAGATGGAAGCCTTTAAAGAGTTTTAGAAGCATGAGATTCCATTACCTTGTAAACACAGTGATGGTCCTTTAATTCATCTCTTCATCTTCTAATTTTGTGGACTGCTTTTGTTTCCCTTTCAATTCATTTCAGTGATTTCACTTTAATGCTCTTCTACCGACCTTTAAGGGAGAGATAAGAGTACGAGACTTGTACAAAAGGAAAAAGAAAATAAGAACGACAATAATTTTCATGTCGGAATTTATTTAGAATCAATCAATTCTTACTAATGAAAATTTGGAATAAATTATCTTAGTTTTAAAAATATTTTTCTAGTTAAAATTCTTTTCATAAGAAAAATAATATAGATTGTTGAAATTGTTATTATTATTATTTTTTTCTACACATGAAGATAATTCACCCAAATAATAAAATCAAAACTAAAGGTCTCATCTCTTCCAAATCCAGATCAATCCTGAAGATCTCATCTTTTTGAAATATCTAAATCTACTGTAGTTAGGTTACTATGAAAATAACAGCGAATTCTGAATTTACAGCAATATTACCGTTGATTAACCTAGTGACAAACCAAAGAATGTCACCTTAGCTATAACTATAACCTTCCCAGCTAAAGAACAACCCATCGTATACTGCAAATATGATCTCCTTTTCTTGCACATTTTACCAATGTTACCTCAACCAATATTAAAAACTTGCAAATTTCAATAACAATTTCATAGTTCTGCTTAAAAATGAAAAACGGTAATCAATTCGATTAGTCGCAACAAGAAAATAATCCAAAGGGAAAGGTAAATATGTTACATGGGAAACATAATATATCCCTTGCCTTACAACAATATCCCAGAATATTACAATACCACAGTCCAAAAAGGTCTTTCATGTATAATATCCAAAAATGAGAGAAGGAATCAATTCGCAAGTCTAAAAACTTAAAAAATAGTAGTAAAACAAATTTAATGGAGGAATATGGTCATTTGGATTTCAAATATACCTTTGAATCCCATTATTGTGACATTGGGACAACCACATGTAAATTAAAAGGAAAAAAAAAACTGATATTAATCGATGTAATGAAATCCAATATACACAAAAAGTATAAAACAATTTCCTCTTCTAGTGATTCTAAACCAGCAATTTGAACCAAATGCTCCAATCATTTTGATGTGGCTGACTTGGGCCATTCGGCAGTAAAAATTGTAGGAATGTATGAATAATCATGAATTGAAATCCATTAGCCACTTAATAATACTTGTAACCTGAAGAAGCAGACTACGGTGGTGCATACGACAACCGATTAGGTGTACGCCAACTGCTTGAATTCAAACTGGGACTGACGTCACCATTCTCAATTGGATCACTATCACACCGGCTATGACCATTGGATTTAGATCTAGAGTAGTTGTTATATGAACCACGGTTCACAGGTCCATTGGCGGCTGCATCAAATGCAGATCTCCAGTTATCACTTGATGCCCCATTTGTTTTCGGGCTACTTTCTGCAATACGGGAAACAAAGAATTAAAATTGACAAGAAGTGTATAAAAGATCAATTTTGCACGCTTTGTACATGAACGAAAACAATACCTGTCCCAATATGACAATTGGATCAGTTAGACGCAACAGTTGCTCGGTTGTCATAAATGCTAAGGTGTCATGTTCATTTAGAAAGGAGCGAGGACTATTTTTGATGCCTCTCCCTCCTACACTTCACTTCTGGTCCTCTTAAAGTAGCTCTTTAATCCTTCAAATGCTTTGTGCACTATAGAAGTCGAAATGATAACATTATAGGCATGATTTTTCTTGAAATAAATTTTAAGATATACAACTACAAGAGAACAGCACTAGCAAGGCAACCAGAAGCTAACACATATATTCTATAAACAAATAGTCAAATGACAATACGTTCAACCTGACGGAGCTATATAACTGAATTAACATGTCTTCCTTGGCTTTCTCAACTTGGAAAAGAACAACTGCCTGCTCAAGCAATCACAAAACTATTAAAACAGTTTTACAACAACCCAACCGTAAGGATAGAGGAGCCATCAAATTGATAGAGGAGGCTGGCGACCTCCTCCCAGATCTAGGTAAAGGCCCAAGCCCCCTATTGTCGGGCATGCCACTCATCGGAGGAGGCATCCACGATGGCTGTTTTATTTAATTTTCTATAATAGTGAATTAGCAAATGACTTTTTTACCCCTAACAATCCAATATCCGTAACGGAATTTGACTAACCGAATGTGGCTACTGCAATTAATTTTGTATAGTAGCCAAATAAAAAACTACAGAACTTGTCACTGCAATTAATCATTACAATGAACGTTCCGGGAAAGAGAACAACTGACTCTTTATTGGTTTAGAATAATAAAGTCTCCATTGACTTTGACTTGTAGTTGGATGTCTATATTCCTAGTAAATGGCGAGCAGCTTCATGGAAAGTGTCTTGATGTTTCAACCGAGTCTCCATCGGTTGAAGATAATAAAATCTCCACTAACTTGACTTATAGTTTGATGTCCCATTTCCTGGTAAATTGTATACTTGTATTATTGCACGGCAAGACAGTAAAGAGATTGTAATTTCACTTTACATGGTTAGCTGTTTCCCTCAATGTTCCAGCGAAGTTTTATCTAAAATTTGATCGATGAAAAGCGCTTCACCTTTACTTTTGTGGACTGCTTTTGTTCCACTTTCAATTCATTTAACTTTGAGACTCCCCAACCGACCTTTGAGAGAGAGATGGAGTATGTGATTTATAGAAAGTGAAAAGGAAAATAAAAACATCGTTAAAAAATAAAAATTCTAAATATCTCATCCTCAAATTTTATATTATATAGATTCCTTTTAATGTTTATTTTTATTTAAATATATAAATTTAATTTACTCCATTATAATAATTAATTATATTTTAAAAATATTATTAATATATATAAAAAAATGTTTTAGTGTTTGTTAAATAATACGTTGTAATTATTTGTATTATATTAAATAAAATTAGATAACGATTAGTACTAAAAGAATATAAATGCTAAAATATTAATTTTTAAATAATTTTATTTTTTAAAAAAATAAGGTTACTATATATTTAGAGATAAGAAAAAATAATAAATAAATTATTTAAAATTTTAGATTTGAATTATTATTTAATCCTTGATGAATTATCATAATATTTAGTTCTTGGATAAAAAGACATACCATCGTTTAACAATTATTGTGTGAAATGAAAATAAATTGAAAGTGGAGTGAAATGAAGTTAGTATTTGATTTTTGGAAAGTAGTGAAACCAAGCGACACGCTCCTTCTCTCTTGCTCTCTCTCTTCTAGATTTTTTTTCCTCCCTTCTGCTGACACACTCACCCCACTTACCTATTTATAGGCGTAGGTTAAGCTCGTTTTTTACCTTTAAACTTTCTTAAAATTATAATTTCACCAGATTCTAGATAGTTCTTCACTTTTCTCCAATGTCCTTATCATTTTCTTTTATTTATAATTTTGTCATTTTTGTAAAAATCTTTTATTTATACTAATTACCCCCCAACGTTTAGAATTTAAATTTACTCACAATCCTTTCGAAAACTCTATAAAAATTAAATTTCTCCTCCGAACAATTAAAAATCCTTTTTATTATTTTACAAACAAAATTTATTTTATTCCGTACATGGGTACACTACAAACTCGGGAAAGGGTGTTACAAAGGAAGGTTGAGTGGTGAATAATCCATAGAGAATTAATACATAAAGTAAAAGATCCGGCATTTTATTTTGTTTTATTATTTTATTTTATTATTTTATTTTACTATTTTATAGATTTAAGTTTCTGAGTTTTTTAAAAAAGTTTTAAAACTCACTGTTTTGCAAAGTTTTAATTTTATTAAGATAATGTATTTTTCCCTTCAACTGATACATTAGATTGCATATAGTAATTAAAAATAATAATATTGCAATAATTTCAACAATTCTATTAAGAATTGAACAATACATTTTCCCAATAGAAATAGACCATTACATTTCAAAAAGAAATACACCATTACATTAAAAAAAAAAAAAAACCCTCCTGAAAAGAGTTATAATTATCATTTTCAACTGTGACATTTCATATATCATCCTTATACATCCTTACATTTAAAAAAAATAATGTTAGACTTCCCAAATTTTTTGCTCAAATCCCTGCCCTAATGACGTGACATGTAAGTTGTTAACATCTTATAAATTATCAGATAATATAACAATTAATATGATGTTGATAACTCATATACTTTTATCTAATCATTAAAACAGTGTATTGAACCTTCAATTGTCAAAGTAATTCAGAAATTAAATAAATGTTACATAACCTTAAATGAGAAATTAAATTTTGAAAATGATCATATATATATGGTAATATATTACCTTTATAATATTATATTATTATATTTAAACATTTAATTTTCATTTAAGTTACCTATTTACTCTTCATTAATGAATTTTATAAAGTTTATTTCTATTTTTGTCTTCTATGTGTTAATTGTTTGTGTTAGAATTGAACCTTTCTAACTTTTTTTTTTAAAAAAATTTTTTTATAACATACTTTAAGTACAATTACCATATGTTGGACTCTCTTAATTGGAATCCTGAGGTGCGGCTTGGAACTAAACCTCTTAGAAGTAGGAGGAGACAAAGACTTTTAAGCGGGAGGAAGAAAAACTTGAAAATTACTCACATAGAGGGTATGTGAGATTCGAACTTGCAAACTAAAGAGATTTGAGAGTTAGGCCATGACTTACCACTCGGTCAGACCATAATTCTCTATCTTTTCTAACTTTAAAGTTTAAAAAAAAAAGAAGAAATATTAGAGCAGTGGTAGACTTAGAAATCTATATGAAAGGGAAGTACTTTTATATAATAATTATAACATCAAGAGACTAAGTTATATGAATTTTTTTTTTACAGTATTTCCTTTATTTACTAGTAGAACGTTTTATGAAATAAAATTAATTAAAATACATAACCAATAGGGGATGTGTAGTTTTATCTGTTATAAAATCGTAATCAAAATTTCTCAAAATAGCATTCTTGATATAAGTATAAAAACAAAAACATACAAATTATAAGTTGATTATACACAAGCTCCCTTCTTAGTGAAAGGAGTTCAAATTTTATATTGCTTAAACAAAATAAAAACTTAATTTGGGGATATGTCTCCTTTATGATGGGAGTTGTTATTCAGATTGCAAATAAAATGTATGTAATAAAACTATATATGTTTATTATTAAAGTTACTAATTAAGTTATATTTGTAGTCTTTTATCTAATAAATATATGTGATTTATAATAAAATAGAATAAAATAAAAATTAAAGATAAAAACAATTCATATGAATTTTTTTGTTTGTGAAATTTATCATATAAAATAGTTTATGTAAAAGAAAAATAATTCATACCAATAATTATTAGTAAACCAAGACATTAAGATTAAACAATACTATATATTTTATATTCTAGTTTGTGAAAACATGATATAATTTGCGATAAAAAAATAATTCGAAATAAGTATAATAATTTATGAAGTCAAAATGTTTTAAATTTGAAGATTAGTTTGTAATAATGGAGGAAAAAAACCATGTTTTGATAAAGGAACAAATTGGGGAAAAAAAACAAGAGAAAAAGTAATATGTTTTGATGGGAAAAGAGATTGAACTATGGTCAATAAAAATAAGAAAATCAAGATCCATGCCATCAGGATCTTTCCATGCTTGTGAAAATATGCAGCAATTTATTTATTTAATATATTTAATGACAAAAACAATGAAATTTCAAAAAAAAAAAAAATTGCTGCATATTATCACAAACATGGAAAGATCCTAGAAATTTATTTATTTTTTTACTAGAATTTGATAACCATTAAAGAGTATATTATTTTTGTTAATAGCTTGAATACTTTGTACATAAGTAAGAATATTTCAAGCCCCAAACTCACTTTGAAACAACTTGCAATTGATGTCAACAGAAGCAGATGGGAGTTTCCTCGTCTTCCCCATGAAGAAGTTTTCTACAATGACCCCCATTATTCATTGACTTGCATACAATATGTTTCCGTTGTTTTCCTCAGAGGAGAGAAAATGAGCAACCCACCTCCCTTGTAAGTAAACTTTTCATTTATTTATCATACACAGTCTCGTTTTTTATTATTATTATTATTTTGTTGACATACATTTTTTATTTTTATTGCTTTAAAAAACTTGTAAAAGTTTCCACCTTGGACTACTATGAGAACCCTTTTTTTTTTTTTTCAAATTTTTGTTTTTTGAATAGATTTTTTTTTTCTTCAACTTGTAAGAGTTTCCACCTTGGACTGAAAAACGTATAAAAGATTCCACAATTTTTTTTTTTTTTGTTTGTTGTGTATGAGCTTCTGCTGGTTTTGGTTTTGATTGCAGATTCAACAGTGGATTGGAGTTGGCAAACTTGGTGGTCAGCTCTGGACTTGTCAATCAATCATGGGAGTCAATTTTGCAACTTTACAATGAACTGTATCCAAATGAGCAGATTAGAGTCGGAGTTTATCAGAAACCAAACTGTACCGTGATAGCTTTTGTGAGTTCTCCAACTTTTGCAAAACAATATCTTCATGAAGAAGATGAGCCGGTTTCTTCGTCGTCACTTCCTCACTTTCACTTCCTGTGCACAAAAAGCAACCCAAGTTTTGCCATTCACAAAGCTGCTGTGACCCTCTTTGGTTCTTTGCTTGGTCAACTGCCTAATCTCAAAACTCAGGTAATTCTCTGTCTTTCCCTTGAAAAGTTTATGTCTTTTTTGTGTTTTTAATCATTTTTGACATTTTCCCAGATGGGTTTGGATCCTGATTGGAGAAGACATGTACGTTTGTTGAAATGGAAGAACCGTTATATTAGGTTGTTTGACCAAGCATTTGGTCATTTTTGTTCTACATAAAGACAACGTTGAATTATCATAGGGTTTATCGTATACTGCAGTTAGATAGAAAGTTACTGTTTTTATTTTGTTGAAGATGTTACTGATGTGTAGGAAGTTTGTGTAAATTAGATGAAGGTTTTTGGTTTTGATGAATGATGTTTGGATAATGCGATTAGGTGATGAGATGTTTGATGTTATCTTTTTGTTTATTGTAGATAAGCAATTCGGTTCCATTAATTGTTACTGGACATTCTGTGGGAGGATCTGTTGCTGTTCTCTTTACCTTATGGCTACTAGAAAGTGTGAATCTAATGGACACGAAAGGTGTTCTCTGTATTACTTTTGGTGCGCCCCTTTTCGGTGACAAAGGCCTTCAAGAAGCCATATCGCGAAACTCAAAGTGGAATTCTTGCTTTCTCCATGTTGTGGCTAACCAAGACTTGGTCCCCAGATTGTTTGTTTCACACCACGATCCTAATGCGATGGAAGTTGATTCTGGAACTGTTGCTTACCAGCCTTTCGGTACATATCTTTTGTGTTCTGAATCTGGATATACTTGTATTGATGACCCTGAAGAAGTGTCTCAATTGCTGGTGGCAATGTGCTCAGAAACAGCCGGAAACCAAAATCCTAATGGGGAATTGCAGGTATTTTATTATACGGAAATTGTAAACAGTGTTGAGTCTATTGTACTTTTAAAGGGAATTTCAAAGCTCGCAGAACCAAAGGTGGATCCACTTCAAGCAAGTGTACTTTTGCAACTAGAAGCTGTTGGTGTTAAGAAAACACAGGTAACTCAATTTTTCTTCTGCGCCCTCGATTTTTTGAATAATGCTTCTTGTATTCATTTCATCCCAAAATATTTGTGGAAGCATAATTCAAGATATAGTTCAAAACTGTGTTCATAAATTGCAAGATACCAATCTTAGCATAAAAACCTAATGGCATCAACCAGCATTCGTTTAAAAGTAAGAACTAAAGTAGCACATAAAATCACAACAAACTTAAGCCACAGCTTGGACTGCTGCCTGACCTTCTTCCTAGCCTTCTCAATGATGGACAACTGGATACCTTTGCCTTTGGATGACACACGAATGGCTTTGTACCCCTACCAATGTTGAAAACATTACATAGACGAGTTGCAAATGTGTGACTGGTGGCATCTTAATGTAGCTGGTTTGCAAAGCTGCCCTTATGCTTCTTTCTGCTCTTGATGGTTCCAACATGGTCTCTGTTCCTTCTTCCTGTGATCACGACAACATTGCTAACATCAAACTTGATGAAGTCAGCAATCTTGTTGCTTTCTAGGTCAAGTTTAATGGTATCATTAGCTTTGGTGAGCATGTCAGGGCTGTACATGGTACGTCCATCATAGGTGTTATAAGATACCCTTTTGTCCAAACTGTGCAGATCAAACGTTGCAAAGCTTGAACTTTGCCTCCTTATCCCTGACAGAATGGAGATGGGAGTTTTTGTCAGTCTTGGGGATCGACACGATGTCCATGAAACCAGAAGGGTAGTAAGTGTTGTCTGTCATAAGTTTCCCATCAACGAAAAAACGTCGTTGCATGAGAATAGCAATGACTTCACAGACCACAGTATGTGAGAGCATACTTCAACCTGTTAGACAGAATGCAAATCAATGGCAAGCACTCCCTGGACTCGGGAGTGTGATGCTGCTGCGCCTTACTGCAGCTGCTGGAGTCTCCAGCTGTGTGAGAGGACTAGCATAATTCAGGACTTAAACAATGGCTTCATTTAATTGTTCAAGAACCCAAAATCCAAGTTTAAGACATTAGAATTATATCTGTGATCTATTATATGATTTGATAAGTTATTGAACTTCCCTATTAAACATGTTTTTTTAGAGTTATTCAATTTCTAATTTGTATCTGCCTCGTTGTTGGTTACAGCCAATTAGTGACGTCAATGCATTGATTGCACACATGGAAAAAAGGGATAAGTTGTGTGCATTAAGCAACAGGAAGGCTTTTGATCCCAATAAGAAACTGAATGACATTAAGGTATACATGGCCTATCTAGAATGGTACAAGAAGGCATCCATGCCTGAGAAGCAAGGCTATTATGACAATTACAAAAACAAAAAATTTCTGATGGACATGGATGTTATCAAGTTTAAGAAAAAGCTAAACCAATACTGGGAAAAAGTCATTGAAGAAGCTGAAAAAATGCCGCATCGAGTGAATCAACCCCTCAGACTTACGTGGTTGTATGCTGGAACTAACTATCGAAGGATGGTTGAACCACTTGACATTGCTGACTACTACAACAAGGGTTCGAAAGACTATGAAGCTTACGGAAGATCTCCACATTATGTGAAGTTGGAGAAATGGATAAAAGAAGCAGATACATCCATGAGCAGACCGCTTGCCAAGAGGAAAAAGAATGTTTCCAATAGGCTAACCGAGGATTCCTGTTTCTGGGCACATGTGGAGGAGGCTTTAATGCTATGCAAATCGCTGAGAAATGGCGAGGAGGAACAATTAATAAGAAAGAATCTGGTTGAGTTTGAGCAGTATTTGATGCAACAGGTCAACAATTACGCGGTATCTTCCGATATTTTCTTCGAAGGGAGCAGCTTTATGCAATGGTGGAGAGAGTATGAATTACTGATAGAAACCTCCTATGTATCTGAGCTCACTGGCTTTATGAAGAATGGCGGGTATAAAAAGTATGCTGATGGATCATTTTAGCTGTAATATGATCATTGTTGGCACGATTTATATGTATTTAAAATAGATGTAAAGTCCATGCACTACAACTGCTCTCAAAATTAGCTTTGTTTCCCTCCAAGTCATTTTTGTTGTATTCATTCTGCTATGATCATTGAGATGAATGAATACACTTCATTTAAACCTATAACAGTTGTGTTTGTCTCAACTTTGGCTTGTGACCTAGAACAATGTGAAAGATGAGCAAATTTATATGTCAAGGGAGATTCTCTGGCCATCACGTTGAAAAAACAACCATTTCTGAGGGGTTTGAATTTGATTCCTGCTCTCAAAACTGTGGCGTTTTGCCTAGAACGATGTAAAGATAAGCAAAGTTATGTCAAAGCAGATTCTCTAATAACAATGGTCAATTCTCGTAAGTGAGAATTTGATTCACGCTAGTAAGAACAGATTAATTCTTTCAGGACCATAATTTAAATATAATTTCTCGTTCGAATCAGGAAAAGAATTGATTTAATGCCAATCGAAGTATTCAAACAACTATAAATATGGACTTTCCATGACCTTCACTTCAGGGCAAAACCAAATATACGCACAGAAAAAAATGGACGAAATGTGAAATGAAGAAAGTGACAGTGGGCCATGAAAGATGAGCTAAGTTATAGCTATCTTGGTGTTGACAAAGAATGCATATTAACTGTTAAATGTACACACACATACTTGTATGTGGTGTGTATGAATGTGTGCATCCAGACTAGTTCCAAAGTAACATACCACCACCACTGCTACTACTTTGCATTATCATGTGGGACCATCCGCACCCTCATGCACATGCATCTAACACCTATAATTCTCTTCTTCCTCTTGTTCTTCTTGTTCATAGTTTTATCCAGAGCATTTGCTGAATGGATTTTTTTTTTCTTTTTTCTTTTTGTTGTGTTGTGTTGGCATTTCAATGTTGATTAGACTTGCCCTTTGGCCCTGCTATTACAAGTCAGGTTGGTGGTCTTTCACCGACGCTTTGTCTTGTATATCACTATGCGGAATTTGATATGCACTAATTGAAAACACAGTTACGTTAATTAACATGCCATATAAACACGACACAAGTAGAAATATGCAGTAATTTCTATGTTATGGATTTCCATAATTTATTTATTTAATACCAAATTTTAACTATTGAACACGTTCCTGCGCCACTCCCATCTGTCTTACTTTCTAGAAAATAGAGTATAAGGTTTGAGCATCCATATAACCCACAAGTGTGAGCAATTTTCCCACCTTTGAATGAATAGCCCTATCCCGTTTACTGAGTTCTGAGCTGTGTCTTAGAATTCTATCTCGCGAGATCTCAACAATTACAATTGTAATTGTAATGTCAAAAAATATATATATATATATATATATATATCGAACATGAAAATTTATTAAGAAATTAAGAATTTGGAGTGAATTGTGGCTCATGACTTGGTTTACTAATGGTGAATGTAAATGAAAGATTGTGATCCTAAATCAATTATTACCAATGGTCATAAATTAATTGAAATTTGTTAAGATAAAGTATTAAGCATGATTCAAAAGTTTGCTCATTTAAAAGGGGAGATAACTATAATCTTTGTGTGTGGTTTAAAAATTTATTTCTGTAGTTTTGGGATAAATCTATTATCATAATAATAGGAGAAAATTTTATAAATATAATGATAAATGTGCATCCTAAGACTAGGATGCCAATCAATCATGTTAAATGAAAGTGCACAAACTACTTTGATCTATAATGAATATTCTCTGCTCCTTTTATCAATTATAAATAATTGATATCAACTAATCTTATCTAAGGATTATGGTTTTTAAAAAGGAAAACTCTAATGCATATGGTGTGTATGTCTTCACCATTTAAAATTATGACATATGAACATGAATTATTAATTATTTGATAGAGTCATGTAATGATATGATACAGTTATGTATGTTGGGAAATAAACATTCTAAAATACCAGATTAATGAAGCAATAAAATAATATAGAAATAATAACAAAATAAGAAATAGACAAAACAACACATAAAAATTTATGTGGTTCACCCAAAATAGGTTATATCCATGTAGATGTTACAGATCTTCACTATAGAGAGAAAAATAAAAAGAAATGTTTACAAACACTCAAATCCTCACAACCCAAATCTCAATTACACTTGAAAAAATAACAATTCTCTAACACTCAAGAGAATCTCATTTTTCACTTAAAAGAGTTACACCACTATTTTATCTTTTAATCCAGGATGATTGAAATAATAAAAGGAGAGGCCCTTATATAGGTATCTTTATGTGTCCCCTCATTAATTGTTGTTAATGCATTTCCTTTTTAATCATGCATTATACTGTCTTATATGCACCTTTAAATTTCTCCATTGTCAAAATTGAGTTTTTTTATTTCTTAATTTCCAAAACGGAGAATTATTCAGTTTCTTTACTTTGGGATCCTAATCTCAATACATTAATTTCCTTGATTTTAGTAATTAAATGCATTAAATTCTTTAATTTTAGGAATCCATTCCTTTTTAGGAATCTAACAATCTCCCACTTGAAGACATACTTAAGTCATGTCTTTATAAGATTAATCTAATAGCTCATATCTTCTTTTCTATACTTGCAGGCCAACTGAATCTAAATATAACTTTAGTTTGTCAATCATCACCATCTTCGTTAGCATATCTACAGGGTTTTTATTTTCATGAATCTTCTCAAGCTTTAGAGCTTTGTTACCTAAAAGAGACCAAATGAAATGATACTTCTTCTGAATATGATTCATTCTGGAATGGAAAAACAGATTCTTTGATAAGTAGATTGCATTTTGATTGTCAGAATAAAGAACATTATCCTTATGTTTCTTTCTCAGTTTTTCTTAAAAACCTTGAAACCAAATCATTCTTTACTGGCTTCTATAATTGTAATATATTCTATCTCAGTAGTGGAGAGAACTACAACTTTCTGCAATTGAGAAACCTAACTCACCACAATTCTACCAAGAGTATACACATTCCCTTGAAGCTCTTTCTATTCTCGACATCTTCAACCAGATCAACATCAACAAAACCTTCTAGTTTTATATCTCCACTTTTAAACCAAAATGCCATTTTTGTGGTACATCACAAATATATGAGGATTTATTTAACTGCTTCCTAGTGCATCTTGCCAGTATTTTTCGTGTACCTATTCACCACTCATATTACTTGTGTAATATCTGGTTTGGTACAAACCATGATATACATCAAACTTCCAACAATTGAGGCATAATGAACCTTTTCCATGAGATCATGTTCTTTCTCAATCTTCGGTATATTATCCTTTGAAAGTTTAAAATGGGAACCTAAAGAAGTGCTCATTGGTTTAGCATTCTACATATTAAATCTGGAGAGTACTTTGTTGACATACTCTGCCTATGACAACATCAAAGTTCTTGCTGCTCTATCTCTTATAATCCTTATTCCAAAAATCTGCTTCGTAACTCTAAGATCTTTCATTACAAACTGCTTTGACAATGCTCGCTTTAAATTATTTATCTCTTACATTTCAAAACTTGCAATGAGCATATCATCTATATACAATAAGCAAGATGATAAAGTTATTGTCAAACCACTTAACATAACAACGATGATTTGCCTGATATCTTGTGAAACTATTGCTACCCATGAAACTATTGAACTTGTTCTACCATTGTCTTGGAGCTTGTTTTAGACTAGACAGACTCTTCTTCAACTTGTGCACCATGCTTTCTTTGCTTGCTACCCTGAAGCCTTCTAATTGCTTCATATAAATCTCTTCCTCACTATAAAGGAATGCCATATTTACATCTAGTTGCTCAAGACGTAAATTCTCTATAGGTGCATCTTTAGCACCAATTTGATCATCTTCAGTTTCACTATCGGAGAGAAAATCTCAATGTAGTCAATGCATACCTTCTATGAAATCCTTTAACCACTAGCCTAGCTTTGTAAAGTTTGCTTACATCATGTTCTTTTTTTATCCTAGAAACTCATTTGTTATGTAAAGTTTTCTTCCTTTCTGGTAGTTCAGTAAGTTTCCATGTCTATTTTGACATTAATGAGTCTATCTTATCTTTCATGGTAAGCTCCTGCTTGACTGAATCTTCAACCTGAACTGATTCATCATAATACTCCGAGTCTCCATCATCAGTCAATAGTTAATAATACAAAGAAGATGAATAACGTTGTACCTGTTTAGGAGTTCTAAAAGAGTGCCTCATCTCTGCTATAGGAGTGTGTGGTTTTCCTTGGGAGACTTCATTTTCAACACTCTGTTGGTTCCTTCTCAGTGTTCTCAAACCCAACAAACTCCTTTTCTTTAGCTTTAACTTTTGTGCTTGTAGATATCTACAGATAATCTATCCTTGTACATTGCTTTCTCATTGAAATGACATCACTACTTTTGATGATTTTTCGATTTTCAAAATCTCAAAATTGGTAGCCAAAGTCATTAATTTCATAACCAACAAAAACACATTTCTTGGACTTTGTGTCAAGCTTGCTTCTTTCAGATGAATATAACAAATAGAACTAAATACTCTCAAATATGAAAAATTTACCTCTTTACTGGTCCATATTTCCTCAAGTAACTTGTCTTTGAGAGGCACTAAAGGCCCATGGTGGATAAGGTAGGTTGCTGTGTTGACGACGTTAGCCCAAAACATCTTGGGTAAGCTTGCATGTATTCTCATACTTTTGGCACGTTCATTCAGAATTTTGTTTATGCGCTTTGATACATCGTTTTGTCAAGGTGTCTTAGGAGCAATCTTTTTTCAGCTTAATTCCACTGGCTATGAAAAACTCCTTAAGGTTTTCGTCCCTGTACTCTTTTCCATTATCAAACTTCAATTGGTTTTCTTTCAAGCTCATCTCATTCTTTACCATGGCTTTCCACTTTATGAAAACATCATGAACATAATATTTCTTTTTCAAAAATAAAGTCATACATTCCTCATAGAGTCATCAATGAAGATGATATAGCACAATGAACCTCCAATGGATGAAACTGGTGATGGTGACCACACATCTGTATGAACTAGCTCTAATTTCTTTGCATTGGGTGGCTTGCCAATCTTTGAGAAATTGACCCATTTTGTTTATCGAAAATTTTGTCCTCATATAGACCAACGTCTATTGACTTTAGTTTTGACAATTTTCCCTTTAAAATAAGAACCTTCTATCATTTCTCACTTATATGATCAAGTCTCTGGTGCTAAATTTTTTACTTATCATCTAATTTCGCAACTGCTACGATATTCTCCATGTTAGAAGTAACTTAGAGAGTATCATACTTCTTTCCAGAAACTATGACCATAGCTTGCTTGGTGATATTCTATTCACTACTTGCAAAGCTTGTACAATAACCTTCTTGATCAAGCTGACCTACCAAGATTAAATTCTTTTTCAGATCAAAAATAAATCTCACATTTTCAACTTCCACACAATTCGATTTGGTAGCTTTCCTTGGATATCATCTTTCCTCATAATTTTTAAAGTCTTATTATTAGCCAAATGAACTCTCCTAAAACCACCACCAACATAATTCTCCATGATTTCTTGATGTGAGATGCAGTGAAAGGATGCCCCAAAATCCAAAACCTAGCATTCAATTTGATTATTGATACTTAAGATTAGAACATCTCCATTATCTTCGACCACATTCACGGATTTCTTTATACTACCATTTTTCATCTTTAGTTTTCTACAATCCTTCTTTGAGTGATCGTTGTTGCCACAATTCCAACAGATGTACTCTTTCCTCTCAAATCTAGACTTACTTTGTCTTGATTTTGATTTGCTTCAATTTAAGTTTTTGTCATTGGATCTACTTTTGGATTTTATGTTGTAGACAAAACTTGATGTTTTTCCTAATTCTCTACTATATATCTCTTTACTTAGAATTAGGTTTTGAACAATTTTAAATACCATATTTTTACTCCCATAAGAATTACTCACTATCATCACTATTGTGTTCCAGCTTTCTAATAGAGAGGATAGAAGGATTAATGCTCAAACTTCATCGTCAAAATCGATTTCCACCAAACTTAGTTGTGCTGTGATCATACTAAATTCATTGAAGTGAACTACTATTGACACACCTTCTATTATTCGCAAATTGAACAACTGCCTTATCAAGTGTACTCTATTGGAAGTTGATGGCTTCTCATACATGTCAGATAGAGTTGTTATAAGACATGTCATGGTCTTCTTCTTTGCTATATTGAAGCAACATTGCAAGATAATGTCAATTGGATAATACCAAGGGCCCTCCAATCCAATAGAGTCCAATTTTCATTCTTCATATCTTCTGGCTTTTCCCCAAGAGAGTAAAATTCATTTCTTCTAATATAGATAATATTCAATTTGCATCTTTCAAAAACTAAAATCTTCACCATTGAACTTATCAATTTTAATGTGCTTTCATTCTTTTGTTGCCATCACTCCCACTCAAAACTGGTCCATAGGACTTCTACAAAAGATTGTTAAAACAGAAATTCCATCCAAAACTTTAAATCGCCAAGAAAGTTCCAATGAAAGACTGAAGAGGTCACAACAGTCCGACTTAAAATCTAGTCTCCTTAGACAGAATTTCCTTAAGCCATCGCCAAGCTCCTAGAACACAATAGAACCTAACTTTGATACCATTTATTAGGAAATAAACATTCCAAAACACCAGATTAATGAAACGATAAAATAATACGAAAATAATAACGAAATAAGAAATAGATAAAGCAACGTAGAAAAATTTACATGGTTCACCTAAAGTAGGTTACATCCACAAACCTAATGCAGATCTTCACTATAGAGAGAAAAATAACAAATGTTTATATACACTCAAATTGTCACAAGTTAGAACTTGATTACATTCGAGAGACTAACAATTATCTAATACTCAAGAAAACCTCACTTTTCACTCAAAGAGATACATCACTCTTTTATCTCTCAATTTGGAATGATTAAAACAATGAGAGGATAGGCTTTTATATGGGCACCTCTAGGCTCTCATTCACTAATTACCATTAATGCATTTCATTTTTAATCATGCATCATACTGTCTTATATGTGCCCTTAAATTTCTTTACTACTAAAACTGAGTTTTCTGATTTCTTAATTTTCAAAACGAAGAATTGTTGAGTTTTCTTATTTTGGGATCCATATCTTAATGCATGAATTTCCTTGATTTTAGGAATTAAATGTATTAAATTCCTTGATCTTAGGGATCCATTCCATTTTAGAAATGAAACAATGTCATATATCATGATCTTAGATAATGAAAACATATGTGCTAGATGCGTTGAAATTTTTCTCGATTACATATTACTAAATGGATAATTCAATACTCCTTTCAAGGACAAAATTGTGATTTTTGTTTTTTAAAATGATAAAAAAAAAAAGCATGAAATATGAAATTAAATATAAAATCTTATTCAATCATTTCAATTGTAAGTACATATTTATGTTGAGGACTTATCTCAAGATTCAACAACAAATCCTAATAGCCTAGCTCACGCCACACGGTAAGATAGATTTTGAATCAATTAACCCACATAAATTTTGCTACTTACCTAACACCTGTAATTGGACAATCCAATTACAATATTCTATATACATGTTTTATAGTGAAATGAGTTATGAAGGGAACTCGATAGATCTACAATTTTAAGCTCAAATAATATCAGAATTATTATTAAACTCTTTAATTAACTAATTTACTATTATTAACTTAGGATTGTGCTCTCAAAACTACAGATGTTTTTATACAATTTGAAAGTTTCAGTGTCCATTGATTTAATCATTATATATGATTGATACTTCACAAATAGTTCATAATTAGAGCTAGGTCATATTTGTTTTATCCCTCTAATTATTTTTTAATCCTTAAGTACCATTAATTCTTTAACGAATAATATATCTATAGCAACTTATGAATTTATCTTTTTATCTATATATAAATAGAAAGTTAAACACTCTTATTGTTTAAGGCTTGAATCAATCCTTAAGGAAACTATTTTTCTACTTTTCTACTTCTCATAAGAATGGGTATATTTTACTATTATATAGAATATTTCTAGCTATTTCCTAAATCATATCCCAAAATAAAAAGCTATTGACTGTGCATCTACACGAATCTGACCCATATAAATCAAATGATATAACTTAACAAGTAAGAATCCATAATCCATTCGGAATTAAAATCAATTCATATATGATTAACATAACACTTATCTAACTTGCTGAAACATAAATTTGCATCATTAAATTTGATTTATTAACATGGTAAAACAAATTAATGTGATAAGTGAACCACATAATCAACACAACAACTATAATATAAAATGTGTTACGTTTCACATGTTGCTAATAGAAATGAAAGTAGAGAGTTCAATATTTCTTATTATTTATACTCTATTTAGCTTTACAACTTTGTATTTGACAATGGGAACCAATGAAAATGGGGTGATTAAATGATTTCCGGACACTTTTTGTAAAGACGCTACAATCAACACTGGAGAGCTACATTTTGAATTATCACTAAAATCCAATAATGTTTTTTCATTGTCTTAGTCATCTTACACCTCATTAAAAAGTCAAATGAATGATATTTTGTTATTTGTACATAAGAAAGATAGTGGAAAAGCTCTTAACAATGATAAAGGCCTACGAGACCAAGAGCGAGAGCTTCAGTGTAATCCAAATATGTCAATTGTAAAAATAAAACCTCAAGTATTTGTAGACCATAGTAAGCTTAAAGCAGAGTCCAAAATTCAGTAAATTAGCAGACTAGGCAGTCCAACAACAAACTTATATCAAATATAAAACCAGCAACATAAAACAATAGTAATTCTCAAAAGATCATTTACTAAGTCCTTTTAAACTATCATGCAAAATATGATACGATTTCACCCACCAAAAGACAACAAATCAATCAAAACAAAATTAAATTTACATGAGAGATTGGTTTATTAAATTATTAAGGCCTACTGATTTGCCTAGAAACAAAGTATCTACCTTGCTTAGTTGGGTTTGTCTGTTGGAGGTATTAAATATGTTTCAATCTCTTCTGGTGTGGTTCATCCTACTCACTGAATTCTACAAGATGTGGTTCATACTCCTCGGATTCTTTACTATACTCATCCTCTTTCTCAAATTCTTTATAATGCGATTCATCAACCTCCTCATTTTGATATGATTTTTCAAGATGTTTACCAAATATCAAACGGACTCCACATCTTTCCACATTGTGACTGAATTCGAAAGTAAACTCATTATCATGAAGTTCATCGAAAAAGTGGAAACCAAACCCAATAAACATATGGCTGCAGTCTGCAGAATCATAAAATTCACTACCCCAATTGTGGCCCCCTTCCTTAGATTTCACATAGCACTTATACGTGACCCTACTCTGTTGCGGCTTCACAACAGCACCCAGAGCAAACATAGAAAGTTATAATTGATATCCGGTGGCAGCTTCACATCAATAAAAAATCCAGTGCTTTGAAATTCAAACCACTCCAGAACCTGATCGCCAGGATAGCGTATATTAAGAGGTGGGTCTATTCCCTTATAAACCTATATTATGAAAATAATTAGTTTACAACATCTTTGATGGTATTTTATCAAGAAGAAAAAACAAAAACAAGTATCATCATATTAAAAATGGAAGGAGACAAACAGACCTTGCGATATGAAAGTAATTGATCTTGTATTTCCCGTTGAGTATCTGTCAGCAAATCGTTCAGTGAAGTGCGATCCAATGTGCAACGATTGAAGAACTCAGCCGACACAGGTCGTCTAATCTTTAAGGCAAAAAAGTCATTAGGAAGTGAAGGACATGATAACTCTTGCAGTGATGTGCAATTGTGTGCATCTATATCTGCCTATGGAAGCTTGTGTAGAACTTTAAGCCTCTTATAATGGCCGATGCTTAGGTACCTCAGGTTAGAGAGACCTTTGATGCGTTCCGGTATTCTGTCAAAATTGTTCCAGTCCAACTTTAAGCTTTCCAGTGAGGTTAAACAACACACACTGTCTGGTATCTGTCTGATTCCACACTCAATTAGATTTAGTTTCCTCAAACATTTGGGAAGGTCTGGCAGCTTCACTAGTTTTGAGCAATAGGACAGATCCAAAGAATTCAACCAAGTAAGATGTTGAATAGATGATGGAAGTTCAATCAAACTGAAACAACCACTTAACTTTAGTCTTTGCAATTTGTTTGGGAGTTCTAGAAGCCTCTCGAGTTTTGAGCAACAGGACAGATCCAATGAACACCACCGAGTAAGATGTTGAATAGATGATGGAATTTCAATCAAACTGAAACAACCACTTAAATTTAATCTTTCCAAATTGTTTGGGAGTTCTAGAAGCCTCTCAAGTTTTGAGCAATCGGAGAGATGCAGCCAAATAAGATATTGAATAGATGATGGAAATTCAATCAAACTGAAACAACCACTTAGATCTAATACGTGCAATTTGTTTGGGAGTTCTCTCGAGTTTTGGGCAATCGGCGAGATCCAAATAACTCAGGCTAGTTAGAAGTTGAATACATGATGGAATTACAATCAAACTTAAACAGCCTCTCAACTCTATGTGTTTTAGATTGTTTGGGAGCTTTGGAAGCCTCTCGAGTTTTGAGCAATAGGAGAGAAACAAATATTTCAGGCTAGTCAGAAGTTGAATAGATGATGGAAGTTCAATCAAACTTGAACATTGACTTAAATCTATTTTTACAAGATTGTTTGGGAGTTTTGGAAGCCTCTTGACTTTTGAGCAATAGGAGAGATCAAGACTTTGTAGAGAAGTCAAACCAGTGCAATCTGGAATACTCATAAGGCTATTGCAGCCGCTAAGATTTAAAAAATTCAGCTCAGTCAGATGTTAAATAGATGATGGAATTCCAATCAAACTTGAACAGCCATTTAAATATATATCTTCCAAATTGTTTGGGAGTTCTGGTAGCCTCTGCAATTTTGAGCAATGGCTGAATAAAAGAGAACGTAAATGTAAATATTTTGGGAATTGTCGAACACTCGTAAGGTTTATGCAACCATGAAGAGTCAGATCCATCAGTTGACTAAGATCTTGAAATGATGAGGGCATTTCAATCTGTTGGGTTGGGTTCCCTCTTATGTAGAGGCCCAACAAGTCTCAATAAATTAAATTGAGCCCATATGGAAACCCTAGTGTGATTAGGAATCATAATCCTATTTAAGTTTGATTTCCTTTATTAAGTGGTGGCTAAGGGTTTTGTGGTTGTGAGAGTTAAAAAGGTTTGAGGCAGAAAAATCAATTGTGAAGAGTGAATTTCGTGTGGAAGAGAGGAGGAAACAAGAGAGTGAGTTTCTGCAAGGAAATTCATCCCGTACAGTTTCGGAGTTGCTGTAATATCTCTTTCGTTAACCGTTGGATCGTGCTGAAATTTGGACAGCACATTGGCCTCTTCCAGACCTTGATTCTGAACGGTGGAGATCGTAAACAGAGGTGTCGTTCATGTGATATACAGCCCGTAACAGAGCTGTCAGGTTTTCCGTCACTGTCTGCGCAGTATTTTTGTAAGAACAATATCTCTTTCTTTCACCGTTGGATCGAGCTCAAATTTGGACAGTATACTCAGCACTCGTGATTCTAAATTCTGGACGGTGAAGATCGGATTTGGAGGTCCCAGCGAGGAGCGACGCAGTCCAGAATCTTCTGCTAAGTTTGTGCTTTTCTCTTCACTTGTTATTTAAACCTTAAATTTGTGTTACTAGGGAACCTAGATAATTGTTGCTCGGTTTTGGTTCCTATTTGATGTAAAAACAGTTTGTTACTCTCACATTTGATTATTAGTGGATATTTTTGGGTGGACTACGGTCCCGTGGTTTTTACTCCTCGCATTGGGGAGGTTTTCCACGTAAAAATTGGCTTGTGTTATTTGTGTATGTGGTAGTGATTTTATTTGCTCATTATTTGATTGGTGGTGGTATATATCTTAAGGTGGATTTGTGCGTTACTTAGTGGTTTTTCATAGGATTCATTCAGGGGGAGAAAAAGTTCCGCTGTGTGATTTGCTAGTATTTGTTATTTCTCCCATCAAAGTGGTATCAGAGCCTGGTTGTGAATTTTGCAATGATGAATATGGAGAACAATTTGAATCTAAGTAGAATGATTACTCTGAATGGTTCGAACTATCATGTTTGGAAGGGAAAGATGGAGGATCTTTTGTATGTGAAAGATTTTCACTTACCTGTTTTTGCTACAGAAAAGCCTAGTGATAAATCTGATGCAGAATGGACTTTACTTCATCGACAAGTATGTGGTTTCATTAGGCAATGGGTAAGTGATAATGTTTTGAATCATATCAGTGGGGAAACACATGCACGGACTTTATGGGTCAAGCTTGAGGAGTTGTATGCCAGAAAAACCGGAAATAATAAATTGTTTCTGATGAAGCAATTGATGTATCTGAGATATCATGATGGTGCTCTTCTGACAGATCATTTGAATACATATCAGGGGATTATAAATCAGTTGGCTGGCATGGGTATCAAGTTTGATGATGAGGTACAAGCATTATGGTTGCTTGGTACATTACCGGACTCATGGGAGACTTTCAGATCTTCTTTGTCGAACTCTGCTCCAAATGGAATGATGACAATGGATTTGGTCAAAGGTAATATTCTGAATGAAGAGATGAGAAGAAAAGCACAAGGATCTACTTCATCTTCAGAAGTTCTGGTTACAGAAAGCAGAGGGAGAAGTAAAAGCAGGGGTCCGAAAAATAGAAATCAACACAGAAGTAAGTCCAATAAGTTTGCAAATGTTGAGTGTCACTACTGCCACAAAAAGGGACACATAAAGAAATATTGCAAGCAATTGGAAAAGAAAAATAAAAATGACACAAGCAAAGAAAAGAAGAGTGAAAATAATAGCAATGATGACAGAGTTGCTACCACCATTCATGAAGATTTTCTTTTTATGTATGATGCTGATTCCATTAATTTTGCATGCCATGAGACTAGTTGGGTGATTGACAGTGGTGCCTCTATTCATGCTACATCACGGAAGGATTTCTTTACATCTTACACACATGGTGATTTTGGGAGTGTAAAGATGGGGAATGATGGCACTGCAAAAGTTGTTGGCATTGGAGATGTGAACCTGGAGACAGATAATGGCTCTAGGTTAGTTTTGAAAAATGTAAAACATATTCCTGACATTCGTGTGAATATTATTTCTACAGGTAAACTTGATGATGAGGGATACTGCAACTTCTTCAGTAATGGTCAGTGGAAGCTCACCAAGGGAGCCATGGTTGTGGCTAGAGGTAAAAAATGTTCTACATTATACTTGTTGCAGGCAAAAATTTCAAAGTTCATCATCAATGCAGTTCAAGATGAAGACAAGGTAGAACTTTGGCACAAGAGGCTCGGACACATTAGCGAGAAAGGCCTGACTGTTTTGACTCAGAAAAAACGACTACCTGACATGAAAAATATACAGCTGAAAAGATGTTCGCATTGCTTAGCAGGGAAGCAGAACAGAGTCAGCTTTCATAGCTCCCCACCTATAAGGAAGTCAGGTATACTTGATCTAGTGCATTCAGATCTCTGCGGTCCTATGAAGACAAGATCACTCGGTGGAGCCCTATACTTTGTGACCTTCATAGATGATCACTCCAGAAAAATATGGGTCTACACATTGAAGACAAAAGATCAAGTGTTGGATGTGTTCAAGCAATTTCAAGCATTGGTTGAAAGACAGACTGGGAAAAAATTGAGATGCATCAGAACTGATAATGGGGGAGAGTATATTGGTCCTTTTGATGAATACTGCAGACAACAGGGTATACGACACCAGAAGACACCTCCCAAGACTCCTCAGTTGAATGGTTTAGCTGAGAGGATGAACAGAACACTAGTAGAGAGAGTGAGATGTTTGCTTTCACAAGCACAGTTACCAGGAAGTTTCTGGGGTGAGGCTTTGAGTACTGCTGTACATGTTCTTAATCTCACACCTTGTGTTCCTTTGCAGTTTGATGTACCAGATAAAGCTTGGAGTGGTAGAGATGTTTCTTATGATCACTTACGTGTTTTTGGGTGTAAGGCATTTGTGCATATTCCCAAAGATGAGAGATCTAAGCTTGATGTGAAAACTCGACAGTGCATCTTCATCGGTTATGGTCAGGATGAGTTTGGATATAGATTTTTTGATCCAGTTAAGAAGAAACTCGTGAGAAGCAGAGATGTAGTGTTTATGGAAGATCAGACCATACATGATATTGAGAAAGATGGGAATCCAGTGTCCAGTGACAGTGATGGTTTGGTTGACTTGAGTTCGTCTTCTTCAACAAATTTACCCATACAGGTTGAAGATCAACAACAGGTTGAAGCTGATACGGATGGTTCCTTACAGAGAGATGAAAATGTTGAAACTAATGAGCAGTTGCCAATACTTGATGCTTCATTAGATGTACCACTCAGGAGGTCTACCAGAGATCGACGTCCTTCCACTCGATATTCTACAAGTGACTATGTGTTATTGACTGACGGGGGAGAACCCGAGTGTTATACAGAAGCTTTAGAAGATAAGCACAAAAAGGAGTGGCTTGAGGCTATGCAAGATGAAATGCAGTCACTTCATCAAAATCATACTTTTGAGTTAGTCAAGTTGCCTAAAGGCAGAAAAACTTTGAAGAACAAATGGGTTTACAGAATTAAGCATGATGAGCTTAGTACTCGACCTCGATACAAAGCTAGATTGGTTGTCAAAGGGTTCAATCAGAGGAAAGGTGTTGATTTTGATGAGATATTCTCTCCAGTTGTGAAGATGTCATCCATTCGTGTTGTACTTGGTTTAGCAGCTAGTCTTGACTTAGAGATAGAGCAAATGGATGTGAAGACTGCGTTCCTCCATGGTGATTTAGAGGAGGAGATTTACATGGAGCAGCCAGAGGGTTTTAGTGTGAAAGAGAAAGAGGATTACGTGTGCAAGTTGAAGAAAAGCCTTTATGGTTTGAAACAGGCACCGAGACAATGGTATAAGAAGTTTGAGTCAGTTATGGGGGAGCAAGGCTACAAGAAAACAACTTCTGACCATTGTGTATTTGTTCAAAAATTCTCTGATGATGATTTTATTATCTTACTGCTTTATGTTGATGACATATTGATTGTTGGCAGGAATATTTCAAGGATTGACAGATTGAAGATGAAATTGAGTCAGTCTTTTGCTATGAAAGACTTGGGGCCAGCAAAGAAAATTCTTGGCATACAAATTGATCGTGATAGAAAGGCCAAGAAATTATATATGTCACAGGAGAAGTACATTGAGAAAGTACTTCAGAGGTTCAACATGGACAAAGCTAAAGCAGTTAGTTCTCCACTTGGTGTACACTTCAAGTTGAGTATAGAGCAATGTCCTTCTACAGATGCCCAGAAAAATGATATGGAAAGAGTTCCATATGCTTCAGCAGTCGGGAGTTTGATGTATGCAATGGTTTGTACGAGACCAGACATAGCTCATGCCGTTGGTGTTGTTAGTCGGTTCATGTCCAATCCTGGAAAAGAGCATTGGAATGCTGTTAAGTGGATCATGAGATATCTCCGGGATACTTCTAGTTTGAGACTTGGTTTCGGCGGTGAGAAGCCACTGCTAGTTGGCTTTACTGATGCAGATATGGCAGGAGATGTGGATTCTCGTAGGTCAATATCTGGTTATTTGATTACCTTTGCAGGTGGTGCTGTAGCTTGGCAATCAAGATTGCAGAAATGTGTTGCTCTTTCTACTACAGAAGCTGAATTTATTGCAGCAACTGAAGCTTGCAAAGAGTTGTTGTGGATGAAAAAGTTTGTGGGAGAACTTGGTTTCAAGCAACAAAGATATGTGCTATTTTGTGATAGTCAGAGTGCTATTCACCTTGGGAAGAATTCAACCTTTCATGCAAGGTCGAAACATATTGATGTGAGATATCATTGGATTAGAGATGTCTTGAATGACAAATTGCTGGAACTTGAAAAAGTTCATACAGACCATAATGGATCCGATATGTTCACAAAAGCATTACCAAGGGAGAAGCTTGAGGTTTGTAGGATGATCGCCGGAATGGCGAACCCCTCCACATAATCGGGAAGGGGGAGATTTGTTGGGTTGGGTTCCCTCTTATGTAGAGGCCCAACAAGTCTCAATAAGTTAAATTGAGCCCATATGGAAACCCTAGTGTGATTAGGAATCATAATCCTATTTAAGTTTGATTTCCTTTATTAAGTGGTGGCTAAGGGTTTTGTGGTTGTGAGAGTTAAAAAGGTTTGAGGCAGAAAAATCAATTGTGAAGAGTGAATTTCGTGTGGAAGAGAGGAGGAAACAAGAGAGTGAGTTTTCTGCAAGGAAATTCATCCCGTACAGTTTCGGAGTTGCTGTAATATCTCTTTCGTTAACCGTTGGATCGTGCTGAAATTTGGACAGCACATTGGCCTCTTCCAGACCTTGATTCTGAACGGTGGAGATCGTAAACAGAGGTGTCGTTCATGTGATATACAGCCCGTAACAGAGCTGTCAGGTTTTCCGTCACTGTCTGCGCAGTATTTTTGTAAGAACAATAACTCTTTCTTTCACCGTTGGATCGAGCTCAAATTTGGACAGTATACTCAGCACTCGTGATTCTAAATTCTGGACGGTGAAGATCGGATTTGGAGGTCCCAGTGAGGAGCGACGCAGTCCAGAATCTTCTGCTGAGTTTGTGTTTTTCTCTTCACTTGTTATTTAAACCTTAAATTTGTGTTACTAGGGAACCTAGATAATTGTTGCTCGGTTTTGGTTCCTATTTGATGTAAAAACAGTTTGTTACTCTCACATTTGATTATTAGTGGATATTTTTGGGTGGACTACGGTCCCGTGGTTTTTACTCCTCGCATTGGGGAGGTTTTCCACGTAAAAATTGGCTTGTGTTATTTGTGTATGTGGTAGTGATTTTATTTGCTCATTATTTGATTGGTGGTGGTATATATCTTAAGGTGGATTTGTGCGTTACTTAGTGGTTTTTCATAGGATTCATTCAGGGGGAGAAAAAGTTCCGCTGTGTGATTTGCTAGTATTTGTTATTTCTCCCATCACAATCAAACTTGAACAAGACTGTAAAACTAATCTTTTCAAATTGTTTGGAAGCTCTGGAAGCCTCTGCAATGTTGAGCAATATACGAGATTAACATATTGTAAAGAGTTTGGGAGTTGTGGAACACTTGTAAGGTTTCCGCAACGGAAAAGACGCAAAACCTTCAGCCGACTGAGATGTTGAAAGGATGAGGGCATTTCCATCAAACTTGTACAGTAGCGAAGGTCCAAACTCTCCAGTTGTGGGGCCTCGAAGTCTGGGAAGCTAATTAGGTTGTAGGACCCAGAAAGATCAATCTCTTTTAAATGACCAAATCACTGCAAATATTAAAATAAACGAATAAATAAATATATAATAAACACAAATTAACATTTTTTTAATTACAAATTACCTCAACAAAATAAAAAATAATCAAATAAAGATTGAATCTACCTGACTATCACCCCATAGTTGTTCAACATTGCTATCAGTTACTTTGAGTATGATAAGATTCTCCAAATGTGAAATTGACTGCAACGATTTGAACGGATATCTTTGCCATTCGAGATATCTCAACTTGTTCAGAAAAATATTAAAGGATTCCGGAACATATATTTTCTTATTATGCCTCTGATAATCCAAGTTATAAAATTGTAAGAATCTCAAATTAGGCATGTTTACAAATGCATCACGATGCAAGTTTATATCTCTTCCATTTGACATATCCAAAGAGATCATCTCAATTTTTGTGGTCCCCTAATACATATTCAAGAAGAAATAGGTTAGTATTAAATATTACAAAAGACAAATGTTAAGGAAACTTTGGAATAAAAAACATTTAAATAACGAGATATCGTTCTCTTAATACATCAACCTATAATTTTTGGTATCTTGAAAAAGAATAAATTATTAGGCTTTTATTTCTTTAAAACACATAGAAGTATAATACCAAGTGAACAATTTTTTAATTAAGATACTAGATACCTGTCAAACCTACAAAAATAATATTTTTTCAGGCCAAAAGCATTGAACCCACCACTCTTTTCTATTTGCGCTTACGCCAAAGATTAATATTGCAATTGATACTTTAATAATTAGTATTATATATTGTTGACAATCGGAATCGATAAACACTGGGGTCGGGCGTCGGAACCTCACTGACGAAATGATTTGTACGGGGTCCGCGGTGATGACCGCGTTAGCTTGTTGGTAGGAATTGTCAACCCAAAAAACATATAAGGTTGAGGGTTCAACTCCGGATGCGACCTCAAGAGGCCAAAAGGGGTTGCCCAGGATAGTTTTCACCCTAGGCTTGCTGCAGTCTTCACTGCGGATCCCGTACAAATCGTTCCGTCGGCGAGGTTCCGACCCCCGACCCGGTGTTGACTGATTCCGATCGTCAACATATATAAAGAAACTTACCCTAGCATTGGTCAATACATCATATATATCATCGTGTTTCCACAACCAAGTTCGTTCGCCAGTAGGTTGTTGTTGAACAATTGTTTTACCCATTGCTTCCAACAAATCATGCATCGTTACCTTATTGTCTAATTTAATTATTAGACATTTATTCTCGAGAGCACTTAAACAACTCTGAGTGCAAAAGCCACAAGCATCCATGAACGCTATTACCAAATCAACATGCCACCCTTTATAGAAACATGCAATATCTAAAAACACACTTTGTTGATCAACATCTAATCCATCATAACTTATTTTTAACACCTTATGAACATCATTATCAAGAATATTTTTTAATCTTTTCATTGAACTCTCCCAAACTTCTTTTCCCTCACCAACTAGAGAGGAGCCTAAAACCTTAAGAGCTAATGGAACACCTCTAACCTTTTGAACTATACCTTTTGATAGCTCCCTATAATCTTCTTTAGGAGGGTTTGGTTTGAAGGCATGCCAACAAAAAAGCTTAAGAGAATTATCGAAATTTAATTCCTCTACCATGTATATGTCATTCTCATTCACTTGACAATTTTTGAGCACTCGTTGATCTCTTGAAATTATAATGATTCGACTTCCTGACTCAAGACAATCATCAAGATCTCTAATCAAATCTTCTATTTGTTGGAAATTAGTTACATCATCAAAAACAATAAGAAGCTTCTTATTGCGAAGCCTTCTCTTGGTGAAGGGATCATGATTATAACTATATGCATTTCCCACCCCCTCCGGATCAAGTTGTTTCTAGAGAATTAGTTCCTCTTTTTCTGATGCTTCTCTAACAATACGAAAAAAGTAATGACCTTCAGGAAATTTATAACGGATTTTGCGAAATACAGCCTTAGCAAGAGTAGTCTTGCCTATACCTCCCATGCCACAAATTCCAACTTTGCGAACAACATTCGTCTGATCCCCCATCCATAACATTTCTTCAATTTTTGTGATTTTTTATTCCATTCCGACTTGCTGCATGTTATCACTTGAGGGCGTATTGTTCTCACTTGAGGGCCTATTGGACAGCTTCTTCAAAACATCTCCAACAATTATTTTTACAAGTGTAGCCTCATCCCTAGCAATTATGTAAAAGAATTAATAACAAGTACAATTGAATCATGAAGTGTTCAAGACAATGTAAAATTAATTCCAATAGCTACTGTTCATTCTCCCTGGAGAAATTAGACACAATAACTAAACATAGAGAGAAAACCACAAAGGATGCGCATGAACTAAAAATAAAATAAGATATAATAAATACTTACTTAACATCACTTGAAACAAACCCAGAAATATTGGCTGCATCCCTGAGATCATCCCTCCATTTCTGCTTCTTAGAAGGATCGTTAAGCTTTCGATCAAATGCAGCTGCATAACTCCCAGTTTGCTTCTCCACATCAGATGGATTTATTTGAAAGAAAACTGGAATTACAATTTGTTCATGGTTTTTCCTGCATTCAAGGATCTTCTCAAGCTCTTCGAGACACCATGTGGAATTAGCGTAGTTTTCAGAGAAAATGACAACGAAAATCTGCGACTCTTCAATGGCTTGGAGAAGAGCTGGGGAGATTTCTTGTCCTCTTTCAAGTTGATCATCAATGAAAGCATAAATTCCATTCCTATCAAAAGCTTCTTTAAGATGGCTGAGGAAATTATCGCGAATATCCTCGCCTCTAAAGCTGACAAAAACATCATGCTTGATTGCAGGACAACTAGAAGAAGGAGAAGGATAAGAAGAAGGAAGTGGAGGAGGAGGAGGAGAAGGAGAAGAACGATCTGCACCCATTGATGAAAGAACTGCACCCATTGATGAAAGAACCGAACCCATTTGATTAGAATAATGCCCTTTTATCTTTAAATTAATCCATTTAAAATTATTTAATAATAATTAATAAAATTATTATTAAAAATATATAATAAATTTTAATAAGACTTTAGTAAACAATAAATAATAAAAAGCTACATTGACGGCAAAAAAAAACTATAGAATATTTTACTGTAATTAACCATTACAATTAACATTTTTGGAAACAGAGAACAACCGAGTCTCCATTGGTTTAGAATAATAAAGTCTTCATTGACTTGACTAGTGGTTGGATGTCTCATTTCCTGGAACTGTATACAATAGAGTAAAGAGATGGTAATTTCGCTTTACATGGTACATATGCTGTTACCGACCAATAATCCACTCATTTGGTCGACAATATCACTTCAACTTTTGCTTTTGTGGGCTTCTTTTGTACCACCTTTAATTCATTTGTTTACCTTTTACTTTTGTCGACAGATTTTGTTTTACCTTTAATCCATTTCCTCACCTTTTACTGGACTGCTTTTGTTTCACTTTTAATTCATTTCACTTTAATACTCTTCTACCCACCTTTGAGAGAGAGAGAGAGTATGAGACTGCCTTTTTTTTTTTTTTTTTTTTTTAAAGAGATAGAGTATGAGACTTGTTCAAAAGGAAAAAGAAAATATAATTTTATACTGGGAATTTATTTATAATCAATCCGTTCTTACTAATGAAATTCTAAAAATATTTCTCTCGTTAGAATTCTAACAAAAAATAATATAGATTGCCAAAATTGTTAATTTTTTTTCTTCTTATTTATGAAGATAATTCACCCAAATGATAAAATCAAAATTAGAAAATCTCCTCTATTCAAAACTACTTCATAAGAAACAAAATAAAAGAAAAATGAAATTGACTTTAAGATAATTATCTATTTGAAATATCTAAAATGACCGTAATTAAGATAATATTAAAATAACAGTGAATTCAAAATTTACAACAACATTACCACTGATTAACCTAATCAAAACCAAAAATGTCACCATAGCTATAACTATAACCTTCTCATCTAAGGAACAACCCATTGTGTACTACAAATATGATCTCCTTTTCCTGCACATCTTACCACCGGTACCTCAATCCATATTAAAATCCAGCAAATTTCAAATATGATCTCCGTTTCCTGCACATTTTACCCGATGTTACATCAACCAATAATAAAACCTACAAATTTCAATAACAATTCTATAATTCTGCTTCTATTCAATATAAATAAAATAAAATAAAAAAGCAATAATCAATTCAATTAGTCGCAGCAAGACAATAATTTAAAGGGAAAAGTAGATATATTACATGGGGAAACATAACATATCCCTTCCCTTGCAATAATATCTCAAAATATTATAATATCATAGTCCAAAAAGGTCTTTCAATATAACATCCAAAAACTACAGGATACGTTTACTGCAATTAATAATTACAATTAACATTTTTGGAAACACAGAGCAACCGAATCTCCATTGACTTAGAATAATAAAGACGACTTGACTAGTGGTTGGAATGTGCTTATTTTCTGGAAATTGTATACAATAGAGTGAAGAGATGGTAATTTCACTCTACATGGTGAGCTGCTTCCCTCACGTTCCACCGAAGTTTCATTTAAATTTCAAAGGTGGATATACTGGCACCAGCCAATAATCCACTCATTCGGCCCACAAATATCACTTTTACTTTTGTGGACCGCTTTTGTTCCACCTTTAATTCATTTCTTCATCTTTTACTTTTGTTGACTGCTTTGGTTTGACCTTTAATTCATTTCTTCACCGTTTCCTTTTGTGGACTGCTTTTGTTTCACTTCTAATTTAATTTCACTTTAATATTCTTCTACCCTCCTTTAAGAGAGAGATACAGAGTATGAGACTTGTACAAAAGGAAAAAGAAAGTATAATTTTCTCGTGGGAACTTATTTAGAATCAATCAATTCTTAATGAAAATTTGGAATAAATTGTCTAGTTCTACAAATATTTCTCTAATTAGATTTCTCATAAAAATATTATAGATTGTCAAAATTGTTTGTTTTATTCCTTTTTATACATGAAGATAATTCATCCAAACGATAAAATCAGAACTAGAAGATCTCATCTATTCAAAACTATTTAATAAGAAACATAACATAAAAAGAAAAATGAAACTGACTATAGAATAATTATCTATTCGAAATATCTAAAACTACTGTAGTTAATATTAAAATAACAACGAATTCAAAATTTACAACATTACCGTTGACTAACCAAGTGAAAAACCAAAGAATGTCACCATAGCTATAACTATAACTTTCCCATCTAAGGAACCCACTGTATACTACAAATATGATCTCCTTTTCCTGCACATTTTACCACCTATACCTTAATCCATATTAAAAGCCTGCAAATTTCAATTATGATCTCCCTTTCCTGCACATTTTACCATTGTCACCTCAACCAATATTAAATACCTGCAAATTTCAATAACAATTATATAGTTCTACTTCTATTCAATATAAAAAATGAAAAACAGTAATCAATTTGGTTAATCCTAGCAAGACAGTAATTCAAAGGGAAAAGTAAATATATTACATGGGAAACATAATCTATTCCTTCCCTTACAATCATATCCCAAAATATTACAATATTACAGTCCAAAAAGGTCTTTTATATATAACATCCAAAAAGAGGGGAAGGATTTGATATGGAAGCCTAAAAACTTCAAAGATAGTAAAAAAAATTGAATGGAAGAATATGGTCATTTGGATTTCAAATACACCTTTGAATCCCATTGTTCTGACATTGGGACAACTACCCATAATTTAAAGAGAAAACAAAGAAAAAAAAAAACTGATATTAATGGATGTAATGAAATCCTATATACACAAAGTCGAAAACAACTTCCTCTTTTAGTGATTCTAAACCAGAATTTCAAACCAAAAGCTCAGATCATATAATGTGGCTGACCTGGGTCATCAACCGGTAAAAATTGCGTGAATGTATGAATAATTATGAATTGAAATCCATCAGCCACTTAATAATACTTGTAACCTGAAGAAGCAGACTGCCGTGGTGCAGGTGGCAACCGATTAGGTGTATGCCGACTGCCTGAGTTTGAACCGGAAGTGACGTCACCATTCTCAGCTGGATTACTGTAATGCCAACTGTGACCATTAGATTTAAATCTACAGTAGTCATTATACGAACCACAGTTCACAGGTCCATTGGTAGCTGCATCAAAGGCAGATCTCTAGTCATCACCTGATCCACCACTTGTTCTCGGGCTACTTTCTGCAATTAGAGAAACCACAGATTAAAATTGATAAGTGCATAAAAGATCAATTTTTTTGGACTTTGTACATATACGAACCAATACCTATCCCAGTATCACCATCGGACCAGTTAGGGGCAGCAACTGCCCGGTTGTCATGAATGCTATGCTGTCGTGTAAGTTTAGAAAGGAGTGAGCACTGTTTTTGATACCACTCCCTCCTATGCTTCACATTCTGTCCTTCTGAAGTATCTCTTCAATCCTTCCAGTGCTTTGTGCACTACAGATGTCAAAATGCATAACACTATGTTAGAAATCAGACCATACAAAACCATTAACCATTATCACAGTCTATAAAAAACATTCTCTCTTAACAGAGAAAAACAAAACATATACACTCAAATTTTTGCTAACATACATAGAAGCTATTCGTTTAACTTTATATATAGATACATGGACTAATTCCAGCTATACATTTTCACCAAAAACAAGTACACAGCCCATGCCATTAAAAAGTCAAAAGCTGAAATCAAAATTACCTAATCTCCATTATAATAAGTAAAGCAAACTTACCACACTACATCCCAACTAAATACAAACCAAACCATTATATTGAAACTAAACTAAATGAGGTTGCTTAAACTATAAGAAGACACAAAAATAACAAACTTAAGCTAAAGAGTTTTCATAAAAAGTTTCACATTCTTAACACTCCTCTTTGAAACTTTTCTTAGACACTCCAAGCTTGCTTTCAAGAATCACAAACTGAGCACAAGGAAGAGCTTTGGTGAGTATGTTTGCCACTTGCTCCTCTGACCTGTAATGAATCAATTAAATATCACCAATTTTTTCAACTTCTTGTATTGCTTGAAACTTAACATTAATATGCTTGGTTCTTCCATGATGTACATGATTCTTAACCATTGAAATAGCTGAATTGTTGTCAAACTTGATCACAGTAGGCTTCTCTTATGCAAACATAAGATCTGTCAAGAGTTTTCTTAAACACAATGCTTGATTTATAGATGCTGCTGCAGCTATATACTCAGCCTCCGTTGAGGACAGAGCCACCACCTCTTGTTTCTTGGAGTTCCATGAAAATACTCCACTCCCAAGTGAAAAGACATAGCCGGTTGTGCTCTTGGAATCGTCCACAGAGCTTACCCAATCACTATCCACATATCCTTTCAACTTTACATTACCATTGTCATACCAAATTCCAAAAAGTAAGCTAGTTGGAAACATTAGATCAGGTCTTGTGGCTATCAAATAAAGTAAGCTTCCCAATAAGCTTCTATACAAAGATGCATAAGCTTTTTCATCACCATCAGCTTTGGTAAGCTTTTCATTTACTGCCAATGGAGTTGTCACTGGATTGCAACTCTCCATTTTAAACTTCCTAAGCATGTCCATACTATATTTCCTCTATGAAAGGAAAATTCCATTGCCATTTTGATGTACTTCCATTCCCAAGAAATAACTCATTACTCCAAGGTCTGTCATTTCAAATACTTAAAGCATACTCTCCTTGAACTTTCTAATTTTCATAACATCATCACCTATAACAAGCAAATCATCAACATACAAGGACACTATAACCTTTTTCCCACCATCACAAACGTTAACATAAAGTGTAGGCTCATTTGGACTCCTCCTGAATCCATTTAACAGAAAATGGGAGTTAGTTCTGCTATACCAAGCCCTTGGAGCTTGTTTTAATCCATATAAAGCCTTATAGAGCTTGTATACCTTGTCTTCATGGCCAGCAATCACAAAGCCAATAGGTTGCTCAATAAAAATCTCCTCTTCTAAGGTCCCATTTAAAAATGCAGACTTTACATCAAGATGAAAAATATTCCATCTATATTGAGCTGCCAAAGCAACCAAAAGTCTTATGGTTTCATGCCTTGCTACTGGTGCAAATGTGTCCCCATAGTCAAGCCCGACCATTTGTGAATATCCCTTCACCACAAGCCTAGCCTTACGCTTATGAATTGAACCATTCGGATTTAAAAATGGTAACAAGAAAAGTGGTGATCGATAGGGAAAAAGCAAGATAGATGGAGACTCAACAAAATTTGCTAGAAAGAGCAAATTTCCACCTTGTTCAACTTGTAAGAGGACAAACCATTTGTCAAGGGATTACTGGTATAAAGGCAAGCCATAAATTCAATGCAATCATTACAAGAAATGTGGTTATAAGGAGAAGTTTTGTAGATAAAAACCAAACCAATTACAACAGCAACCTACATAGCAAGCAAACTTCACAGAGGACAAACAACAAGTTGAGGATTACTTGTTCATGGCAACAAAAATGTGCTACTCAGCCTCTAACAATGTTTGCTACATAGACAGTGGATGCACAAGTCATATGGCAAGAGACTCAAGCCTTTTCTCTTCCTTAGACAAAGCTGAAAAGACAAAAGTAAGGCTTGGTAATGGTGAGCTGGTGCAAGCAATTGGAAAAGGTACAATTTCTATTCAAACTAGTGAGGGTGCTAAACTAATTTCTAATGTCCTATTGATTCCAAAACTAGACCAGAACCTTTTGAGTGTTGCTTAGCTATTAAAGAAGGGTTCTTCGCTCTTATTTAAGGACAACTACTGTATTATAAATGATTCTTGTGGTGTTGAAATTGTTAATGTAAAAATGCGTGATAATACTTTTGCATTGAACTTGAATCAAGTAAAACACTCATCACTAATGTCTAAGCATGATGATGATTCAGTTTTATGGAATAAAAGATATGGTCACTTTAATGTAAATGCATTAAAATATTTACAAACAAATGACTTGGTTACTGACATACCTAAAATAAGGTATTTTGAGGAGGTATGTGAGGCTTGTCAACTTGGAAAGATGCATAAGAAACCTTTTTCTTCAAGTTCAGCAAAGAGAGCCCAAAACAAGCTTAAGCTTGTTCACACAGACTTGTGTGGTCCAATGAGTGTGCCTTCTTTAAATCAAAATGTGCATTTCAACTTGTTTATCGATGATTTATCTAAGATGACTTAGGTTTATTTTCTGTCAAGCAAGACTCAAGCCTTTAGTGTGTTTAAAAGTTTTAAAGCTATGGTTGAAAATGAAAGTGGATGCAAATTGAAGATGCTTCGATCAGACAATGGCAAGGAGTTCATATCCAACAATTTCAATGCATTTTGTGATGAAATGAGAATTAAACATCAGCTGACAGTAAGTTACAATCCTCAACAGAATGGGGTCTCCAAAAGAAAGAATAAGATTGTTATGGAGATGGCAATGTGCCTTGTTGCCGAGAAGAAGTTACCATAGAAATTTTGGGCTGAAGCAGTCTATATGTCAATATATCTCTTGAATAGATTACCAACAAAAGCTGTTAAAGGGATGACTCCCTTTGAAGCTTGGTCTAGAGTGAAACCTACTGTCAAACACTTTAAGATCTTTGACTCTATATGTTACACTTACATTGCAAGTGCAAAGAGGAGCAAACTTGATGACAAAATTGAAATGGGAATTGTCTTGGGGTATGCTATGAACTCAAAGGGGGATAGAGTGTACAACTTGCTATCAAAGAAAGTTGTAATTTGCAAGGATATTCAAGTAGATGAGGCAGCCTACTGAGATTTTGAGAGCAACAAAAGCAAAAGAAGTGTAAGATCAAAAAAATCGCCTCATGATGCTACAATAATTGACATTCAAAATGAAGCTGAAATTGAAGCTGACATTGAAGAGGAAGAATTAACAGTAGAATCAGACTCTCCAATCATCAAAACCAAATCCGTGGTTGAAATATATGAAAAATGCAAGTTTGCAGTGAGTGAGCCCTCTTGTTTTGAAGAAGCTTCATTGATGGTTGAATGGAATGATGCAATGAGAGAATAATTAGCAATGATCAACAGGAACAGCACTTGGGAATTGGTTCCAAGGCCTGAAGATAGAAAAACAATTGGTGTAAAATGGGTTTATAGGACCAAGTTGAACTCAGATGACACCATTCATAAGCATAAGGCTAGACTTGTGGTGAAGGGGTATTCTCAAATGGCAAGAGTGGACTATGGAGACACCTTTGCATCCGTCACAAGACATGAAACAATAAAGTTACTTATTGCCTTAGCAACTCAATTTGGATGGAATATTTTCCATCTTGATGCAAAGTCTGCCTTTTTGAATGGTTTCTTGGAAGAGGAGATCTACATTGAGCAACCTACTAGCTTCTTAGTTATAGGGCATGACTACAAGGTTTACAAACTTCACAAGGCCTTGTATGGATTGAAACAGGCTCCAAGAGCCTAGTATAATAGAATAGATAACTATTTTGTGGAAAATGGTTTAAGAATGAAGCCACTCTTTATGTGAAATCAAATGGAAATGTTTAGAAGCTTGTGGTGTCTTTATATGTTGATGACTTACTAATGACCGAAGATGATTTACTTGAGATTGAAAGGTTTAAGAAATGCATGCTGCAAGATTTTGAAATGATAGATTTAAGTGTGATGAAGTATTTCTTGGGGATGGAAGTGAACCAATTAAAGAATGGAATCTTCCTCTCATAAAAGAAATATGCAGGGGATTTATTGAGGAAATTCAAAATGGAGAGCTGCAACCTAGTAGCAACTCCATTGGCAGTAAATGAAAAGCTCTCAAAGGTTGATGGTGATGAGAGAGCTGATGCAACTCAATATAGAAGTCTAGTTGGTAGCCTACTTTATTTGACAACCTCTAGACTTGATTTAATGTTTCCTGCAAGTTTACTCCTAGATTCATGCATTCACCAAGCTTGACTCATTTTGGTGTTGCAAAAAGGGTGCTAAGGTACCTCAAATGTACCATTGATTATGGAATTTGGTATAGTAGAAGTGAAGGAAAGCTGGAAGGTTTTGTGGATAGTGATTGGGCTGGTTGTGTTGATGATTCCAGAAGCACAACCAGCTATGTCTTCTCTCTTGGAAGTGGTGTGTTCTCATGGAATTCAAAGAAGCAAGAAGTGGTGGCTCAATCTTTAGTTGAAGCTGAATATATTGCTGTAGCAGTTGCCTCAAATCAAGCTATTTGGATTAAAAAGGTTGTGGAAGACCTTGAATGTGCTTAAGAAGAACCTATTGTCCTTTGGTGTGACAACAAGTCTGCAATTTCCATGGCTAAAAATCCAATTCAACATGGAAGAACTAAACATATAAAAGTTAAGTTTCATGCAATTAGAGGTGCTGAGAAAAATAGTGAAGTTTAGGTCCTACACTGCAGGTCTAATGAGTAGCAAGCTGACATACTCACCAAGGCCCTTACTTATAGTCAGTTTGGTTGTTTAAGATCCAAGCTAGGAGTCTCTAAGAAAAGTTTCAAGGAGGAGTGTTAGATTTTGAAACTTTTCCTAGGTACTTTATAGTTGTGCCTGTTAGAATGTAGCTACTTTTGCTTGAACTAATCATGTTCAGTTGGTTTGCTATTAATTTTATTTTAGTTGGTAATGTATGGTGTAAAGTATGATTGTTTCCAAATTTTCAGGATTTGTCCACCCAATGACAATATCAAGGACAAATCATTTTGTGACAGGATATGACTATGATTGATTAATGTATTTATATATAAAGCTCAATGAAAAATCATAAATATATGTGCAGTAATTGAGTGCTTATGTTCTGCTTTTTCTTTTGCATCCGAATGCATGTTACCATGGTTGTATTGATGTCAAATAAATTGAATTGAGTCTAATTTTTTACAGATATCAAAATGTCTATCTAGTGGGAGCTGCTTGATCCTATTTGGAAAGTTCCCCTCAAAACTGGCAACAATTTTCCAACTAAAACCCTGCAATGAAAGAATGCCATTAGGACATATTTCAAAATTAAAAAAATAAAATAAAAAGGAAAAAAAAAAACCAAAGGAATTGTTTCACCATAGCCATCACTTTCAGTAACATATTAAAAAGAAATAAGTTTTGATATAAAACATATCACTAAAGGTTTATTCAATTAAGCATGCTTTAGAAGAGAGGGCGAAAATAGCACAAGATAAAAAATGAAAAATCTACAATACAATTTATATCCACTCCAAAAATAGCACATCACGGCTACATATCACATAAGCGGCTTCCTAATTGCAGGTATTTGATCCTGTTCCACTGAGAGTGGGTTAGAGGCTTTCTAGTATGTACCTTACAACTCCCAGGGTACATTAAGAAGCTTCCCTTAAGAGGTCTTATGAAAATGTAAACTTCGTGACTGAGAGTGGGTTTGCACAGTAGGGTACATACTAGAAACCTTCTACATAATTTATTAATGGCTTCAGCTCCAGATGTGATCATACACATTTCCCTCTTAGCTATACGTGTTTGTGTCTGTGTGTGTTGTGTTATAGACTTGATTAGTCAATAAGCTAAGTAACAGAGAACAAGAGACACAAAACAATAAAACTAAAAATTGATGAAGGACATCCACATCACTACTAACAAAACAGAAAGCCTAAGAAAATATAACTTACCTCACCAGATGTAATGTGTTGTAGAAACTTATCCTCAAATTCCCGGCAAAGTTCAAAAGCTAGAGCTCTTGTACCCTCACTACAGTTGACCATTTGCTCACCAAGCCGCACTAACTCATCCTGGACTATTTGGGACTTTCCTTGTAAGCTGCATGCATGTAGTTAATGAAGGGTTAATATACTTATAGTAACAGAAGAAATAGTTGACAACCTTTGAAGAGCAAAGACCAATATTCATCCACTCATAAGTTGAGTGGTAAAAATTGGTCGGGAATCAATCATACAAATAAAAGTCATCCTTAATACACATTAAAATGCAATTACTAGTTTCATTACGATATGCAGAACAAAGAATCACACAAGCGGTAGCAACACCTATTGATAAAACAATTCAGTACCACGGCAAACTAACAAATGACGATTTAGCAAGACATTGTTTAAATTTCAAACCCGCTTGCTTCATACTTTAATAGTTTCTACTCAGAAGTTTTATATCATTATGATAATCCACTACCCAATAAAATCGAATTGTACATATATCTTCAAAGGATAAGACTTTTGTCTCCATCGTCCATCCTAACTAAGACATACCAGGTAGATAACTTTAGGCATGGCATTATGTTGTCAGCTGCCCACCACCCTCTCTACTCTTCCAACAAGGAGGCCACCTCATTTCACCATATAAAAGCAAAAACACTAATTTATCACAATCACTCCATGATTCAAGATATTCTCTAAAGTTCACATTGAACTTGAGAAAATAGATAATAACCTCATCAAGTAATCTTTGGATTAGGTATGAGATCAAGACTCTAACTAAAACAAACTTCAAGAAAATAGCTAGTACGAAACCAATTAAGTTCAAATTAATGAAGTCATCTTCTGGTTCAACAGGGTCATAGCCAGTGCAGGTCCCAACAGGAGGCAGCAACACAAACCACAACAGTTTACTTTCACTGAGAATTTCAAAATGAAAATATTCCTGTCACCCACCACTCTCATGGAATCACTCAGTCAATGTATTGACCTTTCCCAGCTGCAGTCAGAAAACTAGGCAAGGAAGTAACCTCTCAAGCTAATAAAGAAAATCATTTTCACAGTTTTTCTGTTGCAAACAAATTCTGGCCCCTGGATAAAGTTAGCATCTTCAACAAAACCAGGTTTCAAGGTATATAACAGATCGTACAGTCAGATAGTGATAACAAACTGCTCTATTTGCAAAATATAGGGCTCATGCCAACGTTTAGACCTCATACTTAGATGCAGTTTTATGGAAGATTCATTTCTGCCTCATCATTCTACTCACTTTTAAAGTACATTACAATTTACAAAATTCATCAAAAGCAGTTTCAAATGAGGAGACTCCAGCACTGTGAAAAAATTAGTTATTGGGCTCCTTTTTAGACAAAATCAATTCAAAGATGTCCATCTACTTATCATTCAATTGAGAGGCTGTAATTTTGTAATTACAGGTTTTCTGATCTGGTTTTTGTTTTCTTTTGTTTATTGTGGAGGTTGTGATCCTATCATTTTTGTCTCTTTTGTATCCATCTTTGCAAGCAGCTTGTTCACTTCTTGTAAAGCCTCGTATTTTCCTCTAATTTTCAGTTTTCTTGTGTTCCAAATTTAGAAAAAAAAAATTTAATTTCTTTTATGACTAAAATACTGTGATCAAATCTGACAAGTTACAGAAGATCAGTATATATGAATATCTATTTATGTTCTGGTGTTCTTGTTGTAATCATTTATTCATATTTTAATTTTGTTAAATTTTTATAAACTTTTCATAAGCATTTACTAGCCATCAAAAAATAAATCTACACACTGCACAAAGAACATCGGATCAACTGTTCAATCTTAAAATGAAGTCTCTTCATTTTAAGATCTCCAAAGCCTTAGACAAGGAAAGCATTTAAAATGAAAAACTTAGTAAAAGAGAGATAGAAATACTATAAATCATGAATACTAACTGGTACTTGTCCGTAGCTGCAAATATATCTCATCCCTACCCTGACCAGAGGCACCCTTACTAAGCCTATCCTGTAACGAATGCCGCAAAGCACCTACAGAACAATAATAATATTACATAAACCAAATAACAGGCATGAAAGAAACTAATACAACCATATCCCCCAATTATAAAGTCACTAATCCCTCCACTAAATTCATATCTCTTATAAATCAACGGCGAAATCAAATTTCGGTCCAATACATTTAACCATTTCCGTTCCTTTTACCATTATATTCAGTTCAACATTACATACGTCTAAATAACTGTTTGACAACTCTTGCAATCATAAATCCATAAGCAAGTCATAGGTACAACAAAAATCCTCATACAAGATTTCCAATTCTAATTCCCAACTATAAATAAATAACCAAGTTTAAATTTCTTTTAAATGGAAATGAAGCTGGAACTAATCAGAATCAAACAAATTAATCCACTAACTTGCAGAAACTTGTTGAGATTCGTCATTGATTTGCAAAATAATCAATTTTCTGCTCAAAGCACCATCATTTTGTAAATCAAAACTTATAGGAGCCCGAGTAGCACCATTTTCACTGGTCGGCTAAACACAAAACACACCAAAAAACTCATCAACAAAAACGAAAACAAAATGAAATCAGAAATCTTTGAGCAATTCGACTTTACCAGTACGGGTTGTCCAATCAGACTATTCAAAACCGCAGACTTGCCAGCACCCTAACCAAATTCATCCACAAACAAATCACAAAACGAAGTCAAGACTCACAATCGAAAACAATAGACTACAAGTCACAACATTCAAGCTTATTATCACAATAACACAATCTACAAAACAAACTCACTCAATTTGCATCAGACAACAAACTCTAACAAAGATCTAACCACAGTAACCGCCAAAACAGCAGTTTTTGAAGCTGGACAAGTCGAAGTTTGAGAGAAAGTGAACTTACAACATTGCCGAGATCAATGACGTTGAGGAAACTAAAGGTGCGTCGCAAATTAGAGGTGGAGCTTTCGTCGACGTCCTTGTCGGCCAGCAATGCCGAGGCTACCAGAAAACATGTCGAGAATACCTCCTTTGCACCAAACGGATGAAATGTTGGGGAGGCAAACAAGCTCGTTCCTTGTCAACCAGTACAATCGCCATCTTTTTTTAATTCATAAAAAGTCAGAGTTGTTATACTATAATTTGATGGAAAAGAAATCTGAACCATGCACAATCAAATCATTTAAACAAACAGATTAAAATGAAAAGACCAAAATTGTCCCAACCTCTCTATTGATAGGAGGATATCTTCCCAGTCCTGTGTAGCATTTGCCGCAGCAGAAGCCATATCAAGCAATACAGAGTGCACCTGTTTTATCAGTCAACCAGGTACTCACTAGGTAGCACAAGACAAACAAGATTTTAAGATTTTCACATTGACATGAAGACAGAAAATCGTATGGAAACTAGCAAAAATAGTGCTGAAATTATAGGTCTACTTATCACCGAAAAAAATAAGTGTTAATTGTATATCCAAGCCTGAGTCAATTAAAGTTGACAAACAATTTTTCACTAGGCACACGATTCACTGATAAGACTATTGAGCTCTATCAGTAAGTAAGATGTTAAAATGCTAAATTATTGTAAAAAAATGATTAACACTCAGCATTACAAACTATGCCGAAAAAAAAAAAAAAAACAAAGATGGAAGCCTTTAAAGGTCCTTAAACACATAAGACTCCATTATCTCATAAACACAAAGACGTGATGGTTCTTTTACAAGCTCTAGAACATCTTGTATTAGGAGACATGAATTATAGTTGATTCCATTACCCTCTTGACGTTATTGATCCAAATGTCTGTCTAATGGGAGTGGTTGGATTTTGTTTGGGATGTTCCCCTCAAAATTGGCGACATTTTTGCAACCAGAACCCTGATATTTCAAAATATATAAACCGAAAGAAACTTTCTCACCACAGCTGTCCCCCATAGTAACATATTAGAAAAGGAATAATTAAGCACTTCAAACCTACGCTCTAGATAAAGAGATTTTGGTTGAAATACACTTTCTTCTACAATCATTTTCTCTCCATGTCAGTTTTGTAGTTACCAGGGGAGGAAAAACTTATAACTCTCTGAGTAAATTAAGAAGGTTCCCATAAGAGATCTAATGAGAGTGTATACTTCTTGTCTGAGAGTAGGTTTGAAACATTAGAGTACACACTTGGAACGAGCAAATTACTAGAAAGCCAAATATATGTTTTATTATAATCGACAACCATTTTTATTTTTTTGTAATAATGATTTTATACTAACGGTCTGACCATAATTGACTGTTAGAGTTAACTGTAGTAAGGGTGTTTTGGTCAATTTATCTGATTTTTATTTTCTTTTAAAAATTATATTAATTAATAGTTTATTTGCATTTAAAATCATTTAAAATTTTAAAAACCAAAAATGATTTAAAAATTAAATAATTTTAAAACTTAAAAATATATTAACTAAAAAAATTAATTATTTTTTGTTTTAAATAGATCTAGTTCATCTTCCTCACACCATCCATCATCATCATCAAATAAAGCCTTGGACAATCCATCACCCTTCTTCATCAACCTTACCCAGGTTCAAGAAAATAATTGAAGATCAACCTTTCCTTGGGTTCTAAAAAACAATTGAACAATTCAAAAAAAAAAATTAAAAACAAAAAACACGGGTTGCAGATGAAGTTGACGATCTGGGTTTAAAACTCAGATCTTCAATCTTAAAAAAAAAAAAAAAAAAAAAAAATTCAATCTTCACCCTTCTTCATCAACCTTATCCAATCCATCATCTTCTTCATCAACCTCACCATTCTTCATCATCAATCAACCTTACCCAATCATCATAAAAACAAATCTATCAAAACTTCAAAAATCCATTAACAAAAATATTGGGTGGTCTCCCAATGGTGGAGACCAATTTGGGTCTCCACCAAAACTGGGTCTCCACGATGGAGACCCATTCTATAGACCTGAATGGGTCTAGATCTCCCTGATGGAGACCAATTGCGTATCCACATGAGGGTTCGTCGTCGTCAAACTAAGTCGGGAGGACGATTTCGATCGACAGCGAATGGGCAATGGTTTGGGTTGGAAACCCAGATGGCTCCTAAGTACTGGGGTTATTAAGGAGGTGTCTGGGTTTCCAGATTGAAACCCAGATGCCCGATACCCAGACATCAATCTAGGTGTCCGGGTAAGAGAAAGAGAAGATGAAGATGAAGAAAAAGAAGAGAAGAATGAGAAGAAGAAGGAGAAAGAGAGAGAGAGAGAGAGGGATGTCGACCGGTAAAAAAGATGAAGAAAAAGAAAAGAAGAAGGAGAACAAGGAGAGAAGAGAGAGACAAACTGAAAGAGAGAGGGACCGTGTTGGATTTTATAGATGGAGATCTACTCTCTTCAGATTGGATCTCTACTGTCTATTTCATCAGATGGACGGTGGAGATCCCTATTTTTTCTTTAATTTTTTTATTTTTTAAAATATTAAAGTTTTTTAATTTTGATTTTTGAAAATTAATCACCACCATCCATTAACATGATGGATAGTGCGGATCTCATTTTTTTTTTTTAATTTTAATTATTTTATAATTTAAAAATTATTTTTAATTATTAGTTATTTTTAGAATTTAAAGTTTTTTAACTAGATCTTAATTGTTTATTTTGACAGTTGAGATTTTTTAAAAGTTTTTTTTTTTTTTTCTCACAAAAATAAGACCACAAATTAATTAATTAAAGGTATTCTCGTATTTTTGCTATATTTTGTCAGTTTTCAATTATCTCTAACGGTCAATATGGTCAAACCATTAGTATAGGGGAGGTTATTGTTATAAAATACAAAAGTGATTTCTGATTATAATAAGAGATATGTTCAGAGAGTTGTCAATAATTTGCTTCACTTGAAACTACTTTATCTACTTAAAATGAGGGCTTCAATTCCCAATGGGGTCATACATAATTCCTTGTTATAGACAACTCAAATATACAAAGTGTTTTCAAGCAAAAACAGAGCAAATATGACAGGTAATGACTACAGAAAATAGAAAATGGACAAGAGATTTATAGTGGTTCGATCAATTTGATCTACATCCACTTTGTGAGCTACTGCTGAGATTTCATTTATGAAACAATGGCAAGATAATGCAACTTCTCATTACAAGATCTCTCTCTCTCTCAAAAAAATGGTAAGCTTCTTTATAGAACACCAGGTTGCATGTCTATTGTTCTCTCAAGCCTCACACCTCTCATACGTTAGAGTCACTCCCTCTAATCCTTTCTGTTTTCTCAGATACTGCAGCTCTCAGATACTGCAGCCACTACTGCCACAAGCCTTGTCCCACAAACAGACTTGCTTTAAGCCAATTAAAGGTATACAGCTTGCCTGACACCTTATTAGAGTTGCCCAGCTTGCACAACAACATCAGAGAATTGCACAACTTACATGACAGCTGCAGTAACAAACAAATTGCATACCAAATCAAAAGGGGCAGCATTTCATTGCATTTATAACTTTCATAAAGAAGTCTCCAATCTCTTTGTGCCATGTCATTAAGTGTGTTTTTGAGTCATGGACACCACAAATAGAGCAAGATCTTGTAATGAGAAGTTACATTATCTTGCCATTGTTTCATAAATGAAATCTCAACAGTAGCTCACAAAATGGATGTAGATCAAACTGATCAAACCACTATAAATCTCTTGTCCATTTTCTATTTTCTGCAGTCTTTACCTATCATATTTGCTCTGTTTTTGCTTGAAAACACTTGGTATATTTGAGTTGTCTATAACAAATTGGTATCAGAGCACCAAGTTGTAGGTTGGCTCAAGATTCAAGGATCATCTTAAAGTAGAAGCAAGAGAAATGAGTTCGACTCGGTTTGTAGTGGAGAAGTTCAGCGGGAAAGGTGATTTCGGGATGTGGAGGAAGAAAATGCGAGCAATCTTGGTTCAACAGAAGTGTGCCAAAGCTTTGGATGGAGAGAAGGATTTACCTGATTCATTATCTGCTGAAGAAAAGCAAGAACTGATGGAGACTGCCTATAGCACAATCATTCTCAACCTTGTAGATAATGTTCTACAATAGGTAAATGATGAAGATACTGCAGCTAAAGTTTGGTTAAAATTAGAGTCTTTTTACATGACTAAGTCTCTATCTGGAAAGATTTATCTTAAAGAACAATTGTTTGGTTTCAAAATGGATCCTTCTAAGTCTCTTGAAGATAATCTGGATGATTTCACTAAGTTGAATATTGAGCTTGCTAATGCCAATTCTAATGAAGCATTGAGTGATGAAAATCAAGCCATTATTGTCCTAAATTCCTTACCTGACTCATATAAAGATCTGAAAGCTGCAATCAAGTATGGAAGAGATTCACTTACTTTTGAAGATGTACTTGGAGCTTTAAGGTCTAGAGAAATGGAGATGAGGTCAGAAAAGAAAGCAAGCAATGGAGAGGGACTGAATGTAAAAGGGAGATCTGAGAAGAAAGACAACTACAAGAATAGAGGAAGGTCTAAATCGAAGTATAGAGCAAAAGGCAAGAAGTGTTATGGATGTCACAAGGAAGGTCACTTCAGACATGATTGTCCAGAGAGAAAGAATAAGAAAACACATAAGAAAACACAGAAGAATCAAGAGGATGGTGATGCGGCTATTGTTTCAGACGGTTATGAGAGTGTAGATATTCTAGCTGTATCTACCAAGGAATTCCATGAAGAATGGATATTAGACTCGGGCTGTACATTTCACATGTGTCCTAGAAGAGAGCTTTTCACAACTTACCAGTCAATTGATGGTGGAAAAGTTCTAATGGAGAACAATGTAGCTTGTCGAGTGATTGGTATTGGCACTGTAGGAATCAAAATGTTTGATGGTCAAATCAAAATATTGTCTAATGTGAGGCATATTCCTGACTTGAAGAGGAATTTAATCTCACTAAACACTCTAGATGAAGCTGGTTATAGCTTTAAGGGAACAAATGGTACATTCAAGATCTCTGAGGGAATTATGACAGTTATGAAAGGTCAAAGGCAAAATGGGCTATACAGTCTTGTTGGAAGCACCATTACAGGTAGCTTAGCAGTTGGAATTCAACATGAACAAGACAAAACCAGACTATGGCACATGAGACTTGGTCATGTGAGTGAGAGAGGGCTGAAAGAGCTAAGTAATCAAGGGCTGTTGTGTGGAGATTCAATTGGAAAATTAGATTTTTGTGATCATTACATAATTGGCAAGCAAAGTAGGTTGAAATTTAACACTAGCATGCATACATCCAATGGCACTCTTAATTATGTACACTTAGATGTTTGGGGGCCTGCAAGAGTTAATTCTCATGGAGGCAATAGATACTTCATAACTATCATAGATGACTTGTCAAGGAAAGTATGGTTGTACTTGATGAAGCACAAGAGTGAAGCACTTGTTAAATTCAAAGAATGGAAAGCACTGGTGGAAAAGCAATCTGGTAGAAAAGTTAAGAAACTTAGGATAGATAATGGTCTTAAGTATCTCAATGATGAGTTCGCTATTTTTTGCAAACAAGAGGGAATACAGAGGCACATGACAATTGTGAAAACACCTCAGCAGAACGGTTTGGCTGAAAGAATGAATCGAACTCTTTTAGAAAGAGTAAGATGCATGCTCTCAAATGCAAAGTTATCAACACAATTCTGGGCTGAAGCTGTCACAACTGCCTGTTATCTTATTAATAGATGTCCATCTTCTGCTATTGGTTTTAAAACACCAGAAGAGAAGTGGAGTGGGGTGCCTGCTAAGTATGATAACCTTAGAGTGTTTGGGTGCACAGCTTATGCACATTCAAACACTAGTAAATTAGAGCCTAGAGCAGTGAGGTGCATATTCCTCGGGTATCCGGAAGGTACAAAAAGCTATAGGCTTTGGTATAAGGGAGATGGTTTTGCAAAAATAATTATCAGTAGGGATGTGACTTTTAAGGAGGATGAGCTTTTGGGTTTATTACCAGCAACATACATTGAAAATGAAAATGCTCAGAGTGGAGAAAAAATTCAGATTAAGGTAGAGCCATCACAAGATTCTGAACCAGCTTTCTCTAACATTCCTAAAGAAAATGAAGATCAACTTGAGTAGAATTTTGAAGAGCAAGATAACTTGCAAGACTATCTTTTGGCCAGAGATAGAGAGAAGAGACAAACAAAAGCTCCTCAGAGATATGGCTATGTAGATATAGTAGCACATGCTCTGAATACAACAATGGAAGAATTTGATGTTGAGCCATTGAACTATCAACAAGCTATGAACTGTAGTGATTCTATAAAATGGAAGCTGGCTATGGAAGAAGAAATAAAATCACAACACCAGCATAATACTTAGGTATTAGTGAAGAAACCAGAGAATGTGAAGATAATAGGGTGCAAGTGGATTTTCAAGAAGAAACATGGATTACTTGAGACAGAGACCAGATTTAAGGCATGACTAGTTGCCAAGGGGTTCACTCAACGACAAGGAATTGATTATAATGAAGTGTTCTCACCTGTGGTCAAGCATACTTCTATCAGAATTCTATTGTCTTTAGTTGTAGGCTTTGATACGGAGCTTGAGCAGATGGATGTTAAAACTGCATTCTTGCATGGAAAGCTCAACGAGACTATTTACATGAGTCAACCCAATGGTTTCAAGGTACCAAGTAAGGAGAATTATGTATGCTTGCTTAAGAAATTCTTATACGGCCTTAAACAATCGCCTAGGCAATGGTATAAGAGGTTTGACACTTTTATCACTAAAAATGGTTTCAAGAGATCATCATATAATAGTTGTGTATACTTCAAGGGCTCTACTTATCATGATATGATTTATTTGTTGTTGTATGTTGACGATATGTTGCTGGCTAGTAGAAAATTAGTGGAAGTGCAGAAGTTGAAACAAATTCTACAATCTGAATTTGACATGAAAATTTTGGGGAAGGCATAGAGAATATTAAGAATGGATATTCTCAAGAATAGAAAAAATGGTGTTTTGATCTTGTCACAAAAGGAATATCTAGCTAAAGTAATCAAGAGGTTTGGCATGTCGGATGCAAAACCTGTAACTGTTCCCTTAGCTGCACATTTCAAACTTTCTACTGAATTGTGTCCAAAGAAAGATGAAGATATGCAGTTGATGGCTAAGCTACCATATGCGAGTGCTATTGGAAGTGTCATGTATGCAATGGTGTACACACGACCTGATATAGCTCATGCAGTGAGCTTAGTGAGTATATGTATGGCAAATCCCAAGAAAGCACATTGGGAGGCAGTAAAATGGTTACTAAGATATTTGAAAGGGTCTTTGAACACTGGTTTATTGTTTAAAAGACTAGAAGAGCCAAAGTATCTTGTCAAGGGTTATGTTGATGCAGATTATGCTGGAGATCTTGATAAAAGAAGGTCATGTACAGGGTATATTTTCACTCTAGGTGGAGGTTGCATTAGTTGGAAATCTCAACTTCAGTCTGTTGTGGCTTTGTCTACAACTGAGTCTGAGACATTGCTGTTACAGAGTGTGTTAAGGAAGCACTTTGGATCAAAGGAATGATAGTAGAACTTGGGGTTCCGGAAAGAGATTTAACTGTCTTCTGTGACAGCCAAAGTGCAATACATCTTTCAAGAAATCAAGTGCATCATGAGAGAACCAAACACATTGATGTGAGGTTACATTTTGTTAGAGATATAATTGCACATGGTGCAATAATGGTTGAGAAAGTTCCTACAGCTAATAACCCAGTAGATATGGCAACAAAAGTGTTACCTGTAACTAAGTTCAAGTATTGCCTGGACTTAGTTCAGGTTACTAATCAACAACCTTGATGATGAAGGAGTTGAGCTACTGCAATCGTTGGAGTTGAAGTGTGTTTGAGAGTTAAGGTGGAGATTTGTGGTGTCCATGACTCAAAAACACACTTAATGACATGGCACAAAGGGATTAGAGACTTCTTTGTGAAAGTTACAAATGCAATGAAATGATGCCTCTCTTGATTTGGTATGCAATTTGTTTGTTACTGAAACTATCATGCAAGTTGTGCAATTCTTTGATGTTGTTGTGCAAGCTGTGCAACTTTGATAAGGTGTTAGGCAAGCTGTGTACCTCTAATTGGCTTAAAGCAAGTCTGTTTGTGGGACAAGGCTTGTGGCAGTAGTGGCTACAGTATCTGAGAGCTGCAGTATCTAAGAAAGTAGAAAGGATTAGAGGAAGTGACTCTAACGTGTGAGAGGTGTGAGGCTTGAGAGAACAACAGACATGCAACTTGGTGTTCTATAAAGAAGCTTACCATTTTTTTTTGAGAGAGAGAGATCTTGTAATGAGAAGTTGCATTATCTTGCAATTGTTTCATAAATGAAATCTCAGCAGTAGCTCACAAAGTGGATGTAGATCAAATTGATCGAACCACTATAAATCTCTTGTCCATTTTCTATTTTCTGCAGTCATTACCTGTCATATTTGCTGTGTTTTTGCTTGAAAACACTTGGTATATTTGAGTTGTCTATAACATTCCTTCTTAGATAGATGTGTCTGTGTGTCTATGTGTAGTGTTATAAACTTGGATTATCCTATAAACTAAGAAATGGAAAACAATGAAAGCAAAACATTAAAATAAAATTTGAAGGAAAAAGTCCTCCTAACTACTTACTAAATTGCATGCCTAAGCCAATATAACTCACCTCACCAAACGCAATGGGTTATAGAAACTCATCTTCAAATTCACAGCAAAATCCAAAACTAGAGTTCCGATGCCCTCACTATTAATGACAATTTGCTCCCCAAGACGCACTAACTCATCCTGGATTATTTGGGACTTTCCTTCTATGCTGCACATATGGAGTTAATGAAGAATTAATTAACTTATAGTAACCAAAGAAATATGTGAAAACCTTTAACGAAGAGAGACCAATATTCATCCACTCATAAGCTAGGCTATGAAAATTGGTTGAGAATCAATCAAAATATATAGGTCGTCCTTATATTTAAATGTATATGCATTAAAATGCAATATAAGTTTCATTAAAATCTGTAAAACAAAGAGTGATACAAGCACTAGAAATAACAGCTAACGATGGTTCCATTAGAGGCATGGGGTGGCAGAAGGTTCAAGGATGGAAGCCAAAACGTTTTTTTGAGGGTGTAATCTTAAAGTGTTATCTTCTAGGTACCTTCCTGATGGCATAGCTGTGGCTGGTCTAATTTAAAGGCTAGGGGATTGGAGCAAGGATTTTGGTTAAGAGATACTTCTACGAAGAGAAGGCTGAGCTAATTTCAATTCTACCTCTCAACTCAAATCCTACGCAAGAGTCGCTCTTGTGGAATTTCGATACAGAATGAGTTTTCAGTCAAAAGTGCTTTGACCTCTAAAGGCCCACTATTCATCTGAAAGTTTTATTTGATACCTTAAATTCACAAACAAGACTAAAATATTTTGTTGGAGAGCTTACAAAGAGATAGTCACCAGTCGATCTCTATTGTTTAAAAGAGGTATCATTACCTTGGGTGTTGTCATCTTTGTGATGAGGAACTGGAGAGTGTTGACCATGCTACTTGGAGCTGCTCAGGTGCAGGTTCAGCTTGGGATTTATGCCCTGTCTCCCCTGAAGTTCAAAAAGCTGAGAATTGTAGACAACCTTAACAATTTGGCTTATATGGCTTTGGTTAAAGAAAAGGACTTCGTTATTTGATTCATAGTGGCTGCATGGATGGTTTGGAGACAGAAATTTGCAAATTCATGATGGTAAAGCATCTGATGTTCTTGACATATGGGGTCTGATTAAAAGGTACATAGATGAGATGAAAAGGGCTTGTGTTAACAGCCTATTTCTCCTTCCCATGGCTGATAGTAGCAACACTGGCAGACCCCCCATGGCAGGCCTCTGCTTTAAAGTTAAATTCCAACGCTACCATTGTCAAGGCTGGAGGCATGTTTGGAATTAGAATGATAGGGATGATGATGGCATGGCGATGGTGCTCTGCACTTTTCAAGTTTTCCTAATACAGAGGTTGAAGATGAGAGAAACTATGTTCATCCCAATGAAAATATTATATTTATGAGCATCACATAAAAAAAATACATATAGCAAACATAAGCCAAAAGATGTATGAAATAAAGATTAAATAATAATTAATAATGCAAGCTGCAAACACTTACCCAGTTAAAAGGTTTGGAACACAAGTTTCATGCGCTAGCAAATCTTTTGTGCAGAGCATCCACTAAAGTTACTCTGCCCACCTTATTCTGGAGGTCTCCAGTCAATATAAATTTAAGACTTTCACTCTCTACTCTCAATGCCGTGTCCAAAGAGTCCTCAATTGTATAGATTGACTGACCCATTAATGTGGCCATGGGATATATCAACTGTTTTTCATGGACCTTGATTACTTAGAAGAGCCCGAACAACAGCAAGAGCGAGCACTTAAATTGATATTAGCTGGAACTGAAAATAAAAAATTCAGCAGTACAAAAGGAAACAGCATAACTCTACTCAGCAAGTTTTCTTCTCACATCATAGCTTACGAAACACTTGTAAAAAGCAAAACATTAAAGCAAACTAAACAAAAAATTAACATAACACTTATCTAACTTATTGAAACATAAATTTGCATCAATAAATTCGATTTATGAATATTGTAAAACAAATGAATGTGATAAGTGAACCACATAATTACCCAACAATTATAATATAAAATATGTTATGGTTCACATGTGACTAATAGAAATGAAAGTAATGAGTTCGATGTTTCTTATTTATACTCTATTTAGCTTAACAACTTTGTATTTGATAATGGGAACAAATGAAGATTGGGTAATTAAATGATTTCTGGACACTTTTTGTAAAGACACTACGAGCAACACTAAAATCCAATAATGTTTTGTCATTGTCTTAGTTATCTTTACATCCTCGCCAAAAGGTCAAATGAATGATCTTTTGTTATGTGTTCATAAGAAAGACAGTGGAAAAGCTCTTTAACAATGATAAAGGCCTGTGAGACCAAGAGTGAGAGCTTCAAAGTAATCCAAATATACCAGTTGTATCAATAAAACCTCAAGTACTTGTAGATCACAGTAAGCTTAAAATAGAGTGCAAAATTCAGTAAACTAGCAAACTAAGTAGTCCAACAACGAACTTATATAAAATATAAAGACAACGACATAAAACAATAATAATTTTCAGAAGATCACTTACTAAATCCTTTTAAACTATCATACGAAATATGTTATGATTTCACCCATCAAAAGAGAACAAATCAACCAAAACAAAATTAAATTTACACGAGAGATTAGATTATTAAATTATCAAAGCCTACTGATTTGTCTAAAAACAAAGTATTTATCTTGATCAGTTGGGTTTGTCCGTTGGAGGTATTAAATATGTTTCAATCTCTTTGGGTGTGGTTTATCCTCTTCATTGAATTCTTCAAAAAGTGGTTCATCCTCCTTCTCGGATTCTGCACTATGCGATTAATGCTCCTCCTCGGATTCTTCACTATATTCATCCTCCTCGAATTCTTCACTATGCAGTTCATCAACCTCCTCATTTTGATCCAAATTTTCAAGATGTTTATAAAATATCAAATAAACTCCACATTTTTCCACATTGCTATTGAATTGGAAATTAATTATCATGAATGTTACACTTTCAGAATGCATGAACATACCATAAACATTATCACATCCACAAAACCATACTCTATAAGGGAGAAAACTAGAACATAAACACTTTGTTTTTCTGCTAACATGCTGAAAAAGTTTCAGTAGTGAAATATATAAGAGATTACACAGAAGCTAACAGCTATACAGAGCTGTCCATCACAGTACACAACAACCATACCTGATGCCATGCTTAATCCAGCAGAAAATATTACCTAACCCCACTAACATTGATAAAAATTACAAGTAATCTAAATATAAAAGACTAAATATAACTTGTTACATCAAAGACTACCTAAACACATTCAAAATGACAATAAACCATAGTTCTTTTAAATACAATCAGACCTGGAAACATTGATAGAAAAGTAAGCTACAACAGTAGCTTGCAACAAAAGCAAAATAGAACATCAATTTGCAATAGCTTTAGAGTCTTCAAAAAAAGTTTTAAACTTCAACACTCCTCCTTAAAGTTTTTCTTGCAGACTCCAAGCTTTGCCCTCAACACATGAAACTGCCCAAAAGTAAGAGCTTTAGTCAAAATGTCAGCCATTTGCTCCTCAGACCTGCAGTGAACCAGTTGCACTTCACCATTTCTTTGAGCTTCTCGGATAGCATGATACTTGACATTTATGTGCTTAGTTCTTCCATGTTGGACAAGATTCTTTGCTATAGAGATAGTTGAAATATTATCACACCTCAACACAGTAGGTTCAGCTTGAATAAAACTCAAATCACTAAGAATTTTTTTGATCCAAAGTGCTTGATTAGTTGCTGCTACAGTAGCTATATATTCTACCTCTGCTGTTGATTGTGCTACTACTTCTTGTTTTTTGGAGTTCCAGCAAAAAGCTCCACTACCTAAAGAGAAAATATACCCGGTTGTGCTCTTAGAATCATCCAATGACCCTGCCCAATCATTGTCTACATAGCCAACCAAAGTTCCATCTGACTTTTCATACCAAATGCCATAGTCTAAGGTTCCTCTCAAGTACCTCAAGATCCTTTTCCCAACACCAAAATGAATTAGGCTAGGAGAATGCATAAACCTTGAGAGGAGGCTAGAGGGAAACATCAAATCAGGTCTAGTTGCTGTCAGATATAAAAGGCTTCCAACTAGACTTCTAAAACTTGATTCGTCAGCCCTTGCTGCACCATCTGACTTACATAGCTTCACATTTACTGCAAGAGGTGTTGAAACGGGCTTACAATTGTCCATCTTGAAATTTTTTAGCATATCTATAGCATACTTTCTTTAAGATAAAAAGATGCCATCATCAAGTTGATGTATTTCCATGCCAAGAAAGTAACTCATTAACCCCAAGTCTGTCATTTCAAACTCCTTAAGCATGCTTTCTTTAAATTTGACAATGCCATCATCATCATTGCCTGTAACTAGCAAATCATCAACATATAAGGATACTATGATCCTACTTTCATCTCCATTCATTTTGACATACAATGTGGCCTCGTTTTGGCTTCTTTTGAAGCCATCTTGTAGTAGATGAGCATCGATTCTGCTGTACCAGGCCCTAGGGGCTTGCTTCAAACCATATAAGGCTTTGCGAAGCCTATAAACATCACTTTCATGCTTAGCAATCACATACCCTGGTGGCTGTTCTACATAGATTTCTTCTTGCAAAATTCCATTGAGGAATGCTGACTTGACATCAAGATGATACAACTTCCATCCATTTTGAGCAGACAAGACAGCAAGCAATCTAATTGTTTCATGTCTTACCACAGGAGCAAAAGTGTCTCCAAAATCAACTCCTGCCACTTGTGAGTACCCTTTCACCATTAACCTTGCTTTGTACTTGTTTATAGAACCATTAGGATTCAATTTGGTTCTAAAAATCCATTTAACACCAATAACTTTTCTATTGCTTGGCCTGGGAACCAGCTACCATGTTTCATTCTTGCTAATCATCTTCAACTCCTCCTGCATTGCAACCTTCCATTCCTTCATTTTTGATGCTTCTTCAAAGCTAGAAGGTTCTTGCACTACAATATTACACTTTTCATATATTTTTGTTAGAGATTTTGTTTTTAAGATAGGAGAATCAGATTCAGCTATGGAATTGTAGTCAGCATCTTCATCTTCATAGGAATTTTGGCTATCATTTTCAGCTTGAGCAGCCCCCATTTCAGGTTGAAACTCTTTGCCATTGATTTACACTTGATTGTTGTCCCAATCCCAATAAGCTCCTTCATTAAATTGGACATCTTTACTCACCAAAATCTTCTTGGATTCAACATCATACACTCTATATCCTTTTGAGTTTATTGAATAGCCAATAAAGATCCCCAAAATAGCCTTTTCATCAAGCTTTGTTCTCTTCACATCAACTACATGAGCATAGCATATTGAACCAAAGATCTTGAAGTGCTGCACAGAAGGTTTTACATCAATCCAGGCCTCCAAGGGTGTCATATCTTGAACAGCTTTGATGGCAAGTCTATTCAAGATGTACACTGATGTGTGGACAGCTTCTGCCCAAAAAGACTTGGGCAATTTCTTCTCAGCTATAAGACTTCTAGCCATCTCCATTACCGTCCTATTCTTCCTCTCTGAAACTCCATTTTGCTGTGGAGTATAAGGGACAGTGAGCTGACGTTTGATACCCATATCTTCACAAAAGGCATTGAACTTGTTGGAGGTATATTCTTTGCCATTGTCTGATCTTAGTACTTTGAGCTTGCATCCACTTTCCATTTCAACCATGTTTTTGAACTTCTTGAACACATCAAAAGTTTGAGCTTTGTTTGACAAGAAGTACACCCATGTCATCCTTGTAAGATCATCAATAAACAACAAGAAGTATAGATTTTGATTCAAGGAAGGTGTGCTCATTGGACCACAAAGATCGGTGTGAACCAATTCTAATTTTTCCTTAGCTCTAGTTACATTTGCTGCTGGAAATGGTCTTCTATGCATTTTTTCATATTGACATGCATTGCACACTTCATCAATTCTACTTATTCTAGGCAAACCTTCAACCATATTATGTGTTTATGCATAAACTAGAGCATTTACATTGAAGTAACCTAACCTTTTATGCCATAAAATTGAGTCATCATTCTTGGACAATAAGGCAACATGCTTAACTTCATTAAGGTTAAGAGGAAAGCTATTTCCTAGCATCCTAATTTTTGCCACTTCTATGTTATTACAATCAACAATAACACAACAATCACCTTTAAAAGATAATGAGTATCCTTTCCTTAAAAGCTGAGCCACACTCAACAAATTTTGGTCTAATTCAAGTATAAACAATACATCATGGATGATTTTCATACCTGAGTTTGTAAAAATTTGCACATCACCTTTTCCAGCAGCTTGCACCACATCACCATTGCCTAGCTTGACTTTTGTTTTGACATTCTTGTCAAGAGAAGAGAAGAGGTTTTCATTCTTGGCCATGTGACTTGTACACCCACTGTCCACATACCAAACTTCATTTGAGGCTGCATTGCAAACATGAGTTATCATGAATAGATGATCTTCTGAGCCTTGTTCATCAGTAAAGTTTGCTTGCTGTGCAGGTTGTTTTTGTTGCTGATTTTGTTTAACTCTGCAGTAGCTTTCTTTGTGACCCCATTTCTTGCAATAATTGCATTGAATTTGTGGCTTCCCTTTATACCAACACTCACTTGCAAGATGATTGGTTCTTTTGCATGTAGAACAAGGCGGAAACTTGTTCTTTGTGCCAATATTTCCAAAGCTGCTATCCAGCTTTGTTTTCTCCTTTTTGTCATCATTTTTTGGACCAGAACCATGTTTCTTTTGACCCCTCTTAAAGGGTTGATTTCCTTTATGCTTGGCTTGGAAAGCACCCTCCATTTCTTCACTATTTCTTATAGCAAGTCTCTGCTCTTGAGCTTGTAACTTGCTAACCATCTCAGAGATTGTTAATGATTTAAGGTCACAAGACTCTTCAATAACTGCCACTTTTGCTTCAAATTTATCTGGCAAGCTGACCAACATCTTCTCTACAACCTTGTAGTCAATTGTAGCTTCACCATAGAGTCTCATTTGATTCACCAATTCCAACAACTTTGATGAATAATCCTTGATAGTTTCTCCTTCCTTCATCTTTAACATTTCAAACTCCCTTTTGAGAGTTAGCAACTTGACTGATCTCACCCTCTCACTACCTTCAAATCTCCCCTTCAACTCATCCCATATCAATTTTGCAGTGTCAAGATGCATGATGCTAGTAAAAACTGAATCTGACAAGGCTGAATGTAGACATGTGACTGCTTTATCCTTCTTCATTCTTTCTTCTTCATGTTGCTTCATTTGAGCTATTGTTGGATTTGTTCTCAAAGGAGGAACTTGCTTGTCTTGCTCAACATATTCCCATAAGTCAAATGCTTTCAAATAGGACTTCATTTTGACAGACCATATTTGATAATTTTCACCAGCAAATTGTGGCACTTGCAAGTTGACATTGCTTGAAGTTGCCATATCTTCACTCCTTTTGATTTGTCTCTCACCCTCAAGTGTTTGGACCGCTCTAAATTCTCAAGGAATTCAAAACACAACCTCACAGTCCCTTAAAGAAGGCAACTCTAATACCACTGTTACACTTTCAGAATGCATAAACATACCATAAACATTATCACATCCATAAAACCATACTCTATAAGGGAGAAAACAAGAACATAAACACTCTGTTTTTCTGCTAACATACTGAAAAAGTTTCAGTAGTGAAATATATAAGAGATTACACATAAGCTAACAGCTATACAGAGCTATCCATCACAGTACACAACAACCATACTTGATGCCATGCTTAATCCAGCAGAAAATATTACCTAACCCCACTAACATTAATAAAAATTACAAGTAATCTAAATATAAAAGACTAAATATAACTTGTTACATCAAAGACTACCTAAACACATTCAAAATGACAACAAACCATAGTTCTTTTAAATACAATCAGACCTGGAAACATTGACAGAAAAGTAAGCTACAACAGTAGCTTGCAACAAAAGCAAAACAGAACATCAATTTGCAATAGCTTTAGAGTCTTCAAGAAAAGTTTTAAACTTCAACAATGAAGTTCACGAAAAAAAGTGGAAACTAAACCCAATAATCACATGGCTGCAATCTGCAAAATTATAAAATCCACCCAAAACACCATGCATCCTATCCCATTCTGGCCCCCTTCCTTAGATTTGACATAGCACTTATAACTGATTAAATCTAGTCGCTGCTTCAGAATAGCACACAGAGCATAACATAGAAAGTTATAATCGATCCAATCCAATGGCAACTTCACATGAATAAAAAATCTAGTGCTTTGAAAGTCAAACCACTCTGGAATCTCACTACCAGGATATCATATATAAAGAGGTGTTCGTTTTCCTTCATAAAGCTAAGTTATGAAAATAATTAGTTTATAACATCCTTGATGGTATTTTGCCAGCAAGAAAAAAACAAAAGCAATTTTTGTCATATTACAAATGGAAAGAGACAAACAGATCTGGCGATATGAAGGTGATTGGGCTTGTATTTATTGACGAGTATCTTTCACTAATCTATCGAGTGAATTTCAATCCAATTTGAAACGATTGACAAACATGATAAAAAAATTAAAAGTTTATATGCACATACAGGTTGCTTAAAAAATAAAAATTGTATTACATAATCATGCAAGCAAAGTTTTTAAAGGCATTCCAAAATCTTAATAATGAGATACACCAAAGCAATAATTGGTCAACAACCATTAATCGATATATTATCTTGAAATCTTGGCTAACTGAACCAACTCTAAAACCTAAATACAGTTATTACACAAACCTGCTGTTAAATCTCCTTCAGCTCCTGCAACCTTCGAAGCACTTACTCTGCTTTTTCTCTCCTTGACTGGCTTTATAATTTATTCTTCATTAATTTCAATCTTACACCACTTTCTGGCTACCCGTCGTGACCGGTTGCCTCGAAGTATGTATGGAACAATAGTTAATGCCCATGGAGAAAATTTTATTAGAAGAATTAGAGAGAAAAAGGCAACAAGTGTATGCTCAATGTTTACATCTTTCTGAATTCAAAATCTAGTTTCATCACAAAAGAGACCTCCTACCCTGTTTAGTTTGCTTGCTCTGCATCCGGTCCTTTTTTGGAAGACCGATTCTTTACCTCCTCTGGCTGATGTCTTTCCATCATAAGAAAAACAACAAAGTTCATAAGCTATAGTGAATCAAACTTTGCAAAGATCTATTAACAAAACAACAAGGATTGCATTGACATACATTGTACACAAGGAAATGAGATATGGAAATGGACTCTATCAAGTAAAGATGATGTAAAATTCATAAAACTCATGCGACATAAGCAGTTGTTATAAGTGATGCCACCAAATTACAGTTGCTTAAATTGCCCTTCAAATCTGTTGCAAAAATGCCATATCATGGCTCGACAGTGATATTGTGGCTTAAACAAACAATGTCTCCTTTGGACTAGAAAACCTGCTATAACCGTGAATATTACAAAAGCTAGCACATATTATTGCTAGACAGTGAATGCTATAAAAAATACACCAGCAAAACAATGTTGACAATAACTCCTTTGCACCAAACAGATGAAGTGTTGGGGAGGCAAAAATGCTCGTTCCATGCCAACCAGTATAACCACCATCTTTTTTTAATTCATTCTTAAACCAATCCAACGAAGTAGTAGCAATTGCCACAACCTAGTAAAAAGTTAGTTGTTAAACTATAATTAGATGGAAAAGAAATCAGAACCATGCACAATCAAATCATTTAAACAAACAGATAAAATTGAAAAGACCAAAATTGTCCCCAACCTCTCTATTGAAAGGAGGATACCTTCCCAGTCCTGGTCTTGCATTTGCTGCAGCAGAAACTATATAAAGCAATACAAGGTTTCTTTGGTCAACCAGGCGCTCACTAGGTAGCACAAGACAAATAAGGTTTTAAGATTTTCACATTGCCATCTAGACAGAAAATCACATAGAAACTAGCAAAGATAGAGCTGAAATTGTAGGTCTACTTATCACCGAAGAAGTAAGTGCTAATTATATGTCCAACTTTGAGTCAATTAAAGTTGGCAAACAATTTTTTACTATGCACATAATTCGCTGATGAGATTATGGAGCTTTATCGATGAATAAGATGTTAAAAATCTATTGCGAAAAAAATGAATTAACACTTAGCATCACAACTATGAAAAGGAAAACTAGATGGATGCCTTTAAAGGGCTTTAGATGCATAAGATTCCATTACCTCATAACCACAAAGACATGATGGTCCTTTTACTGCTCCAGAACAACTTGAATCAAAGATCTAAAACCCTTATAGGAGATATGAAATATAGTTGATTCCATTACCCTCTTGACGTTATTGATATCCCAAATGTCTGTCTAGTGGGAGCTGCTGGATCCTGTTTGGAAAGTTCTCCTCAAAATAGGCAACATTTTTACGGTTAGAACCTTGAAATAAAAGATCGCATCAGGGCTGATTTTTCAAAATATATAAATCGAAAGGAACTTTCTCAGCACAATTGTCCCCTTTATTAACATATTAGAAAAGGAATAACTAAGCATGTTGAAAAACACTTCCTTTTACAATCAGTTTGTCTCCATGCCAGTTTTGTACTTATTAGGGAAGGAAGAGCTTACAACTCACTAAGTATATTAAGAAGATTCCCATAAGAGGTCTCATGAGAGTGTAAGCTTCTTGTCTACGGGCAGGTTTGCAACATTAGAGTACACACTTGAATCTTCTATCTACTTTAAATGAGGCTTCAGCTCTTGATGGGATCGTATACACCTCGTTCATAGATATGTGTCTGTGTGCCTGTGTGTAGTGTTAACTAACAATACAATCTGCTCAAGACGCACCAACTAATCCTGGATTATATGGGACTTTTCTTGTAGGCTGCACATATGTACTTCATTAAAGATTAATTAACTTATAGTAACAAAAGAAATAGTTGAAAACCTTCAAAGAAGAAAGACCAATATTCATCCACTCATAAGCTAGGCTGTGAAAATTGATTGAGAATCAATCAAAATAAATATATAGGTTGTCATTATATTTAATTGTATACACATTAAAATGCAATACTAGTTTCATAATGATCTGCAAAACAGAGAGTGATACAAGCACTGGAAATAACTACAGGTAAAGATGGTTCCATTAAAGGCATGGGGTGGCAGAAGATTCAAGGGTAGAAGCCAAAATGTTTTTCTAAGGGTGAAATCTTAAAGTCTTATCTTCCAGGTGCCTTCCTGATGGCAAGGCCAGGGGTTTGGAATGTGGATTTTGGTCAGGAGATACTTCTACCAAGAGGAGGCTGAGCTCATTTCAAATCTACCTCTTAGCTCAAATCCTACGCAAGACTCACTCTTGTGGAATTTCAATACAGGGTGAGTTTTCAGTCAAAAGTGCTTCGACCTCTAAAGGCCCACATTTCATCTGGAAGTTTCTTTGAATCCTCAAATTCACAAACAAGATCAAAATATTTGCTGGGGAGCCTGCAAAGAGGTAGTCCCACTTAATCTCTGTTGCTTAACTGAGGTATCATTACCTTAGGTGTGTGTCCTCTTTGTGATAAGGAACTGGAGACTATTGACCATGCTATTTAGAGTTGCTCATGTGCAGGTTCAACTTGGTATTTATGCCTTCTCACTCTTGGATTTTGAAAGCTGAGAATTGTAGACAGCCTTGATAGGTTAGCTTATATGGCTTTGGTTAAAGAAATGGACCTTGTTATCTGATTCATAGTGGCTGCTTGGATGGTCTGGAGACAAAAATTCGCAATTTCATGAGGGTATAGCATTTGATGTTATTGATATATTGGGTCTGATTGAAAGGTACATAGATGAGATGAAAAGCGCTTATGTTAACAGCCCTATTTCTCCTTCCCATTGTGATGGTACAAATGCTTGGAGACCCCCCATGTCTGGCCACTTCTTTAAAGCTGAATTCAAATGCTGCCATTGTTAAGGCTGGAGGCAGGTTTGGAATTGGAATGATAGGGATGATGATGGCATGGCGATGGTGCTCTAATCTTCTCAGGTTTTCCTAATGCAAAAATTGAAGATGAGAGAAACTATATTCATTAGCATCACGCAAAAAAATGCATATAGCAAACATAAGCCAAAAGATGTTTGAAATAAAGATTAAACAATAATTAATGATGCAAGCCGTAAACACTTACCCAGATAAAAGGTTTGGAACATAAAGTTTCATATGCTAGGGAATATGTTGTGCCAGAGCATCCACTAAAGCTACTCTACCCACCTTATTCTGGGGGCCTCTAGTCAGTATAGATTTAAGACTTTCACTTTCTACAGTTCATGCAGTTTCTAAAGAGTTCTCAACTGTTTAGAGTGACTGACCCATTTATGTAGCCGTGGGGTATATATATCAACTGTTTTTTATGGACCTTGATTATTTAGGAGAGCTAGCCATAAGAGCAAGCACTTGAATTGATATTAGCTGGAACTGAAAATAACAAATTGAGCAATACATCAAGGAAATAGTACAACTCTACTTAGCAAGTTTTCTTCTTACATCACAACTCAGAAAACACATGTGAAAAGCACAACATTGAAGCAAACTAAACGAAAAATATTCAACATAGAAAAATAAGGTATTAACATAACACTTCTCTAACTTATTGAAATAGATATTTGCATCAATAAACTAGATTCATCAGCATGGTAAAACACATTGAAGTGATAAGCAAACCATATAATCAAACCAATAACTATAATATAAAATATGTTATGGTTCATATGTTACTAATAGAAATGAAGGTAAAGAGTTCAACCTTTCTTACTTGTACTCCATTTAGCTTAACAACTTTGTATTTGACAATAGGAAACAATGAAGATTGGGTAATCAAAATGATTTTTGGACACTTTTTGTTAAAGAAAATACAATCAACATTAGAGAGCTACATTTTGAATTATCGCTAAAATCCAATAATGTTTTGTCATTGTCTTAGTGATCTTTACACCCTCACTAAATGGTCAAATGAATGACCTTTTGTTATTTAAACATAAGAAAGATTGTGGAAAAGCTCTTAGCAATGATAAAAGCCGATGAGACCAAGGGTGAGAGCTTCAATGTAATCCAAATATGTCAATTGTATCAATCAACCTCAAGTATATATAGATCACAATAAGCTTAAAGGAGAGTTCAAAATTTAGTAAACTAGCTTACTAGTTAGTGCAACAACAAACTTAATTTAAAATATAAAGATAGCAACATAAAACAATTGTCATTCTTAAAAGATCACTTACTGCGTCCTTTTAAATTATCATACAAAAATAAGCTATGGTTTCACCCAACAAAAGAGAACAAATCAATCAAAACAAAATTAAATTTACACGAGAGATTGGTTTATTAAATTATTAAAGCCTACTGATTTGCCTAGAAACAAAGTATCTACCTTGAAAGTTGGGTTTGTCTATTGGAGGTATTAAATATGCTTCAATCTCTTCGGGTGCGGTTCATCCTCATTAAATTCTTCAAGATGCGGTTCATCATCCTCCTTGGATTCTTCACCATGCGGTTCATCAACCTCCTCATTTTGATTTGATTTTTCAAGTTGTTTACCAAATATCAAATGGACTCCACATTTTTCCATCTTGCAAGGGCTATAGAATGCGAAAGTGAACTCATTATCATGAAGTTCACGGAAAAAGTGGAAACCAAACCCAATAATCACATGGCTTGACCTCATACTATAATCAGAATTATTAAATCCACCCAAAAGACAATTCATCCTATCCAAATTGTGGCCCCCTTCCTTAGATTTCACATACCACTCATATGTGACATAAACAGAATTCGAATCTAGCAAATTGTTTTGGAGTTCAAATTGGTCTGGAAATGACACAACAGCACACAGAGCAAAACATAGAAAGTTATAATTGATCCAATCCAGAGGTAGCTTCACATCAATAAAAGATCCATTGCTTTGAAAGTCAAACCACTCTGGAATCTCATTGCTCGGATAACATATATTAAGAGGTGGGGGGTTTTTTCCTTCATAAACTTATATTATGAAAATAAAATTAGTTTACAATATCCTTGAAGGTATTTTACGTTCAAGAAAAAACAAAAACAAGTATCGACATATTGAAAATGGAAGGAGATAAAGAGACCTGGCGATATGAAGGTGATTGAGCTTTTATTTCCCGCTGAGTATCTTTCACAAAATTGTCAAGTGAATTTCGATCCAATTTGAAACAATTGATGAACTGCACATATCGAATACTTTTTGATGCAAAAAAGTCATTAGGAAATGAAGGACATGAGAACTCTTGTAGTGATTTGCAGTTGCGTGCATCTACATCTGCCCATGGAAGCTTGGGCAGAACTCTAAGCCTCTCACAATGTCTGATCTTCAACCACCATAGATTAGAGAGATTTATGATGCTTTCCGGCATTCTTTCAAAATTGTTTCCGTCCAACTCTAATATTTCCAGTGAGGTTGAGCAACACACACTGTCTGGTATCTCTGTGATTCCACACTCAATTAGACTTAGTTCTCTCAAATTGTGCAATAATGATGGAGGCAATTCTTCTATTGAGATTTTTTTTAAATGTAATGCTTGAATACTCTTTGGGAATTTTGGAAGCACCTTAAGTTTTGACCATCTCTCGATAGTAAGAAATGTTAGAGATTTCAAACCCGTCAAATTTGGAATACTAGTAAGGCTCTCACAACCCTCAAAAGTCAATCTCTTCAGCTTATTGAGATGTTTAAAAGATGATGGAATTTCGAACAAACTTGTACAACCCTCCAATTTCATTTGTTCAAAATTGTTGGGAATTTCTGGAAGCCTTTCGAGTTTTGAGCAATTGGAGATATTAAGATGCCGTAAAGATATCAAAGCAATGCAATCTGGAATACTTGTAAGGCTTTCGCAACCCCAAAGATCCAAATAACTCAGTCTAGTCAGATGTTGAATTGATGATGGAATTTCAATCAAACTTGAACACTCTATTAAATATAAGTCTTTCAAATTGCTTGGGAGTTCTGGAAGTCTCTGCAATTTTGAGCAACCTGAGAGACCAAGAAGTTCTAAAGATTTTGGGAGTTGTGGAACACTCGTAAGGTATTCGCAAGAAAAAAGATACAAATTCATTAGCTGACTGAGATGTTGAAAAGATGAGGGCATTTCAATCAAACTTGCACAATCATTGAGGTTCAAACTCTCCAGTTTTGGGGCCCTGAGGTCTGGGAACCTAATTAAGTTCTGGGACCGTTCAAAATTAATGTTCTTTAAATGATTAAATTGCTGCAGATAACAAAATAAATGAATAAATACATAATAAACACAAATTAGCACCTTTTTTTTTTTTTATCACAAATTACATCAACAAAATAAAAAATAATCAAATAAAGATCGAATATACCTGGACACCACTCCATAGTTGTTCAATATTGCTATCACATAATTGGAGTATGACAAGATTCTCTAAATATGAATTTGAAAGCAATGACTTGAGTGGATATCTTTTCCATTCGAAATACCTTAACTTGGTCAAAGGAAATTTAAGGTCTTGCGGAACATGAACTTTATTATTATCCAAGTAGTATGAGATATAAAATTGTAAGAATCTCAAATTACGCATGTTTACAAATACATCAATATGCAAATGTATATCTCTTGTAGTTGACATATCTAAAGAGATCCCCTCTATTTTTTTAGTCCCCTAATACATATTCAAGAAGAAATAAGTTAGTATTAAGTATTGCAAAAGGCAAATATAAAAGAAACTTTGGAATAAAAAAATATTAAAATAATGATATATCATACTCTTAATACATCAAGCTATAATTCTTAGTAATATGAAATAGAATAAATTATTAGACTTTTATTTCTTTAAGAACATGTATTATTATAACTCTGAGTGAAAAGCTTTTTAATTTAAATAGGGTAAATTTTATTTCAACCCTATATTTTTTCGAAAACTTTTCCTTTTTAAATATGTTTGATAAAACGGTTCAAACATCTCTAAAGATTCAAACATATGTCAATTTAGTCACTCTGATTGGGATTTTGAAAGTCAAACTTCACATAAAAAGCATAAAGCCCATTTTGCCCCTTAGAAATTATATTTGTAGCCTTTATAAAATTAAAAATAAAAATAAATTAAAAATAGAAAATGCATCTCTATTGTCCGTCTAAGAAATGGACATGGAGATGAAAATTATATATATATAAAAGAACCAAAAATTAATAAAAAATTTTGAAAATAAAAACAATTGAATTTTAAAAGTGAAAAAAAATAATAATAAAAAGACTAGTGTAGTTCCATATTAGATCTCTATCATTGATGGACTCTCCATCAATGGTGAAGATCCAACAGGTGGGGGATGAAAAACAGCTTGAGGAACAAGCATGTTCTTCAAAAAAAAAAAAAAAAGTAAAACATCAAAGATTTCCATGGCTAGTGATCTCAAAGGTCGGCCCTCGACCATAAAGATCGATCGATCTGGGTTTGCCTAGATCATCACTTGATGATCTTAATTCCTAGATTGATGGTTAATATAAGTCTCCATGGAAACCTAACAATTTGGGCTTCCATTGAAATTTTGATTTGTTCATATGGGTGGAAACCCCCAAATGAGATCTTGGTTTCCACAAACTTCCAACGGTTGGTCTTCCACAAACACTCGCACTCTCTCTTCCCTTTAACTTCTTATAAATCTTATCCACCAATCTCGATAACGATACCTCACTCTCTTCCAACAGCACCGCCACTGCCTTATTCAACCACCCTCACCTCTTTTGCTGCTAACCCATTCTTCCAAATCGCTCAACCCCACTATCATTCTCTTGAAACACCCAAAACACCCTCATCTTTTCTCCTCCAAAACCCTGATTTGGACACCTATTTCCACCTTTATCATCATTGACGATCTGAGTTTCAAACCCAGATTTTCTAGTGATCTAGTTTCCTCCAACTGCCACCAGAACTGATCTCAAATCATGCTACTCCTCCGCCTTCCTTGCAGCTACACAACCTCTACACACTCCACTATGTAGCACTGGCATCATTCATCCTTTATTCATTCGCAAACACACAAACAACGAACACAAAACCACAAACACAAACACAAAGTTCTTGTAAAAATAATAATAATAATAATAATAAATAGGGAATCATAATGAGAGAGAGAGAGAGAGTTGAAGAATCCATCTTTCGACTAAAAAAAAAAAAAAAAAAAAAAAAAAAAAAAAAAAAAAAAATCTTTCTTTTTTAATTTTTAAAAGCAATTTTTCTTAAATAAATTAAAACCATATTATCATTTATTTATTTTTTACAATGAATTTTTTTCAGATTTTTTTATCATACACGTGCCCACATTGTACTTATCAAAGTAAGATGACCAATTTGTCCTTGTCAACATTAAGTCTGATCGACTGATGACTAACGAGAGAGATTAAATTGACGTATTTTTTAAAATTTAGGGATATTTGGACACTTTTAGCAAACTTATTTAAAAAATAAAGGTTTTCAAAAAATATATAGACTCAATGAAAACTACCCATTAATATATTATACACAGGTCAATTGATAAAAATAATATTTTATTAGACCAAAAACACTGAATCCACCCTTCTTTTCTTTGTGTGCTTAGGTTAATGATTAATAATTCAATTTAATTAGTGTTATCTATAATAATCTTACCGTGGCATTGGTCAATACATCATATATATCATTGTGACTGTACAATCGAGTTCGTTCGCCAGGATATACAGATTCTTGTTGAACAATCGTTTTGCCCATTGCTTGTAGCAAATCATGCATCATTAACCTATTGTCTAATATAATTATTAGACATGTATCCTCGAGAACACTTAATCCGTCGGCAATGAAAATCTCAAGACTAGCTTCCATGATTGCTTTTACAAGATTAACATCCCACCCTTTATAAAAACATGCAATATCTAAAAATATTCTTTGTTGATCAGGATCTAATCCATCATAACTTATTTTTAACACTTCATGCACATCTTTATTAAGAATATTCTCTAATCTTTTCATCGAACTTTCCCAAACTTCTTTTCTCTTACCTAGTAGAAAGGAGCCCAAAACCTTAAGGGCTAATGGAACACCTCCAACCTTTCTAACTACACCTTTTGATAGCTCCTTATATTCTACTTTAGGACGGTTTTGTTTGAAGGCATATCGGCAAAAAAGCTTAAGAGAATCATTGAAACATAATTCCTCTACCTCATATATGTCATTCACCCCACAATTTTTGAGCACTTGGCGATTTCTTGATGTTATAATGATTCGACTTCCCGAACGAAAACAATCAAGATCTCTAAACAAATATTCTATTTGTTCAAAACTAGTTACATCATCAAAAACAATAAGAAGCTTCTTATGGTTAAGTCTTCTCTCAGTGAACGTATAAATATATGCATTTCCACCCCCAAATATGGCCGAATAAAGTTCTTGTTTCAAGCGATTTAGTTCCTTATTTTCTGAAGCTTCTCTAACACTACCAATAAAGTAATAACCTTCAAATTGACAATAGATTTTGTCGAATATAGCTTGAGCAAGTGTAGTCTTGCCTATACCTCCAATGCCACAAATTCCCACTTTGCGAATATCATTGTTCATTTGGTCCCCCATCCATAACATTACTTCAATTTCTGTGATTTTTGATTCTATTCCGACTAGCTGCTTGTTATCACTTGAGGGCATATCATTTAGCCTGTTCAACCTCTCCAAAACATCTTCAACAATTTTTTCTACAAGTACAGACTCAGGCCTAGCAATTATATAAAAGAATTAATAATAAGTACAATTGAATCGTGAAGTGTTCAAGACAATATAAAGTTAGTTCCAATAGCTATTGTTTATTCTCTTTGGAGAAATTCGACACAATAACAAAACATAGAGAGATAAACACGAAGGATGTGCATGAATTAAAAATAAAATAAGATTTAATAAAAACTTACACAACAACACGTGAATCAAACCCAGAAACATTGGCTGCTTCCTCGAGAGCACGCCTCCATTTCTGCACTTTGTCTAAATCCTCTGTAAAACGTTTTTGATGTCGAGTAAATGCAGTTGCAAAACTTCCGGTTTGCTTCCTGACATCAGATGGATTTATTTCATAGAAAACTGGAATTACAATTTGTCCATGGATTTTCTTGCATTCAAGGATCTTCACAAGTTCTTCGAGACACCATCTAGAATCAGCATAGCTTTTAGAGAAAATTACAACGGAAATTTGTGACTCTTCAATGGCTTGGAGAAGAGATGAGGAGATTTCATCTCCGCTTCTAAGTTGATAATCAATGAAAGCCTCAATTCCTTTGTCACGAAAAGCTTTAAAAAGATGGCTAGTGAAATTATTGCGAGTATCCTCGCCTCTAAAGCTGAGAAAAACATCATACTTTATTTCAAAATGAGGAGAAGAAGGAGAAGAAAAATAAGAAAAAACTGAACCCATTGATGATCAGAGAATGGAGTTTAGATGTAGAGATGACAGAGATCTGGATATCTGAAGTCTTTACAAATATTGCTCTGTTATGTATATTTGATATTTCACTCATCTAAGAGTCTTCATTTACTTTGACTTGTAGTTGGATGTCTCATAATCAGCTTCATGGAAAGTACCTTGATTTTTCAGCTAACATTCCGAGAAACAGAGGACAAAAATGGCAAACAGCTTCATGGAAAGTAGCTTGATATTTCACCTAACATTCCTAGACACACAGAACAACCGAGTCTCCATCAGTTAATGTCCCATTTGATCCTGGTAAGTTGTACACTTGTATTATTGCATAGCAAGACAGAAAAGAGATTGTAATTTGACTTTCCACGGTTAGTTGTTTCCCTCAATGTTGCAGCACAGTTTTACCTAGATTACAAATAGTTTTTAATGTCATGTGAAATTTATTTATTGAGTTGACGGCTTACTCCTCGTCTCCACCATATTTGTAGAGTAACCACAATTATGTCAGGATGTTGATTTTCTTATCATTTAGGGAGTGGTTATGGAAAAGAATTAGCAGCAAGAGTTTGTGATCATTGTTTGGAGAAATATTGTTTCTTTTAGTTTTATCTATTTGTAAGAATTGATTTTCAATTGGTTCTTTGTTATCATTATAACATTTTTTTTTTTAAATTACAGCTTGACTTTAAGTGCTTGATTAAGTACATCTTGAAATTTAAATTTTAGCCAGGATCATTTTAGATTCCTTGTATTGGGATTTGGGGTGTTACACTGACTGTCTGAGTTTGAACCGGAACTGACGTCGCCATTCTCAGCTGGATCATTGTAACACCGGTTGTGACCATTGGATTTAGATCTAGAGTAATTGTTATATGAACCACGACTCATAGGTCCATTGGTGGCTGCATCAAATGCAGATCTCCAGTCATCACCTGATGCACCACTTGTTCTCAGCCTACTTCCTGCAATTGGAGGAAGCACGGATTAAAATTGATAAGCGTATAAAAGATCAATTTTTGCACACTTTGTACATGAATGAAACAATACTTGTCCCAGTATCACCATTGGACCAGCTAGAGGCAGCAGCTGCCCGGTAGTCATGAATGCTACGTTGTTGTGTTAGTTTAGAAAGCAGTGGGGACTGTTTCTGATACCGTCCCCTCCTACGCTTCACATTCTGGTCCTCCTGAAGTAGCTCTTCAATCCTTCCAGTGCTTTGTGCACTACAGAAGTCAAAATGCATAACATCATAAGCATAATTTTTCTTGAAATAAAATTTACGATATACAACTATAAGAGAACAGCACTAGCACAGCAACCAGAAGGTAACACATATTCTATAAGCAAATACTCAAATGAGAATACATTCAACTCGATGGAGCTATGTAGCTGATTTAACATGTCTTCTTTCACTTTCTCAACTTGGCAACAATTGCCTGCTCAACCAATCACAAAAGTATACAATAGTTTTACAAGGAGCCAACTGTAAGAATGGAAAATTAAGACAACAAAGAATCAAGTGTACTCTCGGCACATTAGTAGCCAAACTGTTCAAAATTGCCTCAAGAAAAGTACATAACCATGCACTTCTTGAGACATCCATTGAAGTTCTTCTTCTGGGTCCACAAGTCTTCGAGTCAGTATTTTACAAAAAGCCCACCAAAATTATAAATAACAAAATTGTAATTGAAGACATTGTACAACATTTTTCTATGTCACAAGGTGAAGAAAACATAAATTTTCTGGTAAGATAGATTTCACGATGCAAGATAGCAGACCGACCAGAGAACCATCAGACAGACCCTGCCGTAGGGTCTAACCTTCAGACGCCACCTTAATTTGTCCTACTCTTGCTTGAATAACTTTGCTTATCTTGTTTATCCATTCAACCTTGTCTGCCATGCTCTCAGCTTTCAACACAACAACACTATGGGCTGCAAGACAAATGGAGTTCAAACTGAGTATTAGCAAAACTGAAACAAATATGTAGACAAAAAAATTCACAGCCAGATGAGCAGGAATTGTCTGATAGAAAAAGTACTTTTTAGAACAATTATATATGGAACCTCGATAGTTATCTTAAGGACGAGACTGGGTGCTTTTGCAGAATCTGGTCCATTTGCTTTTTTATCTTTTAAGCTTTTTGCAGGATGCTTCTTCTCATCTGAAACCTCTTCAACATTGCACTCCTGTAGAAGTTGGTGCACAAGCAGAATCAGTTAAATTGCATTTTCTTAAGATTCTAACATCCACTCCACAGGTCCAGATGGCATAATGAAATTTAAAATGCTAGTTTGCAAGTAGATTTAGATGCAACAAGAAATTGCAATTGTAAATACATAAAATAATCTTAATAACCAGAGTGAAACAAAATTATGATTCCCCATATCTCCAAAGTGATGACACCACGAAAATGCCGTTCCTCTTGCTTTTGGTATAACCAAGCTGTAAAATGAATGGTAATTGAAATTACAAATCATAAGAATTATTGTATTTGTAACATACAAATATGTTAACCCATAATTCTTGGACGAAAGATGGATATCATACTGGGATGGAGCAGGGGAATGTTAAACAAAAAAGACTGCCTAAAATATCCATTATGTTAAGTGACAAATCTTTCCAGTCATCTCATTTAAAACAAACCATCGTTCTCTCCATCCATTGGTTTTTCACCTCCTCCTCTTTGCGTTGTCTTTCCATCCTAGGAAAACAATCAGATAAAATTCATAGGTTTTAGTAAATATTGGATAGAACTTAGCAAATTTATTTACAAACATTGGAAAACCTTGGGGTTACAGTGACATACATTATACAAAAAGAAATGAGATGCAGTTATGGACTCCATCAAGCAAAGGTATCAACAGTTATTTTAAGTAATATTTCAGAAACTAAATTGACCATCAAATTACAGCTGTTTAGATATCCCTACATTTTTGTTAAAGAAGTCCAAAGAATACTACAAAATTTCAAACGTATCATGGCTTGAAAGTACTTACTACATATAATATACCAGCAAAACATGTGAAGGATACCTCCTTTGCACCGAACAGAGGAAGTGTTGGGGAGGCATTAAAGCTCGCTCGATGTCAATAAAAGCAACCACCATCTTTTTGCTTCATTCTTAAACCCATCTAGTGCAGTGGTTGCAATTGCCACAACCTAGTAAAAGAATAGAATTGTTAAAGTACCATGAAAAGGTAAAGAAATCTTAACCATGCACAACTAAATCATGTAAACAAACTGATAATAAAGAACAAAACTGCAATCCATCCAACCTCCCTCTTGAAAAGAGGATATCTTCCCAGCCCTGGTGTAGCATTTGCAGCAGCAGATACTATATCAAGCAATACACGGTGTACCTGTTTTACCGGAACTCAATGAGTAACACACAACAATTGAGATTTCATGTTTTTCACACTGTCATCCAAACAGGAAGTTTTATATGAACTACCAAATATAGTGATGCATTTGCAATTTTCTTCTTATAACAAAAAAATGAAGTATTAAATTTCAGTCCAACTTTAAGTCAAATAAAGTTGGCAAACACTATCTTACTAAGCACACAAAAAAGGTTAACACTCAGCATCATGAACTATGAAAAAGAAACAGAGACGGAAGCCTTTCAAGCTACAAAAAAGGGGCTTTAGATGCATAAGATTCCATTACCTCATCAACACAAAGACGTGATGGTGCTTTTGCAAGCTCTAGAACAGCTTTCATCAAAGAACCGAAACCCTTTTGAAGAGATATGAGATATGGTTGATAATAAGCTGCTTCTAACACAATCTGATGTAAAAATGGATATTAGGTCATTGAACAAATAAATTTTAAAAGCATTATAAATATATGGACCAGCGCACAAATCATACCCTCTTCACATTAGTGATATCAAAATGTCTATCTAATGGGAGCTGCTTGATCCAATTTGGAAAGTCCCCTCAAAACTGGCAACAATTTTCCAACTAGCTCCTTGCAACAAAAGAATGTCAGACATATTTCAAAAAAAAAAAAAAAAAAAACCCAAAGGAATTATCTCACCACAATCGTCGCTTTTAGTAACATATTAGAAAGAAATAATCATGTTTTGATAAACAACATATCAACTAAAGGTTTATTCAATTGAGCATGCTTTAGAAGAAGAGGGCGAAGATAGCAAGAGATAAAAAATGAAAAATCCACAATACAATCTATATCCACTTCAAATACACATCATGCCTACATATGACGTAAGGGGCTTCCTAATTACAGGTATTTGATCCTGTTCCACTGTGAATATTAAGTGAAACCATTCTTACATCATTAGTTACACTCATTAACTTAAAGACTATGAGAATTGAAAAACTACTTCAGGTATCTCTCAAAGTTTTGGAGGATACAGTGAGTACCGGTTACAATCTCTTCCAACCGCTCCCTCCATGGCTGACCCAGTGAAAATAAGCAGAGTATCTTTTAGCACTTCAAGACAGCCCTCTGGATAAAGAATTGTTCGGAAAATACTTGCTACTACCAATTTCTCTCCATACCAGTTTCGTAGTTGCTAGGGGATGAGCTTACAACTCCCAAGGTACATTAAGAAGCTTCCTGTAAGAGGTCTTATCACTTATGAATGTAAACTTCTTGACTGAGAGTGGGTTTGCAGTTTTCATAGAATACATACTTGAAACCTTTTACATAATTAATTAGAGGCTTCAGCTCCATATGAGATCATACACATTTCCCTCTTAGGTATATGTGTCTGTGTCTATGTGTTTTGTGTTATAGACTTGGATTAGTCAATAAGCCAAGTAACAAAAAACAAGAGACACAAAACAGTACAAATAAAAATTGAAGGATCACAACCACATCACTACTAACAGAACAGCAAGCCTAAGAAAATATAACTTACCTCACAAGATGTAATGTGTTGTAGAAACTTATCCTCAAATTCACGGCAAAATTCCAAAGCTAGAGCTCTTGTACCCTCACTAATATTGACCATTTGCTCACCAAGCCACACTAACTCATCCTGGACTGTTTGGGACCTTCCTTGGGAGCTGCATACATGTCATTGATGAAGGATTAATGAACTTATGGTAACAGAAGAAATAGTTAACAACCTTTGAAGAGTAAAGATCAATATTCATCCACTCACAAGTTGGGCAGTGAAAATTGGTTGGTAATCTATCATATAGATATAGGTCATCCTTAATTGAATACACATTAAAATGCAATTAATAGCTTCATTACAATCTGCAGAAGAAAGAGTCATACAAGCGCTAGCAACACCTATAGATGAACAATTCAGTACCAAGGCAAACAAAAGAATGACAATTCAGCATTACATAGTTAAAATGTGCCAGAGAGACTTCATCACTGAAGTTGCATGAAGAACTATCACACTTAACTCGAATGTCAAGATATGAGTAGACATATTATCAAATAACTTTTAAAAATCCAAGAAAATGTATTTATAAATAATTACAACCTTCAAAGTTCTCAACCAAATAAATAAGTTCTTAAGAATATTCGAATGAGATATAGGCTTATTTCCTAAGGAATCAAGAATCCCTACTGAAATACCAATCCATCTTACGCACGATAAGAATCTCAATCATCTGAAATCACAATATACTAAGTTTGAAAACTCAATAAACATACAAAACGATAATAACTTTTTTCCAACAAAACATATATAAAACAAATATATATTTCACAAATATAAAAACTATAAATTTCATATTCATAATCAAATTTACCAAATCATAAAATTATCAAATATCATAATAGATTTCTAGGTTCCTTTCACACTGTATTGCATAGTAGGACTTTAACACATAATAGAGCCAAAGTCACCTATTAGTAGCTAATGTTTACAAGGCAAGCGTAAGGGAGGAATTAATTAAAAAAAAAAATAGAACACTTATATACCCGTAGGTAAGAGCCAGACTCTCATTGTAATCATCAACGAGTTCTTCCACATGCACTGATTCATCTACACGTGAATGCGAAGACTCATTAGTCTCCAAGGTATCTCGGAGACACTTCCCATATACTCATATCCACATAACTAATCACATATCACATAGAGCTCCACACAAATATAACAAAGGTGCTTACTAGTAGTAAAGAATAAAAGTAAGTTGATCACATATTTTCATAGTATAATAATTGTCTAAACACAATTTCAAAAATATACATATTATTGTGATTCTAATTTTGAAAATAGTTTAGTATACTTACCTTCCAACAATCTAAAACGAGCAAATTCTTCACGAATCAAACAATCCAAAACTTAGCCTAAATTATCTTAATCACACATAAATCAACATCAAAATTATGTCTTAGGACTGAAATTAGGGCTTTCAAACATCCCCCAATTGAAAACCTAAAATTAGAGCTAACCAGTGTTATACTGAAATCTGTATTGTATTCAATTTATGATTTTCAATAAATTATAGACAAACTTAAAAAAAAAAAAAAAAAAAATTTCCAAAAACATAATGCACTACATATCTCATACCACAAAACTTTCAAGAATCAAATAAAATTCGTAAGTGTCCTAACAAAATTTATTTTATAAGATATTTCGGTCTGTCCTCCAATAAACAGACGAGAATATGCTTCAATTTGGAATTTTTTTTAATATTATACAGACCTTTGTTTCATTTAAACTTTGGTGGAAGTAAAACACACTTATGTAGGAGTCCAAAATAAAATTTTGATAGGAAAATAGTGTGAATAGGTATTTTTAAATATTTTCGCATTTAGATTTACATATATTGTCTTGTGCTCGACAGATTCAAAACTTCGAATAAGAAAAATCATAACTTTTAAAATATGTCTATAAATCACTATATAAAATTTAAGAACTTTCAGAGATGTAAAATGTAGTAAAACATATTTCGTAACCAAACTATGTGAAGAATATCACAAAATTTCAATGTTCTTCTTTTAGAAAGAAAAATCTATAAAAACTCATATATATTTGTGATATTTTTATGAAACTAATTTTATTTGAAAGGTCAGAAGGTTTAGTTTTTAAAATAGAAATACATAATATCAAAATCAAGCACATGCACAACTTATAAAAATAGGCACCGGTTATTCTATACTTACTTAAAAATTAAACCAACACTACCATAAAAAGAAATTAATATACCCATGATTTCTCTATCTTCCTAATCAATCTTAAACAAAGAATTAATTCTCTAAGCATTTAAATAAAATACATTAAAAAAATATGAGAACAAACCTTGTAAAGTCTTCGTGATTGTCAAACTAAATTTTCCTTCAAAGAACTTTATAGGAGTTATTTGTCGAATCTCTTCTTTTATGAAAAAAAAAAAAAAAATTGTGTTGAGAGTTTAATTAAGAAGGACAGGGGATTTTTACAGATTGTAGTTTCCTAATCTTATCAAGTCACTTAACCCTTTATATTTAAATAAAATAAATTTAAAAGTTTATCTAATTAGAAAACCTTATCAAATACAAATTCTTATAAAAATATAGCTCCTACAAATTTAATTTTTGTTAACAACATATCAATAATTTATTTTTATTTAAACACTTAGAAAATAATTTTGGTGTTACAAGAACTTTCTTGTGTTATGTTCTTGTGATAAATTTGTTCTGTGGCAAAAGGTCATAACAAAGTCAAAAAAAGTTTTGAAGATGAAAAACTATGTGCGTCATAGTAAAAACATTACACTTATGAGCATCACACAAAAGAATACAAATATCAAACATACACCGAAAGATGTGTCCAATAAAGATTAAAAAATAATTAATGATGATAGCTGTAAACAATTACCCAGATAAAAGGTTTGGAACACGGAGTTTCATATGCTTGCCAATGTGTAGCGCTAGAGCATCACCAAAGCCACTCTGCCTAGCTTATTATGGGGAGTTCCAGTCAATATGGATTTAAGACTTTCACTCTCTGTTCTCCATGCAGTTTCTAAGGAGTTTTCAGATCTGGATTGCACAGAAGCTATTGAGACTGACTGATTAATTAACGCAACCCATGGGATATCGACAGTTTTTGGTGGACCTTGATTACTTAGGAGAGCCTCAACAGCAGCAAGAGCTTTCTGGTCTGCAGAAGCTTGATCTGTTTTACTTATTACCCCAACAGTTCTGGTACCTGTCATCATCATAATAAGCTCCAAATTTAATCAATTAAAAATGAAACTAATTAAGAACTAAGTGAAAAACACAAACAAATAAAATGGAAAGGGAGGGGCATCAATGTGACTAAAACTTCAAGAACACCCTAATATGCACAAGTGAACCCAAGAATACCTCATTCAAATGAGGGTATGAATTTAAAATTTATCTGGAAAAACTTTTTATTTCTTTTTCCAGATAAATTTTCACTAACCTGAGCAAGGAGAGTAACAAATGGATATAACTATTTTCATCTTGCTTACCATGCTAAATGAACACAAACAATGACAATGAGCACATAGCATAACACATCTATCAAAGTCAATAAAGAAATGAACACTGGGCCACATAAATAATAAAGTGGATCAAGAACTGGAACCATGAACCAACACTCACCATTGACTCATCCATAATCCTTTGATTGTTTAAAAGCTCAAACTAAATCAATGAACAGCACTACTATCTTTTAAGATGATAATAAGTTGTTTAAACCTGAGTTAAAAACGAATAAGAATGCCGTCTTTTCAGACTCTTTCATAAGCGAAATAGACTTGCACGGTGTTTAAAGTATGAAGCAGTTGTTATTAACGTGATTCTTGAAGTATGAAGCAGTTGTTTAAACGCACCTGCTTCACACTTTAATAGGTTCTACTCAGAAGTTTTATGTCATTATAATAATCCACTGTTCTGTCAAATCGAAGAGTATATATATTTTCAAAGGATTAGACTTTCGTCTCCATCCTAACTAAGACATACCAGGTAGATAACTTTAGGCATGGCATTATGTTGCCAGCTGCCCACCATCCTCTTTACTCTTCCAACAAGTACAGGCCACCTCATTTCACCACATAAAAGCAGAAACGCTAAATTATCACAATCAATGACTCCATGATTCAAGATTCTCTAAAGCTCACATTGAACTGGAGAAAATAGATAACCAACCTTATCAAGGAATCTTTGGATTAGGTAAGAGGTCAAGACTAACTCAAAAAAAACTTCAAGAAAATTACAAGTCTGAAACCAATTATGTTCAAATCAATGCAGTCATCTTCTGTGATAAACGTAATTTATATATATTATTACTCTTAAATATAGGTTTATTAGTCTAATTTTATGCTCAGTTTATTTTAATTATTTGTGTTGTTGCTGGAATAGGAATAAAGAAGTATTTATGTGTTGAATGAGGAAAAATTACAATTTTTGTCAATTTAAAATCCAAATCAATTAAGGATTCAAGTCTTACCCAAAATATTTGTTAAACAATTAGAGAATTGGCTGAGATAAGGAAATAAATCAACGAAGAAAAAAAGCAAATTTGAAACTGATTAATTTTGAGTTATTTTTGAAGGGTTTGACACATAAAAGGGTGCCATTGAACACACGAGGGAGCAATAAGAGCTGTTGCAGCCTTTGAGACAGAAAAGATTAGAAAGAAAAACAGCAGCTTTGGTGGAGAAGAAGACAAAAAGAGCAGCTCACAACAAAACAAAATAAGAGGCAACAGCTTTGACAAAAAGACGAAAAGAGACAGCAGTCTTGGCGTTGAAACCAGAAGCCATTAGTTGAGAGTTCAACCGAAAATTGCAGGATAATATGCTTGATTCTAATTATCTTTTTGTTCTTATTATTACTATGACTGTTTAATTTTCTTTTTTGAGGTATACGATGAAATCATTATTAACTTTGTAATGATTTTGTTATTTGAAAGTTATTCTCAATTTTGTTTTTAACGTTTAATAATTCTTGTTTCATTAAGTGATAAAATAAAATGAAGATCTTACTAAAAGATAGATAGAAAGACCATAAATCGTGAATACTAACTTGTACTTGTCTGTATCTTCAAATATATCTCATCCCTACCTCGACTAGAGGCACCCTTACTAAGCCTATCCTGTAACAAATGCCACAAAGCACCTACAAAACAATAATAATATTACATAAACCAAATAACAGGCATGAAAGAAACTAATACAGTCATATCCTCCACTAATTCTAAAGTCACTATTCCCTCCACTAAATTCATTTCCCTTATAAATCAACCACAAAGCCATACATTTTACCATACATTTTGTGGACTTGCCAGCGCCCTAACCAAATTTATCCACAAACAAATCACAAAATGAAGAGTCAAGACTCACAATCGAAAACATGAGACAACGAGTTACAACATTCAAGCTCATCATCACAATAACACGATTTACAAAACAAACTCACTCGATTCGCATCGGACTGCAAATTCTTAATTATAGAGACCATGTTAAACTGACTATTATATATAATTGACTTTATAAACTTTGTTTTGTCCTTTATTAATTTGGAATTGGTGCTTGCTAATTTATTAGTTTACTTTTTGAAGACAGATAAATAATGCTACATAAAAATGGCAAGAAAAAAATTGATAAATAAATTGTTCAACTCTTATTTGAATTGATTGTATATATGTTATAATTAATAACATATAATTATGCCAAACATATTATTTTAATGTTGTTATATGTTGAGTTGTAATTAATATTTACATTTTCCACTTTCAACCAAATATTTATATATCTGAACAAAGGACTAAATTTTATTAATAGTTAAGAAGAGGAGAACATCTCTACATGATAATCAATCAGGTTCAGTAACCGAGTTGGGAAACAAGTTATCCACACAGTGGATGTGTAATGTTTAACAGCCCATTTAGCAATGCCATGAGCAACATGATTGGCAGTTCTAGATACATGACATAAAGATCTAAATTATGGACTGTTCATGCCTATTTTAATGTCATGAAAATGTTGTCCATATTGTCCCTAATAAAACCATTTCCATTACACAAGTTGACTACCGTCAAACAATCGGACTCCAGAACAATAGGCAAAGAGAATCTGTTGGCTCCATAACGAATTCCTTATAAAATTGCCTTTGCTTCAGCAAGAACAACATGGGTACTGCATTTGAAACTGAAAGCTGCAGCTGCAATACAACTACCCTCCTCATTCCTGATGATGACACCCACCCCAACTCTGCCCCTTGATTCATTTAAAGCTTCATCAACATTCATTTTTAGAGAACATGGAGGACGAGGGGACCAAGACACTGGCCAAGCATCAGGATGTGATGAAATTCTGGAAGGCTCCTCTGTTAGTGGGTGTCAAACTGTCAATGGTATGAAACCTTGTCTGCTCCCATATACATGGCGAGTAATCAACATCAGAACCATGATACAGGTGGCTTCTCCTTTTCCAGATAAGCCAAGCTGCCACTAAGAAACTTCTACAAACCTCTTTAATTCTTGAAGAAACAAGATGAAGTAACCTGTCAAAGAAGGTGCATAAATGAAGACCATGAAAAGGAAGGAAAAGAGGAACCCTGCTTCCAAACTTTCCGAACTTCAGAACATCCCCAAAGTGCATGATCCACCGATTCATTCCCATGTTTACACAGAAAGCAGATTTCAGAATCAATGATGCCTCTATTGGTGAGTAGTTCGTGTTGGAAGGATTCTTTACATGCTTTCCAAGCGAAAATTTTGATTTTACTGGGTAGTTTGAGATTCCAAATTGACTTCCATAAGGATGAAGGAAGGTGAGAACTAGAAGCCACATTCAGGTTGATCTGCTGCAAAGCAACTCAGTATGCACTCTTGACAGAAAACATACCCCTCTTATCAAAAGCCCAAAAGAAAGAATCCTCACGTTGAGTAGAACAGAGAGGAAATGTTGGTGATTAAATCAACTTCAGCAGGTATAAAACGAGTTGAAATTAATTCTGTATTCCAAACTCCTTGAGAGATTAAATGGTCTGACACCATAGTACCTTCATGTAGAGACTTAGGTGACAGAATTCTGGGTGAAGAACAGCCCGGTAACCATGGATCATCATACTCTAAACTGATTTCTCGTCCCCAAGTCTAAATTCAGTTCAACTATAAATAAATAACCAAGTTTGAATAACCGTTTCATGATTCTCGGCAATCATAAACAAATAAGCAAGTCATAGGTACAGCAAAAATCCTCATACGAGATTTCCAATTCTAATTCCCAACTATAAATAAATAACCAAGTTTAAATTTCTTTTAACGAGAATTGCTGCTGTAAATAATCAGAATCGAACGAATTAATCCACTAACTTGTAGAAACTTGTTGAGATTTGTTGTGGATTTGCAAAATAATCGACTTGCTGCTCAAAGCACCATCCTTTTGTAAATCAATGCTTATAGGAGCCTGAGTAGCGCCATTTTCACTGGTCGGCTAAACACAAGACAAAACCAAAAACAAAATCTTCGAGCAATTTGAGTTTACCAGTATGGGATGTCCAATCAAACTATTCAAAACCACAGACGTGCCAGCACCCTAACCAAATTCATCCACAAACAAATCGCAAAACGAAGAGTCAAGACTCGCAATCGAAAACATGAGACTACGAGTCACAACATTCAAGTTCATCGTCACAATAACACGATCTACAAAACAAACCCACTCGACTTGCATCCAACTATAAAATCTTAATTATAGAGACCAAGTCAAACTAACTATTATATATAACTGACTTTATAAACTTTATTTTGTCGTTTATTACTTTATTAATTTGGAATTGGTGCTTACTAATTCATTAGCTTACTTTTTGAAGACAGATAAATAATGTTACATAAAAATGGCAAGAAAAAAATTGATAAATAAATTATTCAACTCTTATTTGAATTGGTTATACATATGTTATAATTATTTACATATAATTATGCCAAATTTTTAATACTGTTATATGTTGAGTTGGTTATAAATTGTAACTAATATTTACATTTTCCACTTTCAACCATATAGATTATGGAGTTCCAAGTTTCCTTCATTATATTGCATATGATGTGGAAACATCACAAAATGAGAAAAGCTAACTTTTCTCATTTTACATCTGACGTTCGTATCTTATTTCAATAGTTTTATCATTTATGTTTTAAAGGGTACTTTTTTTGAACAAAAATGTCCTTTCAAAAGAAAAACTAACTTTTATTCTCTTACATTTCTAGTTATCTTCTCTAATTTTTTTCCATCATTGGAATCTTTCTTCTCCATTCGGTGTCACTCACACTCTTCTCTCTTTTTTTTTTTTTTTTTTCCCATCTCCTCCTTTTCTTCTTTTTCTTCTTCTTCCTTCTTCGACAAAGAGCATGAAGCGTCCTCACAAGAAATGTGGACCTGAAATGAGGACTTATAGATTTGGAAGTCGGTTGTCATTACTTAAGGCAGTACAAACTACTTTATTAGCCTTTGTATTTGTTCATGACTGTTGTAAAACTACTGAATTTCAAAAATTTTGGATATGTGTAACCCCATAATATATTATTGAAACAACTAATGGTTACTAAATATTAAAACTTTCCGGCATCTTTGACTCGAATTGGAACCTTTTTACCTTTCATTATCAAGTTTATAGTTCTCATACAAAATTACATTTTCACTAAAATTATTATAGAACTCCAATATATATATTTTTTAATTCAAAATTGGTCAGATTCCACATCATATCAAATTCAAGAATTTTAGTACCTTAAATTCCAACTACTGAAATAGCACATCAAATAATTCGAACCTTAAGAAAAACAGTCCAAATGCACATCAAATAGATTAATGACTAAACCAAATACTCTGTTCCAAGCAGGTACATACACACAAGTATTACTTTAACAAACTAGATATTTAAAAATGAAAATATTAATATGTGACAATTACTTGTAAATACTAAATTGATTTCTAAAATAGTACTAGATTTGTTGGACACAACTAAAAATTAGTATTAACTCCATATTGCAAAACAAAGGTTTGTCTAAAGATAAGACTCTACATTCATATTAATGAGGTTGTCAATTAAAATAATTTTCTCGTCTTTCTTAACTTCCGAATTTGTAATGGATCAAAAAGAAAAGAAAAGAAATTAAAACTAATTATAAAGGGATCAAAGAAAATGATGGTTCTCCATAGGGTCAAAGTGATGACACCACAAAAATACCATTCCTCTTGCTTTTTGGTACAACCAAGCTGTTAAAAGAAGGGTAATTGAAATTACAAATCACAACTCACAAGACTTATTCTATTTGCACACAGATTTCCAATTTTTATATTTCTTAGAAGAAGATGGATATGATACTGAATAGAACAAGAGATTGCTAATCGAAATGAACTACCAAAAATCCAGTTACGGCAGTGACAAACAGTTCCAGTTTTCTCATTCAATGCAAACCATTGCTTTCTCCATCCATTAGTTTTTGCACTTTTCTTCAATATAAACCTGGACATGATAGAAAATTAAAAGTTTATATGCACATACAAGTTGCTTAAAAAATGAAAAATTGTATTACATAATCATGCAAGCAAGGTTTTTAATGGCATTCCAAAAATCTTAATAATGAGATACACCAAAGCAATAATTGGTCAACAAACAATAATTGATATATTATCATGAAATCTTGGGTAACTGAACTAACTCTAAAACCTAAATACAGGTATTACAAAAACCTGCTGTTATTTCTCCTTCAGCTCCTGCAGTCTTCAAAGCAGAAACTTCCTGTGCTTTTTCTCTCCTTGACTGGATTTATAATTTATTCTTCATTGATTTCAATCTTACACCACTTCTCTGGCCATCTGTCGGAATGGGCTGTATAGAAGTATGTATGGAACAATAGTTAATGTCCATGTAGAAAATTTTATTAGAAGCATTAGGGAGAAAAAGGCAACAAGTGTACGCTCAATGTTTCCATCTTTCTAAATTCAAAATCCAGTTACATCACAAAAGGGACCTCCTACCCTGTTTAGTGTTGCTTGCTCTGCATCTGGTCCTTTTTTGGAGGACCGATTCTTCACCTCCTCTAGCTGATGTCCTTCCATCCTAAGAAAAACAAAAAATTCATAAGCTATGGTGAATCAAACTTTGCGAAGATCTATTAACAAAACACCAAGGATTGCATTGATAGACATTGTACACAAAGAAATGAGAAATGGAAATGGACTCTATCAAATAAAGATGATGTAAAATTCATAAAACTCATGCAACATAAGCAGTTGTTATAAGTGATGCCATTAAATCACAGTTGCTTAAATTGCCCTTCATATCTGTTGCAAAAATGCCATATCTTGGCTTGACAGTGATATTGTGGCTTAAACAAACGATGGCTCCTTTGGAATAGAAAACACCTGCTATGACAGTGAATATTACAATATCTCCTACGTATTATTGCAAGACAGTGAACACTATAAAAAATACACCAGCAGAACATGTCGAGAATACCTCCTGCACCAAACAGATGAAGTGTTGGGGAGGCAAAAAACTCGTTTCATGTCAACCAGTATAATCACCATCTTTTTTAATTTCATTCTTAAACCAATCCAGTGAAGTAGTTGCCGTTGCCACAACCTGTAAAAAGTCAGAGTTGTGAAACTATAATTAGATGGGAAAGAAATCTGAACTATGCAAAATCAAATTATTTTGAAAAAAAAAAAACCAAATTTGTCTCAACCTCGCTATTGAAAGGAGGATATCTTCCGAGTCCTAGTGTAGCATTTGCTGTACCAGAAACTATATCAAGCAATACAGGGTGTATCTGTTTTGTCAGTCAACGAGGCACTCAATAGTTAACACGACCAACAAGAAGTTAAGATTTTCAGACTGCCATCTGGACAAAAAATCATATAGAAACTAGCAGAGGTAGAGCTGAAATTGTAGGTCTATGTATCAGCGAAAAAGTAAGTGTTAATTGTATGTCCAAGCCAGAGTCAATTAAAGTTGGCAAACAATTTTTTACTACACACACTAATGAGACTACGGAGCTCTCTCAGTGAATAGGATGTTGGAAAGCTAAATTGTTGTGAAAATGTATTAACACTCAGCATTACGAACCATGAAAAAGAAAAATAGATGGAAGCCTGTAAGAAGCATTAGATGCACAAAATTCCATTACCTCATAAGCACAAAGACATGATGGATCTTTTACAAGCTCCGGAACACCTTGTATTAAAGATCTCAAACGCTTTCACTAGACATGAAATATAGTTGATTCCATTACCTTCTTGACATTACGGATATCACTGTTGGATTCTGTTTGGAAAGTTCCCCTCAAAATTGGCAACATCTTCGTGGCCAAAAACATGATATTTCAAAATATATAAACCAAAAGGAACGTTCTCACCATAGCTATCCCCTTTACTAACATATTAGAAAAAGGAATAACTAAGCACTTCAAACCTGCCCTCTGGATAAAGAGATTTTGGTTGAAAAACTCTTTCTTCTACAATCATTTTCTCTCCGTGCCTGTTTTGTAGTTACCAGGGAAGGAAAACCTTACAAGTCTCTAAGTACATTAAGAAGATTCCCATAAGAGGTCTAATGAGAGTGTATACTTCTTGTCTAAGAGTAGGTTTTCAACATTAGAATACACACTTGGAACTCTTCTATCTATTTGAAATGAGGCTTCAGCTCTAGACAGGATCATACATAGTTCCTTCTTAGATATATGTGTCTATGCTTTTCTGTGATAGTGTTATAGACTTGGATTAGCCTGTAAACTAAGAAATGGACAACAATAAAAGCAAAACATTGAAATAAAATTAGAAGGGAAAAATCCATCTAACTACTTAAAAATTGCATGCCTAAAATAATATAACTCACCTCACCAAACATAATGGGTTATAGAAACTTATCTTCAAATTCACAGTAACGTCCAAAGCTAGAGCTCTTGTGCCCTCACCATTAATGACAATCTACTCACCAAGACACACTAACTCATCCTGCATTATTTGGGACTTTCCTTGCCGGCTGCTCATATGTAGTTAATGAAGGATTAATTAACTTATGGTAACAAAAGCAATAGCTGAAAATCTTTAAAGAGGAGAGACCAATATTCATCTACTCATAAGCTAGGATGTGAAAATTGGTTAAGAATCAATCAAAATATATATGTCATCCTTATATTTAATTGTATACACATTAAAATGCAATACAAGCTTAATTACAATCTGCAAAATAGAGAGTGATATGAACCCTAGAAATAAACTACAACTAAAGATGGTTCCATTAAAGGCATGGGGTGGTAGAAGGTTCAAGGGTGGAAGCCAAAACGTTTTTTTGAGGGTGAAATGTTAAGGTCTTTATCTCTTAGGTACCTTCCTGATGGCATAGCTATGTACTCAAAATATCACTTTCGGCTAAGTAGTTGTCATAGTATAACTTTAAAGTATCAATCCCACAGAGAAGTAAATAACAAGAAGAACTCAAAACAGTAAAATTTTATAAAAAATAAAATAAATTAAAATAAAATAATAGAGAACAATTGAAGGGAGAATTATTTGAGAATTTTTTTTATTGGAGAATGAATTAAAAAAAAATTATATATATATATATAACAACCAATAGAAAGAATAGCAAGACTTTGAGGGTCACTTAATTGTTTATTTTACTATTGCCAAATTTGATTTTTTATTACTACTTAGTTGCATGTTTTACATCCCAAACAAACAATTGAAAATTTTGAATTTGAAAATAAAATAAAAACACAGTTATAAGTGCAAAACTCTTTACATTTAATAATAAACTCGGATATAATTTATAAGTTATCTAAAAATGATAATATATCAAATTAACAATACTACAATCAAAAATTAACGTGTAAATTTATCAATCTAGAAACTATAATTTAACATGAACCATATAAAAAAAGCTTGACTGAATTTATATAAAATTGTAAAATATAATTTCTGAATTAAAACTTCAAAAAGAGTTTAACATAGACATTGAAAAACTTGAAAATAAACAAATTTGAATACAATAATCTTACAATTAAGATCACCTATTAGCCTCACTCTAATTTTAACCTAATTTGCTTATTATTTCACATATTCTACTGAGAAAGTATAAAGATAATTCAGCAAGACACTTTTTTTATGGAATACTGATTTTCTCCCTGAAATTGGTTGCCTTTGTTATGCTGCCAAATGCCCTATTTATGGAAGCAAAAAGTCTCTCCATAAAATTTTCACTTCACCGAAAAATGAAAGCTTTCAAAATTCAAATTTAATTTCAAAATTTAAATAAACAAAATTTGCTCAAAATGTTTCCATCTTGTTCACAAATTTGACTCAATCCATCACCATAAATCACTACAACTTCCAAAATTTGAGAGACAAATCAAATTCTAATTCATCTCCAAAAATCACTTCATCAACCATATCTTATCCAACTTTTTCAAATTTGAAAGTCAAATTTTATCTCCTATCATCTCCACATATCGCTTGGCCATTTTTTAAATTTGAAAATAAAATCTGGTGGAAGTGTATGGGCCATAAAGCTTGGGATTAGAGAAATTTGGAACCTAACTTTGTTTATGTTTAATTGATGAATCTTGGTAACATTTGGGCTTTGTGCACTTGAACTGATATTCTTTAAATTGGACCTCTTGATTTTATTTCTGAGAAACACCATAAGTCCAAAATAATTAAGTACCTGTAAATTATGTCAAAATTATCAATTTTATGAGCATAAAAATACAAATGATCAAACCAAATGCGTTCATAAAAATGATTAAACAAAAATGTTTAATTAAATAACATATTTTAACAAATACAATCAATTGTCTATGTCGACGTTGATTTTCAGTCGACGAGCAATCAATGCCCAATACCTGCAATCAATGTGAGAAAACACGAAAACCAAGAAAAGACAAAGACAGAAACAGAGGATCAAACGAGGAACACCAAGCTTTTACGTGGTTCGGCAATAGAAAGGCCTACGTCCACGACTGTCTATCTCTCAAATTCTGCAGAGTGACAGTATATTATTCAATATTGTCTGTCTTTGTTACAATGTGTTCAATCCCTATTTATAGGGAAAAAAGAGTTACAATTCTGGTTGTAGCAAATCAGGAAGAGAATCCTGAATTAATTATATTCCCTAAATAATTGGGAAAAATAAGGAAAAGAATTATAAGTTAATTATGCTTCCTAATATATTCAGATAATATCAGGAAATTACTATATTTATCTCAAGATAATGATGACTTGAATTTGACTTCGAATTGATCTTCATATCTGACGAGGAAATCATGGTTTGATTGGGCAATTGCCATATTCAGAGAGAGAATCACTATTGAACTTGGTAACTGCCTTTTCTGGAAGATACTGTGTTTATCACATGTGTCTGAGCGAGCTGACGCGTTATGGTGGTTTCGAGCTCGAGCTCGCTGAGAAACGAGCTGCGCAAGCGGCGAGCTGCGACCTGGCTGTATTTATGGGTTTGTTGACGCCAGCTGGAAGTTTTGATGGTCTTTGAGTCAACACTGGGCCTCGTCTGATGGGCTTTGACTACGTTGACCTCATTGAGCCTTCTTATCGGGTCTTAAATAGGCCTAATTTGGACTTTTACCAGCCCAATTACTGAATCTGAAAAATACACACAACATTAGCCCCCCAGCTCTCAGTTCGCTTCAGCGAGCTGGGAGCTTGATTTTGCTGGTAAAAGTTGGCTTCCTTGGCACGCTTACTTTCTATAATCGCCTCTGTGCACTTTCAAATTCCACCTTTTCAGTTGCGACACGTGGCGGTCATGCAGGTGGTAACTGAAGCGACGTCTGCACGTCCTTTACTCGCACATTTAATGCGCACGTCCTTCAATTGACGGCTGCATGATTTCCAAAGCCACATTTCACGCTGCACCGTCAGATCTATGACGGTTACATTTCCCAAAGATCTGACGGTTGGGACTCATGCTTGCTTGTCTATATAAACTGATGGACCCTTTTCATTTTCTTCTTTCATCTGTCATTTTCACTCGAAGCAAACAAGCGTTCAAGCTTTCAAACATCCAGGACCCACTGCCTTTTACGAGATTCTCAGCCTTCTTCGTCGTTCTTCTACTTATCAACGATTCAAGGTGAGACTTCTTTTTCTTCAAACTTTCTATTTTGGGCTCATCATGCTTCATCACCATTGTTGCTCCTGCAATGATACATATATTTTTATTTATTTTATTTGTTTTTAGATGTCTTCAAGTGGAACTCGCAAGGGAATGATTCCAAGCAACGAAGCTCGTGAGCATGACAAAGCCCGAGCTCATGCTATTCAGGGAAGAGAGGCCCGTGCAGCACTCGCTCGTCATCCCACATCGTTGAAGCGTCTTGAGGTGGAGGGACTTGTCAAGCAATTCTACATCCCTTTTGGTTGTCGCATACTACTGCCTGACTCCAACAATTACGCGTGTTATCCACCCAGGGGATTCATCGCTGTCAGCACCCAACATCTTGAACAGGGGTTGCGGTTCCCCGTTCCGCCGTTCTTGATCGAATTTCTCAACAAAGTCAAGCTCGCACCCTTCCAACTGACTCCGAATTCTTACACACAGTTGATCTCGCTGGCCATAGCCTTCTACAGGAACGGCCTTCACGCCCCTACACCAAGAATCATTCAAGAGTTCTACTCTTTCAAGGCCCTGGCTGCGGGAGATGGAGAGAAACCGGACGGCATTTACTATCTCACAGCCCGTCAGTCACAATACAAAGACCTTTTGCCCAAGAGAGAAGCAAAAGGCAAATCCAACGTCGAGCCATATAAGACGAGTTGGTTTTATATCTCGTGCCCGTCTCTTGCAGATCTCCGAAATTTCAGCTTTGTCCTGAAACCAGGTACTCATAAGAAGATTTAAGCGAGCTGATCTTGTTTTGCATCTTCATTACTTATCGTTTTTCTTTGATCATTTGCCGTGCAGAGCTGAAGATGGACGAGTTTCCTCTCAGCAGCGGGGAGGAACGAGCTCTTGGCAAGCTCGCCAAATCGGGCGATGCGGGCATCAGCAGCAGATTCGATGATGCCATGCTTAGAGCTTACAAGCTTGCCCCTTCTAAGGAATCTCTTCTTCTGCGAGCTGGGGAAGATATGGGCAAGATGAGCGACAAGCCTAGGCTTCCTTCTGTTTTTGAGGTTTCAGTTCAGGATGCGTCTACTTCCCGACCTCCGCCAATAGTCTCTTCATCATCAGAGGAAGACGTTCGCTCGGATAACATTCGCTCACTTTCTCCACCTCGGAAGACTTCATCTCGAGGTGCTCCTGCTCGCACCTCGTCTAAAGCAAGATCATCTTCAGCTCGCACACCAACGAAGGCGAAACCGTCTTCAACTCGCACACCAACGAAGGCGAAATCGTCTTCAACTCGCACCTCTTCAAAGGGTGCATCTAGAAAAAGTTCTTCTTCTGCTCCTGCTTCAGCTCGGACAGGATCAGACCCAGTCCCTGCAGCTCCTACTGCACAGGCTGATCCATCATCTTCTCCTCATCACACCTCTACTCCAGGGGCTCCACTGCTATCCCCAGTTCGTGCTCCAGCCCCTGCTCCTTCCTCTACAAAACTCCCAGCTAACAGGAGGAAACTTGTTCTCATGAAATCCTCTCCTGCACGTCCCACTGAATTCCAAGCTTCTTCGGCTCCTCCAGCAAAACGACCTGCCGAAGACTTAGCCACTCCAGCGGCACCCTCTAAACGCTCCAAACCATCTGGTCAGGACCAGGCTCCTGCAGTTGCTGTATCCACCAAAGTGCCTGCAGTCACTGAAGCTACTGCCCCTTCAACCGCTGCTCCCAGCGAAGTGCATGCTGCTGCTGGAGCCACTACTCCCTCGACTGCTGCTCCTAGCGAGGTGCCCATCTCCAATGTTTTTACAAGTCTTCAGCCACCTCCAACTTCCAGCTCGCAGCCTGGAAAAGGTGATGCTCCTTCAAATGCCGCTCCCGAGGCAACCCGAGCTGGCCCCAGCACATATGCGACCAGGCGTACTGTTGTGTCGCGACGTGGTGGTACCTTCAATGATGCACGCGATTTCCCGGAGCGCGAGAGAACTCCTTCACCCACCAGATCAGACATCGAGCTGGGTCCCGGAGGGAGATTCTTAAATTCCTTCCTTGACAGTTGGGCAACAATTATGCTCAATCATGCGAATGTCTTGGAAAATAGGAGCCTTAGGGGCGAGGACTTGGATGAGTTCGTGGCTCGTCACTGCATGCTGGTAAGTTACTTTTCCTCATCTGCTGATTTCCTTCCTTGACTATATTTTAATCTGTTCATATTTTCCAGGGTGCCCTTGCTGCAATGAAGCGGAGAAGGGAGACAAGGGCTGCCCAGGATGAGATCAGGAAGCTGGAGTTCGACCTGGAGGCGGCTACCGATGACTTAGCTCGCATGACCTCGGGCAGAATAGAGGGTCAGGAAGCTCAGATTGCTGAGGCAAACACTGCAAGGCGAGTAGCTGAAGAAGCCCTGAAGAAAATGGAGAATGAGCATGCTTTGTTAAAGGATGAGTTGCTCAAGCTGAAAGAAGATCTGAGGCAATCTGAGCAACAGGCCGCACTGGACGAACAGCGAGCTTCAGCTGCGGAAGAGAAGACTGAAGTGCTTCATTGTCAGATTGATGCTGCTCTGGCGCGAGCTGAAACTGCCGAGAAGCAGGCCGAGGAGGCCAATAAGCGGGCTGGTGAGATGGAAGTTGCCGCTAAAGGCGCTGAGGAGGCCGCAACCAAACGGGCTGAGGAGGCTGCAACCGCGGATAACCGTGCGAAGGAAGCTGAGCATCGAGCTGAGGTGCTTAGGCAACAAGTGGGGGAGGCCATTCAGCGAGCTGAGGCTGCGGAGCAGCAAGTTGTAGACATGAAAAAAGAGGCTGAGGTCGTCAACCGTCTCGCTGATAATGCCTTCGAGGATTTAACGGCCTTCAGAGATCAAGCTGCTCAGGAGCTGGAAGTGCGGGTCGCGGATGCAAGGGATGAGGCTGAGGAAAGAATAGGTCGTGATTTCCTCTACACACTGTGGATGTCCCATCCAGACATGGATTTCTCTATCTTCGGGGACATAGGGCTTGAAACTATTGAGGATTTCAAATCAAAAGCTGCCCCATCCACCGCTGATCCAGAACCTCCGGCTGATCCGGATCCTCCTGCTGCGAACTAGCAACTTGTTTTCTTTTTTTATGCATATCATTTAATTTTTTAATCTGTAATCAGTTTCAACACTTAATGAAAATTCATTTCGTTATTTCTTCTGCGTTGAATGTTTCTCAGGCCAATGCTCTTCATTTTTCCTGTGAGCTGATAATCAATGAACCTAAAACCTGATAATAATAAAAGCGACACTTAACAAAAATTTTTGTAAGCATAAATAACGGGTTTTCTAGAATATTTGGCGAGCTATGCAGGGGTCGTCACCTCGCCTGCTTTTTTGGCTCATTAGGCTAGCTATGCAAGGACACTTAGTCACTTGCTTTTTAGGCTCTTTTTATTTATAGCGAGCTATGCAGGGGTCGTCACCTCGCCTGCTTTTTTGACTCATTAGGCGAGCTATGCAAGGACACTTAGTCACTTGCTTTTTAGGCTCTTTTTATTTATAGCGAGCTATGCAGGGGTCGTCACCTCGCCTGCTTTTTTTGGCTCATTAGGCGAGCTATGCAAGGACACTTAGTCACTTGCTTTTTAGGCTCTTTTTATTTATAGCGAGCTATGCAGCTTGTTCTTACGCTGTTGAGCTTGGAGCCCGTTAGCCTGGTGTGTTGAATCAAAAACAGGGGGAGAATGGAGCTTTTATTTACAATCAATCCATATTACAGATAATGACAAACTTATTGATAATAGGGGCGGAGATGCTCGGCATTCCAAGCTCGGAGAACTTCTGCTCCATTTACATTAACTAAGCGATAAGCTCCATTTCCCAAGGCTGCTTTGACAACATACGGTCCTTCCCAGTTCGGGCCTAAGGATCCGTCACTTGGCTTGCGGGCTCCAGGTAGAATGAGGCGTAGGACTAAGTCTCCTACGTTGAATCTGCGGATGCGAGCATACTTGTTATAGTACCTCGCTATTCTCTGTTGATAGACAGCTACCCTTAACCTGGCGGTTTCCCTGTGTTCTTCGAGCAGGTCCAGATTTGTTGCAAGTAGCTGATTATTGTCATTTGGATTGAAGGTCGCTCTTCTTTGTGAGGTGACCTCAAACTCAGCCGGGATCATAGCCTCTGATCCATATACCATTGAAAATGGGGTCTCGCCAGTTGAGCTGCGAGCTGTGGTTCTATAGGACCACAATACTTTTTGGAGCTCGTCTACCCACGCTCCCTTCTTGGCTTCCAATTTCATCTTCAGGGTCTGCTTGATAATCTTGTTTACAGCTTCCACTTGGCCATTGGCTTGTGGGTGGTCTACTGCTGAGAAACTTTTAATAATTTTGAGGTCGTTGCAGAACCTAAGAAACTGGTCACTGGCGAACTGAGTCCCATTGTCTGTCACAATCTGCTGTGGGACCCCGAATCTGCTAATAATGTTGCTCCACACGAATTTTTCAATCTTTGTAGTGGAGATCTCAGCAAGTTCTTTCGCTTCAGCCCACTTAGTGAAATAATCTACTGCGACTACTGTGTGCTTACATCTTCCACGTGCCATTGGTAGGGGTCCGATCAGGTCCATTCCCCAGATCGCAAAGGGCCACGGGCTCACCATCTGTTGGAGGTAAACTGGTGGAGCTCGTGGAATATGAGCAAACCTTTGACATTTGTCGCATTTCTTCACTAAGTTGAGGGCATCCTGCCTCATGGTGGGCCAGTAGAAGCCTTGGCGAAGTGCCTTCTGAGCTAGAGACAGCCCCCCAGCATGGTTCCCACAGTGGCCTTCGTGTATCTGCCTTAGCACTGTTTGACACTCATGGCCATCAATGCATCTCAACAAGGGTGCTGTGAACCCCTTCTTGTACAGTGCGTCATCATAGATGCAATACCTGGCTGCTCTAGCTCGAAGACGTCGAGCTTCTAGCTTATTACTGGGCAGCTTTCCATCCTGCAAGTATTCGAGAATAGGGCTCATCCAAGAATCAGGCTGCACGGATATGGCCATCGTCACATTCTTTTCTTCTGTGCTTGGAGCTGGTAGGAACTCGACTGGGATTGCCCCCAGGAAATCTACATCTCGCGTGGTTGCAAGGCGAGCTAGTGCATCAGCATGCGAGTTCTGAGCTCGTGGGATCTGCTTCATCTCGTACCTCTGGAACGCACCCAGAAGCTCGTGTACTTTTTGGAGGTAGAGGGCCATTTTCGGTCCCCTGGCTTGATATTCTCCCATTACATGGCTGACGATGAGTTGTGAGTCACTGAAAATCTTCAAGTGTTCAGCTCGCATCTCCTTAGCCAAACGCAGTCTTGCGAGCAGAGCTTCATACTCAGCTTCATTGTTTGTTGCCTGAAAGCCAAACCTTAGAGCACAAAGAATTTTATGGCCCTCAGGACTGATCAGTAGAACTCCAGCTCCAGCTCTCTGCTCGCTGGATGATCCATCAACAAAAAGTTCCCAGGCCGGACCTTCGGAAGACTCAGCTTCATCGTCTACAGGTCCTGTAAATTCTGCAATGAAATCTGCAAGAGCCTGAGCCTTGATAGCTGTCCTCGGTTTGAATTGGATATCAAACTGCGCGAGCTCCACTGCCCATTTCAACAAACGACCTGAGGTGTCTGCTTTCTGCAAAACTTGTTTCAACGGATACTGGGTGAGGACTTCGATAGTGTGAGCTTGGAAATAAGGTCGCAGCTTCCTTGATGCGATCACCAGGCAATAAGCCAGTTTCTCCATCTGCGAATATCCGGTTTCAGCATCCTGTAATCTTTTGTTCACATAATAGACTGGAAGCTGCGTCTTTTCTTCTTCCCTCACCAGTGCGGCACTCAGAGCTTGCTGCGACACTCCCAAGTATAGAATCAGTTTTTCCCCCTCTTTGGGCTTGGAAAGAAGTGGAGCTCGTCCCATATACTCCTTCAACTGCTGGAAGGCTACTTCACACTGCTCAGTCCACTCGAAACTCTTTGCTTTCTTCAGAATGTTAAAGAAAGGGACACATTTGTCCGAAGCTTTCGATATGAACCTACTCAATGCTGCGACCTGGCCATTGAGACTCTATACATCCTTCACCCTGGTGGGCGACCTCATGTCAATCAGTGCTTTGATCTTCTCAGGGTTTGCTTCAATTCCCCTATTGTTGACCATGAAGCCCAGGAACTTTCCGGAAGCTACTCCGAATGCACATTTGAGTGGATTTAACTTCATCTGGTAGCTCCTCAGAATTTGGAACATCTCTCTCAGGTCGCCAACATGGTCACCTATCTGCTTGGACTTTACTAGCATATCGTCCACATAGACCTCCATGGTCTTTCCGATTTGCTCTTTGAACATCATGTTCACCAAGCGTTGATATGTCGCTCCAGCATTCTTCAAACCGAAGGGCATCACCTTGTAGCAATATAGTCCCCGATCAGTCATGAACGAGGTGTGCTCTTCATCTTCAGGCTTCATTGGGATCTGATTATATCCCGAATATGCATCCATGAAGCTTAGGAGCTCGTGGCCAGCAGTAGCATCCACGAGCTGATCTATCCTTGGCAGGGGGAAACTATCTTTGGGGCATGCTTTGTTTAGGTCGGTGAAGTCGATGCAAGTCCTCCACTTTCCATTCTTCTTTTTCACTAGCACAGGGTTGGCGACCCAGGTCGGGTAGTAAGCTTCTCTGATGAACTTGTTAACCAGAAGCTTGTCTATCTCTTCTTTTAGTGCTAGGTATCGTTCCCCTGTCATTGCCCTTCTTTTCTGGCGAACTGGTTTGAAATGAGGATCAATGTTCAGCCTGTGAGACATCACCTTTGGGTCTATTCCCACCATGTCCTCATGGTTCCATGCAAACACATCCAGGTTCGCCTTTAAGAAGTCAGCGAGCTGGATTCTCAGTTCCGGAGTTAATCCTCTTCCCAGCTTTAAGCATCGCTCAAGATCTACCTCGCTGACTGGTACATCTTCTAACTCCTCAATTGGACCGGTAGCTCGGTCTGCATCTACCTCGCGAGGGTCCAGGTCGTGACTGACTCCCTTCTCAGTCATAGCTCGTGGCTCGCCCCCCGAGACCACGTTCACCTTCTTTCCTCTTACACCCATCTTTACTGCATCTTCGTAGCAACGACGAGCTAGGTGCTGTTCTCCTCGAACGCATCCGACGCCATTAGGAGTTGGAACTTCACGGTCAGAGTCCTGGTTGAAGTAACCATGTCCAACTCGTTCATAGCAGGCCTTCCGAGGACCACGTTATACGCCGATGGGCAGTCGATTATCAAGAAGTCTGTCAGGGTTGTGGCCTGACGTCCCGCCTCCCCCAGAGTCAAAGGCAATTTGATCTGCCCTACTGGTACTACAGCATCTCCAGTGAATCCAAATAAAGGTTCCGGGGATGGCCTTATTTGTTCTGCTCGCAGCCCCATCTGGTCAAAACAGCTCCTATACATCACGTTCACTGAGCTGCCGGTATCGATCATGATGCGCCTAACTTCCACATTGCTGATTTTAGCTCGTATAACCAGCGCATCATTATGAGGACTGATCACTCCTCTGGCATCTTCCTCTGTAAATACGATCTCGTCCGAGGTCGGTTTCGCTCTTTTGGTAGGTCCCTCCGACCCATTGAGCTGGAATGAATGATTCGCCTCCCGGACGTACCTCTCATGCGATCTGTTGGAATCTCCTGCGATATGGGGGCCACCATAAATAGTAAAGATGGTTCTTACCGCAGGTTCCTGACCTTGCTCGGGAGCTCGCTGGGGCTGCTGCTGGTGTACTGGTTGTTGCTGCTGAGGTCGCTGGTGGTGAGGTCGCTGATCAGCAGGTCTTGCCACATATTCTCCCAAGCGACCTCGCCTTATCAATTTCTCAATGGCGTTCTTCAACGCCCAACAATCCGAAGTACTGTGCCCGACCTCATTATGGTAGGCGCAGAACTTGTTCTGATCTCTGTGCTGAATGGGAGCCCTTATAGGATTGGGCCTCCCGAAGTCCTCCTTGTTTCGCTCGACAGCGTAAATCTTGTCCGGTGATGCCGTCAGGACGCTGTATCCTTCCTGGCGACCCCAACGCTGAGGTCGTTCATACCTTGGCTCTCTTCTCGCTTTCTTGGCGATCTGATTACTTGAGCCGTTGTTTCTTCCTTCTTCATTCCGGCCATTGTTTCTCCTCTTTGGCTGGCTGGAACTGCCCGCTTCATTCTTCTGATTCTGCTTTTTCGGGCCGAAGGTTTCTTCCCACCTGATCTCTTTCGCAGCTCGCTCGTAAAACTCTCCCAGATCCTTCACTGGGGACTTGTAAATGCTTTCATATAGCTTTCCATCCTTGCGCAGCCCAGCTGAGATCGCTGTCAGAATGCTTTCATCTGATGGGTGCTCGACATTCGCGACCTCGCGTCTAAATCTGGTGATGTATTCCTTCAACGACTCACTCTGACGCTGAAAAATGGTGGCTAGGTGGCAGGATGGAGCGAGCTGCCTTCTCAGTGCCCTGTATTGACCAACGAACTTCTGTTGGCATTGCTCCCAACTTCCTATGCTGCGAGCTGGGAGATTTCTGAACCACGTTCTTGGAATATCCCCCAATGTGGCCGGAAACACTCGGCACTTCACCATTGGGTTTCCTGTCTGCAGATCCATCTGAACGTTGAAAGCGTCTAGATGGTCATATGGGTCACTGTCCCCATTGTACTGCTGAATGCTCGGCATCTTGAACCTCGGAGGGAGAGGCTGTGTCTCAATCTCCCTTGTGAATGGGGTTCTGTCTCCGTAGAGCCCACGCTGTTCCGGATCTCCTGGTCGTGCTTCCAACTGCTGGACCCTTTGGAGGAGCTCCTCTACTTGGGGGTCTCGGAGCTCGTATCTCCTCCTGTGATCCTGACTTGGAGCCGGATGTTCAGGGTCATACCTTTCGTCTTCCTCGAATTGACCCTCGTGACGATGGGATCTTACCTGATGCCCATCCACCTCGTCGATATAACGAGCTGCGGCTCGGACTCTACCTTGGCCAACTTCCATCCGCCTGTTTCCCTCCTGGTTCGGTCTTGCTACCAGGCTATCAGGTCGTGCGACCTCCCTTTCGTGCTGAACAGGGCGTCTTCCAGCCCTCGAACGCGCATTGGATGAGCGAGCTGAGTCTGCAGGTCGCGGGATTTCTCTTGCCAGCCTTTCAAGTCCTCGCGCTGGTTCGGGAGGCTGGGGCACTCCCTGTGGTGCCTGAACTTCCACCCTAGTCACGTTCTGAACCTGGGCCTGCACCAACATATTGACGGCTTCCGTGAGCTGTCTGACCGTATCTTCCAACGCTTCCTGCCTTTGCAATAATGCATTCTGTCCTTCGACCGTCGGGGCAATTGGGACCGTTTGACGGTGAGGCAGAGGAGGAATGCCTGTTGTAGCCCTAAGAACCTGTTCATGGGACGGGCCTGCGGCATGCGTGATTGCATCTTGCCCAGGCTGTAAGTTCCGCTGGGATTGGTTCACGTGACTTTCCGCCTGGTCGTCGTCTCCAAGGAACCTGTTTGATCTAGTCTTTGCCATCTCGTCAAAAGTTAATAAACTAAGATGAAAAAGATTGCAGTCTGGGCCCTCCTTCTAGCGCCAAAATGTCGACGTTGATTTTCAGTCGACGAGCAATCAATGCCCAATACCTGCAATCAATGTGAGAAAACACGAAAACCAAGAAAAGACAAAGACAGAAACAGAGGATCAAACGAGGAACACCAAGCTTTTACATGGTTCGGCAATAGAAAGGCCTACGTCCACGACTGTCTATCTCTCAAATTCTGCAGAGTGACAGTATATTATTCAATATTGTCTGTCTTTGTTACAATGTGTTCAATCCCTATTTATAGGGAAAAAAAAGTTACAATTCTGGTTGTAGCAAATCAGGAAGAGAATCCTGAATTAATTATATTCCCTAAATAATTGGGAAAAATAAGGAAAAGAATTATAAGTTAATTATGCTTCCTAATATATTCAGATAATATCAGGAAATTACTATATTTATCTCAAGATAATGATGACTTGAATTTGACTTCGAATTGATCTCCATATCTGACGAGGAAATCATGGTTTGATTGGGCAATTGCCATATTCGGAGAGAGAATCACTATTGAACTTGGTAACTGCCTTTTCTGGAAGATACTGTGTTTATCACATGTGTCTGAGCGAGCTGACGCGTTATGGTGGTTTCGAGCTCGAGCTCGCTGAGAAACGAGCTGCGCAAGCGGCGAGCTGGGACCTGGCTGTATTTATGGGTTTGTTGACGCCAGCTGGAAGTTTTGATGGTCTTTGAGTCAACACTGGGCCTCGTCTGATGGGCTTTGACTACGTTGACCTCATTGAGCCTTCTTATCGGGTCTTAAATAGGCCTAATTTGGACTTTTACCAGCCCAATTACTGAATCTGAAAAATACACACAACAGTCTAATATTAAAATTGTATTTTATGCTCTAATCACTACAGCTGGTCAAATTTCAAGGCCAGGGGTTTAGAGGGAGGATTTTGGTTAGGAGATAGTTCTATCAAGAGGAGGTTGAGCTCATTTCAAATCTACCACTTAGCTCGATCCTACGCAAGACACTCTGTTGTGGAATTTCGATAGAGAGTGAGTTTTCAATCAAAAGTGCTTTGACCTCTAAAGGCTCACACTTCATCTGGAAGTTTCTTTGAAACCTCAAATTCACAAACAGGATCAAAATATTTTGTTGGGGAGCCTGAAAAGAGATAGTCCCCACTTGATCTTTGTTGTTTAAAAGAGATATTATTACCTTGGGTGTTGTCATCTTTGTGATGAGGAACTGGAGAGTATTGACCATGCTATTTGAAGCTGCACACATGCAGGTTCAGCTTGGGATTTATGCCCTGTCACCTGAATTTCAAAAGCTGAGAATCGTAGACAACCTTGACAGGTTGGTTATATGGCTTCGGTTAAAGAAAAGAACCTCGTTATTTGATTCATAGTGGCTACTTGGGTGGCTAGGAGACAAAATTTGTAACTTCTTGATGGTAAAGCATCTGATGTTATTGATATATTGGGTTTGATTGAAAGGTACATAGATGAGATGAAAAGGGCTTATGTTAACAGCCCTATTTCTGCTTCCCATTGTGATAGTACCAACGCTTGGAGAGCCCCCATGGCCGGCCACTTCTTTAAAGTTGAATTCAAATGCTGCCATTGTTAAGGCTGGAGGCAGGTTTGGAATTGGAATGATAAGACGACGATGGCCTGTGCAGAAATTGAAGATGAGAGAAACTATGTTCATCCTAGTAAAAACATTATACTTATGAGCATCACACAAGAAAATACAAAAGCCAAAAGATGTAAGAAACAAAGATTAAATAATATTTAATGATGCAAGCGGCAAACACTTACCCAGATAAAAGGTTTGGACCATGAAGTTTCATACGCTAGCGAATCTGTTATGCCAGAGCATCCACTAAAGCTACTCTGCCCACCTTATCCTGGGGGCCTCCATTCAATATAGATTTAAGATTTTCACTCTCTGCTCTCCATACAGTTTCTAAAGAGTTCTCAGCTGTTTAGATTGACTGACCCATTAATGCAGCCATGGGATATATCAACTGTTTTTTATGGACCTTGATTACTTAGGAGAGCTTGAACAGCAACAAGAGTAAGCACTTGAATTGATATTCACTGGAACCAAAAATAACAAATTTAGATCAAGGAAACCGCACAACTCTACTCAACAAGTTTTCTTCTCACATCATAGCTCAGAAAACACTTGAAAAGAACGCAACATTGAAGCAAACTAAACGAAAAATCAACATATAAAAGGTATAAACATAATACTTATCTAACTTACCGAAACATGAATTTGCATCAGTAAACTTGATTTATCAACATGGTAAAACAAATGAAAGTGACAAGTGAACCACATAATCAAACCAACAACTATAATATAAAATGTGCTATGGTTCATATGTTATTAACATAAATGAAAGTAAAGAGTTCAATGTTTCTTATAACCTGTTTAGCTTAACAATGCAATTGATCTTCCTCCTCCTCATCAGATTCTTCAAACTAGGAATCGATATGGATTCATAGGCCTCCTCCTCCTCGGATTCTTCACCATGCGATTCATCCTCCTCCTCCTCAAATTCTTCACCATGCTATTTATCCTCCTCCTCCTCGGATTGTTCACCACACGGTTCATCACTCTCCTCACTTTTGTCCAATCCTTCAAAATGTTTATCGAATGTCAAACGGACCCTACATTTTTCCACCTTGCAATCTTCTTTGTGTGACTGATGCTCATTCGAGATATAGAATTGGAAAGTGAACTCATTGTCATGAATTTCACGTAAAAATCAGTAACCAAACCAAATAACCACATGGTTTGACCGGCCTCATGTTGTACTCTAAAGAATTACACTGTGAAAGCAAAGCACCACCCATCCTAGCCCATAAGTGGCCCCCTTTCTTAGACTTCACATGGCATTTTGTTTTTAGAATGAGCATCACATTGGTCTGGAAATGACAAGACAGCACACAGAGCGAAACATAGAAAGTTATAATCCGATGACAGCTTCACGTCAATAAAAGATCCACTGCAATGAGTGGTAATATGCTCCGGAATCTCACTGCCGGATTGCATGCATATCACAAGAAGTGGACTGTTCCTCCCATAAACCTATATTATGAAAATAATTAGTTTATGACATCCTTGATTTTTTTATTTTTTAAATAGTATGACATCCTTGATTTTACCATCAAGAAAAAAACAAAGTATCATCATGTTAAAAATGCAGGGACACAGACAAACCTGGCCATTTGAAGGAGATTTAGCTTGTATTTCCACTCGAGTATCTTTCACAAAACTGTTGATTGAATTTTGATCCAATTTGAAACAATTGATGAAGTTAGCCCACACACATCGTGTATAAACTACTGAAAAAGAGTCATTAGGACATGATAACTCTTGCACTGATGTGCGGTTGAGTGCATCTATATCTGCCCATAGAAGCCTGGGTAGAACTTTAAGCCCCTTGCAAAAGCTGATGTTTAAGTACCTCAGTTTAGAGAGATTTAAGATGCTTTCCGGTATTCTTTCAAAATTGTTGCTGTGCAACTCCAATCTTTGGAGTGAGGTTAAACAACACACACTGTCTGGTATCTCTATGATTCCACACCCACCTAGACTTAGTTCCGTCAAATTGTGGAAGAAGTCAATTGAAGGAGGCAACAACGAAACCTACCACCCCATCCTCATATCTTGAAATAGATAAGGCACATGCTGCCGGGCAACTTCAGTGGCTGAGTCTTTCAAGAGATTTCCACACACAAAAAATGCTGGGAAGATTCTTAAGCCTTGAACAGTCACTGAGACACAACCGAAGCAGTGTGCAGAGATGCTCATATGATGGAGGCAATTCTTCTATTGGGATTTCTTTTAAAAGTAATGCCTGAATACTGTTTGGGAGTTCTAGAAGACTCTGGAATTTTGAGCAGCTCAAGATAGTAAGACGTCTTAGAGATTTCAAACCCATCATTTCTGGAATACTAGTAAGGGTCTCACAACCCTTAAAAGTCAATCTCTCCTGAAGTTGAAAACGTGATGGAATTTCAAACAAACTCGTACAACCTTCCAACCCTAGTTCTTTAAAATTGTTGAGATTTAGTGGAACATTATCAAGTTTTGAGCCATCGTAGAGATGAATAAGTTGTAAAGATATCATCAAACCGTAGAGACTAAGGCTTTTGCTGTGGCTAAGATACAAAAGATTCAGCCTAGTCAAATGCTGAATAGATGATACAATTCTTATCAAACTTGAACACCCAATTAAAAATGAATTTTTCAAATTGTTTGGGAGTTTGGGAAGCCTCTCGAGTTTTGAGCAATTGGAGAGACAAAACATACAACCTAGTCAAATGTTGAATAGATGATGGAATTTCAATCAAACTTGAGCATTTCCATGAATAAAATTTTCTCAAATTGTTTGGGAGGTTTGAAAGCCTCTTGAGTTTTGAGCATTTGCAAAGTTCCAAAGAATATAGCGTAGTTAGATATTGAATAGATGATAGAATTTCAAACAAACTTGTACAACCTTCTAACTCTATTTCTTTAAAATTGTTGAGATTTAGTGGAAGCTTATCGAGTGTTGAGCCATCGTAGAGATGAATATGTTGTAAAGATATCAAACCATAGAGATTAAGGCTTTTACTATGGCTAAGATACAAAAGATTCAACCTAGTCAAATGCTGAATAGATGACACAATTCTTATCAAACTTGAACACCCAATTAAAAATGAAATTTTCAAATTGTTTGGAAGTTTGGGAAGCCTCTCGATTTTGGAGCAATCAGAGAGACAAAAAATACAGCCTAGTCAGATATTGAATAGATGATGGAATTTCAATCAAACTTGAACACTTCCATGAATAAAATTTTCTCAAATTGTTTGGGAAGTTTGAAAGCCTCTTGAGTTTTGAGCATTTGTAGAGATCCAAAGAATACAGCGTAGTTAGATATTGAATAGATGATGGAATTTCAATCAAAATTGAACACCCATGTAAATTTAATTTTTCCAAATTATTGGGGAGTTCGGGAAGCCTCTCAAGTTTCGAGCAATTGGAGAGATACAAAAAATACAGCTAGTCAGATGTTGAATAGATGATGGAATTTCAATCAAACTTGAACACTCATGTAAATTTAATTTTTCCAAATTGTGTGGGCATTCTAGAAGCCTCTCGAGTTTTGAGCAATTGGAGAGATTCAAAGAATGCATCCAAGTCAAATGTTGAATAGATGATGGAATTTCAATCGAAAACCTTGTTAAATCTAATTCTTTCCAATTGTTTGGGAGCTTTGGAAGCCTTTGCAATTTTGAGCAACCTGAAAGTAACAAATCAATCAGTCGAGTGAGATGTTGAAAAGATGAGGGTATTTCATTCAAACTTGTACACTCATTAAGTTTCAACCACTATAGTTTTGGGGCCTTGAGGTCTGGGAATGTAATTAGCTTCTATGAGCAACGAAGATTAATAACTTCTAAATGATCCAATTGTTGCAAATAATAAAATATATGAATAAACAAATATATAATAACTGTGAATTAACACCTTTTGTTATTCCAGCTTACATCAACAAAATAAAAAATAATCAAATAAAGATCGAATCTACCTAGACACCACTTCATAGTTATTCAACTTTGCTTTACGGAATTTGAGTATGACAAGATTCTCTAAATGTGAATTTGATTGCAATGATTTAAGCAGACGTCTATCCCATTTCAAATACCTTAACTTGGTCAAAAGAAATTTAAGGTCTTTCGGATTATATTGTATTGTACTATTGTCAACATTGCCTCATTAATGCAATTCACTTTCTCCATTTTTAATAAATTGTATATAAGACCAATCATCCCAGAAATGCATATATATGTTCTAAAGACTCAAAACAAATACCATAAAAATTTTCTGTCTTAAATACTTCTGTTAACCTATCAACTTAAATCTCTAAATCCAAATCAAGGCTGTATCGATATAAGTTTCGGAACCGAATAGCCTTTGATCTTCGAATTTTTTAAAAATAAATGGCTTCATAAAAATCCTTCAAATTTTAATAGCTCATGACTCATATTGGTTCATATGGAAATTTATTGACACCAAAATAACATCAACTACATGTCCAAAAATTTCAAGATTCAACCTAGTTCAGTGTTGTCTATATTTTTATTTTACTAAGTCAGAGGTGATCAAAAATTCACAATTAATTGCACACTTATCATATGATCATGAAATTTGACAAAATATGATCTAACACCCCAAGGATCACACATACCAAATTTCATAATTGTATACCTTCATTTGCCTATTTATACAAGTAAACAAATCTGACAGTGCTACTAGGAAGCAAATTCCCAACAACCTCTATTTCCTCCATAAGAAATCCATAAAATTTTTAATCTTATTTTGAAATAACTCCAAACATAACAATATGATATTATAAATCTATCATACCCTAAAATTATAATATTAATAAATAAAAATATGAAAGAAAGAAAATAAACATAATTGATTCGCAATCAACCTACACAATCAATCTTGAACTCCAAACTTGCTATGGTTAAAGGTTTAACTTTATTAATGGAGAAGATAAATTTTTGAATGATACATGATAGTTTTCAAGGGAGAGAAGTGGTTGTTGGGAATGGAGAAGAATAATATATATATGTATATGAAACTTCAAACCCTAATAGCAATTAGGGAAAATATATAAATATATACTTTTGCCTTTTTTTTTTTTTTTTTAATTCTTTCTATTATTGGCATTGCCACCAAATTCACCTAATTGGCCTTTTGTCCAATTGCTTTAATATTATTATATAACTTGGGCTTACATTCAATTTGGGCTACACTCAAATTGTGCCAATTTATTAATTCTTATTTAGGCTCAATTAATCTCTTAGATATTTGAACTCAGACCTTGTAGGGTGCTTTCGCAGAATCTGGTCCATTAGCCTTTTTATCTTTCGAGCATTTTGCAAGAGATTCCTCCTAATCTGAAATTTCTTCAATATTGCACTCCTATAGAAGTTCTGCACAAACAATATCTAGTTCAATTGCATTTTCTAAAGATTCTAACATTCGCTCTACAGGTCCAGATGGCATAATGAAATTTGAAATGCTAGTTTGCTAGTAGATTTAGATGCGTCAAGAAATTGCAACCCTAGATACATTAAATGATCTTGATAGCCAAAGTAAAACAAAATTATGGTTCCCCATACCTCCAAAGTGATGACACCATGGAAATGCCATTCCTCTTGCTTTTTGGTATAACCAAGCCGTAAAATGAAGGGTAATTGAAATTACAAATCATAAGAATACTTGTATTTGTAACATACAAATATGCTAACCCGTAATTCTTGGACGAAAGATGGATATCATATGGGGATGGAGTAGGGGAATTTAAATAAAAAAGGCTGTCTAAAATATCCATTATGTTAAGTGACAAACCTCTCCAGTCTTCTCATTCAAAACAAACCATCGTGCCCCATCCATTGGCTTTAGCACTTTTCTTCAATATAAAACCCGAACATCACATAAAGTTGAACTTTCAAATGCACATTCAGGTTGCTTAAAAATTGAAAAAGAATATACTAATCCGGCAAGCAAGGTTTCTTAATGGCATTCCAAAAATCTTAATAATGAGATGCACCAAAGCAATAATAGGTCAACAACCATAATTTGACAAACCACAATGAAATCTTGGGTAACCAAGCTCCTACACAAATTATAAACCTAATGAAGGCAGCAATTACACAAACCTACTGTTATTTCTCCTTCAGCACCTGCAGTCTTAAGAGCAGACACCTCCTGTGTTTCTTTCTCTCCTTGACCAGGCTTATCCTTCACTGATTTCAAACTTACACCACTTTGTTGACCACCTGTCTGAGGGCTAGTTGCCTAGATGTATATGCAATATATTAGTTAACAAGGAATGCAATAGCAATGGAAAAAATTTAATTAGATGCATTAGGGAGAAAACGGCAAGAAGTGGCCACTCAATGTTTTCATCCTTCTAGATTCATAATCCAGTTACATTAGAGAAGTGACATCTTACCCTGTTTATTATTGCTTGCTCTGCATCTTGTCCTTTCTTGGAGAACTGGTTTTTAACCTCCTCCTCTTTGCGTTGTCTTTCCATCCTATGAAAACAATCAGACAAAATTCATAAGGTTTAGTAAATATTGGATAGAACTTACAAAGGACTATTTACAAACAATGGAAAACCTTGGGGTTACGTTGACACACATTGTACAAAAAGAAATGAGATGCAGTTATGGATTCCATCAAGCAAAAATATTAACAGTTATTTTAAGTAATATTTCAGAAACCAAATTGGCATGCCATCAGGTAATATTAGATTTCCCTACATTTCTGTTGCAGAAGTCCGAAGAATACTACAAAATTTCAAACATATCATGGCTTGAAAGTGATTACTACATATAATACACCAGCAAAACATGTCAAGGATACCTCCTTTGCACCAAAGTACGGATGAAGTGTTGGGGAGGCACAAAAGCTCGCTCCTTGTCAACAACTGCAACCATCATCTTTTTTGCTCCATTTTTAAACCCATCTAGCACAGTAGTTGCAATTGCCACAACCTAGTAAAAGGATGGAATTGTTAAGGTACTATGAAAAGGTAAAGAAACCTTAACCATGCACAAATAAATCATGTAAAGGAACTGATAATAAAGAATGAAACTGTAAGCCATCCGACCTCTCTCTTGAAAGGAGGATATCTTCCCGGCCCTGGTCATTTGCAACAGCAGAAACTATATCAAACTATACACGATATACCTGTTTTATTAGTCAAACGGAACTCAATGAGTAAAACACAATAATCAAGATTTCAAGATTTTCACACTGCCATCCAGACAGAAATTTGTATATGAACTACCAAATATAGTGATGCATTTGTAATTTTCTTCTTATAACAAAAAAATGAAGTATTAAATTTCAGTCCAACCTTAGTCAAATAAAGTTGGCAAACACTATCTTACTAAGCACACAAAAAAAGTCAACCTTCAGCATCATGAACTATGAAAAAGAAAAAGAGATGGATGCCTTTCAGGCTACAAAAAAGGGATTTTAAATGCATAAGATTCTATTACCTCATCAACTAAAAGATGTGATGGTCCTTTTGCAAGTTCTAGAACACCTTTTATCAAAGATCTCAAACCCTTTTCAGGAGAAATGAGATATGGTTGATCACCATCCACTTCTAGCACAATCTGACATGAAAATGAATATTAGGTCATTGAACAAATAAATTTTAAAAGCATTATAAATATACTGAGTGGCTCACAAATCATGCCCTCTTGACATTATTGATGTCAAAATGTCTGTCTAGTGGGAGCTGCTTATTCCTGTTTGGAAAGTTCCCTTCAAAACTAGCAACAATTTTTCAGCCAAAACTCGGCAACAAAAGAATGTCAGACATATTTCAAAAAAATAAAATGAAAATTAAAAATTAAAAAAAAAAAGAATTATATCATCACAGTCGTCACTTTCAGTAACATATTAAAAGGAAATAACTATGTTTTGATATATAACAAATCAACTAAAGGTTTATTAAATTGAGCATGCTTTAGGAGGAGAGGGTGAAAATAGCAAGAGATAAAAAATGAAAAATCCACAATACAATTTATATCCACTTCAAAAGCACACGCATCATGCCTGTATCTCACATAAGCAGCTTCCTGATTACAAGTATTTGATCCTGTTCCACTGAATATTAATTGAAACTATTCTTACATACCTGACTAGGTAGTAGGTACACTCATTAACTTAAACAAGTTTGAGAGTTGAAAAACTGCTTCAAATGTCTCTCAAAGTTTAGGAGGATATAGTGAGTACCAAGTACAGTCTCTTGCAACCACTTCCTCCATGGCTTACCCAGTGAAAATAAGTATAATATCTTTTAGCACTTCAAGACTGTTATTTAATGCATTTGAGATTTTCCTAAATTGTGGAATTTAACGCATTGAGAGAATAATTCCTAAAATCTAGAAATTAAATACACCAAGATATGGATCCCACAAATAAGGAAAGTTAATATTTTTCTGTTTTGGTAATTGGGAAATTAGGAAATTGATTATTTCCTAATTTTGGCAAAAGAAGAATCTGGAAACTCAATCTTTGTTTATTTAGGCAGTTGAAAGATTTGAGGAGATATATTAGGAAATCAATTAATGCTAATTAATGAGGGGATGCCTAAAGGTGCCTATATAAAAGCCTCTCCTCTCATTGTTTTTTGAGGTATCCTAGAATTGAGAGAAAAAAGAGTGGTGTAACTCTTGGTGAGATTCTTCTTGAGTGTTTGGAGAACTATTATTCTCTTGGGTGTATTCGGGATCTAGGGTATGAGAAGTTGAGTGTTTGAGTGCTTGTAAACACTTATTGTAATTTTTTCTCCCTATAGTGAAGATCTGCAGCAACTCCGTGGACGTAGCCATATTTGGGTGAACCACGTAAATCTTGTGTTGTTTTCGTCTAATTTATTTTCTTTTTATTTCCGCATTGTTTTTTATCGCTTTATTAATCTGGTGTTTTGGGGAGGTCTATTCCCTAACAACTGGTATCAGAGCCTGGTTCTGACTTCTACAAATTTTCTGGTGGGGATACTATTCACGTGAATAGTGATTTCGGCCAGGGTACTATTCACGTGAATAGTAATTCGTGAATAGTGTTTTTCCGGGTGGAATTTTTTTTCTTTTGCAGAAGTCTTGAGGAACCAGATTTGAGTGGAAGCGATGACAGCAAACGAAGGAAAGAGTATCAAAATTGAGAAGTTTAATGGTGAAGATTTTAGCTTTTGGAAGATGCAGATCGAAGATTATTTATATCAGAAGGGCATGCATTTGCCGCTTATGGGAGAAAAACCAAAAGATATGAAGGATGAAGATTGGGCTTTACTTGACAGGCAAGCGCTTGGTATTATCAGATTGACGTTATCTCGCAATGTCGCTTTTTAATATAGTGAAGGAGAAGACCACTGCAGGTCTGATGACGGCTCTCTTTGACATGTATGAGAAGTCATTCGCTTCAAATAAAGTGCACTTGATGAGGCGGTTGTTCAATTTGCGAATGACGGAAGGCGTGTCAATGGCAGCTCACATCAACGAATTTAGTACAATCACAACGCAACTAAGTTCGGTGGAAATTGAGTTCGATGATGAAGTTCGAGCATTAATCCTTCTATCCTCTCTACCGGAAAGCTGGAACGCAATGGTGACGGCAGTGAGTAATTCTTCTGGGAGTAAGAAGATGATATTCAGAGATATTCGAGATATAATTCTGAGCGAAGAGATACGCAAGAGAGAATTAGGAGAAACATCAAGTTCTGCCTTAAACACCGAATCCAGAGGTAGGTCCACTGAAAGAAACTCAAATCAAAGCAGATCCAAATCAAGACGGAGTAAGTCTAGATCTGGGAAGAAAGAGTACAGCTATTGGAATTGCGGCAAGAATGGTCACTTGAAAAAGGATTGTAAAGCATTGAAGAAGAACAATGGTAGTGCAAAGGAATCTGCTAATGTGACTGAAGAAAATAGAGATGTTTTAGTTTTAAGTGTCAACAGTTCAATTGAATCCTAGATTTTGGATTCTGGGGCATCGTTTCACTGTACCTCGCATCGGGAAATCATTGAAAATTTTGTTAGTGGTGATTTTGGGAAGGTTCATTTGGCTGATGATGAGACCTTGAAGATTACAGGGAAAGGCGATATCCAAGTGAGGTTGCCTAATCAGACTGTATGGAAGTTGAAGGATGTGAGATTCATTCCTGGTCTAAAAAGGAACTTAATCTCAGTAGGTCAACTTGATCAAGAAGGCTATTGTACAACCTTTACAGGTGATGTATGGAAGATCACCAAGGGAGCTATGGTCATAGCTCGTGGAAAGAAGAGCGGTACTCTTTATGTTACGTCTAACATAGAGAATATTTTAGCAGCTGCAGAATCAGATGACAAGTCAAAAATCTGGCACTAGAGGCTCGGTCATATGAGCGAGAAAGGTATGAAGGTTCTTGTTTCAAAGGGAAAGTTATCAGATCTGAAGTTTGTAGACATTGATCTATGCGAGGACTGCATTTTCGGTAAACAGAAAAAGGTTAGTTTCTCAAAGATTGGCAATCCACCTAAGGCAGGGAAGTTAGAGCTGGTTCATACAGATGTATGGGGTCCATCACCAGTTCCATCTATTGGAAGCTCATTGTACTACGTCACCTTCATTGATGACTCTACAAGAAATGTATGGGTTTATTTTCTGAAGAAGAAATCTGAGGTTTGTGATGTGTTCAGAAAATGGAAAGCCATGATAGAGAACGAGACAGGCTTGAAAGTAAAGCGGTTGAGGTCCGACAATGGAGGAGAGTACAGAGACGAGAAGCTTAAAGAGTTTTGCGCAGCCAATGGTATTAAACTGGAAAAGACTGTTCCAAAGACACCTCAGCAGAACGGTGTAGCAGAGCGCATGAATAGAACTCTGAATGAACGTGCCAGAAGTATGAGAATACAAGCAGGCTTACCCAAGATGTTTTGGGCTGAAGCAGTCAACACAGCGGCCTACCTTATTAATCGTGGGCCCTTAGTACCTCTCGGAGAAAAGTTACCTGAGGAAGTATGGACCGGTAAAGAAGTAAATTTTTCATATTTGAGAGTATTCAGTTGTATTTCTTATGTTCATATTGATTCATCTGAAAGGAGCAAACTGGATTCAAAGTCCAAAAAGTGTGCTTTTATTGGTTATGGCATTGATGAGTTTGGCTATCGATTTTGGGATATTGAAAATCGAAAAATCATCAGAAGCAGGGATGTCATTTTCAATGAGAAAGCAATATACAAAGACAGATTATCTGCAGAATCTATTGATGCCAAAGTTGAAGCTGAAACAAAGGAGTTTGTTGAGTTTGAGGAAAACTCTGGAAAGGAAGTGCAATCAGGGGACCGACAGAGTCCTGAAAATGAAGTCTCTCCACAAGAACCATGCACTCCTACAGTAGAAGTGAGACGCTCCTCTAGAATTTCTAAACCAGTACAACGTTATTCACCTTCTTTGCATTACTTGTTGTTGATTGACAATGGAGAACCGGAGTGTTATGAAGAAGCAATTCAGGTTGAAGATTCGGTCAAGTGGGAGTCTGCCATGAAAGATGAGATGGACTCGTTGATGTCAAATCAAACATGGGAACTGACTGAATTACCAGAAGGGAAGAAAGCTTTACATAACAAGTGGGTTTTCAGGATCAAAGAAGAACATGATGGAAGCAAGCGTTATAAAGCTAGATTGGTGGTTAAAGGATTTCAGCAAAAAGAAGGCATTGACTACACTGAGATTTTCTGTCCAGTAGTGAAACTGACGACGATCAGGTTGGTGCTAAAAATGGTAGCTGCAGAAAATTTACATCTTGAGCAGTTAGATGTAAAGACTGCGTTCCTTCATGGTGATTTGGAGGAAGAGATATATATGAAGCAACCAGAAGGCTTCATGGTAGCAGACAAAGAAAGCATGGTATGTAAGCTGAAGAAGAGTTTGTATGGTCTGAAACAGACTCCAAGACAGTGGTACAAGAAGTTCGATAGCTTCATGGGTAACAGCGGTTTTACAAGATGTCAAGCAGATCATTGCTGTTATATTAAGCTGTTTGACAATAGCTTTATTATTCTACTGTTATATGTAGATGATATGCTCATTGCAGGTTCTGATATGCAAGAAATAAATAACTTAAAGCGGGAATTGTCAAAGCAGTTTGCAATGAAATATATGGGTGCTGCAAAGCAGATTCTTGGAATGAGGATTACCAGAGACAGAGCAGCAGGAACTTTGTTGCTGTCACAGGCAGAGCATGTCAATAAAGTGGTCTCCAAGTTCAACATGCAGAATACTAAACCAGTAAGCATTCCATTGGGTGCCCATTTCAAACTTTCCAAAGAGAATTCACCTAAGACTGAGGAAGAACGTGATCACATGAGAAAGGTTCCTTATGCTTTAGCCATTGGAAGTTTGATGTATGTCATGGTTTGTACCAGACCAGATATTGCACAAGCAGTGGGAGTGGTGAGTAGGTACATGAACAATCCTGGCAAGATACATTGGGAAGCAGTTAAATGGATCCTCAAATATCTGCGAAGTACCATAAGAATGGCACTCTGTTTTAAAAGTGGAGATATGAAACTAGAAGGCTTTGTTGATGTTGACTTAGCCGGAGACGTCAACAAAAGAAAGAGCACTACAGGGTACGTGTTTACTCTGGGAGGAACCGCGGTGAGTTGGGCTTCCCAACTGTAGAAAGTTGTAGCTCTCTCCACTACCGAAGCGGAATATATTGCAGCTACAGAAGCCAGTAAAGAGATGATTTGGCTTCAAGGTTTCTTGGAAGAATTGAAAAAGAAACAGGAGGGCAATGTTCTTTATTCTGACAGTCAGAGTGCAATCCACTTAGCAAGAAATCCGTCTTTCCATGCAAGGACAAAGCATATTCAAACGAAATATCATTTTATCCGGTCTCTTCTGGAAGACAAAGTTTTAAAACTTGAGAAGATTCATGGAAGTGAAAACCCTGCAGATATGCTGACAAAGATGGTGACGATCGACAAACTGAAGCTATGCTCAGCTTCAGTTGGCCTGCAAGAATAGCAAGAGAGTGATGAGCTGTTGCATTGATTGTGTGAAGACATGACTAAAGTAAGTCTTCAAGTGGGAGATTGTTATTTAATGCATTTGAGATTTTCCTAAATTGTGGAATTTAACGCATTGAGAGAATAATTCCTAAAATCTAGGAATTAAATACACCAAGATATGTATCCCACAAATAAGGAAAGTTAATATTTTTTTGTTTTGGTAATTGGGAAATTAGGAAATTGATTATTTCCTAATTTTGGCAAAAGAAGAATCTGGAAACTCAATCTTTGTTTATTTAGGCAGTTGAAAGATTTGAGGAGATATATTAGGAAATCAATTAATGCTAATTAATGAGGGGATGCCTAAAGGTGCCTATATAAAAGCCTCTCCTCTCATTGTTTTTTGAGGTATCCTAGAATTGAGAGAAAAAATAGTGGTGTAACTCTTGGTGAGATTCTTCTTGAGTGTTGGAGAACTATTATTCTCTTGGGTGTATTCAGGATCTAGGGTATGAGAATTTGAGTGTTTGAGTGCTTGTAAACACTTACTGTAATTTTTTCTCCCTATAGTGAAGATCTGCAGCAGCTCCGTGGACGTAGCCATATTTGGGTGAACCACGTAAATCTTGTGTTGTTTTCGTCTAATTTATTTTCTTTTTATTTCCGTATTATTTTTTATTGCTTTATTAATCTGGTGTTTTGGGGAGGTCTATTCCCTAACAAAGACTGCCCTCTGGATAAAGAAATGTTTGGAAAATACTCACTACCATCAATTTCTCTCCATACGAGTTTCATAGTTGCCAGGGGATGAGCTTACAACTCCCAAGGTACATTAAGAAGCTTCCTGTGAGAGGTCTTATCACTTATGAACGTAAACTTCTTGACTGAGAGTGGGTTTGTAGTTTGCACGGTAGAATACATACTAGAAACCGTTTACACAATTAATTAGAGGCTTCAGCTCCAAATGAGATCATGCACATTTCCCTCTTAGATTTATGTGTCTGTTTTCTGTGCATGTTGTGTTATAGACTTGGATTAGCCGATAAGCGAAGTAACAGAGAACAAGAGGCACAAAACAATAAAAAACAAAATTGAAGGAGCACAACCACATCACTACTGACAGAACAGCAAGCCTAAGAAATTATAACCTACCTCACCAGATGTAATGTGCTGTAGAAACTTATCCTCAAATTCACGGCAAAGTTCCAAAGCTAGAGCTCTTGTACCCTCACTACTATTGCCCATTTGCTCACGAAGCTGCACTAACTCATCCTGGACTATTTCTTGTAAGCTGCATACATGTCATTAATGAAGGACTAATGAACTTATAGTAATAGAAGAAATAGTTGGTTGGGAATCAATCATATAGATAGGTCATCCTTATCTTTAATTGAATACACATTAAAATGTAATTACTAGTTTCATTACAATTTGCAGAACAAAGAGTCATACAAACGCTAGCAACACCTATAGACGAACAATTCAATACGAAGGCAAACTAAAGAATGACGATTCAAGTTTAAAAAATGACAATCGAAATCTGATCATACCTGCTCTTGCATTCGCAGGTTGTTCCAGGCACCATTTAGAATAAGCATACCCTTTTGAGAAAATGACAATCGAAATCTTCAATTGCATTTAGAAGAATTTTTATCTCCTTTGTTAACTACGTTGTCAATGAAAGTTTCAGCTCCCTTGTGCAGCAAAAAGGGGTGGATGTCAGTTTTCGGTTCTATCAATTTGAGCCTACAAATTTCGTATCTTTGAGTCCCATGGGCCTGTTATTTGGCTCAGCCAATCTTTTTATTTGGTAATGCATTTGGGCATTGGCTACTTGCCTGTACTAATTTTACTTTTTTTAAAAAAAAAAAAATGTTATGAATATAAGCACTCAACTTCATTTTTTTTTTAATATTCTTTATCTTATTTGTTTGTTGTTATTTCATTATAAAAATTATTCTTCTAATTTGCTTATAAATATGTTTATATTGTAACCATTGAGAAGATATATCAATTGAATTATATTCACTGTTTTTCTCCCATTTCACTATTCCTCTATTATTGTGATTGGTATGCTAAATTCATTGTCTTTATGATTTATTTCATAACACAATATCAGCACGAATCTAGTATAAAAAATTTCATTTATCTAATATGCTTCCTATTATTTGATTCAAATAATCTTATTAGTATATGTGTATTCAAATAATCATATTAATATATATGTTTTATATCGATGTCATATTATGTTAATGGATGTTATGTTAGATCCAAAATAAATTTTTCTTCAAGTTTAATTAATTTTTGTCTTTTTGCTATTTTGGTTAATATATTTATTTAAACATATGCAATATAAATCTAGTTTTGAAAGCATATGTTAAGAACTTTAAATCCATATATTATTTGTATAATTTGATTAATTATATAAGAGAAAAGATTGAATCCCAAAAAAAAAAAATTATTGGTTTGATTGATGCAAAAAGAGAGAAAAGAAAAAATTATATGAAATTTTTCTTTGTTCGGTGTATGGAGAGAAAAAATATATTTTTTTCTTTATTTATGTAGTATGCAGAAAATATATAAAATATATATATATATTTTGTTCTATATGAGATATCAATGTTCTTGGTGTTTAAATAATTTTATGAATATTGCTATTTTTAGATATTCTGCATTCGAAAATAAGTTTAATATCATTGAACTTACATTTTGATATTTTATTTAATATAATATTCTTTCTAACTTTCTTATCTATAACCTGAAGTTTGCAAGTAAAAATTAAAACTAAAAGTTTTAGTTTATAAATAGAACTAGAAATTCTATAATCTCAATTTAATTAAAATCAGAAATTCTAAATTTTCAATTTTATTACAAGCGAAAGTTCTATATTGTGAATTTATTTAGAACTAGAAGTTTCACACTTTCAATTTAATTAAAATTATAAATTCTTATACATTTATTTATTAGAACTAGAAGTTCTATAGTGCTAATTTATTTAAAACTAGAAATTCTAGTTAAATTGTAATTAAATTTTGTTGGCTTTCATGCTCAATATAAACAATTGTATATGTCAAATAAATTACAGTTGCCTGAAGCATCATAATTGGCCCTACCTATTTTATAGAAAGAGTGTGTCATAGACCATGAATCTAAACACAAAAGGCAATAAATTATACAAGTTTATGTTTTATGTATGAAGTCAATGTTATGCATATACATATACACAGAAAGCAATGTAACTCTTTTGGGTTATAAAAAATTAAATAAAGATCAAACAGATTTGATCTTGTGATGTTATGTTCTTGCTTTTTGAATATGACATAATAGTTTCATCAATTTCATTATAATTGATTGGATTTTTAATGAACGGTTTGAAACTGAATTTTTGTATTTTAAATCTGAACCAAAAGTTCTATATTCTTAATAAATTTATTTTCAATTTTATTTAGATATTAAAACTTGAAGTTTCAAATCTTTACTTCAATTTTAGATTATAATTTATTTAGATTTTGAAACCAGAAGTTTTAAAATTGTGAATGAAAAAAGTTGAGAAAAATTAAATTAATTCAAATTTGATAAGAAAAGAACCCGTTTTGAACCTAAGTATGTAGATTATAAAGCTTGTCTCCTTATTGAAGGTGAGTAGAGACTTGAAAATCTTTTGTACTAACTTTTGTTCATAATTTTAGGATATATAGATCATGAAATTTAGATTCATAAATACATTAAAACATTCTATTTTCTATTTATGAATTTTAGCACATTGAGGTTTGTACTTTTATACTTATATATTTAGTACAGATTACTTGATAGGGTGTATATATAAAACGATCTAGTGTCTCATGTTATACGATTAAAATCTATTGGTGTTATGGTTAAGCTGTTACCTTTCTAATGATTACAAGGGTCTAATAGTGACATAAGTTGTTAGATATGAAAAATAGATAGCAGCAACTGTTAGGATTTCTTGATAGTGATTTTGTTTGAGATCTTTTATAATATATATCATAAAATTAGGATATGATTGTAATTTACTTAGAACCTGAAGTTTTGAAACTAATTACAGTTATTGATATGATTTGGAAAAGAATTTCATTCTCAATTCTATTAAAACCTGAAGTTTTTCAGTTACTATCATATTGAGTATATAATTATAATATACAATCACATCATAACTTGAAGTTTTGGGCTTTTGAGAAGAAAATGTACAATATTTTTATTCTTCTTATATTAAATTATATAATTATTGTTGTTTCTTATAAAATTTTTGGTTAGCGAATGATATGTTATTTTCGTTTTTCTTCTTTCCTTAGAACAAGATACAAAAATAAGGTATATGACATGTATTTCTTACACCTTAATTGATTATTAAATATTCATTACAATTCGATTTAATTATATTTTGAAAAATTATTCATTAATTCACTGTGATTACGATTTATATATCTTGATAAAATGATTAATTTATAATTTTAGAGAAATATATATTTTTTATTACAAAATGAATTAAGTCAAATGATTGAAACAATTTTAATTCAAATTTGCTCTTGAAGTAGCAATGTTAATGATTATAGGGTGAAAAATTATTTATCTCGTATAGCAAAATTAATTAATATCATTCCCTGAAATGAATATTAAATCATATAATAGTCATAGCGGTGATTATGGTCAATAAAACCTTAGTGATCATAATGAATTTTAACCACCTGAAGTGGAATTTATACAAAAGTAAAGTAAGCAAAATGTTTACTATTGGTGGAATATGAAATTATAATAACTGTGTACTTGAAGTATACATAAATATTATATTAAAATTTTACCAATATATAAAAGCTCTAAAAAAGCATATTTGCATATTACAAAGTGAAAAATAATAATGTTGTATAGGTGAAACTTTGTTACTTTAATAGATCCTAAAGAAATCTATTTAGATATACATTAAGAAAAATATATTATATTTGTATTATTTATACTGTTGTATGTCAGAATAATACCCTAGAGGAATTTATTTAGATATACATTAAGAAAAATATATTATATTTACATTATTTATACTAGTGTATATTAGAAGCATATTGTACAATCAAAACTATCATATGATCATAAGTATAATATGATCAAAAATTGTGATGAATCGAAAGTTCTTTTCATCCAATAATACAAAGAAAATGATGTATCAAATTATTGGAAGTAATATAGATATCCATTATAAATCTAAAGATTCTTACCTAGTAAATGTCTTTGAATGACAATAATTGATATAATAATTTGGTCCCTGAAGGACATTAAGTGTTTGGTCTCTGAATGATATTATGTGATATTTTAGTCATTAAAGAATAATATAATAATCCAATATATCATTGAAGGATAATTCCATGAATGATAACAAAATAAGGCTAATAAATAAATTTTCTCATCATTAGGGGAAAAATAAGGATAAAATTAGAAAACTTAATAGCATAAAGTTATAATTGGCATGCATTATTCATTATAACAATTATTGTATAAGTCATGTCAACATGAAGTTCAAAGGATCATTTATTTGAAAATTACATATTTGAATGATTTTATACTCATTACCAATATATTAATCTGGGTGATTATTCTTGAAGAATAATTTACGTAAATGGCAACAAATAAATCAGTCATTACACACAGAAGTATGAAAAGTAAATTTAGTTATAAAGTTACTATTCCTTGAAGTGAATAATCTTCATCATATAAATACGACTCCTAAAGAGTTAAATATTTTTGAAGAGATATGACTCTTTGAACAAAAAACAAAGTTATGTAATCTCCCCTTTTGAAACTCAAAAGGGATTTTAATTACATATGAAAAAGTGCATGTGCTCAAACTAAAAATATTATAGTTTGTCCTAAGAATATGTGAAAGTTTATAGTAACCTCTGAAGAGGCAAGTGTACTGAAAACTTAAAGAAAATTAAGATCTTATATTTTATTATTCTGCATATTACTAAAAAATGATGAGGATATTAAATACATATTATCGATAAATGTCAATATGAAAATTACTGATTAACGAAAAAAAAAAAAAGAGAGCTATACTTATGTAGTTGTATGAAACTTGTCATGTGGATGTTTGAAATAATCATATGTTTTAATCAAAATAATTATTCATAAAAATTGAGATAGTGAGATATAATTGTATCTCAAGGGTTTACTGCAGAAGCTCAATATATCTAATGTGAAAATAAATTGTCTCATACTTAATTTCATATGATGATAATTAACAGCCCTTATAGAGGCTAGTGCCCTAGAAGCAATACAATCTCTTGAAGAGATATAAAATCTTGGAAATACAGAAATTTCTATGGAGAACTATTAAGTCATGATAAACTAATCTTTGATAATTTATTTGCATATACAGTAGCTATTAGGATTATAAATGATAATCATAAACTACATAGTATCAATGAAGGTCGAAAAAGACATTGGCCTAAGTAGAATGAACCAATTCAAGCATAATTGACTTTATTAGCCAAACATGATGTATTTGGACCAATAGTCCAAACACTTGAAGGTGTCAAACCTATTGCATATAAATGAATATTTGTTCGAAAATATAATGAGATGAAACGTATTCACATGTGATGGATACGATTACATTTTGATTATGAAACGTATTCATATATGATGGATACAATTACATTTGAATTTTTAATTAGCTTGACAATCTCCAAAAAATTTTAAATGTGCCTTGTGGATATGGTAACGACATATTTATATGGGTAATTAGATACTAATTATATATATATATATATGAAAATCTCTTAAGGATTTAAAATGTCAAAAGCATATAGTTTAAATTCTCATAACTTATATTCAATAAAGTTACAATGGTCTTTGTATGACTTAAAGTAATCCGGATGAATTTGATATAATTATATTAGTGAATACCTCATAAATGAATCCTATATGTCCTTATGTATTCATAAAGAAATCAAAATTTGGATTTACAATTGTAGCAATGTATGTCGATGACAAGAATTTAATTAGAACTCCTGAAGAGCTGCTAAGAATTGTTGAATATTTGAAAAGAGAATTTGAGATGTGAGATTTTGAGGAAAAAAATTGTCTTGGCTTGAAAAGCGAGCACAAATCAAAGGAGAAACTAGTCCATTAACTCGAAGACACTGAAATTAAATCAAACATATTTTTCAATATCTTCATAAAATTACAAGAGTAATAATTGTATATCTTTCAGGGGGGTATATTAAATCAATATGGACATGTGTACACTGCACTTTTTTTTGTCCTTCAATTAGGTTTTGGGTTTTTCTGACAAGATTTTTAATGAGATAGCCCCTTTAAGCACGTCGAAATATTATTGAATTCAGAAGATTATTGCATTTTTTATCTAATAGATTATGAAATATCTTTTGCTTAGGTTTTTGTTCCATTAGGTTTTTACTAGCAAAATTTAAATGGTGTCATTCTAGCGGTTTCATCAAGGGGAATATGTTATCTCTTTTTGGAGTTTTATATCCTGCACTCCTTTTTCTTTTAACCAGGTTTTATCTCATTAGGTTGTGCTGGCAATGTTTTTAATTAGATAGTATTTGAGCACATTCAAGAATCTTAAAGAGTATTATCAAGTAGTGTACGTTCAAGGAGGAGTATTATGAATATGTGGACTTAACATTACTACCTTTTTAATAATATTTTTTATCTTATTTGTTACTATTTCATTAAGGAAATTATTCTTCTAATTTACTTATAAAAAGACCTATATTATAATCATTGAGAAGATACATCAATTGAATTCTATTCACTATTTTTATCTCATTTCTCTCTTCCTCTATTATTGTGATTAGTGTTCCAAATTCATTGTTTTTATGATTTATTTCACAACAAACTAAATTTATATGAAAATAAAATTTATAATAATCAGCTCAACTATGACTATTTTTTATTTTGGCATCAAAATAATATGTAAAAAATTCCAATAAAAAATCTGAAATTGAATAACAAATGTGATTTGGTATATATTACTCTAGTACTTTACTTTCATCCATCTACATCAAATCAGTAGTACTCATCATAACTCTATATAATAATAATTGGTCTATAAATTACAGTGGATGGAAGATTTCAATTTTAATTGAATTTATTTCATTGTCGAACAATTGTTATCTTTAAAGGCAGGGACGTTGAAAAGTGTTGTAGTATTGAAACACAAAGTTAACACTGCCTTTTCTTGTGAGTACAGGTTTCACAATGAGCTTTCAATTTTTTTTATATCAATTTTAAAAAAAAAAATGTTAAAATCTCTGAATTTTAAACAAGGAGACAACTTGAAATTAATTAAATTAATAATGGAAGCTTGAGAACTGTTTATTAATATATATATATATATATTTTTTTTTTTATTGGCTCATGCATTATTTTAGCTAGCTTAACAATGACATTTGATTCGTATATAATACAACTGGATCAGTAATAAGGGGGAGTAATTTAAATATGTAGTAATTCAGATGTTTTTTTTTAGTAAGTAATTCATATGTTATATTGAAAGTTTTTATAATAGAGAGTTAAATATATCTTATTAATAATTGTAACAGTTTAACAACTTTTTAAGTTATTCAAATTAGAATCGAGGAATAAAAGAAGATTTTCTTCCTAATGAACGTACTTTGAGTTTCAATTTCTTAGTCACCTAAGCACTATTTTAATCAAAAGAATATACCAATTCAATGACTTCACGAAACAGAACATGAATCTATCTTAATCATTCAAAATCGAGATAAAAAACCCAATCTGTTGTATGTATTTTTCGGACTCATTAAATGGGCTGGTAAAAGCCCAGTTTAAGCCCAATAGAAGGCCCGATAAAGTCAACCCGATCAAAGGCCCATCAGACGAGGCCCAAATATCAATTCAGGCCCAACAGATTTACAGCTCGTCTCAGCATCCTATCAGCTCGTAGCAATGAGCTCATCTCATAGACAGGTCGTAGTTCGTTTTACCATACACAACAAACACAGCTCGCTGTTCGTCTCTCAACGAGCTCCAGCTCGAAACCACCATATAGTAAGCAGCTCGCCCATAACGTAATTAATACGATATCTTTTAGAACAGGCAGTTGCCTATTCCAATCATGATTCTCACTCCAAATACGGCAGTTACCCGATCCAATTGTGATTTCCTCATCAGAAAAGGAGGTTGATTCAAATTTAAACTCAGTCAACCTTATCTCCAGATAATTATGGTAATTTCCTGATATTATTCTAACCAAATTAGGAGGTGTAATTAATTTACAATTCTTTTCCTTATTTTTCTTGATTATTTGGGAAGTGTAATTAATTCAGGATTCTTTTCCTGATTTGCTACAACCAGAATTGTAACGCCTCTTCCCCTATAAATAGGGGTTAAAATCATTGTAACAGGGACACACAATACTGAATAATATACTACCACTCTGCAGAGTTAAGAGATAGACAGTCGTGGACGTAGGCTTATTATTGCTGAACCACGTAAAATGCTTGGTCCCCCTGGTCTTCTTATCGTTCTTGTCTGTATCTTTTCTTGTTTCTTGTGTTTTCTCACATTGATTGCAGGAAATTGGGCATTAAATGCTCGTCGACTGAAAATCAACGTCGACACAATCAAAATTATTCATGAAAATAGACTTTTGTATCTCTTATTTTCCAACAAAAATGAAAGAGAAAGAGTGATGTAAAAGGGAGCTTGAGTTTTGTCTTATTCATTAATGGTAAATCTGACATTTTACACTTTTAGGTAATATTAAAACTTAAAAGTATTAATCCGGTAATAATTAAAAAATAAGAGGGAAAATAAGTGATATTTCTCTCCATTTCCACTTTGTTTTCTAAATTAATAAAATAATTTAGATTTTAAAATGGAAACATGACTCGAATACTTGATGTTGTGGTATAAGGTGTGAGAGGTGTAACATTTTAGCCAACTTCATATTGCCAAAATTCTAATTGTATTAATATTAAATATGTGTCAAATATTTGGAATCCAAACTTTATATTTTATGTTTCTATCAAAATTCAATATTTTAGACCTCTAATAAATCCATCAGAATCGGTATTTACTTTTTTGTAAGGAGATGTATTTTAATTTTGATATAATGAAACCTTTTAGGAACTTGACAAGTGGTTATGCCCAAAATATCATATTTAGCTAAGCAGTTATCATAGTATAGTTTTAAGGTATCGATCCCACAGAGAAGTGAATAACAAGAAAAATTTAAAACAGTCAAATTTTATAAAAATAATAGAGAATAATTGAAGGGAAAATTATTTGAGAATTTTTAATTGGAGAATGAATAAAAATATATATATGACAACCAATAAAGAAAATAGCAAGGCTTTGAGGATCACTTAATTGTTTAATTATTTGTTATCAAGTTTGATTTCAAATTACTACTCAATTGCATATTTCACATCCTGAACAACCAATTGGAAAATATGAATTTGAAGATCAAATAAAAACACAATGATAATTGCAAAACTCTTTACATTTAAAAACAAACTAGGATATAATTTATAAATTATTTAAGAATAACAATATATCAAATTGACAATATTACAGTAAAAAATTAACTTATAAATTTATCAATCCAAAAACTATGATTTTAACATGAACCACATAAAAAAAGCTTGACTGAATTTATATGAAACTATAAAATATAATTTCTAAATTAAAACTTCAAAAAGAGTTTAACATAGACATTGAAAAGCTTGAAAATAAATAAACTTGAATAACAGTAACCTTATAATTAAGATCACTCCTCAGTCTCACTCTAATTTTAGTCTAACTTGCTTATTATTTCACACATTCCACAAAGAAAGTATGAAAATAATTTAGCAAGACACTTTCTTTCTGAAACACTGGTTTTCTCCTTCAAATTGGTTGTCTTTGTTGTGTTGCCAAACGCCCTATTTATAGAAGCAAAAAGTCTTTCCATAAAATCTTCACTTTCATAAAAAAATGAAGGCTTTCAAAATTCAAATAAACAAAATTTATTCAAAATCTTTCCATCTTGCTCACAAATTTGACCCAATCATCACCATAAATCACTACTACTTCCAAAATTTGAGAGACAAATCAAATTCCAATTCATCTCCACAAATCACTCCATCAATCATATCTCATCCAACTTTTTCAAATTTGAAAGTCAAATTTTATCTCCCATCATCTCTACAAATCACTTGACCATTTTTCAAATTTGAAAATCAAATGTGGTGGGAGTGTATGAGCCATGAAGCTTGGGACTGGAGAAATTTGGGGTCTGATTGTGTTTATGTTTAACTATTGAACCTTGGTAACATTTAGACCTTGTGCACTTGAACTGATGTTCTTTAAATTGGGCTTCTTGATTTTATTTTTGAAAAACATCACAAGCCCAAAATAAGTACTCATAAATTATGTCAAAATTATCAATTTTATGAGCATAAAAATACATTAACTCAAATGATCAAACCAAATGCATTCGTAAAAATAATCTAATAAAAATGTTTAATTAAATAACATATTTTTGACAAATGCAATCAATTTTTTAATGTTAAAATTTTATTTTTATGCTCTAATCAACAAGTATAGGGAGCCATTCTATTTGTATAGGTAAGTAGTTATATAGAGTTGAATGATGACTTTGGGTATTGGACTCATTGACTCAATAAATAAAAAGGCTTTGATTTCATTGTACAATGAGTAAATAACCAATGAAGCTTAGGGAATTTAATGAATAATGACTCGTTATAATACTAAATTTATACAAAAGAGCCAATGAGAGAGCTGACATGTTAGAAAAAAGTAAAAAAGATGCTGGACTAATAAAAAATAATCTTTTGAAATATGATTCAAAATTTGACAGCAAATATGGCTAAGTGACTCCGACAACATGTTGACCATGATTACATGTTACATCAAAGAGGAAGCTGACTTTGAAGGAAATGTTTCCAGTGGTTATGTTGAATCTCAAAACTTGAGGGTCAACTCTCATTTCATGCCATACGGAGCTCTCACGACAGCTTTGTACACTAACTTAATGTGTCCCGCATTTGTCATCTCTCATGTAAATGTTGCCTTCTTCCTGAGATTTGGGATGATGATAGATGAGAGGTTGAGTCCATGGTAGTGGTTGTTTTGAGGGCAAAAGATTATGATCTTGGTTAAATTGCTAATGGAAGTATTGTTGTAACCCATGGAGCAGAGGAATTGAACATAGTCTTCTGTGTGATGTTATATATGAGCCCTGTATTCATTCCATGTGAGTAGGACCCTTCTCAAATATGTCTTGTATTCCAATTTGAGGAGCTGCAATTGCACAATTTGTGTTACAAATGGTCATGCTTATGTAATTTCAGACACATAACAAAATAAATAGAGACACAATTGGGGAATGGATGTAAGCCATTTGAAAATTAAGCACTATATAAACGGCAAGACACGGTATCTTACCCTTCTTTCAAAGAAAGTATTGCACGAGACTGCTCAAGTATGAGTCCAACGCCTTCTGCTTGCATGACAGATACTGCTGCAGTACCCATTTTTCTGTCTTATATTGCAAATCACAGTAAGATTTTTCCTTCTGCTAATGTTGCATTAAGACTTCCCAACTGACAATCCGGGCTGAAACAAGCTAGGTAATCTCAATTTACGCATAGATTCAGATTAAGAGAGAGGGAGAAAGAGTGAGTTCTTATGCAGAACCATCTAAATTTTGGTGAGCCAAATTTTGGGGAGCTATATGTTCAAGGTACGCGAGACCAAAGAATCCATGGTTTACTTTTATAGTGTCAACACACAAGTCCTGCAAGAAAAAAAAAATGGTTTTAACTACTAGTGAGTACATTCTTTTCAATATTTGAGTCTAAATTGTTTACTTTACCCAAAGAATCTGGTTATTTCAAAGTGTAATTGCTGTTGGGAAGGCCTTGTCTATTGCAGTGCTTCTAACTGTAAGGAAGGAGCCACATTGACCAATGCATGAAAAAAGCCTATTGCGATTTAATCACATTGAATCAATGTAAAAGAACAATGGCATAATATTAATATCTATTCCATTGTTTAAAGCTTCATGAAATACTTTTAGAAGATCAAAATCCGAATATCTAGTGCCCCAAAAAACCTTGTAAATAGTTAACTGAATGAGAGGCGTCCCTCTCTGGCCTAACCTGACACCAGCTCTTTGTAGTTAGCATTGTCAAGAAAATTCCCCGTTGCTATTGGAGCTGCATGAGTGCCATGGTCAATGGCGTCTTGTGGCAATAGATGCTCCCTCATTCGACCCTTGGCTTCTACTTCTTCTAGTCGTTCTGCCTACTCAAGTAAAATCACCTCCAAAGTATTGATCTATACTGCAGGAAGAAAGCATTTGAAGCTAAAAATCTAATGTCTACAATGCGAATGAGATAAAAAGCTAGCAATCTTAATAACTTATCAGGTAGATGCACTAAAAGCAAGCACTTGAAATGTAAAGGAATGATACTAATGATACTAAATGGAACAAATGATAACAAATTTAGCAATAAATCAAGGAAACACAACATGGAAATTGACGAAAATTATACCTTTAACAACTGCACTGGTAAGTTTTCTAAAGAACTTTTTATAGCTTTCTAATTCATACTCTATGTACCGTATCAACTCTATATATATTCAACAATAAAAAGCTGAGTGATTCAAATAATTTCTCGATAATTAAATTAGTAAAAAGAAATTACAATCAACACTGCATTGTACATTTTGAATTATCGCTGAAATGTAACAACAATATGTTATCATTGTCATAGTTACCATCACACCCTCAATGGAATGGTTAAATGAGTAGTCTTTCTTATTTGTACATAAGAAAAACTGTGGAAAAGCAATAATGATGATAAGGGCCTATGAGATCAAGAGCGAATGCTTCCATGTAATGCCAAACCGGCCATTGTATCAATAAAGCTTTAAGTATCTTTAAATCACAATAACCATAAATCAAAGCTCAATTTAGTAAGCAAGCAAATTAAGTAGTATAATAGCAGACTTATAACAAATATAAAGATAGTAGAATAAAACTGCGGTAACTCTCTAAAGAACACATTGCAGAGTGTTTTTTAAACTATTATAGAGAAATATGCTACTATTTCACCCACCAAAAGGAATAAATCAATCAAAACGAAGTTAAATGACAAGAGGGAGTTAACTAAATTACTAAAGTCTGTTGATATGCATAGAAACAATTTATTGACCTTGATAAGTTGGGTTTCTCCCAGGGAACCATTATGTATCATTTAGATCTTTTGGGATGTGAGTCATCCTCCTCCTCTTTTTCATCCAATAGTTCAAGATGTTGGCCACATATTAAGTGCACTCCACATTTTTCTACCTTGTAGTTGTCTATATTCAAAACTTCATCATAGCTACCATAAGAAGTGGGCACGAGATGGAATTGAAAAGATAACTGATTGTCATAAAGTTCATTGAAAAAGTGGAAGCCAAACTCAATCTCTACATGGTTTGACCTAAGGTCAAACATTAGAAAGTCTAGCTGCTTCCATCGATGTATTTTATTATTTATTATAGCACGTCGGTCCCCATCTTTAGATTTTGCACTGCATACATACTTGACATAAAATAATGTACCCAAATTTTCGCCATGATGAATAGATTGTCTGTCTTGAACTGCCACAACAATGCACAGAGCAAAATATAGGAAGTTATAATTGAACCAATTTGGAGGTAGATTCACATCAATAAAAGATCCCTTGTTTTGATACTCGAACCATACTGGAATCTCACTACCGGGATAACGAATAGTAATAGATGGTGGAAATCCTTGATCAACCTAAATTAAGTAAAAAATTAGTCTACAACATCCTTGATTTTACCATCAAGTAATTACAAACAAAAACCAAATTATTTCAAAAAATAAAAACACATTATCACATTAAAAATGGAGGCAGAGAAACAAACCTGTTGATAAGTTATTTTCTTAATTGAAGCTGCTTGACCTTGTATTTCAAATAGACTATCTTGTGCAAAATTGTCGAGCGAATTACGATCCAATTTGAAACAATTGAAGAAATTAGCAATCATGTTTTCACCATCATCTAGTGCAAACACATCATTATGAAATGAAGGACATGATATTTGTTCCAATGATGTGCAACTGACTGCATCTATACTTGCCCATGGAAGCTTCGGTAGAACTTTAAGCCTCTCGCAATGGCTGATTCTTAGCCATTGTAGCTTGGAGAGATTTATGATGCTTTCCGGTATACTTTCAAGATTGATTTTGTGCAAAGATAAGGTCTCCAGTGAGGTTAAGCAACCGAGACTGTCAGGAAGCTTATCAATCTTTAAGCAATTATTGAGGTGGAGCATTTCAAGAGTTTTCCACTTACAAACGCTGCTTGGAAGACTTTTAAGCCTTGAGCAGTCACTGAGATACAAAACACGTAGTCTGCAGAGATTCTCCGACGATGAGGGGAGTTCTTCTATTGGGATATCCGCTAATTGTAAATCCTCAATATTATTTGGGAATTCTGGAAGCATCTTAACTTTTGAGCAGCAAGTGATTGCAAGACGTGTTAGAGATTTGAAACCACTGTAATCTGGAATACCGGTAAGGCTTTTGCAACCTCCAAAGCACAAACTCCTCAGCTTATTCAAATATTTATAAGATGATGGAATTTCACACAAACTCGGCAGCCCAGCGAGATCTAATACTTCGACATTGTTTGGGAGTTTTGGAGCCACCTTGAGTTTGTCGAAACCAATGACAAAAATCGTTCGTAGAGATTTCAAACCACTGCAATCTGGAATACTCTCCAGACAAGAATGTCTTTTAGAAGAGTTCATAAGATAAATAGATTGCAGCTTAGGGAGATGTTGGATAGATAATGGAATTTCAGTCAAATTTGTACAACCAGATAGATACAACCTCTCCAGATTTGTGGCCGTTGAGAGATCTGGCAAACGAGTTAGGTTCTCGGACCAACTAAGGTCAATGATTTTCAGATTATCAAGTTGCTGCAAGTAACAAGAAAAGTAATTAAAATAATAATTAACACAATTTAGCACTGCTGATATTACAAATTTCAATAAATAAAATCATCATATAAATATCTAACATACCGGGGAACCGCACCATAGTTCTTCGACTTTGCTACTTCTCATTCTAAGTTCTACAAGATTCTTTGAAAGAACATTTGATTGCAATGATTTCAAGGGACATCCATCCCAATTGAGATACCTTAAGTTGGTGAAAATAGATTCAAGGCCTTGAGAAACATGCACCCTATTCCCACTATGTTTTGAGGCATAAAAATCCAAAAATCTCAAGTTTTGCATATTTGCAAAAGCACAAGGATGTAAGCATATAGCTTCTGATTTTGACATATCCAAAGAGATCCCCTCAAGTGTTATGGTTCCCTAATATATAGTGAAAAAAAAAAAAAAAAAAAAAATCAATATCAAATATATATAAAAGGTATGAATTAAGAAAACTTAAGAATAAAAATAATTAAATAATGATATTCAAACTCCTAATACATCAACCTATAATTATTAATATATTAGTAAAAAATAATTTATCAAGTTTGTATTTTAAGAACATTTAACTCTCATTGAAAAGCTTTATAATTAACATACTAAATACTGGTCAAACCCACAAAAATGATATATTTTTGTTAAACCAAATTGGTGAGCTTATGCCAAAGATTAATATTGGAAGTGGCACTTTACATATTAATACTACTACTAAATCTCACCGTTTCATTAGTCAACACATCATATATATCCTTGTG